>OY755039.1:35657391-36397391 GCA_963576565.1 Aspidapion aeneum
TTTTTTAACTCCTTGACGCACTCTTAGAATTCTGTAGCAGAATTAACTACAACCTTCCTGCTTTTAATATCTTTCCAGACCTAAAATGTTGTTTTGTTTTTAGTAAAAACAAGAAAAAATATTATACATTAACTAAGCAAATAAGGTTTCGACTATTTCTTAAATAAATAAGTGTCCAGAGCGGGATAGATTCTCCATATTACTTTTAGCAAAATAATTTAATTTTTCCATGTACCTTTTTTGATTTTTGGCAAAAATTTGTAAATAATTTTGTTTTAAATTTTCATTTTCATAAATTTTTGTTCTATAATTTGACACGCAGGCTTTAGTTTTTTGTTTACGCTCTATACCATTGTTCTCCATCCTAAAATAATAGTTTTGTTTACTAACGGGACAGAATTTGATTTAAAAAATCACAGCAACTAGAACCTTCAAAAACGAAAGGATTAAAACATTAAAAGGTGTTTGCATAAAACTTCTATTTTTAATGTACTGTGAAAACTTGTTAGCTTCAGGTATTGTTATATTTCAATGTATTATATATTGTGTTTACTAATGGGACATAACATTTGAATATACATATATGGCATTTATTACAAAATATACTTACTTAAAACGAATAAAAACAAATTAATTTTATCACCAAAATAGACACGTAAACAAAACTGACAGCTTTGACAGCATTGCTCAGCTTTTTTATCCATAACCAGGGCTATCAAAACGGACGGGCCACGATCCTCCTTTGTTGACGTCACATCGGGGGCTGATTTTTTTTGATGGTCACGTCACGACACAGCTGATCTTTAAACAAGGCCCACAAAAAATACAGGCCACGACCCTGTAAATTCCGCTGTTCTCTGGGGGCTGACTTTTACATTGGGTCTTATGGGAGGTCAGACTTTTTTTATGATATTTTCAAAATGGCACAACAGATTTTCGCGAAATTTCAGTGAAATATTCTCAGACACCATCCCGATATTCCACCACACTTTTGTAAGGATGCAAGATGATTAAAAGGTTAAAATCTTCAAGATTTTGCATTTCTTATTTTGAATTTAAATTACCCGCCATGTACCGCATGCTAACTGTTATATTTGACATGTATTTGACTTTGTCATCTGTGTTTGTCACATTCGCTTCTGCTTTAAATTTTTTAGTGTGAGCTAATAAAGCGGCTCTGAAAAATTAAGGATCACTTTACATTTTAAAAAAATTGTTTTGCAAGAATATAGTAAAAATAATCTTAAAATCCGCTTTAATTTTTAAAAAATCAAATATTCGTGAACCGTCATTTCAACTTCAATATTTTAAAGACAATCAGCTGTGTCTTAACGTGACCATCAAAAAAAAAGGCAGCCCCGGATGTGACGTCAACAAAGTGGAGGATCGTGGCCCGTCCGTTTTGATAGCCCTGCTTTAAAATATTGAAGTTGGAATGACGTGCCATGAATATTTGATTTTTTTTAAAATAAAGCCGGTTTTGCGATTGTTTTTACAGAGAGGTGACTCGATTGCTGATTTTTGTACACCAAAAGGAAATACCTACAGTATTTGCAGAAATTTTTTTAAAATGTATAGTAATCCATGATTTTTCAGAGCCGCTACAAAAGCTGACACAAAAATTAAATTTAAAGCTGAAGCGAATGTTTTCACTATTGCGTGGAAAGTAATCGGATTAGGGTAAAGGTGGGTAAGAACACGCACTTAGTAGAAACGCTTGCCAAAAATAACAAAAACAAAATTTTAAAACTGCTTTATTAAACTAATTTTGTTTACTCTATTGGTAACAAAAACTCGTACACAAGTAAACAAAAAACTCTAAACTAAAAAAAAACACGACAAAAATTAAAAGGCGCTGCAAGTGCGGACTCTTAGAAGACCGCCCAGCTAAAAGTCCGCAGATAGGCGCCTAAGAGTACGCAATATATTAGCTTTAAAACTCACTCTGAATCTTGGCTATAGGTCTCACAAAGAAAAATGCTGAGGCCTGGGTATACGGTACAATCCTTATGGTACCAAGCAGCACATTGATCACAATGTATCCAATCTACTTGGTACCAAGCAGCACATTGATCACAATGTATCCAATCTACTTACATCCGGAGGATCAATGTATGTTTCTTTGTACCTAGGACAAATACATTTTGCACTTGCATTGGATTTTTTAATCTTCGTATTTTTATTGTCACCCATTATTCAACATGCGGACTCTTTGTCTGCGGAATCTTTGCCAACATGTTCTTTTCAAACAATTTTTATAATATTAGGGACATACGGCAACACCCTACCAAAAGCATATGTTTTCATAATCTCACAATACCATGCAGTTTAAAATGTTTATTTTTTTTATACATACACAAAACATTTTTAAAAGGTAACTCATAATGGCTAAAAATTACATCAAGAAGGTATAAAACAGCTTTTTTACCTTTATTCGGCATTAGCTTGTCTAAAAATCGCACTGCGGACTCTTAGAAGGTGCGTACTCTTACCCTCCTTTACCCTACCTACATATATTTGTTTATATTCTTTTAAAACTTATAGTTCTTTACATTTCAAAAATTACATCAAAAAATTATTTTTTTGTATTGTAATTTTGTGTTAAAAAGATTAACGCTGGTATTTTTGGATTCTAAATGAACTTTATTTTTAAAAATCATTAAAAAATCGAAAAAGTTTTACAATACAAATACAGATGACAAAGTCAAATACATGTCAATTATAACAGTTGGCATGCAGTACATGGCGGGTTATTTGAATTCAAAAAAGGAATGCTAAATCAAGGCCAACAAAAATATACAGGCCACGACCCTGAAAAAATCAGCTGTTCTCTGGGGGCTGACTTTTACATTGAGTCTTATGGGAGGTCAGACGTTTTTTTAGGATATTTTCAAAATGGCACTACAGATTTCCGCGAAATTTCAGTGAAATACTCTCAGACACAATCCCAATATTCTGCCAAACTTTTGTAAGGATGCAAGATGATTAAAAAGTTAAAATGTTCAAGATTTAGCACTTTTTATTTTGAATTCAAATTACCCGCCATATACCGCATGCCAACTGTTATATTTGACAGGTATTTGATTTTGTCATCTGTGTTTGTCACATTCGCTTCTGGTTTAAATTTAATTTTTGTGTGAGCTAATGAAGCGGCTCTGAAAAATTAAGGATTACTAAACATTTAAAAAAAATTGTTCTGCAAGAATATAGTAAAAATAATCTCAAAACCGGCTTTATATAAAAAAATTAATATTCATGAACCGTCATTCCAACTTCATAATTTTAAAGACAATCAGCTGTGTCATGATGTGACCATCAAAAAAAAATCAGCCCCGGATGTGACGTCAACAAAGTGGAGGATAGTGGCCTGTCCGTTTTGATAGTCCTGGCTAAATCTTGAAGATTTTAACCTTTTAATTATCTTGCATCCTTACAAAAGTTTGGAGGAATATCATGATGATGTTTAAGAATATTTCACTGAAATTTAGCGGAAATCTGTAGTACCGTTTTGAAAATATCATTAAAAAAACGTCTGACCTTCCATAAGACCAATCTAAAAAAAAGGCAGCCCCCGAGAACAGCTGATTTTTTCAGGGTCGTGGCCTGTATTTTTTTGTTGGTCTTGTCTTGACAAACAAAGCCATTTTTTGTAATTTCATTGTAGAAATAAAAATTATTTTGTTGTTACTATTTCCCTGTAGTAACAGATTAGGAAGTCAAAAAACTTTACTTTTATCATGCGATGTGACATTATACTACAACAAAAGTACAAATATTTTCAAAAATATCTCATTTTAAAATTGCAATTTCTTTTTATTGTTCATGGAATCGCCCTTCGGTCTTTTTTGCTGAAGTTCGGCACATGAGGTTTGATGATTTAATTCTATGGCAAATGGGTGCTTGGCTGCCTGGAAACTGTGAAAAAATTCTTGCATTCTTCGCTCTCTCAAAGGGGTCAGTCATTTTTAGAGTACCCGAATAAGCGCCTGATCTTCTTGAACTTGACTTACTTTTGACCTGCCATAGATCATTCTTGTTTCCTTTCAAGTGATTGTTCTTTTATCCATCTTTTATTTATAGAATAAAGTGTTGTTCAGCTTAAGCCATGTCCACACCAAAGGAACACAGAGGAACATCTTATTGCTGGTTGCCGCAACCTGTTTATGGAAACAGAAACAACAGGAAAAGTTCCGTAAACATTCTGTCTACACCAAAGTAACTCATCTTGAGAATGTTTCGTTGTGTTGCTGCAACACGAAACGTTGTGTCTACACCAGTGCAGTGTGTGATCCTAGTTTCTAAACAATGTGGTGCGACGAAGATTTACAGGCAGCAGCAGCTTTCTTTTAGCTTTATCAACACTAACACCATCGTCAATCTCATTGCATATCTCTACCCACAAATCCTGTTTTTTGTAACGGTATTTATACTTTTTATCCCGTGGATTCCACAAACACTCGGCATTTTGGTATAATTCAATTAACCATATATTTTCTGTTGTCCATTTAAACGGCATGTTTTTTAATGTTAGTTAATGTTTTTATTAATGATAAACTAAATCAAGTTGAGCGACATTTTCGGCAACGACGCGTCGGCTTCACGACACAAGTTTCAAGTTTTAGGAACAAGCAACAAAATGTCCACACTGATAAAAATACCGTTAAGAAACAAAAAATATTTACCAATGTTTCTATTTTTTCTTTGCCGCTAAATATGGAAACAAGCAACTTATAGGAACTTTTGTTGCTGCAACAGTAAACCACGAGGAACTTAAATAAACTTTTGGCAACATTCAGGAACAACTTCCAGGAATACGCAACATAAACATAATGTTTCTATGTGTTGCTTTCGGTGTGGACGTAGCTTTACGATAAAATGTTGGGCTACCGCTTTTAAAGACAACTATTTACCAACTTAATTTTGGCTTTTAGTTTTTTGGTCGTGTGTAAAGCCCTTTTTGGTTTAAACACAATGTTCTGATGATGATTCTGTGACTGGTGACCACAGACAACAATATTTTTTTTTTACTTGTCATTGACAGTTTTGATATTGTTAAAATACTGGAGTTTTAATAAAGCTGATATGGTGGCCAGAATACATTGCTCAAATTTTGGAAAAAGTATACTTTAAAGAGACGTTTTTTTTTAAATCAGTCAAAAATTCCAATTTTTGTATTGGTTATTTTTTACTAAAACTGAAGATTATAAACAATTTTTTGGATGCCCTCACAAGTCAATAAGGATATGAAATGCTTGTCAACAAAAATTTGTCTTTTGCCATAATAACAAAATAAAATCTCTTTTTTTTGCTTTTCAACTTGCAAAATCATTCATTTCATCATCGTTTTACTACGTATTGTAAAGCTAGCTTTTTTAAAGCAAGCTATTTTATAAACCTTATAAATAAAAAATAAGACCAAGAAGGCAGTAAAACAAAACAAAATGTTGACTTCTTGAAGGCATTTAATGCTTTTAGTGTGGCACCAGGTCTCAAACAAACTATATTCCTTCTGATATCTGTAACGGGATTTTCAAGGAAGCAGGTCCAAATTAGCGACACTATCGGCTTCTAGAACTGACTCGAGTAGATCTTCGTCTGAAGAATCCATTGAAAATCTGATTTTTTTGTTGGAAAAATTCAAAAAACCTAAACTTTGTGTACTAAGAAATATATAAATATATGTTCAAAGATTTAAATGTTATAGAACCAGTGGCGGCTCGTAGAATAAAAATCTAGAGGTTGCAAAGGAGAATCGTAATTTTTTAACACACATATATACGGATTAAGCTTTAATAATAAAGGAATAAATTACAAAATTAACATTCAATACACACCTATCGGGATTTACCTAAACGGACTACATGACAAATTAAAATAAGAAATTAGCTAGCAAAACAAACAATCGGTTTGCAGTCGACCTGCAACCTCACTGAGCTTTACGGGCTTTGAAATCCACGCATGGAAACAAAATCTCGCCGGCTTTGTCAGGGGCGAATTGGGTTGCATTCGAGCTGCAAACCATGCCTAGGAAACTCAATACAATTTGACAGGTCGTTAGGTTAAAGTTCTCACTAAGCTCAAAAGAGGCGCTGCGGTCGCGTGTTTGTTCCTTATTCTATTTTTTTTGAGAATTATCTGTGGTTTGGATTTTTCGTCCCCCTTTTTTTCAGGTAGAAAAACCTCTTCCACCGCATTTTATTTCGGGTTCATTTTAAATCAATCTTTTTGGCTTATGTAGGTAATCTTTGCTGCTGTGACGCATTAAAATTAAATTATGTTAAATTTCTAACTTTTGCAATTTTAAATATAAAAGAATAAGAATTTCTAGTTGCTTTTCTGGGTGAAGTGTCTAAAGTTCAGACGAGTATAAAATGCATAGTTTTCCGAGACATTTTAAGGTAAGTTTTCTTGTTTTCTCATTTGAGGTTAGATTGGCATTTGATAAAATTTGTATCGGTAGTGTCTTTTTAACTTCTTATCGCTTACTTTACGGAACTTTGAATACAGGTTTCCAATGGTGATAGGTGCCTTATTTGCAAATTTAGTGTTAATTTTATGTCTATCCCTTTCTTTTGATATTAAGTAAAAGGGAGACACATACAAAATTAACACTAAATTTGTGCTTAATTGATGGGTAAACGAGGGATTGCCCAGCAGCGTAATGTACTTTGAATAAATTTATTCCTTAATTTTAAATCTTTATCTTTCCATAATCTAGTACCTATGATTAATGTGGTTATAAGTTGATTTTTAGCTCACACATATACTATACTATAGTAGTGTGAGCTATGGTGATCCTAATTTTTTCGAGAAAAAGTTGCTCCGATTTCAAAATTTTTTATATATCTTTGCGTTTCAGATGATTTTGAAACTTTTTTGTAGCGCCGTCTGTCTGTCTGTCTGTATGTCTGTCTGTCTGTCTGTCTGTCTGTCTGTCTGTCTGTATGTCTGTAACGACCAACGCGCATAACTCAAAAACTGCTTGGCCGATTTTAATGAAATTTGGTACCTAGGCTGGGTCTTGGGTCGAGATAGTCCCATTTAAAAATGAACAAAATCCACCGAACAGAAACCAAATAAAAGGGTGGGGGCAGATTTCAAAAATTAGAGTTTATGTGAAAATATGGCGTGTGTGATATCAAACGAAAGGTAATTGAGTCTGCAGTTAAACAAAATACATTTTAATTTATTTAAAAAAAAGGGTGGGGGTATATTTTAAAAATTAGAGTTTAAGTGAAAATATGGCGTGTGTGATATCAAACGAAAGGTAATTGAGTCCGGAGTTTAACAAAATTTATTTTAGTTTTTTGTTTTTTTAAGGGTAGGGGTAGATTTCAAAAATTTGAGTTTAAGTCAAAACATGGCTTGTGTGGTATCAAACAAAAGGTAATTTAGTCTGGAGTTAAATAAAATATATTTCAGTTTTTAGTTATATTAGCTCACACGTACACTATAACTATAGTACCTAGTGTGAGCTTAGGGGCCCATATATTGGCAGAGTATTTTTTATTGTTTTCAGCTTTTGGATGATATGTGCAACCACTGATAAGCTATGTATATACTACTTTGAAACATACCCTACACTACTTACAACCAAGGCGAGGAGGTACTTTTAAATCATGTCAGATTTTCGTCAAGCTGTTAAAAAGTACATTTAAGAATGATTCTCTTCACGAACAACTGTTTCATTATTTATTCACTCATCACTCACCAGAAATATTAAAAGCAAATTTAAATATGGTAGATAGTGTTTGGTTTTTCATTATATTTTATTTTACCAATCAATTAGACTATGTATTATTTCATCAATAGTTAGTCGTTAATTTGTAGATTTTTTTATAATAATAAAAACTCATTTAAAAAATGTTTTATTTATTGCACTTTATATATCATTTTCAATCTGTTTATATCTTATAGAGACAGTGTATGTCTTTATAAAATATTGACTGATTAAAAATTTAAAAAAAAACTTTAAAATTAAAGAAAATTTATTATAAGAGGCGATTCAAATTTCCCGCCTTAACTTTTAGTTCGTCACTAAGCTCTGCAGTGGGCGCCACAGAGCTAACGACCTGTCAAACAGCCGGAGTTGCCTATCTAATAAAAACTCACTGAACCGCGCCGCAAATCCTTTATCTTTGCTGCAAACCGCGAGATAAAGTCGTCGCTGCGCTGTGGGCGGCCGGCGCGCCCGATATTAAGAGGTGCGGTAGCGTATAAATGTACAAAATTCTGGAGGGAATTTAAAAATATAAAAGTTCTTTTATTATTTTACCTATATTATTTGGGGGTTGCGCAAACCTATAAACGAGCCGCCACTGTATAGAACACTTCAAAAGAATACCAAATTTACTTACTTTTTTTTTAAAAGTGGCACTTTCAGCTTTAAAATGCGTGCGGAAAAGTGGACTTTTCCGCACACTGTTAGTTTCTTGACCATCTTACTTCATACAATTTCTCTATAACGCAAATTTAGAAAAAGTTATAAGCCAAAGTTTGTGAAAAAACATGAAAAAAGCCGCCATATTAGATTTATTACGTCACAGCTCCTACTAAAATTGAAGCCAAACATCCGGTGACTTAAAATTGTGTGATCTATTACTAATCGATTTAGTGTAGTTTAAAAAAATCTTCGACAACTATCCCAAGGGATAGGGTAGGTGGGGGCAAACGTCCGCATGGGGTACGCAGCAAACTAATTAAAACCGCTCACGCATGACTCGGTCAGTACACCCCGAAAAGTCGTTCACAGCAAACACGTGCTTGGTGCTTTATTGTTTTTGATAATTATGAGGTAAGTTTTAAATTTTGGTGTTCTAATCTAATTTTAATAAATGTTTCGGTGAACGTTAAATTTACTTAGACCTTTTTTTCCTATATTCTGTAAATTCCTTTTAAAAATGTGATTTCTTGTGAATAATTTTTATAAACAAACATTTAGTTTAGGTTATGTTTCTTTACACGAAGTTGTCTAGAATCAAAAATTAAATTTTGGGGTAAAAATCCGTATATCCGATGGGGCAAAGATCTTTGCTGGTAGATTTTAAAAAATATTACTTGCAGTTCTTCGAACTAAGCAGGATTTTCAAATTTTTAGGAACTACAAGAGGAAAAAAGAAAACCTAAAGCCATTTACCAGTGATCTGCTGAGGCAGGCCAAACAGATGCAAGATAGGGGCATATCAATAAGAGAAATCGGACGAACCCTAGGCTATGATGAATCTACAGTTCGAAAAAGGATAAAGTCTGACAGCGGCGTAAACTCCTTGGGACGGTTTCGAGCAGTATTTTCTGCAGAGCAAGAAAAGCAACTAGTAGATCATTGTAAAGCACTAGACTTGCGTTTTTATGGACTAACCCTAAAATCGTTTCGTTATCTGGCCTATCAGTTTGCAGAAAGAAATGGCGTTAGGCATCCTTTTTCCAAGCAATCAAAATTGGCAGGTAGAGATTGGACAAGAAACTTTATGAAAAGAAATCGTCTTTCACTCCGTATACCAAGAAAAACCAGTGTTGCCAGAACAATGGGATTTAACAAACAGCAATTGTGCCAATATTTTCAAAATTTAGAAACTATTCTAGAAAAATATAAATTTAAGGCTAATAGGATCTACAACATGGATGAAAGTGGTTTTCAGACTGTCCCAAATAAATTACCTAAACACATTGCTCCCACCGGTAAAAGAGAAGTAGCAAAGAATGTAGCTGCCGAACAGGGAAAGAATGTGACAGTTGCATGTTCCATGAGTGCAGCAGGACACTATGTTCCACCATTCTTCATTTTTGCCCGCAAAAGGCTCAATCTTCTATTAATAAAGGATGCTCCAACCGGTTCTACTTTATCTGTAACAGACTCTGGATATATGAATTCATTAAAATTTGTGGACTATTTGGAGCACTTTTGCAAGTATACACATCCAACACCGAACAATCCTATTCTATTAATACTGGATAATCACATCTCTCATACCACTCTGGAAGCCGTCACTTATGCAAAAAACAACAACATCCACTTGCTTAGTCTGCCACCACATAGCAGCCATCGAACTCAACCGCTGGATAGAAACTTTTTTAGGCCTTTAAAAGCTTATTATGATGATTTATGTGATAACTGGACCACATCTAACCCTGGACAAGTAGTGACAGAATATCATGTTGCAGGCTTATTTAAACAGGCCTATGAGAAAACCGCTACCATTGAGAAAGCTGTCAACGGATTTAAAATGACAGGTATATGCCCCTTGGATGAAAATATTTTTACAGAAGAAGATTTTTTACCTGCTTCAGTAACCGAACAAGAGAAGGAAATAGAGTTAGATGATTAAGATAGAGACGATAAAGATATGTACTTAAGAATTGTATTTGAGGATGTCAGGGCTCAGGTAGATGATGAACCGGAAGCAGAGGTAGAAGCAGAAGCAAAAGGTCCATTTGAAAATCTTGAAAATCTTCCAGATGAAACTAATAATTTAAATGAATCAGAACCTCCAAAAGCTGGATGTTCAGGAGAACAGTTGTCTGCTACGTTACCGTCAGATATTATTCCGCTGCCAATACTTACGAAAAAGAGGAAACGCACAAGAAAAGGATTAAAATCTACACTTCTCACCTCCACTCCCAACAAAGAGAACCTAGAAATGATAGACCTGGAAAAGAAATATAAGATTGAAGAGAAGAAAAGAGAAAGTATTAAAAAAAAATAAAACAACAGTTAGAAAACTGTTTGAAGAAAAAGAAAGCAAAGAAAAGAAAAATGAAAATCAAGACTCTTCTGACTCAGACACGCAAATTTCACTTCACGATAGCAGCAGCGATTTAATTTTTTCTGAAAGTGATAACGAATCAATCATTGGCTTACATAGGCTTAGTTCCGGAGAGTTTGCCGTAGTCAAAGTTTATGGTAAAACCAAAGATTCATTTCGATTTTATGTTATGCGTGTTACATCGAAGGTAGATGATGGTTACAATGGAGTCTATTACAAAAGAGCACCAAAAACAATGCGTTTTTCGGAAACTGATGAAGAGTTTTATGTCAGTCAAGATGACATTATTAGGAAACTATCAAAGCCAATGCACGGTAGTTCTGCTAGATTTATGGACTTAGTGAGTTTTTCTACCGATCTTAGTGATCTAACGTTGCATTAAATGCAACATTATTGTTGGGAATACAGTTTTGCTTGCCTTAAATGCATAAACTTAGAATTTTGTTTTATTTTTTTACTTGTTTAAGCGATTTAGAGTTGCATTTGTCAATGTTATTTATAAGTTTGTATGTTTGTTTCTAAAATATATGAGTTTACACAATGATTTGTGAGTTTTTATTTTATAAAATATATAAGTTTAATTAAAGGGGCAAGGATCCGCATTGCGGATCTTTGCCCCACTCAGTGGGGCAAAAATCCGAATTGTAGAAAATAAAAAAAAATCTTATAATTTTTTTTCTGTGACACATTTTGCTTTAGTTTTTCATTTTGAGTCAAGAGAATTAGTGGTCAAATAGTGTCGACGAATTTTAACTTTATAGTCCAATTAAAATGGCCAAAACTATAACATATACCAAAAGTGCGGATTTTTGCCCCCACCTACCCTACCACATGCCACTCAACCATAGGTAACAAATTAGAAATATATATAATTTTATACTGTATTGGTAGGTATGCATATACGATCAGGCGAATGACATCATGGGTAGCAATCCACTCCTTTGTAGCTGCACTATTGGTCCAAAGGCTACAGGTTCTGGCAAGGAGCACTGGAACGACATGATTCAGAGTCCCAGAAAAACCGTCTTTTGTTGGCATACCCTGAGGTAAGGTGTCCACCTTAACTGTTTAATATACCTAGGTTTGCAAAATGTCACCATCTCAAAATAAGTCCGTAATCTTAAATTTAATAAAATGTAATCAAAGTTGGTGGCCAGCCTAATATTTAAGAAGTGTCCAGCTATTATAAAATTATATTTGCCTAGGATCTTTCGCCAAAATTTTTTAATTTTTGGATAATTTTCTTTCACGAGAGACCCTGAGAAACAAAGTAATGTAAAACACAGTGGAAAAACTTTTATAAAATTTAAAATTTTTTTGCCAAAAACTTTTAAGTTTAACATGAATAATAATTTTAACATTAAAATGTCATGAATTCAAAAGTAACGTAAATTGCCATGGGGATCCTTTTGGGACCTCGCAAAAATAATATATGTTTAGTAACATAGCCAACATACAGTGGATAGAGGAGGTTATTTCTGATAAAAAAATTATATAACATGGGTGTCAACATTCATCTGTTATGAAGATATAACATTTCTAAAGTTAGGGGAGTGCGGGAAAAAAGGGTTTTTACAAAAGACAAAAACCTGTCACAGCTAAATTAATACTTAGCTAATTGGGATCCAAAAATGAAGTATTCCTTTTTTTGAGAGAATGAGATGTTATGGAGATACAGTCTGTCAAAATAATCTCCAAACATTTATAAAAATAATTATTTTATTTTATTTATTCTTTTTAAAAATATCAACGATATTTTATTATTATGTCTCCCCAGGGACCTAGTTTTATTACCAAAAAATATTAAGAAAAACATTGCATTTTTAAAAGCTTATACCAAAAAAATAGTTTTTCTTGAAAAAGTTTGACCACATAATTTTTTTTTTAATTATTTTTATTTCAGATTATTGCCCTTGTTCAAATACAAGACCTTGTTAAATTTCATTATTTTACTGCGTTTTTTAAAAAAGTTATCAAAAAAGTTTAAAAAATCTTTGATGCTCTATCTCGACAAAGAAATAGTTTTGACCCATACATTATATAAACTTTTTTATCAGGAAGGACCTTCTCTGTTGGCCTATGGCCCCTAAGTTATAGGATACCCTGTATATACAGGCTTATCGTACGGTTTTGGAAAAACCCTCGGATGTTTTTTGCAAGGGGGGCACTTTTTGGCTACCTTGAAATTTTTATACCACGCCCTTTGAGGGGTAAACTTTACCTCTAAATTTTAAATATGGAAAGTGTGGCCTTGTTTTAAAGGTCCGGTCAATGTGTTTTTAAATTTGAAAATTTTAAAAGCAAATTTTCAAATTTAACATGGACTGAAAATAAAAATTAACTCAGAATTTTATGTTTTTCTTATCTAATTTTTATTTTATCGGTCCTCTTCGAGAGTTTTTGCAAAACCGTATGACAAAAAAGCCCTTGTTACCTTAAAAAAACACTCTGTATGCATTTCAAACATGACCACCTACATTTTTCTAAAATATTTATTTGGCATTAATACATAAAATCCAATAAAACACAAAACAGTTTAAACTAACAAAAAAGAACAAACTATATTTATGTTCTACAAGAAAATTTTGAAAAATTGTTCCTGTAACATTATTCTTGATTTTTGCGGAAATTTTGACACTGATGAGATCATTTTTAATGGAATTTTTTCTTTTCGTTTCTCTTACAAACGACCAATAGAACCAATTCCCTCGAATTGTAGAAGATTTACAATTCGTCGAGGGATAAAAACACTTATCACGAGTTAAACATCGTATTTTTTGCACTTTTTGACTTTTCTTCCGCTTTCACAATTTTTTTTGGACTTTTTAGGTTTTTACCATTTATTTTTTGGAATTTTACTTTTTATTCTTGATATCTCACTTCTTACCCTGATGTTTCATTTTTATCCCTGAAAGGTCACTTTTCATCCTGTGTAAGTGTAAAAAGCAATTTTCCTACGGGCGTACGCAAAACAGTTTTTAATTATTACAAAAATTCATATTTTAAAAACTAGGCATGCAGAAAGATTTAAAGATTTTGACGAAATTCTGGTATGTAGATCTCGATCTGCCATCAAAAGTTCTCATGGGCTCAAAACGATCCTATGACTGGTGTCCGAGATACAGTGGCGGGTATGGGGCCCCCCAATATACGAATAAATTGAAATTCTTTTGTAAAACTTAAACAGTAATTCAAAAAAGTGATTCAAATAATTGAGTCTCAATTTTGATGCACAGGGGATACTCCAAAAGTACTATATTTTTATTTAATTCATACCTTTATTTAAATGAATGGATCCATGATGGATCTGATACCTTTATATTATGCGGTTTCTGCATGTCCATGGCAACAATTGTTTTCATAAGTTATACGACCGACGTCGACCTTACCTGGAATCATCTAGAGAAACCCGACTACCTCTAAACCTACCGGAGATGAGGAGTTGCATTTCATTTCACTTGTTGTAAACGTTTTTACCTTTAGTATTCTTAAGTCTATTATTGTACTCGCATCAATAAAATATACATTTATTATAAAGCATAAACTCGAAGTGGTTGTTCGATTACTTAATTGGCGCAGTCAACGGAGTTCGAAGTTTCAAACGCATCGCGATCGGCTTATTCGGCTTCAATAACTTTTTGTGATTGGCGATTGGCAGTGTGGATTTTACAAAATTGAAAATCCCAGTCTATCGAAGACCTGTGAAGCACAATCATCGGGAACTAGAATCGTCTAGTTTCGCAAGGATAAGGACTTTTGTGAGGACAAAATCGCCTAGCAGAACCTTGTTCTTATAGAGGAATGACCACCTTCGCTGTTTACCTGCTTATGTAAGTTGCAATTTATGTCTGATTCCGACGATCAAGTAGATATAATTGAGTGGCTCAAAAATTTAAGACTTGAAACCAACCTCCCTCAAAACTTAAACGCGCAAAGTTCTTCATTTAGTAATCCTTCTCAAACATTGCAGGCGCGCGAATCTCCGCAATTCGATTTTTTGTCAGCTTCTAAAGAAAGCCAGACCTTTCTAACAAATTTGATAAAAAGTGAAAATTCTAAAATGAGGTTTAAACCAGAATATCTCAATTGCGTACCCAAATTTGACGGCAATCCGAATGATTTATATAGGTATATCAGTATTTGTGACAAAATTGTAGACACATTTTTAAATACAACCGATCCGGGATGTTTTCAAAATATTTATTTGTTGAACTCGTTAATAGGAAAACTCGACCGCGAAGCAACTACTGTCGTAAATATTGATTCATCGACTTCTTGGGCCGATATTAAAAACACCCTTATTCGAAATTTTGCCGACCAAAGAGACGACGTTGCTCTTATAAAAGATCTATGCTCATTAAAACAAGATTCAAATGAAAGTTACACACAATTTTATAACAGAGTTTTTCACACTCTTAATTTGCTCGCCTCCTACATAAACACCCACATAGGCACTGAAGAAAATAGAAAGTCACGAATTAATTTTTGTAAAAACCTTGCACTTAAGACATTTTTGTCGGGTTTAATTGACACAGATTTGGCACGAGCCATCCGATCCATGAAGCCTCACGATCTAACAACAGCCTTGCAATATGTCACCGATGAAATGAATAGTTCCTATCTGAAACAAAACGTGTCATTGCCTCAACCTCCGTTTAATCACATTCAAACGCCCCAAAGATTTTTCTCTCCTAGACCAAGTTCCATACAATCTAATGCTTATGCACCAAGTCGTTTTTTTAGACAACCGCCGATAACATTTAGGCCTCAGTCTTTTTATCCTCGACCGGCGTACAGACCACAACAAAGATTTGCTACAAATAGTCAAGTTTTTAGGCCACAAAACATAGTTCGCTCCCAACAAATTCCCCAAAAAGCCTTACCGCCGCCCACACCTCAAATATCTACGCGCAATAGTTCAAAAATAACGCCAAATAGCAGCTATTATAAACATAATAACTACCAACCAAGCACTTCACAAATGCAAAAAATTGAAGTGGAAGAAATGTATAATACCGAAGCCAACCAACTTTCTCAATATGATCAAACTTTTACAGATCAGTATTACAATGAATATTACCAACAAAACGGTTACTACCCCGAGGATAATCAATTTTGTCTCTCGGAACGTTTGGATAATTGCCAAATCTTTACATCCGAGTCCAGTGATAATGACTTTTTACTATACAACGCAAACGAGCAAACCGATTTAGATGCCGTAAATTTTACAGAGGTCCTCAGTCGGGAAACCAAACTATAACACCGCAAGAAATACCCTTTAATATGAATAGCTCCAGTGAGCTACCATACATTATATTTCCGGAACACAACCTAAAAATACTAATCGACAGCGGTTCGACAAGGTCATTTTTAGATCCAAATATAACAAAAAAATTGTACCCGAACCACATAAAAAAAGATCCTTTTGTAGTCTCAACAGTATTTCAAAAGTCCGCTCATCAGTTTAGTGCGCATCTGCCCTGCTCAAAATTATTTAATTTGCCAAAAGCCCAAAATCTAAAATTTTTTTTGTTTAAATTTCACGATTTTTTTATTGGCCTTATTGGGATTGACAATCTGAAAATTTTGCAAGCTAATCTTGATTTTAACTCTGGAATTCTTGCTACACCATATGCAAAGGTCAAGTTACAATTTTATAAAGCCAAGTCACAAATAAATAATTGTATTACAATACCACCTCGTGTTCATCAGGTAATAAGAGTACCTGTAAACGTAAAAAATGGTGAGATAATTCTCCCATATCAAAAAATACACAATTGCGAAATCCCAGAATGTTTAACCTCAGCTAAAAATGGTTTTGCCTTGACTACAATCCTAAATAATACATGTGAAAGCGTAACTATGGATTTTTCTTTACCATTTGAAGCAGAAAAATGGAACCGCAGAGAAATTGAAGAAATCAATTTTAATAATATTGTTGAAACGCATGAAGCAAAATTGGACTTTTCAAAATTTCGTTTAAACCATTTAAATTCGGAGGAAAAAAATTAACTTTTGACACTAATAAATAAATTTTCAGATGTGTTTTATCAAGAAAATACGCCACTTACTTTTACTAACAAAATAAAACATAATATATGGACCACCGATGAAATACCAGTCTACAAAAAATCGTATCCATTACCTTTTGCTCACAAAAAAGAAGTAGAAAAACAAATGAAACAGTTACTTGATCAAAAAATTATTAGACCCAGCACTTCTCCTTGGAACTCTCCATTATGGGTGGTCCCAAAAAAGATGGACGCTTCAGGGGAACAACAGTATAGAGCTGTTCTTGACTTCAGGTCATTGAACTCTAAAACTGTAGATGACCGTTATCCCCTTCCTAACGTCACTTATCTCCTTGATAAACTTGGAAAATGTCAATATTTCTCAACCTTAGATTTGGCAAGTGGGTTTAACCAAATTGAGATGTCAGAAAAAGATATCGAAAAAACCGCCTTTAGTACAGAAAACGGCCATTTTGAATTTCAGAGAATGCCGTTTGGTTTAAAAAACGCCCCCGCCACTTTTCAAAGAGTGATGGATAATGTTTTAAGAGGCATCCAGAATGAAATGTGCTTGGTATATCAAGATGACATATTTATTTTTAGTACGTCACTACAAGACATTGACCGCCTAAGAGCTGTTTTTCAACGGCTGCGCGAATCAAACTTTAAAATACAGTTAAAAAAATCAGAATTTCTAAAGAAAGAAGTCGCCTATTTAGGCCATGTGGTAACCCCAGATGGAGTAAAACCTAATGAGGATAAAATCCGTTCCATTCTTGATTGGCCACTTCCCTCTACCCAGAAACAGATACGCGAATTTCTCGGCCTTCTCGGATATTATAGGCGATTTATACGGGACTTTGCCCGAATCACAAAACCTTTCACTAGATGCTTAAAAAAAGGCGCAAAAATTGTCCATAATGAAGAATTTTTAACTTGTTTTGACACATGCAAAAAACTTCTTACAAACGATCCTATATTACAATATTCAGACTTTAGCAAACCATTCAACCTGGCCACCGATTCTTCAAGCTTCGCACTAGGTGCAGTACTTTCGCAAGGGCCCATTGGCCAAGACCTTCCCGTTGCATACGCTTCGCGTACCCTTAATGACAGTGAGACCAAACTGAGCCCAATTGAACGTGAATTATTAGCTATCGTTTGGGCAACCAAATATTTTCGGCCATACCTCTTTGGACGTCCCTTTTTCCTTATCACGGACCACAAGCCCCTCCAGTGGCTTCATTCCATAAAAGACCCTTCTTCCAAATTGCTCAGATGGCGTTTAAAGTTAGAAGAATATAGTTATTCTTTGATCCACAGATCTGGAAAATTAAATTCTAACGCGGACGCACTTTCAAGAATAGAATTACATGTATCAGACACAGACAATCTGGACCAAATATCACACATCGCACAGGTAGACGCCATGTCAACCCGTTCGACAGGATTTCAGCAACAAGTAGATAAGACCATCACACAGAAAAAAACAGCAAATAGACCAAACCCAAATAACGACGATGATATCACTATACATACTAATAACGATGAAGACCTTATCGTGGGGATTCCAATAATAGAAACAGCCGTAAACTATGGGGCCAACCAAATAATTTTTTCTAAAGTATTGCACTCTCCTGTAAAACCAAAATTAAAATACTTTTTTCGACAAAAAGAAGGTATTTAGTTCAAATATCACAGAATAATTTTGAAAATGACATTATCCATTTCATAAAAGAAAATGTTTTGCCGAACAAACTTTATTATTTATATTTCCAGGAACCTGACCTCTATGAACCGTTTTGCGAAGTCGTCAGAAAGAATTTTAAATATCCTTCATTACGCTTTAAGAAATGTACAATCAAGTTACTAGACGTTACTGAAAAAGATGACATTCCAGAAGTTATAAAAAACTATCATGACGAAACAGAATATAAAATAAAAATAAAATATTACTGGCCAAATCTTAAAAGTTCCGTTCAAACATACATAAATCATTGTGAAATTTGCCAGATTAGCAAGTACGAACGACACCCGGTTAAAGTAAAAATTAATATTACCCCCACCCCAACTAAACTTTTGAAATCCTATACATCGACACTTATACCGCGGAACATAATAAATTTTTAACAGTAATAGATAGCTTTTCTAAATACGCTCAGGCATACTATCTCAAAACACTGACTGCCTCTGATATCGCCGACAAATTATTGACATTTTTCTCACATCACGGTGTACCAAACCTTTTAGTTAATTTTGACAATGGTTCAGAGTTTAAAAATAGCGTAATTACTGAACTTTTACTTTTACACAAATTAAAAGTTCACTTTATTTCTCCAAATCACCCCGATTCAAATGGGAGTAATGAACGGTTTCACTCAACACTGGCAGAACATATTTGTCTTTTAAATAATCAAGGATTTTCGAAAGAACCTATTACAAATAAAATTTCCTACGCGGTCCTGGCCTATAACCATACTATACATTCAGTAAAAAAAACGAAGCCTATGGACATTGTAAACGGTCATATCTCGTCAGACGACCCTTTCGACCAAAATTTAGACCATATTCTGATGAATAACTATGTTAATGATCATAAAAAAAATCTAAATTACTGTACTCAAAATTTAACGAAAAACTAGCCCAATTTAAAACGACTTTAATCAATAAATTAAACAAAAAACGCGATGATCCTATTTTATTTCAACCCAATCAAGAAGTATATATACGTAAACATGAACGGAAAAAACTAGGAAACAAATTCTTAGAATCCACTACAACGGTGTCAGTAAACCTAGCAAGTAAAACAATATCAACAAACTCCCACGGAAAAATTCATATGTCTAATTTAAAAAGACCGCTAATTAAAAATAAATATGACTTTGGGTAACTTTTATCTTTGGGTTTTGTATTTCAGGTTCGGCCTTGCTTCGGGTCTTAAGGATGAAATGATTATAAAAAAAACTGGATAATAAGCTTGGAATAATGCCAATAAAATTAGGAACTGCAAAAACAATAGAATATACCTACACTTTAATTCATTACTTTGATTTAGACCCCATACTGTGGGAAACCAATAAATTAAACTTAAAAGTAAATAATATCACGACTTTAATAGATAGCCATACTGGATATTCCAACGATACACAGAATTACCTAAAACTTTTAAAAATATTACAAACCAGGATCGATACCAAAATATCAGAAATTTTGCCTCATCCCAAACGATTAAGACGTGGGATGATTAACATGTTAGGGTCTGTATTTAAGGCTGTTACAGGCAATTTAGACGCATCGGATGGCAAGTACTATGAAAAAATGATTCATGAGTTACAAAATAATCAAAAAACATTGTCGACGACAATTTTAAAACAGAATTCCTTATCGATTAGTGTTATTTCTAAATTTAATCAAACGGTTCAACAAATAATTCAAAATGAAAAATTTTTAGAGTCCAAAATCAATCAGATTGCTTCAATTGTTAAAAATTCTGGCTACAGAGAAAATTCCCTTTTTATCAAAGATATTTTGCTTCAACTTATAAACTCCTATGAAATTATTCAATCAATCTTGCAAGATATTGAAAATTCAATTACATTTTCTAAACTAAAGGTCATGCATCCAAGTATAATAAAGTTATCTGATCTTCACAAAGAATTATTGTCTTTGCAAGAAAAAGTAGGAGAACAACAAATGTTATTAACTGTTACTCTTCAAAATGTATTTTTTTATGAAAAATTTATCACTTTAGACTGTTTTATTCTAAATAATAAAATTACTTATCTCCTACACATTCCAATCACTTCTAAAGACATTTTTGACTACTTTCATTTATATCCCATGCCAATACAATTTGAGAGCAGTTGGTTTAAAGTTGTTTTCCCGCCAAAATTTTTTTTGATAAAAAACAAATTGCAACATGCATATTATCAAGAACCATGCGCAGAAATAACCAGAAATGAATATATTTGCAAAAAAGAAGACTTCAAAAACAGCGAACCCGATAGTCCTTGCGAAATTTCATTAATTGACTCCAGCATGCTCCTAAATCAGCGAACCACCTGCCAGAAAACACAAATTAAATTAGCCACACCAATCATTCACCAACTAGAGAAATCAAACCAAGGGATATTTGTTCTTCCAAATGAAGAAAACGCTAAAACTTCCTGTCAACATCAAGAAGAAGTACATACACTTTTGGGAACATACCTTATCAGACTGCCAAACGACTGCCTAATTCAAATCAACCGACAAATTTTTACGAACAACAACAAAACAACAGCTGCAATAGTTCAGCCGTATATCTTTCCTGACATACAAGATGCAACGGTTATACATCCGTTGGACCTATCAAACAGTATAAAAGATATTGACTTAAGCTTAAACAACCTAAAAAGAGAAATTCAAGAAAACTATCCGCACTTCGAAACATCAAGCATTTATCATGTACCCAGTATATGGACATTACTTGTATATGTAATACTTACACTTATATGTTTATACTTAATCTATAAGCGAGTACGGAAATGCAAACAATCAAAAAACACAAATCCAGTTGTAATTCAAATGCAAACTCCACAAGACACCATTAACGTCATTCCTTCACCATTAAAACAATGTGAGCAGAAAATTGATCCGGCCAACATCCACCTGCCTCTGTAAAGTCTAATTTTGGGGTGGAGGAGTTATACGACCGACGTCGACCTTACCTGGAATCATCTAGAGAAACCCGACTACCTCTAAACCTACCGGAGATGAGGAGTTGCATTTCATTTCATTTGTTGTAAACGTTTTTACCTTTAGTATTCTTAAGTCTATTATTGTATTCGCATCAATAAAATATACATTTATTATAAAGCATAAACTCGAAGTGGTTGTTCGATTACTTAATTCATAAAATAACCAGCTCACTATGATTTTACAAAATACTCAATAAACACCCCCTGAAGGCCGATTAACTACTTTCAAGTTAGCAGATACCCTTTGACCTACCTTGGCCTTTCTTTGTCTAGTGAAAGTCCGGTTTTTTACCTTCCTAGCCTGCACCGAAAATGTCAATGTGGGTGTATGTTGACCTATCTTAGCAATATCGTCATGACGTCTGTCCGTGTGTGTGAGCGCGTATGTCTGTCCGTCCCACGATAGCTTCTAAACCGCTGAACCGATTTTGATGAAATATTTAGGTAAAATATTGTACAGTCAGGGACTTTTTAAATTGCCGCTGTATATTTTTTCTATCAAAATTAATCATTTAAAGAAAAAAAACCTTTAATTTTTAAATATATAGCTATGTATAAAGATAGAGGTAAGGTTCCCAATTTTTTTGTTTTGGTTCAAACTAGTTTGTCGAATTTCAAATAGGAATATTTTATATTTTCAACGGCCGCAATTTAAAAAGTCCCCAAATGTACAATACTGTAATGAGCTGAATAGCTTTTGGTCAAAATTCATTAATGCTAATGACAATTTTTTGACAGTTAAAACATTGAAAATATGCTAACTTTTTAACGGAGCCTTGCTTAAATATGCGGTTTTCGGAATATAGTAGAACGTTTTTCTGAATAACTAATATTATTACTAAAAAGATCATAGGATATTCAATTTCTGAAATGTTTACAAAATCTGTTTTCAAAGCTGATATAGCGTGGAGTGTGCTAATGGATCCATTTATTTAAATAAAAGTATGAATTAAATAGAAATATTGTACTTTTTAAGTACTCCTTGTACATAAAAATTGCCACGTGACATCTAGCATAGTCATCAAATATAAGAGTCAATTATTTTTATCACTTTTTTGTATTAAAGTTTAAGTTTTACAAAAGAATTTCAATTTATTCATATGTTGGGGGAGCCCCATACCCGCCACTGTATCATGGAAACCAGTAATAGGATCGCTTTGAGCCCATGAGAACATTTAATCAGGATCTCGAGATCTACAACATAGTAGAATTTGAATAAAATCGTGGATTTTTTAAAATCCCATTTTATGTGTGCTTGCTCCTTTGTACTTGTAATAGTGACAGAAAAGTGACACTTTCCGCACGCTAATAGAAAATAGGTATTTTCCTAACAAGTGGAGAAAATGTCGTTAACAGAACGATGCGTAGCGAGTTCTGTCAAGCATTTAAGTGCGGAAAAATATGCAACGAGCGTCAGGAAAACATAAAAAAATAAAATTATAAGAAAAATATACCAATCCACATAGCACAATCACGTGTTTAACACGTAAAAACGCGTGAGAAAAAAAAACATTGATTTTAAAAGCTGCTAGAAAAAAACGTTTATTTCATATATGAAAACAAGCTTAATAGGTCATTTATTAACGTTATAAAAAATAACGTTGCTAAAAACTGCGTTGTAATAACGCAATTATTAAATTAAAACAGCAATATTTTTACGTCTTTTTAATGGGACTTTTTTGAGGATATTTGAGCTAAGTGATAGTTATGTCAAACTAACGTAATGTCAAAAATTTGACATAACATCGAAATTTTTAAATTGGGAGGGGGGCATGTAATACCTCTTTCGAAAGGTCTTTTGAGTCTCTGTATAACACTTTAAATTTTTAAAATCGGTTTAGTTTCCTAGGAGATATGTTTATTTTTCTTGGCGGTCGACGAAAAAAGGTAAATTTTTTATCAAGCAAAAAAATAATTTAAATTGATTTATTTTATCATAAATTGAATTTTTGTGCTTCTAAGTTATGTCAGAACCTAAAAATAAGTATAAAAATTTAAAAAGAAAAACGTGACAGTTACCAGTTTAAAACAAAGTATGTCTACTAAATTTTTATAAAGCCATTTAACACAAAAGTTTTATTAATTTAGAATAGTTATTATACGTCACGCTTAAATTTTTTAAACTTATTTTTAGGTTTTGTCATAAGTAATAAAGGATAAAAAATCAATTTAATATAAAACAAAAAAAAATGTGTGTGCTTAAGACCACACGGCAGAAGTGTAAACTTCAACAAGGCGAAATTAATAACACTGGCCCATAACATATTCTGCAAAGCGGACCGAACCGAACTCTTCTGTGTACTGGCCTTCATCTGCATCATCATATCGATCGCTGAATGTTTCTCACAGTTAGTCGACTCGAGCCGATTTCACCCGAATGAGCGTTACATAGTCGAGCCTGACGACTCAGTTGAATTCACTACCCACAAAAACTGCTAAACGCGCCTAAAGAAGTTTACTCTTCAATAATTTAAAAAACAAACTTTGATAAAAAGTTACCTTTTTGAGAATCGACCGCGAACAAAAATAACGATATCTCCTATGAAAATTAACCGATTTTCAAACGGTAAATTGTCCTGTATAGACAATCAAAATACCTTTCGAAAGAGGTATAACATGCCCCCCTTCTAATTTAAAATTTTTATTGGTGTGTCATATTTTTGACAGTAGGTTATTGCTCAAATATCCTCAAAAAAGATCCCATTAAAAAGACTTTTTACCAGAAATCAATTTCTCTTTCTGTTCATAAGTTAGAAGGAGAAGGGGTCTATTTAGGTCCGCACTGTATACTATGACTGGGATCTATGATTTTACAAAACTCAAACAATTTTGGCCAAATATTTATTTACTTTTTTTATTATAATTATTATGATAAAATACTTACCAATTTTTCATAACATAATGTATAGGATAATAGTTTTATTTAGCAAGGTATCCTAACAGTGATTACACTTTATTATTTAGAATTATTTTTTAAATTTATCGGTCTAATATTTTTGGGTTAGCCCAAATTATATAAAAGTATTATTACTATAGAAATATAATAAAAGCTTCAAGAAACTAACACTTATAAATTATGCACTTATTTTAATATGAAGAAATGTTATTTTTTTAGTACATCGAAATTTGACACCAAAGTATTCTGGCGAATTCTACAGATCCTTCTTTGATACTAAAAGAAGCAGTTTTCTTATGGGACGTGAAAGAGTGAGTAATAATTTTCAGTTATAGAGGGGGTTTAACAAACTTTTTTCATATGACCACCCAACTCCTACAGGGTGAGCCATAAATCGACAACGAAGTTCCAAAAATTGATGTTTTTTACATTATTCAACCCGTGTTTACAAGAAAACTATTCTTTTTATCTGTAATTGTGGACCAACCTTTTTGGGGTGGACAAAATACGCATAAAATCACCCAAAATCCTAAAAATTGCTGCTTTATCGTGCTTTATTCAAAACTAACTGCATACCGGGTGGGCCAAAAAAACCATCGACAACAATCGATTTTAATGGGAACTGCAGTTGGCAGTTTTAACTAAAGATATTTTTTTGTTCGCCATCTCAAAATCCAAGATGGCGGACGAAATTAAAATGTACCCTTCAAAGATGCTTGTTTATTCTTGTGCTGCGAACATCTTTTAATTATTTTTTTTAAATTGGTAAAAAAGCATAAGAATCAGCAAAATCGGTTAAGGGGTTTAAAAAAAAATTGTTTCAACCATTGTTTTGCATATTATACGATTGCCTTGCCGATCAGGTCTGCATTTATTTCCATAAATTCATTACTACTGAACCGATTTTGATGAAATAAAAAACATCCCAGTTAGAATTGATATCTTTTTAAAGATCATGATCAAAGTTTATTGCCGTATTAAAATTTAACATGGTGGACAAAATCATACTTGATTCTTCAAAATGGCGTGTTTATTCTTATTTTCCGAACATGTTTTAGATTTTTTTTATTTTATAGAAAAGCATATAACGAGGTACAAATAAGTAAAATCGGTATGATTATATAATTGCATTGCCAATCCTGTCTGCATTCATTTCCTTATAAATTCGTTATTACTAAACCGATTTTAGAGAAATGAAAAAATCATGGTGAGAATTGATTGTTCTTTAAAGATTGTAATCAACATTTTCGGCCATCTTAGAATTTAAGATGTTTGACAGAATCATACTTGATGCAATGCATTCGTATAATTTGTAAAATAATGGTTAAAACAAAATCAGATTTTGTAATCACTTTACCGATTTTAGTACTTTGTACCTTGTTAAGCTTGAGAAAAGTAGCGCTTTTCTTTAAATTAAAAAAAAATAATAAAACATTTTCGGAAAATAAGAATAAAGTTGCCTCTTTGAAGGGTCAAGTATGATTCTGTCCGACATCTTTACTTTTTAGATGGCGCCAAATTTAGATTATAATCTTTAAAGAACAATCAATTCTTAGGATATTTTATTTTATTTTACTAAGATCGGTTCAGTAATAATGAGTTTATAAGGAAATTAATCCAGACAGGATTGGCAATGCAATCGTATAATCTGTAAAACAATGGCTGAAACAAAAACAGATTTTTTGAGAACTACCACACCGATTTTATTCATTTGTACCTCGTTGTTGCGGGAGAAAATAAGTGCTTTTCTATAAATTAAAATAAAAACTAAAACATTTTCGGAAAATAAGAATAAACACACCATTTTTGAAGAATCAAATATGATTCTGTCCGCCATCTTAAATTTTAAGATGGCGATAAATTTTGATCTTGATCGTTAAAAAGCAATCAAATCTTACCAGGACGGTTTTTATTTTATTAAAATCGGTTCAGTAGTAATGAATTTATAATTCATAACTACATATAATATATATTCAAAACAATGGTTGAAATACAAAAATATTTTTTTTTAGAACCACTAAACCGATATTGCTGGTTTGTACCTTGTTGTGCGTGGCTAGAATGCAGCTTTTTTACTCATTTAAAAAATTATTAAAACATGTTCACAACACAAGAATAAACGAGCACCTTTGAAGGGTACAATTCAATTTCGTCCTCCATCTTGGATTTTGAGATAGCGGAAAAAGGAATATATTTGGTCAAGACTCCGATTAATTATCTACCAAGCGCAGTATGTCCCATTAAAATCCATGGTATAATTCAAAAGTTATATTGAAAAAAAATTTGTCCGGTTTTTTTTGGTCCACCCGGTATATGCAGGATTAATTTTAAAAATATTATTCTGGTAATATAAGGCCCATAAGGAAACTGGAAGGATGTACCTATTATACATTTAAAAAATTTATTTGAGAAATATAAACATGATATCTATAATAAAAAACATAAATGTTCTAAACATATTCTACAAATTGATGTTACGTTTAGCTCTAATACCGTACTTAAAAATGTCTTATGAATCTTACTATTTTTTTATATGAAATAATTACTCCAAAAATATTTTCAAGAAAAAATTTTACCTAATATAAAAATATAAAATTAAAAATTTTTATTTAAACTAAATTCAAAAATAAATTAATCAAAAATTATAAAAGACATAGTTTTTTTGTACGTAGGTACGTAAGAAAAGTTTTATAAATTTACGCTTATTATACAGGGTGTACCATAACTTAGGGGCCATAGTGCAGCAGGTGATAGAGGAGGTTATTTCCGACAAAAAAGTTTATATAACATGGGAGTCAACACATTTTTAAGTTAGAGGAGTGGGGGGAAAAGCGTTTTACACAAGAAAGGAAAATCTGCCATAGCCAGCTAAATACTAAGCTAATTGTAATTCAAAAATGTGATATTCCTTTTTTTGATAAAATTACAAGTTGAGGAGTTTCAGGCTGTCAAACTAACCTCCAAAAATGTATAAAAAATAAGTCTTTTTTAAAAAAATTAATTTTTGCTTACTTATTCTTTTAAAAAATATGAACAATATTTATTAATATGCCTTGCTAAAGACTTGTTTTTATGAACAAAAAATATAAACAAAAAGATTGCGTTTAATATACCATTCATAAAAGTTTATACCAAGAAAATAGTTTTTTCTAAAAAAAATTGTCCGCATAAACTTTTTTTTTAATTATTTTAATTTCAAATTATGGCCCATGTTCAAATACACGACTTTACCCAATTTCATATTTTTACTGCGTTTTAAAAAAAAATTATTATGAAAAAAGTTTAAAAAATCGCTAACTTTGATGCTCTGTATCTCGACAAAGAAAGAGTTTTGACCCATGCATTATGGGAACTTTTTTATCAGACATGACCGCCTCTATCACCTGCTGGCCTATGGCCCCTAAGTTATGGGACACCCTGTATAACAAAAAATAAATATAAATAAGTATGTAAGTAAAATAAGACATATTGTATAAGTAAAACATTATTTAATATTTATTAGGAAATATGTAGTCTATGTATCCAAAGGGTCAAGTTATGGTTTAATCCAAAAACTCGCTCAAAAAATGAATTTGACTAAAAACAGCTCATTTAAAAAAAATCTACTTATATTGGATTTCTGCAATCATACAGGAATATTCTGTTCTAGAAAATCTGCAGTCTTGAAGCATGTATATAATATTCCAATACCCTCGATAACTACCCATTCATGATGCAAACATGAGGGCCTTGGGGTCCTTAAGCAAAAAAGATCTAATTGGTTGCTTTCAAAGACATATGCATATTACCTACGGTAAAACATACTTGAAATAGCAATATCAATGGGTATACGTCTATCCTTTTTGCTGTCCTTAATGAATATTATTTTATTCTTGTATTCGTTACGTCAAATCATCGGCGTACAGTTGACAAAAACTCTATCTATGTAAATTTGGTATCTGTGCATTTTTCGTATCTTTATTTCTGAATGTTTGCATCAAACCCCAACCATTGTGTAAATAGGTAACAGGGAGTATTGGAATATTACGTATATGTCTTGAAGGTGTACCTTAACCAAATATTTCATAATAATTTTTGTTTTTCCAGCATTGAATTTAAGACCTATATATATTATGTTTTGTTAATTATACAGGAATAATCAATTTCAGAAAATCTAATTACTCATTTTACCAAAAAATCCCAATCATTTTTGGTTTACTACGTCCGCCACTGCTCTTGTTGGTACATCAAAATCAGACTCCAACATTTTGCAAAAAAAATTATTTTTTAGAAAAATTTATTTTTAAATATAATACTTTTTCAAAAAGTAGTTTTACCAAAAACTAATTTATAAGGACAAATAAAAAAAAATTGATTTTTTTTTCATTAAATGGGTCCATGACGGATCTGATACCTTCCTAGCTAGCTTATTAGCACACTTCAAGTGAACTCCATGATATATTCGCCTTAAAAACAGTTTTTTTTGTAAATATCTCAGAAACGAAAGCACCTACGAAGTTTTTGGTTATAACAGAACGCCTTCAAAGATGCAGACTTTCCAAATATGTTTTTATGTTTACGCTTCACTGTTTAACGTTGATATGTGGTTACATTATTACACAAATATTAATACACATTATATACTTTAAGCATTTGTGTACCAAAAAAAAGTCCGTAAATAACAAAGTACGGCATGTCCCATTTTTGATGGAATTAAATGGGAAACTCGGTTATTACACTGGTCGGCATGAAAATCGGCCCTGACACCATTCTTGCCGATTCTTATGTAAAATGACCTGAATCCACTTATGAACTTCGTATTTACCCATCACCCCCCATTTTCAGGGGAGACCCCCCTACTTATTTTTACTGCTTTTCGATAGTTTGGTGGGACAGAAAGGATTTTTTTTTTGCCTTAAGATCATTATTTCTGAGAGACTGGAGAGTTTAGTGTTCTCAAACATTAATATTTATAGCAAGGTGGTAAGCCATTTGTTTTGGGGGGGAAGGGGGGGTGTTTTGCATAAATGTTAAATGGACATTGTCGATTTTACCGTTTTATATGCATTTTCTAATTATTTTTATAAAATTTTAGCTGCCAGCAGCTTAACAGTAAAGGTAATAAACGTTATAGAGCAATTCCACGCCAAGTCATCCAATTTACAAAAAAAGTGTTGCCCTGACATTTAATTTTTTTCTTTAATCATGCTTACTAAATGAAACAGCTCATGCTTAACCACTTTTGCACAATTTTAGATTTTTTAATTCAATTAGTATGTTGTACACGCATTTGAAAAGTCTAAAAACGGGCTAAATGGGACTTTAAAGAAAAAAATTATGCTCATAGTAAACAGCACCTAAAAAAAATTAACCTATAGTTTTGAAAACATGCATAAAAGAAGTTTTCAAAAAAATGTGATGTTTAGCAAAATCTTTTATACTGGCTTGATTAGAGCAATTTAGAGAATATCCAAAAAACGCAGAAATTTTCGAAGTTTTCATATTTTTTGGGGTATAAATGTAATGTTTTCTTAAATGTTTGATAGTGTTGGAAAGCTATACTCAAGGACTATATCTTCCTTGTATAGAAGTTAAGAATGTCTGGGAAATTCCTCAACTTCAGCATCAAGTATGACCCTGTCTATCGGGGTACTGGTGGTAATCAAGCAGGGTAAATTTTTCATTGTATCATATACTTTTAAAAACAAGAATAAAAAATCTGGGTCTGTAATCCTTAAGGTCACTACACATTTTTTTGTTATTTTATTATTTTTAGTGATGTTAAATTGCATTACAAATTACAGGCGTGGATCTACGGGGGGGGGTGCCCCCCAAATCTGAAACTTTACTCAGTTTTGACACACAGAATACAACTCCTGGTCACTATGCAAAATAGTTTTGTAAAATATTTATTATGATATTTTCCCCCAAAATAAAGTTTCTAGATCCGCCCCTGCAAATTAAGGTTTATCAGAAGGTAAAGTTTATTTATATGACCTCTGTTCAATAAATTATGATCTAAACTCTTTTCATAAGGTCACTACACAAATTTTTTAAAAGTTTATTTACTTTTTTAGTAGTTACCTACTGTCATATTTAAAAAATCGGAAAAGAAATTGAGTTCTATAATTTCAGAAACCGAAAAAAAAAAAAAATTCTGAGCTTGAAGTAAATTTAGCATCTATAGTTAAATCATCCAGAGGAGTGAAAAAATGGTGTCCAGTTGTTGTTTGTTTGAGATCATCATCAGCATCACATGGGCTTTTACCATGCGTTAGTTTTGTAGTTAGTTTTTTTAATGCCCAGTGGCGTATGCAGAAATTTTCCAAGGGGGTTGGGAGAGGGGGCTTGAGTAAAAGCAAAGTCCTGTAAAACCTATTTCTTCTTTCAGAAAAATTCAATCTTTAGGAGAAGTTATTTAATGGCTTTGAAAAGAATAGGCCTCCAACCCCCCTCCCTCCTGCGTACGCCACTGTTAAACCTGAACCATTTCATTTACCAAAGAAACAAACTAATTAATGTCCGTGTCTCACCAAAAATGTATTCTTAAAACTAAAAAAAAATTTCCGACAGTGTACGAAGATGGGACTTGAACCCACAAACTAGGATGTCACGCAAAACAGTATGTGAGTATAAATAAGATCCCCTGACTATGATTTTTATACATAATTTTTTTTCGTTTTGCGACTCAATAAAAAACTTTGAAGAAACAACAAAGATTGCGGGCAATTCCTCAAAAAGGGATATTAGTAGCTCGCATACTAGTTTCGGTCTTCTTGGACCTCTTCGGTACGAGCGTAACAAGTGTTAAGGGACGATTAATGGGGATGATGGTGTCTGAAAAGGAAACATGAAATGTGGACATTTACTGAAAACAGACCAACTGCCGAATTGCAATATCAGTCAGTCAGTGAGAGATTTACTGAGACTGATTATATCTGTCTCCGTAGTGACAAATTTCGCCTCAAACCTGAGGCTACCCTGACTTCTTTCTCTCGCATCTGGACTTCTTTCCTGAAAATTTAGGAGCAGTCTCGGATGAATACGGGGAACGGTTTCATCAAGACATCGCTAAGTTGGAATAGCGGTTTTCAGGGAAGTGAAATGCAAGCATGTTGGCGGAGTACTGCTGGTTTTTGAAACGAGAGGGTTGTACCTTAGGGTATAAAAGGAAAGCAAGCACCAAGTGAAGGTACGAAAGTTCTTATTTATCAGTGGCGCACCCAGGAATATGTCTTGGGGGGCCCGACGCCTCTATAGCCTCATGATGTCAAATTTTAAGCTATTTTTTGTGTTTTTTTATGGAATATATGTAAAAAAATCTAAGGGGGGCCCCAAGGCCCCCCCTGGATGCGCTCATCTATTTATTATTGTTTGTAACTAAAATAACTCTCTTTATACTTAAAAATTTAAATTTATGTCGATAATATTATAATTATTATCGAAAAATGATAAAAATAGGTAAAAAGGCTGCTCCCTCAGAAATGGTGGGTGGTACATAAGAATCAGCGGAAATAATGCCAGGGCTCAAGAATTTTATTTTTTTTTTGCAGACCAGTGTTATTAAATTTTTAGGTGCAATCAGAAAATCGATATCTTTGATAATAACCTAGTTTCCCATTTAATCCCATCGAAAATGGGACGCGCTGTACATTTAAGCATGTGTGTATGTACCCTTTACAAATACATACATTTCTCCTATTTGTAATTTTTTCAATCATTTGTGTAAAATTAAGATTTATAAATAAGGAAGTACTACTAAATACATTGCTAAGCTAAAAAAAATTTTAAAATTTTAAGACTCCAAGTTTATTTGACTAAGCTACCCACGGAAAAATATGAGAGAAACAAAAACCATTTTACCCGATTAGCCACGTATTTGATTTTTTAAATTCACGGGTACTAAATTTCACGTTTGGTAGTTTGCCTCATTAAAATCAGTTTAAAAGTTATCATTTTTTTTTGGCTCACCCGGTAAATGTATTTAGTGTTTCCTTTATTTTTTTACTTTTGTAAGGATTTTGTATTTCTTAATTAACAAGGACCTCCCTTGATTTTTGATAATTTTAAGACTGATTAAAACTTCTCGCATTTATCTGTCCACAATTTTAAAATTTATGATATCTTTAAACCGAATTTTCGTAGATTATTTTGATAAGAATATTTCTATTTTTCACTTCCATTCTAAATATGTATAAGGTAAGAAATTAAAAATATATTTATTTTTGTGGTAGACCTACATATAAGTCTATAATTATTTTTAAAATTTAAATAGGATGTCTTTTTTAAAAATCACACAAATTTTCTAAAAAAACCTGAGAACGTTTTCCTGTTTGAAATAGACATCCTAAAGCTTTGTGTCCACTTGCAACTTTCAGACAAACTTCTCTCACAATTAGTTGAGAGGCCTATGGTATCCCGTTGGATGGCCGTCGAAGACTTTTTTAAACTACCCTTGATCGATTAGTAAGAGATCACACAATTTCAAGTCACCGAGATATCTATTGCGCTTTGACAAATAGCAAACTCTGAGCGGCCGCGTGTTGTACGAAATGACTTGTCTCGACCAATGGCATAGTCGCCCGCTCTTCAGAATTAGTTAATTTTACGAGTTTGAAGTGAAATCTGTTCTCCTGTCCCGTACCGACTGAACGTTTTTCTGTCGGATCGTAGGACAAGCTTGCGCAATGGAGGTCTTTTCGCATAGCAGGTGACGCTCGGAGCCTCGGAGCTAATTTAAAGCTTGCTATTAGTCAAAGCGTGTGATATGGATGGTCAGATGGTTCAAGACCTAGAATAGATACCCGGGTCGTCATAAATCTTTTTTCATGTTTTCTTACACTTTGGCTTAAAACTTTTGCTAAATTAGATTACAAGAAGACTGTAAATAAGTTTTCTGTTTGCGATAGAACACCAATTAAAAAGTAAATAAATAAAATAAATAATTAGCTTAATATCTCAAAAACTAAGAAAGATATACATTTTTTTTAAAACAATGAAATGTAAAAATTTTTTGTTACCCAAAAAAAAATATTTAAGAAGTTCTAAACTACCCTAGATTGATTGGTTATATATAATTCCGTGTTTGTCTTAAATTTAAGTAAGAGCGCCGGTGTGAAGTAAAAAATCCACACGGTAAAAATTTCAATTTCAATTTCAAATATGCTTTATTGTCAGAAAAATACAAAATTTTTATTGACAAAGCGTTAAATATAAATAGATAATTAATAAAGTCTTTTACATTATACCATAGTTGTGGTCAAAAGTTCAAAAAATTTCACCAACACTTAATGCCTATACTACTTAATATCATTCTGTAAAACTTAATAATTACTGTTAAAATACATATTGATTTAAAAAACACAGATTAAAAGGTATATTACAATCACATAGTAAAATAAAATAAAAAATTAAAAAACAGCTACACTAGGATATTCATTAAACATATCATCAATTAAAAAACTCTTGCAAAGTGTAAAATGCCTTTTCAACTAGCCAATTTTTCACGCTAATTCTAAATGAAGTATAAGTTTCCTTTTTTTTAATTTCATTTGGAAGCTTATTATATATTTTAAGGCTACGGTAAATAAGGGAGTTTTTTGTAACAGTAAAAAAATTGTCTTAGATCAAAGCAAATTGCTTTAAAGTAAAATAATTTGTGCTTTCCTATTCACCAAGAGAATAATTTCTTGATTTAGCACAAAAAATGTCTTGCCTTTTATTTTAATGTGAAACAGAAATTGTTTTATTATAAATTGGAACTGAATTAATTTAAGCACCCGTTTTCTCTGGAAGCAAAATATTACTTTTATGAAGACAATTTGCTTTGTTACAAAATGGAGTATACTGAAACAAAATAACGAAGAAAAATAAAGGCTCATTTCAAGACTAAATACTTCGTTGAACTACCAAGAAATATTTTATTTCAAAACAAATAGTTTTAGGAAAACAATTTATTCAAGAAAAGAACGTGTTTTCATTGTAGACAAAATTTTTTACCGTGCAAGATCCAAGTTTTTCCATATTTTTTCACAAAGGTCTCCTTAATTTTGCCACATCAATTAAAAAAAAATTGCATAAGACATGAGTTTAACTGTCGTATAAATTAGCTTTATATCTCAATAACTAAAAAAGATATTGGTATTTTTTTAAAGATTAAAAAATGGTAAAAATTTAAGATTGTACAAGAAAGTACGAGATTTAAAGTCGTACGAGATTTAAAGTCGCACGGTGTTTGCCTCAAATTTGAGCAGGATGGGATGGGACAGGCGGGCAACCGGGCAAATGACCGGGGGCCGGTACAATTTAGGGCCGGTTGGGCCGCAGACCCGATGTACCTATTTCAAATTATTAATATTTATTTTCGTATATTTGACAAACAAACTAATTAAAACATTTAAATTTAAAAAAATCTGTATGTAGTAACTCCAGGCCTGCGTTACTCGTTTGATTGTTACAGTTACTTTTATATTAAAATAAGTATAATGTATCAAGGACATAATGTGATAATGGCACTAAATTATTAATATATTTTTACAGTACCAATATCCAAAAGAAAAAATCGGTAGAATAAAAAAATGTAATAAAAATATTGTCCAATATTTTTTCTTATTTGTGTTCCTGTTGTGAAATCTCTTTTAACACACTTTGTTGACTATTTTGGTGGGGATTGATCCCCCTGATCTCCCCCTTCGGTACGGCCTTGCCAATATCTCATATCTTAGTTGCGAAAGATCATTTTTGGTGCTAAAATACATAAAAAGTCTAAGAAATCGATTAAACGATTGAAAAATCGGTATTGGGTCCAATTCAAATTAAGGAGATCATAGATAAAATTGCAGCATCAAGTTCATTATTAAAAAAGTCATTACCATATGAAAAATTAGCATACCTACTCTGCCTCGGGTAGTTAAAAGGGCGCAAGTGACGAAAGTGTGGTTCGGAAAAAAACGACTTCAAAGTTTTAATTGTTCATAAGGCAGTACTAAAGTTACTGCTATTTGTTTTTCATTAGCTTTTTATTTTTTGACATGATGGAAAATCCTTCGAGACCAAAAACCTAAATTCGAAAAAAAATTACTTGCAGCCTTTTAACTAACGGGGGCAGTGCTGTTGTATGTTGAAATTTTGTACGTCTCTAGAGCAGTATCACACACACATATTATTAATAAAAAAGGAGATTTTCGGAAAATCACACACCTTGTATCTCACAAGTTAGGATATTTAGGACATGCATACATATGTTTATATGAAGTTTTTTTTTCTCAAAATGCAAATTACATCCTTTAAAATTAGCATGTTATTTAATAACAAAACCTCCATAATATGAAAAACTAAAATAAGACAATATGGCTTCGTTTTCGTTGACGTAAAATTTTTGTGCCGAAGCGAGGGCCGAATAAAAAAAAATTGCCAAGGCCGGTTTGTTTGAGCCTATCCAACCCTGCGTAAGAGTCGTATATAACGTCATAAATCCAAAATGAGGGTTTTGTTTTGGTTTAGAAATTGAGCTGGTGCGGTTTTAAAAAAGTGGTTCATTAAGAATCGATCTAGGGTAGTCGAAAACGTTCTTGTTTAATCTTAAATTTGTATAATTTTTTTTAAATATTTAAGTGAATACCAATATTCTTTTTTCACACAATATATAAATTTTTTGATTGATGCAGCAAAAGTCAAAAAGAAAAGTTTGTGAAAAAAACATAGACAAAAATTCAATCTTGGATTTATGACGTCATACAGGCGCTCTTACTCAAATTTAAGGCAAACACTCTGCGACTGAAAATTGACTCAAGGCCAACACAAAAATAGAGGCCACGACCCTGAAAAAATCAGCTGTTCTCGGGGGGCTGAATTTTACATTGGGTCTTATGGGAGGTCAGACGTTTTTTTATGAAATTTTCAAAATGACACTACAGATTTCCGGGAAATTTGAGTGAAATATTCTCAGACACCATCCCGATATTCCACCAAACTTTTGTAAGGATGCAAGATGACTAAAAGGTTAAAATCTTCAAGATTTAGCATTCCTTATTTTGAATTCAAATTACCCGCCATGTACCGCATGCCAACTGTTATATTTGACATGTATTTGACTTTGTCATCTGTGTTTGTTACATTCGCTTCTGCTTTAAATTTAATTTTTGTGTGAGCTAATGAAGCGGCTCTGAAAAATTAAGGGTTACTATAGATTTTAAAAAAATTGTTCTGCAAGAATATAGTAAAAACAATCTCAAAACCGGCTTTATTAAAAAACAAATCAAATATTCATGAACCGTCATTCCAACTTCAATATTTTTAAGACAATCAGCTGTGTCGTGACGTGACCATCAGAAAAAAATCAGCCCCTGATGTGATGTCAACAAAGTGGAGGATCGGGCCCGTCCGTTTTGATAGCCCTGATTGAGTAATCGATCAATAGGGTAGTCTAGTGTCCGTAAATAATTTGACAGTCTTTATATGATGTAAAAACTGTCAAAATTATTTAGAGACACTAGGGTAGTCTAAGGCTTCCTTAAATTTATTTTTATTATTTAAAAAAAATTATATCTTTGTTAGTTTTTGAGGTATAAAGCTAATTTCGGAATTTTTTTAATTGGTGTTCTATTACAAACAAATAACGTATTTACAGTTTTTCTGTAAAACTACTTCAGCGAAAGTTATAAACCAAGTGAAAAAAACATAAAAAAGCCGTCATCTTGAATTTATGACGTCACACAAGCCCTCCAATTCAAATTAGAGGTAAACACCCGATGACTTAAAATTGTGTCATCTATACCCGATCGATTTAGGGTAGTTTAAAAAAATCTTCCACCTATCCCACCGAATACCATAGGCCATTTAACTGCTACTTTCAAGTGCACATGAGACTTGAAAAACAAAATTTATAAGATGATCCTCGCATATAATATTTTTCATGCAGATGTAGGGGACTCCAAACTTTTCAGCCTAAGGGCTATATTGACTACTTCAGGGACTCTATTCTCATAATCGTGAGATGTGATAGCTCACATCATGAGACATACCTCGTGACGACCAAGCAAGCATGAAAATTATCACGCGTTGTTCAAAAACAGTGAATTTTGAATTACTATTACGCGCTTGCAGCGGAAACTGATCTCTTGCCCCGTAGTAGTAAAATAATCCTGTCACAAGAAAAACATGTGCAGTAAAGGTCTCTTCGAAGCACACGTGATTCAGAGCTTGCTATTGGCTATTCACATCCTACACGTACGGCCCAGAATCAGCGGCCAGTCCTAAGCTAAATTCCAAAGATCAAAATCGAGCCTGTGTTTGAATTCTTGAAATGGGTGAGAGTGAGAATGAGCATCTCCCCATATCAGGACCAATAGAGATGCGGAAATCAAGTGAGATCGCATCCGTATTTTGACTTTCATCCGATTTTGAGGGAGTAGGGGAAGACGGGGGAATTCCGACGTTAAGGAAACTAGGAAAATTAAAGCATTTAAAATAAATTTTAATTGCAACAACAACAACTTTCAATAAAAAAATTTATATTTTTTTGCATAAATATAGAAAAATATATTTATTTTTAAAAAAACTTGCAGAAGGCAGAATTCTTCCATGGTACGGGGCAATGCCGCCACATCCTTGGGGTAATACCGCCCTATTAAATTTGGTTTATATCTGATATTTTCTACTGATTTAGAAAGATTGGTAAACAAAACACACATCAACATATTTTATAAAAATGTATTGGCCAATACAAAAATGCACTTTTTCCGAACCATAACGCAGAATTTAAAAAACGGTAATCTAACCACCAGTTGACGATAACGTAAAAATTAGAAGCAAAATATCATAATCTACTTATACCGCAGCCGAAATCAAACTAAGGCGGCGACACGTTGTAACCGGAATGCTTTAGCTTCTGGCAACACTGCTGCTCTGTTTGTCGTAACTGGTATAGTTTTTGCAAAGTCAGTTGAACAAAGATAAAAGCCGACCATCGGCCTATCCTTTAAAGAAAGTGACATGGGCGGCGGTAGATATACTCATGAAAATTATTTCATCTAATTATGGCGTAAACTAAAGAAATAAAAATTGATAAAAAAACGTTCTATTCCTACACCTACAGAAACGACACTGATATATAACTCTGCATACTGCCGACTAAAGGGGTCCTGAAAAGGACACCTGAAAGCAATTAAAAGTGCATCTCAAAAAAATCCGCCAATCAGGTACCGTCCATCCACCTGGCCTCGGTCGGTCAGAAAACAAATACTTTGTGTTCGGACCGGAAAGAGTCGCGCCTTTTCTCTGTCGGTAGGGTTGAAATTATACCAGGAAGATTTTATATGAATTTGGATAACTTTGGAAGGGCAGAATGAAGCAAAATTTAATGAAATCGATAGAACCCCGTATTATGAGTTATTCAAGTGGCAAAAACTATAGCTCTCTGGTGTTTCTGGTTGCCAATACAACTGGGGTGGCGGTTTTACCCCGCATGGCGGAATTCCCCAGTCTTCCCCCACTCCTTCTCCCCGTTCAAGAATAAATACACAGAGCGAGGAGTCGCGGGCTGGATCGATGACACTGGCGGGCCGTAGTTTGGAGACCTGTATACAGGATGTCCCAAATTCGATGTTTTTAGAGGGTTTCGGGTATTTCTAAAAGAAATATAAAAAACTGACTCTCACTTACGAGTCTTAATTTTCAAGAGATGAAAACCGCATTTTCATACGAGGGTTGCAAAAGTTGATTTTTTAATATTTTTTTAAATGAAATATAACGATTTTAGAGAATTTGAAATTTTGTTGATATAAAGCAGTTTTGCAACGAGGTATATTTATTTGATTTTTATGCCGAGTGTTTACAGCATGCGCATTGTGCCTAAAAGAAATTTTTCTAAAGAGATATGAAGGCTCTCTAAACAATAATATTTTGTGATATAGTACTGATATATGTAGGAACAGTCTTTGTTTCCTATTCAGCCAATTAAGCTTGCCGAGGGCTTCCGATATCCGATCTCGTCGTCTAAGCCCACAAATCATTCTAACACAGGCATTTTGTAGTAACTGGAGCCGTCTAGCGTCATTTTGACGAATACGCTGATCATATATTACGTCACCATAGTTTAAGTCAGACAAAACCAGAGAATCGCAAAGAATAATTTTGGTATTTTTATTTATATAATTTCTTTTACTATAAATCATTTTAAAATGAGAAAAGCCTCGTTTTATAAGCATAGAAATATGATGCAAAGTTTAGTTTGGTGTCCAGCAGCATCCCTAGATTTTTCGCCTTGTCAGTTATTTCAAGTTTTTGATTATTAATGCAGATATTAACTTGATCTTTGCATCTCACACGCGCTTGTTTCCTACCAAAGAACATAACCTGTGATTTATTGGGATTTATATCAAGACAGTACCTATTGGATAAAGAAACTTAATTATTTAAGGCTTGGTTAATTTCATCACAACTGGCTATGAGGTCCTCTTCTGGAAAGGATTTATAAATTTGGCCATCGTCACCAAATTAATGAGAAAGTGTGTATTTTAAACATTTAGGAAATTGAGATGTGTAAAAATTGATTTTAAGTTTAGCATATACAGCTGGAGTAAAACAGTAGATAACTTTTAAAGACTTTATCGTTTCTCGAAGTATTCTCATTGAAAATTAATGCACTCTTGTATGCGCTCAAACCAGTTGTCAAAGCTGTAATTCCACTCGTTTGTTGGTACTGTCAAAATTGCAGTCTTAAAGGCTTCGAATGCTTCCTTTGGCGACTGAATCTTACGTCGGGACTGTATGGAAGATGGTCCAACAATTCGACGTTTTGTTGGATTAACAATAGGGTATTTGACAAATTTTAGAAAAGAGTTTAGAATGATACATAGATCCCTAATTTGCTACGCAAAATTATTAAAATAGTATATTTTATCATGACTACATTTAAAATCAAGATTTTTAATTTCCGCTAAAACGCTCATTTCTAGCATGGCGTTGCAATGACGTCACAGCGCAGTAAACTCGCGGACAGATACACGGCATTCAAGGGTTTATTTGTTTTTGGCCTGTGTTTTTACTGTTTTTTTTTATGTAAAAAAAGTCGTATAAGTGGTGTGTGTGCCTCAGTGTTCGAATACTAGCATAAAAACATCTAAAAAACTATTTATGTGCCTACAGCAGTAAAAGAACGGAAAAAGTGGCTAGAACTTGCTCGAAGAGACCCAAGAGCCTTATCTAATACATCTTCACTTTACATTTGTGAAGATCACTTTGATGTGAGTATAACTAAATTGTTTCTATTATTTTTTATCACGTTGTCTATAATATATATATATAAGTATTTCGTAAATGACGATGAAATTTTTGAGGTTATGTTTATTACAAGGGGTATATAAGAATATCGTAAAAAAACTTTCAGTTATATACAAAACAACTCATCGAATACTTACATCAACATTTTAACGTTTCTAAATTCCACAGAACAAAAATCACTGTTGTTGAGAAAGAAGCCTGCCACCATAGAGAAATTCAGCATTGGCAAGTTGGAGCTATCGGCTTTGGAAAATTCGTTTTCCATTGAAACTGTTTTTTATAAGCAAAACACAAAATAAAATCTAATTTAGAACGATAATTCGCACTTTAAACTAAAGCAAACATTACCATCCATAAGAAAATAACACAGAAAATAGGTTCGTTCGAGGCGTTTACTGTTTTGTGACGTCACTCGCAGCTGATTGGTAGACCCCCTGTTTTGAATCACGTGGCTAATTGTTTTAATTCAATGAATTTAAGAAAAAATTAAACAAAAACAGTTTGTTTTTAGCATTCCCAAGACCTAAAGAGATATCTAAAAATAAATATATATTTATTTTTTACTACTGTCAAACACTGGTTTTTTGTGCGAACTTGCATTGTCTTGGTGGAGGATGATTCGTCGTTCGGGGTTCGTTTTTCGAAGCTTGGCGATGACTTTCGGCAACGAAATGGTGATATACCAATGGGCAGTAACAGTCCTTTGATCTTCCAGAGATCTTCCAGAGAATTGTTGCCATCTTTTTCGATACACTTCGAGAACGGATGATTTTTGTTGGCTTTTTTCATCTTGGAACCATAGACAACTAACGTTTAATTTAGGCTTCATATGAATAAATTCACGATTCATTATCACTGACAATACTGTACACGTTTTTCAAGTTTCCTGCCTCATAGTGGTCTAGAGTTTTCTGATACCAATTGACCCTAGCTTCTTTCTGCTCTTTGGTTAACAGATGCGGTATCTAGCGGGAAACTTATTTTCTTACCCCTAATTCTTCATGCAAATTTTTTTTTATTGAATTTTTGAAATCACCACTGAAGCCTCTCAATCTCGCAAAATGTCACATGTGGATCTTCCGTGACGAGCGTGCGCACAGCATCGATGTTTTCCGGGGTGACAGCCGTTTTTGGTGCACCTGGCCTTTAATCGTCGCTAAGGCTAATTCGTCCACTCATTTCCGAAAACAGAAATCAATTTGGCAAGGCATTCTTGTTAAGATAATTTGCTTCGAAAGTTGTAAAAAATTATAAAACGATATATTCGCCAACGTTACCGGTCTTTTACGTGCCTCATTTCCGTATGTTTTGTAGACAGAGAGGGATAATTGTAATCTGCAATGGGCGTCGGTCGGCTCTGACCGGGAAGACAACATAAGATGGGGAAGCCAACACTGGTGTGTATTGCTTTTTTAATATTTTTTTTTAATAGAAAATTCAATTGTCAAATTTAATTTTGTTTCTCACTTTTTGTTTTTTAGAAATTCCATAAAATTGGTATTTTTATTATGTAATGTGTTTTGAAATCAGCGTAAAATTTCTTTTAAAATGACACTCAATATTTTTTTGTTAATTTCAAAATATTTTGAACCTGGTAACCAAATTAAAATATTTAATAAAAACAAGCAATATAAAATTAAAAAGGAATAATAATTTTATGTTATATATCAAATTCTTTACAAAAAAAAAACTATAAAAAAAGCAATTAACACCAAAAATAAATTTTATAAATAAAAGTTATAGGCCCTCTTCCAAAGTGAAAAAAACCAGTAGCTTAATAAATTAGTAAAAAAAAATTTTTAAGTCACAAGCTTTTATAAAATGCACTAAAAATTAAAAAATTATTTTCTAACATTCTAATATTATCATAATAATAAAAGCGATGCATATACCAAATTTTATAAAAGTCATTTGAAGTGAAGTGTGTCAAAAACGCATTTTTTGCTGAAGGGGGTGGGGGGTAGGGTGGGAGGAAATTTTTTCATTATTGTTGTATTGTCATCGGACCACTATATGTATACCAAATTTCATCCAAATCGGATAATGGGAAGTGTGTCAAAAACAAATTTTTCTATGGAAGGGGGTGTGGGTAGGGGTGGGAGGATATTTTTTTCTTATTGTTGTATTATCATCGGACCACTATGTGTATACCAAATTTGTGGGGGTAGGAGTGGTAGGATTTTTTTTTCAATGTTGTATTGTGATCGGACCACTATATGTATACCAAATTTCATCCAAATCGGATAACGGGAAGTGTGTCAAAAACAAATTTTTCTATGGAAGGGGGTGTGGGTAAGGGTGGAAGGATATTTTTTTCTTATTGTTGTATTATCATCGGACCACTATGTGTATACCAAATTTTATCCAAATCGGATAACGGGAAGTGTGTCAAAAACACATTTTTCTATAGAAGGGGTGGGGGTAGGGGTGGGAGGATATTTTTTTCTTAATGTTGTATTGTCATGGGACCACTACGTGTGTACCAAATTTCATCCAAATCGGATAATGGGAAGTGTGTCAAAAACGCTTCACAAGATTTGATAGTTAGTTAGATAGTTAGACAGAACATCTGAAGCTAAATAAAAGCTTTTAAAAACGGCCTGTAATATCAAGAAAAGGTTTTCACCTTTAATCATCTCTTGAAAATCGAAGCTCGCAAGTGGGGGTCATTTTTTTTTCTCCTCTAGAAATGCACGAAACCCCCCCAAAACAAGGGCGTGAATACGATTTTTACCTAGGGGGGTGGTGGGTCATTATACATTTTTTTAACTCAACTTACTTATTAAAACTTGTTTTATTTTAAAGAGGCAAAAAATACCAAAAAACATTTAAAAAATCTTCTTTAGTTTAACTCAGTAACACATTTTTATGCGTAACAGTAACGGGCAACGGACAGCGATTTGGGGGGTGGACATTACCCCCTTGTCCTTTCCGTATCTACGCCCTTGTCCCAAAAGCATCGAATTTGGGACAACCTATACTAATTCATTACATTTAGAGTTAGTTAGTCACTGATAATTATAGATACTTAAAGTAAATACACATTGCGTATCGTTTTGTAGTATTCGTAACTAAGAAATAACGCGCGTTGACAAACGTAAAAGCTACGACTGCTAACCATAGATACGCGTGCTTATTATAGTCCAGGAGCTAGCGCAAAAAATGTGCAAGAGTTTTCTGAAGGCTAATATTTTCAAGACGGGTTCAACTTTAGTGATTAAAAGCTAGTGTACAGTCAGCAGTTACAGTTCCGGGACACCTGGCGGCGGGACGCGCGCAAAGGTGTAATTTTAATTAGTATCCCTAAACTGTTTTCTGAAGGCGGAAATTTATACAAAACGAGCAAATATAATACAAAACAGGAATCTAACAGTCAGACAGCCGAATATGGGGACACATAGAGTCAGCGCTACTCCATACTTGTCAGAAAAATGACTTGATCGAAAGTGTTTTCTGAAGACTGAACTTTTTTAAATAATAGTAACAACTATGAAGTTAATAAAAAATACAGTCAGACTCCTCTGCGATAGAACTACTTTAGTCAGCAGTCGATAGAAGTGTGAGTGGGCACTGCGCGCATCAGTACGTCTAGCCTCAAAAAACGAAATTCGTTATTTTTTAATAATTTTAGTTATTTTTAGAACGACAAATGGTAAAATAATATTACAAATATGATAAATTTCTCCTAGTGATGAAGCTATGATTTTTTTTATTTACAAATACGTATGAGAGGGTTGATTAAAAAAAAATATAGTAAAATCAAATTCACTTTCATTAGCTCAGGTTTAATTAACAAAAAGTAATATCGCTACGATTTTAGTTATTTTACAATTAAATATCACTGTTTAAGTTATTCTTTCTCGTGTATCAATAATACTTCACTTTGCGATCAGCAGTCCTTTAGTAACATATAGTAATTATATTTATTTCATTTTTGTCTTTGTTTGAGATTTAATTATATTCATTTCGATTTTACCGTGTTCCATATTTATGATTTGGGTATTTTCACAAATATATAAAAACTAACAAAGTTGATTATATTCATTACGGTTATCAAATCTTTTACTTTTTATTTCGAGGAATCATTTTTATAAACATTATTTTTATAAATATCAGTTAATTTATCAAAAAAAAAAATCAATTGTCTAATGAAGCAAAAAAAATTAAACAAAATTGATAATAAAAGCATCATCTATTCGTGAGAATCACTATCGTCGTAGTTTTGAAAAAATGTTGCGATTCCTTAAATCTACAGGGTGTTGTATCTTCTTAATTGGTCAAAGCATATCTATGGTTTATGATTTTTCCTGAAATAGTACGAACTTTGCAAAAAAATGTTTACTACCTTTTAGAAATAAGAACAAGGTAAGAAAAAATATTGAATATGACAAATAATCGCATTAGTGACCTTAATACAAGACAATAAATTAAAAAACGGCCATTTTGAAAATGTGACCCCTTCGATTTTTTGTATTTTTTTTGAAAAAAGCTCCAATATTTTGTCTATTGCCTTTAAAAATTTGTGTAAATGCGCGGAGGCCTTGGCCTTACTTATATGTCTATGGGCAAGCGAGCAGTTCTATTGAGGCGCCCAAGGTGTGACTCAATATACATTTTATTATAAAATAAATATTTTGCCTTAAGGAAAAAATCATTCTTTTTCATTCTAACAGCCCTCCCCCCTTGCATATGACATCAGCGGCGTCACATTGAAGGGCCAAGACGGGCCTTGGTCAAAACCTTATCGGCTACCAACATTGTGGCACATTTTTCTAATTAGAATACCTAGTCCTGCACTGTTATGACACTAGACGCCACTATACAGGGTGTTCCAAATTCTTTTGGGAAGTCTCGACCATTACTTCCGGGTATCCAGTAAAAAGGAAAGCGGTTTATTTTTAACTTTGCGTTTTGGGACCGGGGCTAACTTGCCCAAAAAACACCCTGTAAATTTAAGGAATGACAACATTTTTTCAAAATTTTTATCTTGGTGTAATCGGTGTCTATAGAGGAACCAAAAAATTGACATGGAAAGCCCCATATATAGTATATATACATACACTATCGCTCATATGTAGAGCAACTTAAAAAAATAAATAATTTTTTCTTTGTTCGCTCTTTGTAATTTAATTTGTTTTGGAGAGGGATATTAGAATGATGAAACAATTTTAATGAATACAAAATGTTTAATTTGCAACAGCCTGTAAACCTAATACTTAAAGATATTCGAAAATGTCTGGTCCAAAAGCAACCAAGATTTATTTTTTTCTTAAATATAAAACTGTAAATATTTTTAATATCTAGTAGCATAACCTTTGCTCTTGATGACTGCTTGACATCTCGTCTTCATTGATCTTATAAGTTTTTCAATGTAGTCTTCGGAAATTGAATTCCAAACTCCCTGAATTTCTTGATACAATTCGTTCGTATTTGATAGCTTTTTCGTCTGAATTCTCCTATCAATTTCATCTCATAGATTCTCTATCAGGTTTAGATCAGGGCTTTGAGTTTTTTGGCCATACCATAACATTGACTTTATTATTTACCAACCAGTCTTTAACCAACTTTGACGTGTGCTTTGGATCATTGTCATGTTGAAAAACCCATCTTAAGCTCATGTTATTCTCTGCCCAAGGTAACATATGGTTTTCTAATAAATTCTGATAAACAAAGCGATCGATTATTCCATCAATTTTCATGAGCGGACCCCAGCGGCGTAGCGTGCCCGAAAGGGCGGGGGGGGGGGGGGGGGCGACAGCTAAAAAGGGCGCCTCTGAAAACTGATGAAAAATCTTGTGACAAAAAAAAAACAAAAAGGTCAAAAGGGCGCCTCTCACAAATCTTGCGGCCAAAAAAAAAAAAAAGGTCATCATGTGTGAGGGGGCGGCCTCAGGAATCTTGCGACCAAAAAAAAAAAAGTCATCAAGTGTGAGGGGGCGGTCGATAAGTCACAAGGGCGCCTCTCACGAATCTTGCCCAACAAAAAAAAAACAAAAAAAACAAAAAAAGATCTTCATGTCGTTAATTTTCCTTTGCCACCCACCCGACTTAATAAAGCTGAGGGCGCTTCGGCCACCTATGGGGCGCCACTACCCTCGGGGCGGGGGGGGGGGGCGACGAACCCCCCGCCCCCCCCCCACGCTACGCCGCTGGCGGACCCATGCCAAACCCTCCAAAACAACCCCAAACCATTGTACCACCACTGCCATGTTTAATAGTTGGTCGCGTATACTTCGGGTTAAATCTTTCATTTATTGGTCTTCTTACCCAGCAAACACCGTCTGATTTAAACAATTTAAAACGACTTTCGTCTGAAAATAGCACTGTTTTCCCTTTTTCCTAAGACCAGTTGACATGCTCTCTTGCAAATTTCAATCTTGCTTCTCTGTTTTTTCTAGAAATAAAGGGTTTCTTCGCCGATTTTTTTCCATATAGACCAGCTTCCTTTAGCCTACGTTTTATGGTGCTGACAGATATTGAAACCCCTCCTAGCTGTTGTTTAATTCGAGATGCGTTAATGAATGGATCTTCAATTACCAGCCTTTTTATATTTCTATTAAGTACAGCATCAGTTTTTCTCCTTCTACTACTTTTGGGTATTCCTTCCAAAGTGCTTTTTTTGTTATAATAAGAAATAATTCTAGAAACAATTGATTTGTTCAACTTTAGATGTGTCGCAATTTTGTTTTGTTTTTCTCCTCTTCTTAATTTTTCCAAAATTTTTAATTAATAGCATTGTTAATCTTTAAACTTTAAAATACACTACAACCAGAATGAAAAGCGCAAACACAAATGATAAAAAATTAAATATTAAATTTGGTTGCTCTACATATGACCTACCCAAAAACCAAAAAAATGATCAGTAAAGAATGCAGTCTCACAAAATGAACAAAAACCTTATCATATTTTTTTGCGTCAAGACCCACAACTTATTTATATATAAATTCCTAAATACTATGCTAAAATGGGTTCTTTAAATTTTTTAAAAAGTTGCTCTACATATGGGCGATTATGTATAGTGTAGTAGTTACTGAAAACATAGCTTTATCACTAGGAGAAATTGATCAAATCATTTGTCGTTCTAAAAATAACTAAAATTATTAAAAAATAACGAATTTCTTTTTTGTGAAACGTTATTGCCATATATTGAGGCTAGACATACTGACGCGCGCAGTGCTCACTCACACTTCTATCGGCTGCTGACTAAAGTAGTTCTATCGCGGAGGAGTCTGACTGTATTTTTTATTAACTTCATAGTTACTATTATTTAAAAAAGTTTCAGCCTTCAGAAAACACTTTCGGTCAAGACATTTTTCTGACAAGTATGGAGTAGGGCTGACTCTATGTGTCCCCATATTCGGTTGTCTGACTGTTAGATTTCTATTTTGTATTATATTTGCTCGTTTTGTACAAATTTTGAGCCATCAGAAAACAGTTTAGGGATACTAATTAAAATTACACCTTTGCGCGAGTCCCGCCGCCAGGTGTCCCGGAACTGTAACTGCTGACTGTACACTAGCTTTTAATTACTAAAGTTGAACCCGTCTTGAAAATATTAGCCTTCAGAAAACTCTTGCACATTTTTTGCGCTAGCTCCCAGACTATTATCTCTCAAACCGCGAAGCTGACGAATGAGATTGCGAGTTTTTCCTAGTTACGAATACGACAACTCGATACAACGTGCTTATCCACTTAAACAGCAGTATTAGACACTGAAAGTGCTTTGCAATACGTAGTCGTTGGTATAACTGGGAAATGCTGTAATCGTATTGGTCAGGATTCCATGCTGAGAGCTCACTACGTCGCTGTGCTTTGCTGCTTGAGATACGAATGGGTTATAAGGTGCATTTCTAATCGTGTTCGCTGGCAGAGTTGCAATCCAATACGCGTGCTAGGCATATGCGAATCAATGTAACCATTTCTAATGACGACCACCGTGCCCGCACGGTCCTTCGTGCTTGCAAGCTGCAAACTCTGCGGCCCGTGCTGGCGTCCGTGCAGCGTACCAGACATGCGCAGTTCCATCACCTAAATGATCGGTATCGGGAATAATTTCGATCGAGATCTTTTTGGCTATATCTGTCTCCTATATTAGTACGAGTAAAAAAAGATAAACATATATTAAAGGTGCACTTGGGCGGCCAAAAGAAATACGCATTCCCAAAAAATGTAGGTATGTCTGGAATGTTTATGATCTAGAATTTTCATAAACATTATCGATTACGATATATATAAAGCGGCATGCAGAGCACACTCAGCCAGTTAGTTAGTAGAAATAAAAATGAGCTATAAACACATCAAATACGCATGCGCTAACCACAGCACGCACGCTGGCACGCAACACGATTAGAAATGGCCTAGTCCGTGACGACTCCTGTGCTGGCGTTCGTGTCGGCTCGCCCGATTAGAAATGTAGCTTTAGGTGTCGTAGAGCTACGTGTTGTTGCCCGTACGAATGTCAGCCAGCCCCGCAGGCACAGTATCGACCGCCGCCTGCCTGACCAATCAAATTACGGGATTTACCTCGTCACGACGACAAGGCGATTCGAAGTGAGTATCCACTATAAGTGTCTATTTATTATAGGGTGCTAGTTACTAAGTCTAGAAACTTATTTACGACCAGTCGGGTTTGTTATCTTAAATACAATAGTTTTTCAAATTTTTATAATTTGTAATAAAAACATTGTAACTCAGGTCAACTGTTTCCGTGGTCATGAAAAAAATTTCAGTCGTATCTAAATCTCCAAATGTCACTCAAGGATATCGCATTAAATCGGAATAAGTCAGTGAACATTATTTGACAGCCGTTTTTGAATTATTATTTGAGAGTGTTGCAGAGATGGGGTTTCAATATAAGTTGCGGTTCTAATAATATTTTAATTTATTTATTCTATCTACTTAGCTATCTTCGATCCATCTTTGGACATAGGCCTCCCCCAATATCATCCACTCTTTTCCATCTGTCGCCGTGTTTCTTAAAATCATCCGCCCATCTCATTTGGAGTCCTCCCCTACTTCTTTTATTTTCTCAAGGTCACCAGTTTGCAATACATTTGTTTCATCGATCGTCTTTCTGTCAGAAAATATTTTATTTCTTATCCATTCATTCCGTTTTCTATATGTTAGCTTTACATATAAAGTTTTGTCTTTCCATTGCTCTTTGGGCTTTTGTTACCTTATCCATGTTTAATTTTGTAGGTGTCCAGGTCACATTGGCTATAAACTTTTGTGCCAATCTTACTCGTCTCTTGATTTCAGCTGTTTGGTTTTCTTTTTTCGTTTAATAATTTGTCCCAGGTTTATATATTCCTCTACTTGTTCTATTCTCTCTTGGTTTATTCTGATCGGGATATCTTTATCTGTGTTTGTTATGATTTTAGTTTAAGTGTAGTTTATACTCAAGGCTATATTTTTAGCTGTTGTATCCAGTTCTTCCAGCATTTTTATCAGTTCTTCTTTCCTATCTGTATTTAAGGCGATATCATCAACATATCTTAGTTGGTTTAAGTATTGTCCGCGTACTTTGACGCCTATTTCTTCCCAATTTAAGTTTTTAAAAACATCTACTAGGGCCTGGTTAAATATTTTAAGGGATATTGCGTGACCCTGTCTAACACCTCTTATCTTCTTATGCGGATTGGGTTGGTTCCTTCGTGGATTTTGATTGATGTTGTTGCTTCGCTATATATATTGGCTATTAAGTCTATGTATCTGTGATCTATTCGGCTATTAATTGAGGATGATTTTACTGCTTAATGCTATCGAAAGCTTTTTCGAAGTCTATAAACGCAATATATAGTGGAATGTTGTATTCGTTGACCCGTTCTATTAGGAGTTTCATGGTTAATAGATGGTCAACTGTAGTAAAACCTTTTCTGAAGCCTGCTTATTCTTTTGATTGATATCCGTCAAATTTCGTTGTTAGTCTATCTGTTAGTATTTTTGTGAAAAGCTTAGAAATTTCATTGAGGCGGGTTAAAGGTCGATAGTTTTTTAGGTCTGCTCTATCGCCTTTCTTGTGTAGAATAATGGTTATGGATTCCCTCCAGTTTTTCGGGATTATTTTTTCTTTTAGTATTTTATTCAGGAGAATATGGAGTGTATTAACTACAGCTTTACTACCGTACTTGAGAATTTCTGCCGTTACTCCGTCTTTTTCAGGTGATTTGTTATTTTCTTTAATGCTCTATTTATTTCCGCTTTGCTGCTATGCTGATACTAACTAATATTTAAAACTATTTTATACGGAATCTTATGACTGCACGGACTGACTAGATTTCCAACAAATAGCATGTCGCGTCAATAAAAAATATCTTTTTTTTTAAGTTAAATTGATGTTTCGTGAGGTAATACTAAGAGGTTATTCTGCTATTGCGCGTTAGCGTGACACGAATCTTTACAGGTATTTGACCTGTAAACCGGTCGAAACTAAGAAAAAAGGCTTAGTACTCAGACCCTGGTAAGTCTTAGGATCTTAATAAATATTGGTGTAAGTGTCTAATTACTTAGCATCTAATATGATAGCAAAACGTATTAATTAACCAGCAAAATCAGGATCAAGTCATTTTTATTGGTTTGATTGTTTGTGTAAAAAATAACATCACAACTATGGGGTTTTGCTACCCATTTAGGGATAACTAACTATTAAATACCCTAATTTGTCGTTAAGAAAACGAAGAGGCGTATCTCAAAATAACAAGTTTTGAGTAATTCCAATGTAAAGATTTTTATTAACTTCAATCTGAGTTTGTTGAACTGTGAGGACATGCTTATAAAATGCTGATAATATAAAATATTGCACTAACGATACGCCTCATCGCCGTATCAAAATATCCTTAAAACTAGCAATTATGGTAGGCGCAACTCAAATCTAGCTTTTTTTTAGATACGCCCCTTCGTCATGTAGCGCCAAATTATGTGAGGGCTCGTCTTAAATATTGATAAAACTAAAAATGTATGAGATGCCCTTATTTAGTTTCAGGGATAAAAAACATGTGTTAAGTAGTATGTACCTAATTATTACAAAAAGAAAAAATGATAGATTGTGAAAGTACCTATATACCTATTATGGTGATATTTATAAATATGTATTGTGTTTTACGTTATTATATACTGTGTTGTAAAAATAAAGAAAATATTTTAAAACAATGTTTATTAATACTTATTCATATTCTAAAGTCAGAATTCAGAATACATATATATATATATATATATATATATATATATATATTTATATATATATATATATATATATATATATATATATATATATATATACATATATATATATACATATATATATATATATATATATATATATATATATATATATATATACATACCTTCTTCAGAAACTAAAAAGAAAGGAAACAACGCTTTTGGATATTTGTTTTCTGAGCAGATATTTTTTAGAGAAAAACTATAAATTAAACTAAATAATTAAAACACAAATAAAAATAAAAATTACTCACCATTCACTCACATTTTCACACTACATTATGTCAAAATCAGTTTTAAAAAGACAGTCACACTTTAAACGAAAAACACTTTTAAAATTAAATACAAACAAATAACACGCATACGAAGACTCTTAGTTTGCTAATAAAATATTTTCATTTTAATTTTTGTTTAAACAGCCAATGTGTGTGTGTGTGTGTGTGTGTGTGTGTGTGTTGGGGAAGGTATATTGATAAGTTTTTTTTGTTCTATCTTATAATTTTACTTTTTTCGTTTTTGTTATGTATGTTTTTAAGCAATAATATATATTATGTTTTGGTGGGTTTGAGTTTGGTTAGAAAGAGTGTTATTTTTTTGGTAATAAGTTAAAATATATTAGATTTAGTTATTTTATGTCAGTCCGTGAGTTGATGCAATTATCACTTTTTTGTATTTCAATCATTTCCAAAAACTCTCGTTTTTTTTGGTGGCATTCAGTTTTTAATATGTTTGTGTTTTCAAAATCAAATGTATGATTCAATGACGTACTGTGGTTGGTTAGGGCTGTTTTATTTTTTTTGTCCCATTTGTGTCCATTTAATCGGTTTTTGAGATATTGTGATGTTTGTCCAATGTACACATTGTTGCAGTTTTTACAGGGTATTTGATATACAATGTGGCTTTTTTTCTCCTTTGGGATCAAAGACTTTAACTATTAACTGAAATTTTTTTTAGATAAGTTGTACCCTTTATATGCTGTTGTTATATTATATGGTTTAAAAATATTGCTTATTTGTTCTGATAGCCTTGGTACATATGGGATTGATAGATATTTATTATTTTTTGTATTTGTTGTTCTGTTTTATGTTGAAGTTTATTGTAAAATAAATAGATTCTATTTTTAAAAGTTTTATCAATTAAAGATTCAGGGTAGTTATTTAGGACAAGTGCTTTTTTTACTTTTTTTATAGATGATTCTCGAAAATCTGAATCAGATAGCTGTATCGCTCTGTCTGCGAGACCAATTATAAAGATTTTTTTTGGGTAAAAGGGTGCCGTGATTTAAAATTTAAATATCTGGACGACCACGTTTCTTTTGTGTACCACTCAGTTTTTATTGTGTTGTTTTGTCTATGCAAGGTCATGTCTAAAAAGTTAATCTTTTGATCGGTTTCTGTCTCTATTGTAAATTGAAGTTTTTTGTGATAGGCATTAAATCAATTTAAAATATATTTTTTTTTATTTTTTGGTACAGCGCATGCGCAGTCGTCGACGTACCGAAAAAAGAAGGGGATCTTGAAATCCAAGTTTTTTATAACATTTTCTTCTAGGTGTTTTAGAACTAATTGTGCTATGACACTTGATATTGAGGCACCCATTGCGCAGCCGCTAATTTGTTTGTAAAAGTTTTTGTTGTAGGAAAAATATGTGGAGTTTAATGTTAGATTTATTGCTGCTAAAAATTCATCTAGTGGTATGTCAGTGTATTTTTTTATGTCTGTCCATTTCTCTGTAATTATTTGTTGTATTAAATCTGTTGGAATGTTTGTGTATAGAGATACTACATCTAGAGATATTAATATGTGGTCATCAGATAATTTTATGTTTTTAATTTTATTTTTAAAGTCTGTTGAATCTTTTATGTAGTAGCTATTTTTGTTTACAATATTTTGAAGGATATTTTTTAGGTATTTTGATAATTTTTCGAAAGGAGATTGTATACAGGAGACAATTGGTCTTAATGGAATATTTTTTTTATGAAGTTTTGGTAGGCCGTAAATTCTAGGGGCTTGCGAGTTTTGAATTTTTAAACTTTTTGCATCGTTTGGAGATATATACATTTTTGATTCCCATTTTGTTATTAGATCATTATTATTCTTTTGGTAAATGTTTGTTGGGTCATTTTTAAGTTTTTGGTATGTTGAAAGGTCGCCCAATAAGTCGTTAATTTTTTGGTCATAATCCTGCTCTAACATTATTACAGTTTTATTTGATTTGTCCGGTACAAGTACTTTTAAATTTTTATTTTGTTTGAGAAAAGATTTTATATATATATATATATATATATATATATATATATATATATCTATATATATATATATATATATATATTATATATCTATATATATATATATATATATATATATATCTATATATATATATATATATATATATCTATATATATATATATATATATTTTTTTTTTTTTTTTTTTATAATTCACACATACGTGGTTTTGGCTAACAGTGTCCGGGCGCTCATTGTCGCCAAGGACACTGCTAGTGTCAATTCGGCGAGACAGTCCGTCGAATAATTCCAACGGTCCCAAGTACAACGGCTTTCTGCATCCATGTGATAGCACTATTTGGCATGCTAAGCTCTGATATATGTTGCATGGTTTTTCTGTGTACCAAGCCCTTGGCGCTGATGACTATTGGCATTATTGTCACCTTTTGTAAGTTCCAGATGATTTTTACTTCCTGAGCCAATGCTTGATATTTCGTTATTTTTTCTCCATAGGCTTTAGCCAAGTTATAATCTTGCGGAACAGTAAAATCAATTATAATTGCCGTTTTTCCCGCTTTGTTCCACACAACCATATCCGGTCGGTTGTGCTCCACTGCTCTATCTGTTTCTACGGTAACGTCCCAGTAGATCTTCGTGGTATTATTTTCAAGCAGTGGCTGTGGACTGTACATATGGTGAGGAGTGAATTTCTCCAGCAAACCCTTACTTAGACTGACCATCTGATGAACCACTTTACCCATGTTATTGTGTCTTTCCAGATATTTGGTGTTAGCAATGGCAGAGCAACCCGATGCCAAGTGTTGTACGGTTTCCTCAGCTATATTACAAAGTCTGCACTTGGTTGTTTCTACCTCCTGCTTGAGGATATGTCGGGTATATGTTCTCGTTTTAACGACCTGATCTTGGATCGCGAGGAGAGCTCCTTCGGTCTCTGGGAAAAGGTACCCTGTTGTTAGGTAGGAGTTAGATGCGGCAATATCTACTTCAGGTTGATGCAGACTTGTGTAGAACCTCCCGTGCAACACTTTTCTTTGCCAGTTGATTTTAAGCTGCTCAGAAAGATTATCTTCCTCTGGCTCCTCCGGATTTGCCAGGTTCAGTGGAGTGATCTTTTTATCCCAGTTTCGTATACTTCTGTGTACTGGCTGATTGTGTTTATTAAAGTATTTTCTGAGCATTTTTCTTTCTTTGATATTTGAGGCTTGCAGACTGCTCAGTCCACGCCCTCCTTCCCTACGAGATAGGTACAGTCGTTCGATTGCTGAGTTAGGGTGCAGTAATCCGTTCTTAGTGAGGAGTTTTCTGATCCTCTGATCTAATCTTTCCAGGTCAGTCTTTGACCATGAAAGTACCCCGGCGGTGTATGTAAAAGCTGGTACTGCCCAGGTATTTATTGCTGATATCTTGTTTTTAGCATTTAATTCCGTTTTTAGTATCTTCTGTACCCTCCGGATCAGTTCGCGCTCTGCCCCTTCCTTGTTTTCCTTTTGTCGTATCTCGTAGGTTTGTTGGATACCCAAATACCTGTAAGTGGCTTCTGTCCCTAGTTCCTTGATCCGACCTCCATCCCTCAGTGTGATATCGCCTTGCTCCACCAGTTTAATATTATATATATATATATATATATATATATATATATATATATATATCTATATATATATATATATATATATATATACAGTCGAACCTCTCTAACTCGAACCCCTCTATAACTCGAACCTTTTAAGCGGTCCCTGCACTTTTTACATGTATTTTAACCTATGTAACTCGAGTTTCTATAACTCGAACTCTCCATAACTCGAACTGTTTTGGTTGTCCCTTCAGGTTCGAGTTATAGAGGTTCGACTGTATATATATATATATATATATATATATATATATATATATGTATATATATATATATATATATATATATATATATATATATATATATATATATATATATAAGATCCGAACACCGGTCTATTCAAGCCACCGTGATTACAAATGGGTATAATGTGGACTATATCCTTCACTGGATCTGTTTCTACACTGTTTTGCGAGAAACCGAATCAAGATCTTTATACTTTTACACAGGTTGCCTACAGAATTTGACCAGTCAGTAAACTAAACTGGACGACTGTCGTCGCGTCATCAGGTTTCCATAAAACAAATGGTTTAAGGCAACCCGGTGACATAGATTTTCTAATCTAATTACAGTTGCCCAGTAGCCCAAGCGTCAGGTACACAATATGGGGTTCTGTTTGCAACAAGTTTTTGCTTTGGATATGGGATGGCGGATAAAAATACTCTGCCAATCTATGGGCACCTAAGCTCACACTAGGTACTATAGTTATAGTGTACGTGTGAGCTTATATAACTAAAAACTGAAATATATTTTATTGAACTCCAGACTCAATTACCGTTCGTTTGATACCACACAAGCCATGTTTTGACTTAAACTTTAATTTTTCAAATCTACCCCCACCTTTTTTTTTAACTAAAATGTATTTTGTTTAACTCCAGGCTCAATTACCTTTCGTTTGATATAACACACGCCATATTTCCACATAAACACTAATTTTTTAAATTTACCCCCACCCTTTTTTTAAAAGTAAAATGTATTTTATTTAACTCCAGACGCAATTACCTTTCGTTTGATATCACACACGCCATATTTTTACATAAACTCTAATTTTGGAAATATACCCCCACCCTTTTATTTGGCTTGTGTTTGGTGGATTTTGTTCATTTTTAAACGGGACCATCTCGACCCAAAACCCAGCGTAGGTACCAAATTTCATTAAAATCGGGCAAGCGGTTATTGAGTTATGCGCGTTGGTCGTTACAGACAGACAGACAGACATACATACAGACAGACAGACAGACAGACAGACAGACAGACAGACAGACAGACAGACGGCGAAACAAAAAAGTTTCAAAATCATCTGAAACGCAAAGATATATAAAAAATTTTGAAATCGGAGCAACTTTTTTTTTCTCGAAAAAATTAGGATCACTATAGCTCACACTACTATAGTATAGTAGTAGTGTGAGCCAAAATTAAAAAATAAAAAGTTTTTAAAAACATAAAATCAAGACTAGGCACAAACGATAGCTATTGGGTTCCCATTAAACATACTAACATTCCCGATCCCTCCCCATTAAGGAACAGTGTGATTTTTAACTATTTTCTCCTTTAGCCTTTTGCTCAAAAAGTACTGATTTTTAGCTCACACGTATACTATACTATAGTAGTGTGAGCTCTGGTGATCCTAATTTTTTCGAGAAAAAAAAAGTTGCTCCGATTTCAAAAAATTTTATATATCTTTGCGTTTCAGATGATTTTGAAACTTTTTTGTTTTGCTGTCTGTCTGTCTGTCTGTATGTCTGTCTGTCTGTCTGTATGTCTGTCTGTAACGACCAACCCGCATAACTCAAAAACGGCTTGTCCGATTTTAATGAAATTTGGTACCTAAGTTGGGTCTTGGGCCGTGATGGTCCCATTTACAAATGAACAAAATCCCCCGAACGCAAGCCAAATAAAAGGGTGGGGGTAGATTCCAAAAATTAGAGTTTATGTGAAAATATGGCGTGTGTGATATCAAACGAAAGGTAATTAAGTCTGGAGTTAAACAAAATGAATTTTAGTTTATTTAAAAAAAAGGATGGGGGTAGATGTCAAAAATTAGAGTTTATGTGAAAATACAAACGAAAGGTAAATGAGTCTGCAGTTAAACAAAATACATTTTAATTTATTTAAAAAAAAAGGGTGGGGTATATTTTAAAAATTAGAGTTTAAGTGAAAATATGGCGTGTGTGATATCCAACGAAAGGTAATTGAGTCCCGAGTTTAACAAAATACATTTTAGTTTTTGTTTTTTTAAGGGTGGGGGTAGATTTCAAAAATTTGAGTTTAAGTCAAAACATGGCTTGTGTGGTATCAAACAAAAGGTAATTTAGTCTGGAGTTGAATAAAATATATTTCAGTTTTTAGTTATATTAGTTCAGACGTACACTATAACTATAGTACCTAGTGTGAGCTTAGGGGCCCATATATTGGCAGAGTATTTAGAAAGTATGTAGAAAGGAATATTAAACCCCATTAAAAGACCTATCAAACGAGATATCTTCGAGCTACGTAAGTACTTGCAAAGATACGCACCCTTAAGCATCCACAATAAGCTAATTTCTAGCACGTCTAATTTAAAATAAATTTTTAAGTTCAACCAATTTTTTTTTTAAAAGCCTTTTCGAAAAAAGTGTAGTTTATTTTTTTGTAGAAAACAAAATTTCCATTTAAACCATGCAATATTTTTGAAAAATCATTTTAATTAAATGTTTTTTGCAATTTTTGTAAAAACTAAGAAATTTAGGAGAAAAAATTACTAAAAATATTGTCAAGAGAATAAAATTTTCTTTCGAACGATGCATAATATAGTAGGGTTGAACTTACAGCAAACGATACATAGTGACAACAACAACAAATTAACTTTACTTAATTAAGTTGTACATCGTTGATAAGAAAATTTTATTGCCTATTACCTAGCCTAAACCGTTTTTGCACAAAGCATTTTTTTTTAAAGAAAATTGATTGAGAACTTATGAATAAAACAGATTTTTAACGATTTCTGTAAATCACCCCTATTTATGGACGGCACTGTAGCGTTAGGAGTAAACTAAATTCTAGAAAGTTACACATCGTTGGAAAGGAAATTTTATTCTCTTAAAAACTGTCATTTAAGATTTTCATAAAGATCTTTGGTTTTCAGAAAATTTGAAAAAAACCTTAATAAAAAATATTTTTTCTTAATTTTTAAAAGGCACTTTTTCTTTAAAAAAGCCACTGAAATACATCATTTAAAAGAAAACTTTATTTTCTATAACATAGCATAAATTGTTTTTTTCTCAAGAAGCTTTATGTTTTTAAAAATTCAGAAAAACTTTTCATTAAAATAGATTTTTGTTGATTTCTATATATAACCCCCATTTAAGGACGTCACTGTGCCTTTAGTAATAAATTTGATCCTACTATATCATACATTGTTAAAAAGTAAATTTAGTTTTCTTAATAGTATTCTAAAAGTAATTTTCTAGAAAGCATAGTTTTTGCAAAAATTGCAAAAAATTAATATTTTTATTTTTTATTTTTGAAACTGATCCCACTTAAGGGACAGCGCTTAAATGTTGCGATAATTTTTAGCAAATTTTGTTATACATCATCGTAAAGAAAATTTTATCGTCTAATTAAAGCATGTAAAACCTTTTTTCTAAAAGGCTTTGTTTTTAAACAAATTGGATAAAAACCTAAAAACTAAATTTTCGACGATTTCTGTAAATCATCCACATATATGGATGCCACTGGGCCGCTAGAAATAAAGTTATTCCTACTAAGTGATACGTAGTTAAAATAGAAAGTTTACTGTCTACAAAAAAGTATATTATCTTTTTTCACAAAAAGCTTAGTTTCTAAGAAAATTGGTCAAATTAAAAAATAGTAGGTAGTATCTAGGTAGCTCGCAGGTACCTCGTTCGATAGGTCTTTTAATGAGCTTTATATTTCCTTTCTACAGATTTTTTCAAAAGTAAGTACTTTCTGAGTACAAGGCTATTAAATGAAAAAATAGTCAAAGATCCAAGATGGCGGCGCCATTTTGACCATGTTCCTGAAGGGAAAGAGGTCGGGGCTTTTACTTTATTTAATGGGACTCCAAGAGCTGTATACTGGGTTGGATTTATATTTTTTTAAACAATTTTTTTTGAATTTTTTATTCCCTAATCGGCCGCCATCTTGAATATCTCAAAATGCTCAAGGGTGCCAGAGTGGCATCAACCGGATTATTAAAGATGAGTTCTTGGGCTATAAGAATCAGCAATAAAATTTTCTATATACCTCAAATCCAGGTCCTTTGAAAATCTTCCTGACTATTATAGGTCAACAATAATAAGAAAATATCGACCGTAGACCATGATAGGTATGTAAGGGTGCATTTCAAAAAATCATATCTTTTATAATAGGGCAAATGTAACGAATGAAGCATCAGTTTACTTAGAAAACTTTACTCTTATAGAAAAAAAAATATACCAGAATTTTTTGGTAGCCATATATGTTTTAATCCGCGATTAAACTGATTTTGTAAAATGTGCAAACTACCCCCAAATTTGGCACGCCGCCTCCGCCGTAAAGCAAAAACTATTGGTCGGAGCAAAAAAATGTATGAAACCAAAGTTGTGCGCAATTTTGTTATCTACATATTTTATTTGAACTTTTAGCTCACACATATACTATACTATAGTAGTGTGAGCTATGGTGATCCTAATTTTTTCGAGAAAAAAAAAGTTGCTCCGATTTCAAAATTTTTTATATATCTTTGCCTTTCAGATGATTTTGAAACATTTTTGTTTTGCTGTCTGTCTGTCTGTATGTCTGTCTGTCTGTCTGTATGTCTGTCTGTAACGACCAACCCGCATAACTCAAAAACGGCTTGTCCGATTTTAATGATATTTGGTACCTAAGTTGGGTCTTGGGCCGTGATGGTCCCGTGAACAAAATCCACCGAACGCAAGCCAAATAAAAGGGTGGGGGTAGATTCCAAAAATTAGAGTTTATGTGAAAATATGGCGTGTGTGATATCAAACGAAAGTTAATTAAGTCTGGAGTTAAACAAAATGAATTTTAATTTATTTAAAAAAAAAAGGGTGGGGGTGTATTTTAAAAATTAGAGTTTAAGTGAAAATATGGCGTGTGTGATATTTAACGAAAGGTAATTGAGTCCCGAGTTTAACAAAATACATTTTAGTTTTTGTTTTTTTAAGGGTGGGGGTAGATTTCAAAAATTTGAGTTTAAGTCAAAACATGGCTTGTGTGATATCAAACAAAAGGTAATTTACTCTGGAGTTGAATAAAATATATTTCAGTTTTTAGTTATATTAGTTCAGACGTACACTATAACTATAGTACCTAGTGTGAGCTTAGGGGCCCATATATTGGCAGAGTATTTTTTATAGCACCTACTCCAACGGTGCTATTTTCCTCCATGGGCCACGATGCAATGTTTGCATCCCCCCTCCCCTCGAGCGGCAACCCCCCCGAGGTCGCAAACTTAGATGTACTACCAGGAAACCTATGTCTACCATCCCACCAAATTTCAGCTTTGTTCGACTTTTTGCAAATAGAAATCCCCTGACGCTTGGGCTACAGTCAGGTTCCATGGATTATGTGTGTTGTGTTGCATAGATGCCCCTGCTGTGGATTGGAATTTAGATAGCGTCATGGAATAAATAACTATTTCTTCGATGATAGCGATACAGGAAAATTACCTTTAAATTTGCAACTTGCTATATCAACAATCAAGTTCAAAACGCAGTTTATTTCCTTAGACCGCACTAAGCGGAATGGCACTGCACCGGAACTACGCGACAAGACGCGGTCAAATGCGGAATGGGACAACTGGGCGCCGCCAACTCGGCGCCGCCAACTGGGCGCCGGGCCAACTGGGCGCCGGGCCAACTCGGCGCCGCCAACTGGGCGCCGGCCAACTCGGCGCCGGACTAAAAAAAAATTTTTTGACAAAATGTGTAGATGAAAAATAAAATATATTATTTATATAAAAACATCTTTAAAAAATCCTACGCAATTTTTTACAAGCTTTTATTTAGCTTCAGATGTTCTGTCTAACTAACTAACTATCTATCAAATCTTGTGAAGCGTTTTTGACACACTTCCCATTATCCGATTTGGATGAAATTTGGTACACACGTAGTGGTCCCATGACAATACAACATTAACAAAAAAATATCCAAACAACCCCAACCCCCACCCCTTCTATAGAAAAATGTGTTTTTGACACACTTCCCGTTATCCGATTTGGATAAAATTTGGTATACACATAGTGGTCCGATGATAATACAACAATAAGAAAAAAATATCCTCCCACCCCTACCCCCACCCCTTCTATAGAAAAATGTGTTTTTGACACACTTCCCGTTATCCGATTTGGATAAAATTTGGTATACCCATAGTGGTCCGATAATAATACAACAATAAGAAAAAAATATCCTCCCACCCCTACCCCCACCCCCTTCCATAGAAAAATTTGTTTTTGACACACATCCCGTTATCCGATTTGGATGAAATTTGGTATACATATATAATAAAAAAATATCCTCACACCTCTACCCCCACCCCCTTTCATAGAAAAATGAGTTTTTGGCACACTTCCCATTATCCGATTTGGATGAAACTTGGTATTCACATAGCGGTCTGATGACAATAGAACATTAAGAAAAAATATCCTCCCACCCCTACCCCCACTCCTTCTATAGAAAAATGTGTTTTTGACACACTTCCCGTTATCCGATTTGGATAAAATTTGGTATACACATAGTGGTCCGATGATAATACAACAATAAGAAAAAATATCCTCCCACCCCTACCCCCACCCCCTTCCATAGAAAAATTTGTTTTTGACACACATCCCGTTATCCGATTTGGATGAAATTTGGTATACATATCGTGATCGGATGACAATACAATATTAAGAAAAAAATATTCTCCCACCTCTACCCCCACCCCCTTTCATAGAAAAATTAGTTTTTTACACACTTCCCATTATCCGATTTGGATGAAATTTGGTATTCACATAGTGGTCCGATGACAATACAACATTTAAAAAAATATCCTCCCGCCCCTACCCCCACCCCTTCCATAGAAAATGCGTTTTTGACACCCTTCCCATTATCCGATTTGGATGAAATTTGGTATACATATAGTGGTTCAATGACAATACAACATTGAAAAAAAAATCCTACCCACCCTCATCTATAGAAAAATGCGTTTTTGACACACTTACCATTATCCGATTTGGATGAAATTTGGTATACATATAGTGGTCCGATAACAATACAACAATAATGAAAAAATGTCCTCCCACCCCTACCCCCCACCCCCTTCCATAAAAAATGCGTTTTTGACACACTTCACTTCAAATAACTTTTATAAAATTTGATATATGCATAAAGGTCCGATGGCAATACAGCCCAAACAAAAAATATATTTCTACCTCTACCCCCACCCTCTCCTTCCCCCAATAGAAAAATGAGTTTCCAAACAACTTACGATCAGCGATTTCATTATAATCCAGAATAAACTCTTCTTTATTTATTTACCTCTGCATTTTTCTGCTAGATTGATTCTTGCAAATAGTAATATTTAATTGATACGGATATCTTATCGTGCTAACATCCTCAAAATTTCCATCAGTCGGCCATCGCTTTTATTATTATGATAATATTAGAATGTTAGAAAATTATTTTTTAATTTTTAGTGCATTTTATGAAAGCTTGTGACTTAAAAGAAATTTTTTTACTAATTTATTTGAAATCTGTTTTTGTTAAGTAAAGTTAAATCCATTAAGTCGACTGTTGAATCTTGGCAGTTCTAGTGTTTGGTAACTTGGTAATACTACAATTTACGTTTTTTATTACAACAATGGCGGATCGAAAAATCAAAATGCTTCAGGTCATTTACGAAAATTTTTTACTCAAAATCAAAATGGCGGTTTTTTGTTCCAAACTTGAAATATTACATTGCTTGAGGTCATTTAACAAAATTTTTTACTCAAATTTAAAAAAATCTAAATGGCGGATCCAAAATGGCGGATTTTCTTATTTACTAACCCATTTGTCTCAAACTTGAAATATTACATTGCTTGAGGTCATTTAACAAAATTTTTTACTTAAACTTAAAAAAATCAAAATGGCTGATCCAAAATGGCAGATTTTTTATTTACTAACCGATTTGTCTCAAACTTGAAATATTACATTGCTTGAAGTCATTTAACAAAATTTTTTACTCAAACTTAAAAAAATCAAAATGGCGGATCAAAAATGGCAGATTTTTTATTTACTAACCGACTTGTCTCAAACTTGAAAGATTGCAGTGCTTAGGGATCGATTTATAATAAATTTAGAACTTTGTGGTGTTTAACGTCGCTGAACATGATTTTTTACTCTTTTAAAAAAAATCATCTAAATCGGATAATGGGAAGTGTGTCAAAAACTCATTTTTCTATGAAAGGGGGTGGGGGTAGAGGTGGGAGGATATTTTTTCTTAATATTGTATTGTCATCGGATCACTATATGTATACCAAACTTCATCCAAATCGGATAATGGGAAGTATATCAGAAACGCATTTTTCTATAGATGAGGGTGGGGGTAGGAGTGGTAGGATTTTTTTTTTCAATATTATATTGTCATCGGACCACTATATGTATACCAAATTTCATCCAAATCGGATAATGGGAAGGGTGTCAAAAACGCATTTTCTATGGAAAGGGGTGGGGGATGGGGTGGTTGGATATATTTTCAGAAAATTTGAAAAAAACCTTAATAAAAAATATTTTTTCTTAATTTTTAAAAGGCACTTTTTCTTTAAAAAAGCCACTGAAATACATCATTTAAAAGAAAACTTTATTGTCTATAACATAGCATAAATTGTTTTTTTCTCAAGAAGCTTTATGTTTTTAAAAATTCAGAAAAACTTTTCATTAAAATAGATTTTTGTTGATTTCTATATATAACCCCCATTTAAGGACGTCACTGTGCCTTTAGTAATAAATTTGATCCTACTATATCATACATTGTTAAAAAGTAAATTTAGTTTTCTTAATAGTATTCTAAAAGTAATTTTCTAGAAAGCATAGTTTTTGCAAAAATTGCAAAAAATTAATATTTTTATTTTTTATTTTTGAAACTGATCCCACTTAAGGGACAGCGCTTAAATGTTGCGATAATTTTTAGCAAATTTTGTTATACATCATCGTAAAGAAAATTTTATCGTCTAATTAAAGCATGTAAAACCTTTTTTCTAAAAGGCTTTGTTTTTAAACAAATTGGATAAAAACCTAAAAACTAAATTTTCGACGATTTCTGTAAATCATCCACATATATGGATGCCACTGGGCCGCTAGAAATAAAGTTATTCCTACTAAGTGATACGTAGTTAAAATAGAAAGTTTACTGTCTACAAAAAAGTATATTATCTTTTTTCACAAAAAGCTTAGTTTCTAAGAAAATTGGTCAAATTAAAAAATAGTAGGTAGTATCTAGGTAGCTCGCAGGTACCTCGTTCGATAGGTCTTTTAATGAGCTTTATATTTCCTTTCTACAGATTTTTTCAAAAGTAAGTACTTTCTGAGTACAAGGCTATTAAATGAAAAAATAGTCAAAGATCCAAGATGGCGGCGCCATTTTGACCATGTTCCTGAAGGGAAAGAGGTCGGGGCTTTTACTTTATTTAATGGGACTCCAAGAGCTGTATACTGGGTTGGATTTATATTTTTTGAAACAATTTTTTTTGAATTTTTTATTCCCTAATCGGCCGCCATCTTGAATATCTCAAAATGCTCAAGGGTGCCAGAGTGGCATCAACTGGATTATTAAAGATGAGTTCTTGGGCTATAAGAATCAGCAATAAAATTTTCTATATACCTCAAATCCAGGTCCTTTGAAAATCTTCCTGACTATTATAGGTCAACAATAATAAGAAAATATCGACCGTAGACCATGATAGGTATGTAAGGGTGCATTTCAAAAAATCATATCTTTTATACTAGGGCAAATGTAACGAATGAAGCATCAGTTTACTTAGAAAACTTTACTCTTATAGAAAAAAAAATATACCAGAATTTTTTGGTAGCCATATATGTTTTAATCCGCGATTAAACTGATTTTGTAAAATGTGCAAACTACCCCCAAATTTGGCACGCCGCCTCCGCCGTAAAGCAAAAACTATTGGTCGGAGCAAAAAAATGTATGAAACCAAAGTTGTGCGCAATTTTGTTATCTACATATTTTATTTGAACTTTTAGCTCACACATATACTATACTATAGTAGTGTGAGCTAAGGTGATCCTAATTTTTTCGAGAAAAAAAAAGTTGCTCCGATTTCAAAAATTTTTATATATCTTTGCCTTTCAGATGATTTTGAAACATTTTTGTTTTGCTGTCTGTCTGTCTGTATGTCTGTCTGTCTGTCTGTATGTCTGTCTGTAACGACCAACCCGCATAACTCAAAAACGGCTTGTCCGATTTTAATGATATTTGGTACCTAAGTTGGGTCTTGGGCCGTGATGGTCCCGTGAACAAAATTCACCGAACGCAAGCCAAATAAAAGGGTGGGGGTAGATTCCAAAAATTAGAGTTTATGTGAAAATATGGCGTGTGTGATATCAAACGAAAGGTAATTAAGTCTGGAGTTAAACAAAATGAATTTTAATTTATTTAAAAAAAAAAGGTGGGGGTGTATTTTAAAAATTAGAGTTTAAGTGAAAATATGGCGTGTGTGATATTTAACGAAAGGTAATTGAGTCCCGAGTTTAACAAAATACATTTTAGTTTTTGTTTTTTTAAGGGTGGGGGTAGATTTCAAAAATTTGAGTTTAAGTCAAAACATGGCTTGTGTGGTATCAAACAAAAGGTAATTTACTCTGGAGTTGAATAAAATATATTTCAGTTTTTAGTTATATTAGTTCAGACGTACACTATAACTATAGTACCTAGTGTGAGCTTAGGGGCCCATATATTGGCAGAGTATTTTTTATAGCACCTACTCCAACGGTGCTATTTTCCTCCATGGGCCACGATGCAATGTTTGCATCCCCCCTCCCCTCGAGCGGCAACCCCCCCGAGGTCGCAAACTTAGATGTACTACCAGGAAACCTATGTCTACCATCCCACCAAATTTCAGCTTTGTTCGACTTTTTGCAAATAGAAATCCCCTGACGCTTGGGCTACAGTCAGGTTCCATGGATTATGTGTGTTGTGTTGCATAGATGCCCCTGCTGTGGATTGGAATTTAGATAGCGTCATGGAATAAATAACTATTTCTTCGATGATAGCGATACAGGAAAATGACCTTTAAATTTGCAACTTGCTATATCAACAATCAAGTTCAAAACGCAGTTTATTTCCTTAGACCGCACTAAGCGGAATGGCACTGCACCGGAACTACGCGACAAGACGCGGTCAAATGCGGAATGGGACAACTGGGCGCCGCCAACTGGGCGCCGGGCCAACTGGGCGCCGGGCCAACTCGGCGCCGCCAACTGGGCGCCGGCCAATTCGGCGCCGGACTAAAAAAAATTTTTTTGACAAAATGTGTAGATGAAAAATAAAATATATTATTTATATAAAAACATCTTTAAAAAATCCTACGCAATTTTTTACAAGCTTTTATTTAGCTTCAGATGTTCTGTCTAACTAACTAACTATCTATCAAATCTTGTGAAGCGTTTTTGACACACTTCCCATTATCCGATTTGGATGAAATTTGGTACACACGTAGTGGTCCCATGACAATACAACATTAACAAAAAAATATCCAAACAACCCCAACCCCCACCCCTTCTATAGAAAAATGTGTTTTTGACACACTTCCCGTTATCCGATTTGGATAAAATTTGGTATACACATAGTGGTCCGATGATAATACAACAATAAGAAAAAAATATCCTCCCACCCCTACCCCCACCCCTTCTATAGAAAAATGTGTTTTTGACACACTTCCCGTTATCCGATTTGGATAAAATTTGGTATACCCATAGTGGTCCGATAATAATACAACAATAAGAAAAAAATATCCTCCCACCCCTACCCCCACCCCCTTCCATAGAAAAATTTGTTTTTGACACACATCCCGTTATCCGATTTGGATGAAATTTGGTATACATATATAATAAAAAAATATCCTCACACCTCTACCCCCACCCCCTTTCATAGAAAAATGAGTTTTTGGCACACTTCCCATTATCCGATTTGGATGAAACTTGGTATTCACATAGCGGTCTGATGACAATAGAACATTAAGAAAAAATATCCTCCAACCCCTACCCCCACTCCTTCTATAGAAAAATGTGTTTTTGACACACTTCCCGTTATCCGATTTGGATAAAATTTGGTATACACATAGTGGTCCGATGATAATACAACAATAAGAAAAAATATCCTCCCACCCCTACCCCCACCCCCTTCCATAGAAAAATTTGTTTTTGACACACATCCCGTTATCCGATTTGGATGAAATTTGGTATACATATCGTGATCGGATGACAATACAATATTAATAAAAAAATATCCTCCCACCTCTACCCCCACCCCCTTTCATAGAAAAATTAGTTTTTTACACACTTCCCATTATCCGATTTGGATGAAATTTGGTATTCACATAGTGGTCCGATGACAATACAACATTTAAAAAAATATCCTCCCGCCCCTACCCCCACCCCTTCCATAGAAAATGCGTTTTTGACACCCTTCCCATTATCCGATTTGGATGAAATTTGGTATACATATAGTGGTTCAATGACAATACAACATTGAAAAAAAAATCCTACCCACCCTCATCTATAGAAAAATGCGTTTTTGACACACTTACCATTATCCGATTTGGATGAAATTTGGTATACATATAGTGGTCCGATAACAATACAACAATAATGAAAAAATGTCCTCCCACCCCTACCCCCCACCCCCTTCCATAAAAAATGCGTTTTTGACACACTTCACTTCAAATAACTTTTATAAAATTTGATATATGCATAAAGGTCCGATGGCAATACAGCCCAAACAAAAAATATATTTCTACCTCTACCCCCACCCTCTCCTTCCCCCAATAGAAAAATGAGTTTCCAAACAACTTACGATCAGCGATTTCATTATAATCCAGAATAAACTCTTCTTTATTTATTTACCTCTGCATTTTTCTGCTAGATTGATTCTTGCAAATAGTAATATTTAATTGATACGGATATCTTATCGTGCTAACATCCTCAAAATTTCCATCAGTCGGCCATCGCTTTTATTATTATGATAATATTAGAATGTTAGAAAATTATTTTTTAATTTTTAGTGCATTTTATGAAAGCTTGTGACTTAAAAGAAATTTTTTTACTAATTTATTTGAAATCTGTTTTTGTTAAGTAAAGTTAAATCCATTAAGTCGACTGTTGAATCTTGGCAGTTCTAGTGTTTGGTAACTTGGTAATACTACAATTTACGTTTTTTATTACAACAATGGCGGATCGAAAAATCAAAATGCTTCAGGTCATTTACGAAAATTTTTTACTCAAAATCAAAATGGCGGTTTTTTGTTCCAAACTTGAAATATTACATTGCTTGAGGTCATTTAACAAAATTTTTTACTCAAATTTAAAAAAATCTAAATGGCGGATCCAAAATGGCGGATTTTCTTATTTACTAACCCATTTGTCTCAAACTTGAAATATTACATTGCTTGAGGTCATTTAACAAAATTTTTTACTTAAACTTAAAAAAATCAAAATGGCTGATCCAAAATGGCAGATTTTTTATTTACTAACCGATTTGTCTCAAACTTGAAATATTACATTGCTTGAAGTCATTTAACAAAATTTTTTACTCAAACTTAAAAAAATCAAAATGGCGGATCAAAAATGGCAGATTTTTTATTTACTAACCGACTTGTCTCAAACTTGAAAGATTGCAGTGCTTAGGGATCGATTTATAATAAATTTAGAACTTTGTGGTGTTTAACGTCGCTGAACATGATTTTTTACTCTTTTTAAAAAAATCATCTAAATCGGATAATGGGAAGTGTGTCAAAAACTCATTTTTCTATGAAAGGGGGTGGGGGTAGAGGTGGGAGGATATTTTTTCTTAATATTGTATTGTCATCGGATCACTATATGTATACCAAACTTCATCCAAATCGGATAATGGGAAGTATATCAAAAACGCATTTTTCTATAGATGAGGGTGGGGGTAGGAGTGGTAGGATTTTTTTTTCAATATTATATTGTCATCGGACCACTATATGTATACCAAATTTCATCCAAATCGGATAATGGGAAGGGTGTCAAAAACGCATTTTCTATGGAAAGGGGTGGGGGATGGGGTGGTTGGATATATTTTTTTTTAATATTGTATTGTCATTGGACCACTATGTGAATACCAAATTTCATCCAAATCGGATAATGGGAAGTGTGTCAAAAACTCATTTTTCTATTAAAGGGGGTGGGGGTAGAGGTGGGAGGATATTTTTTTTCTTAATATTGTATTGTCATCGGATCACTATATGTATACCAAATTTCATCCAAATCGGATAATGGGAAGGGTGTCAAAAACGCATTTTCTATGGAAGGGGGTGGGGGTAGGGGTGGGAGGATATTTTTTTAAATGTTGTATTATCATCGGACCACTATGTGTATACCAAATTTTATCCAAATCGGATAACGGGAAGTGTGTTAAAAACGCATTTTTCTATAGATGAGGGTGGGGGTAGGAGTGTTAGGATTCTTTTTTTCGATATTATATTGTCATCGGACCACTATATGTATACCAAATTTCATCCAAATCGGATAATGGGAAGGGTGTCAAAAACGCATTTTCTATGGAACGGGGGTAGGGGTAGGGGTGGGAGGATATATTTTTTTTAATGTTGTATTGTCATTGGACTACTATGTGAATACCAAATTTCATCCAAATCGGATAATGGGAAGTGTGTCAAAAACTCATTTTTCTATTAAAGGGGGTGGGGGTAGAGGTGGGAGGATATTTTTTTTCTTAATATTGTATTGTCATCGGATCACTATATGTATACCAAATTTCATCCAAATCGGATAACGGGAAGTGTGTCAAAAACACATTTTTCTATAGAAGGGGCGGGGGTAGGGGTGGTAGGATATTTTTTTCTTAATGTTGTATTGTCATGGGACCACTACGTGTGTACCAAATTTCATCCAAATCGGATAATGGGAAGTGTGTTAAAAACGCTTCACAAGATTTGATAGATAGTTAGTTAGTTAGTAAAGGATTTTTTAAAGATGTTTTTATATAAATAAGTTATTTTATTTTTCATCTACACATTTTATCGAAAACAAATTTTTAGTCCGGCGCCGAGTTGGCCGGCGCCCAGTTGGCGGCGCCGAGTTGGCCCGGCGCCCAGTTGGCCCGGCGCCCAGTTGGCGGCGCCGAGTTGGCGGCGCCCAGTTAGCGGCGCCGAGTTGGCGGCGCCCAGTTGTCCTAGACCGGTCAAATGCTATGTATGGAATTTGAATGATAAATCCCGCACGACGCACGGTGGTCAGCTTGTCGGTTCTGAACGATCGAAATTATTTTATGGTTTTAATTTTGAACAATTGATGCTGACAGTTAGGAAACGTCAACTAGCGTTTAAAAAATTTGATTTTAATATACTGTGCATTCTGAAGATGGTACATCGCCTCCAAAAATAATGTTGCATATCGTTTTTTTCCTCTTAAGCAAAAACTTGAAAAATTTATACTTTCAGAGTGTGTATACGTAACTAGCTTATAGCTTTTTTATAACAATTTAAGTAAATTTATTAATCTTGCTATACTATATATCAATTTTTTATCATGCACTGATATTCTTTATCGTAGTCTTTATATTCACTATTTTCACATACATAGTTCAAAGATTTTTATCCTGTGAAACCGGTGTTTTGTGCCACATTTTAAATAAGTTACGTCAGCCAATCCCATGCGCCAACGCTGAAACAATAAATCGTAACGATTCAGACTTTTGCAGTCCAATATATACAGGGTGTTTCAAAATTCAATAACATAATTTTAGTGCTGAATAGTGATTTTAAGACAAAAAGTTCATATAAAGATAGGCCCGCAAACCAGTTTTCGAGATACAGGGTATTAAAATCTCTTCTTTTTAGGCGCTACACTATAAGACATGCCAAATAATAATTCTACAGGGTGATATTTTTTCAGGGGTTTTGTCGACTTTTCCCCCGGATTTTTTTTGTGGTAAGCCACTGGTTGATTCTAAAACAACAATTAAAATTCTTGTTTTATTTGCAAACTTTTTTGTCTCCTGCGATCTTTTCGCATCTCTAACCTTTATAGAGAAAATCGCCGTTGAACCAAAGGCTACTATCATCAAAATAAAAAATGCTACAGTATATATATATATATATATATATATGGCAAAGTATATCAAAATAAACAAAAAAAAATTATCTCGAAAACGAAGCGTTTGCGGACGTATGTTTATATGAACTTTTTGTCGTGAAATCACTCAAGGAATTTAACATTAAAATTATGTTATTGAATTTTGAAACACCCTGTATAATACATATTTGAAAAATTATAATAAATCAATACACAACTTTTATAATAAGCAAATTGAAACTTTGCGAAAGGTTCATTCATTCATATTTCGGTTTGGTTGGCCTATGCATCAAAGGCCATCTAGCCACAGTCTGCAACTTAATGCTCTGATTTATGATTTGGACAATCACAACGCACTCATATTCATACACATATAGACCCCCATGGTTACAGTTTTCTTTTCTCATGGAGGATTTAATTTTGCCTGATGCTCTTTGTCGAACACAGGTGTCTTTATCGTGCTAGCGCCATCTACGCTCTTAACACGGGACCACCGGATTAACGTGACTTCTGAACCACGGTCTTGAATTCATCATCAACTTTGCCTACTTCGTTGAGGCCCAAACTTCGCCCAAGACAGGCTTTACCCCTACTTCCGGTAAATCTGTATTCACAAACGGAGAGTAGGTTCGAGTTTGTAGTGGCAGGCATGGGATTCGAACCACACACCCTCTGATTGGCAATCGGACAGCTCGCCCACTGAACCAATCAGGGCCACTTTTGCGAAAGGTTTAATAGTAAAAATTAATGATACTAACCTATATTTTAAATATACGTGAAGAAATCACCATATATATACTCTGGTTTTCCAACTTGGAGCACTTTTGAAAATCGCCTTTCCGCGCGTATTAAGTGCGGATCATTATGCAGGCTATCAAACGGCCTATGACGTCGTAACAAGTGACAATGAGTTAGTTGATCGATTAGGGACCTATTGCAATAGTGTCAGGCACTAATTGTGCCGGGCACTATATTGACAGTTTCGCATTATAAGAACAGCTGTCTTCTTTCAAAATTAGGCCATTGTGTATTATAAGAGCCGGAATTAATAGTGACGCCACTATTAATGGAAAATAAACGACTGGATTTCTAAATTCGACTTTGGTATGTCAATTTTGAAAGATCACTTGTCAGTTTCTAATGCGAAACTGTCAATATAGTGCCCGGCACAATTTGTGCCTGGCTTTATTGCAATAGGTCCCTATTATCTGCATTGGGGTCTACTAATAAGGTAATTGGGCACTTTTTTGAGACAAGACTTATAGCGATTTCGGCTTCAATGCTCTGAAATCACTCGCGGGTAGAGCGGTAACGTCACGAATCTCTCTCCGAGCACCCCGGGATTGATCTAAGATCGAGCGGGATTGCTCGCCTTCGGAGCAAGGGCGAACATGATTTTTCAAACACTTGATCGAAATTTCGTGGGATTTGTAACCTGAACAAATAAAAAATATTCTTAGTTTATAATTTTTTTATTTAAATTTTTTTGTTGCATTGTAGTATATGTATGTAAATTTTCTAAATGCAAAACACGGAAAACACCTATAAAACACACATATACCAAAGGTAGAAACAAATTAATCATATCTAAACAGTGGGGTTATGTTTTTGTTTTGATCTGAAACGTTGCTCCGTCAAAAGAGATGGATCAATTCAGAGCACCCGCTCGGAGATTTGCGGGCAATAGTAGGGGACTGCTCTTTTTTAAGTCGAAGAGCAATTTTCGAGCACTCCAGGGCAGTTTTCGAGCAAAAGCCGAAATCGCTATTAGTGGTTATGATAGAAAATAGTTCGATATTGAGGTTTCGATCGTCTAAATTAGACAAGATGTCCTCCGTGCGACGCTGTGCTACACGGCACGGTGTTATAGATTAATATCATCGTGTCACGCAGTTCCGCTGCAGTGCCATTCCGCTTAGTGCAGATTTATAAGAAAGACATCCGTGAACCAAATACTAAAAATTAAATGCACAAGTTTAGAATCCAGAACTAAAAATTACTTATTTAGTAACTCATTTATTGGTGCCAACCATGGACAGAAGGAACTTAATTTTTGTTCCAACCAAGAACTTTAAATAGAACAGGACTGCTCAATCTTATAAGACGTATATATTCGCAGGTGTTCGCGCACGCATTTGAAAAACCTTATACCATGAACAAATTTTTTTAATAAAAATGGAAAAAAAAACAAATAAATAAAAGATTTATACCTTAAATCATAAATAATTAAAACCAAAATTGAAAATAAGGTGCTTAAAATTACCTACCCAAGTCTGGTAAAATAATTGGAATATTTGCAAGATATATAAGCCTCAAAATAGTCAAAATCCTTCAAATTCGGATAAAAACCTTGAATCCTTCAATAGTCAAAATTTTTGTTCAAACCCTTCATATTAAAGGAAAACCTTCAAATCTGGCAATACTGGCCGAGCACGCCAGGCAATAATTAGTTGACTAGTTCCTGTGAGTGGAGCATGTATGCTTTAATTTAAGCCCTTTAAATTACGCGACAAAAAAGATACATCTCAAATACCAAATTGCAAATAATGCAAGGACCTAAAACTATAAACAACAAGTAAAATTAAAGAAAGAAAAATAAGAAAAAAGTTTTTCTGCTTCGGCCGGGACTCGAACCCGGGATCTCTTGCTCTGTACGCAAACATTCTAAACATTGAACTACCGAAGCCATACATAAATTTTCAGAAAACTTTCATCTATGCAGGCTGCGGTGTCTCAATACAAGAACGAGAGACTCTCAGGGTATTAACTCGACCAAGTCATCAAACTGATCTCTATAATTCTTCCTTCCCACCCTTATACTCTGCATATTGTTCTATTTTTTAAGTGAAAATGAATAAAATTAGGGTCTTAAAAAACTTGTTTTTCGCTAGAGGAAAAACTAAAAATTAAAGAATTAGGCCGGTCACTACCTGATTTAAAAATTGAAAAACAAAGTGGAAGTGGACAAAAATCGCGTTGTAAAACTATTTATGATAAAAGTATAAACACCAAGTGAAATTAAAGAAAGAAAAATAAGAAAAAAGAAAAAAGTTTTTCTGCTTCGGCCGGGACTCGAACCCGGGATCTCTTGCTCCGTACGCAAACATTCTAAACATTGAACTACCGAAGCCATACATACATTTTCGGAAAACTTTCATCTATGCAGGCTGCGGTGTCTCAATACAAGAACGAGAGACTCTCAGGGTATTAACTCGACCAAGTCATCAAACTGATCTCTATAATTCTTCCTTCCCACCCTTATACTCTGCATATTGTTCTATTTTTTAAGTGAAAATGAATAAAATTAGGGTCTTAAAAAGATTTTCGCTAGAGGAAAAACTAAAAATTAAAGAATTAGGCCGGTCACTACCTGATTTAAAAATTGAAAAACAAAGTAGCAGTGGGCCAAAATCGCGTTGTAAAACTATTTATGATAAAAATAATTAGTTGAGCAGTTGCGAGGAAACAAATAAATTGTTTTGTAAAAGCTACACCTAAAGACTCCCCATGGATCTATTGCAATGTATAAGGGCAAGTAAAGTTATTATTTAAATTAATTCATTTCATGGTATAATTTCGGTAGGTCTGGGTTAGTTCCTTTTAAAAACTAGGGTATATTTATTAAAAAATTGATCAAGGCATGTTTTTTTCCATGACCGATCTGATACCTTCCTAGCTAGCCTATAAGCACAAGTGAAGCTAGATAATCAGCCTTGCAAACACTTTTTTATAAATATCTCGGAAACTAATGCTCCTACGCCGTTAAAGAGTTAGCATTTTTTTAAACTTTTTGATTGTCAAAAAACTGTGATTACCATTAATGAATTTTGACCGAAAACTAATCAGCTCGTAAGAGTGTCGAACACTATTTTGCCTGAAAATTTTATGAAAATCGGTTTAGCAGTTTAGGAGCTATCGTGTTACGGACAGAAAAAAAATACAAAGACATCACGACGATATTGATGGGATAGGTCAAAATACACCGAAATAACACATTTTCGGCGTCATCTCAAAAAAAAATTTTTTGTCGAAAACAATACCTTCTTTAGCCATTGGTGCGCGGGCCAGGAAGGTAAAAATTGATCGAGCCTTGTTTTTTAACGATTTTTTTTTTGAGTGACTATCAAAATTCTGGCACTACCATGTTGTATGGGCACGAGCCGCTACTTGGCTAGTCCCTAAAAATTATCAATAATTTTTGTTCAAACTTGTGGTTAATAAAAATTAAAATTCTAACATACAAAGTATCAGTATATTCAATTTATAGGCAAAAGACATTTTGCATTGCATTCTGTATAATGAAAATTTAACCCTTTTCTTGTAATGTTGTTAATCAAAAGAAATCTAATCATATGATTCGAATCCCGCAAAATAAATACATCAACAAGGACAACAAGACCTTAAGTAAACCAAAACTAGATAGAAACTGAGAACATCGTAAGTGGAAATCGTCAAAGGCGTGTAATTCAAACGCTATGCGCTAGGGGGACAATAGATTAAGATTTCTAGGGTATTAATTTAGTACAATAAAATTCAATTTCTAGGAGTTTACTCCAAAACAAAAACTGCAGTAAATATAGATCATAACAAAAACATTTCCTGTAAAAAAAGCCAAGTAGGCGAAAATGGTATACTGTACAAAGAATTGAGATAAAAGTAGAGCCAACATCTCAAATACAAATTTCAAAATGAAAGGTTCTTAATAGTTTGGAAATGTTTTTCAAAATTTGCTATTACAGGCAAACTTCTTTATGTTCAATTTCTTATATTAAATTTAGCACTGTGCCTAAGAGTCATTTACAGCCGTAATAGCCAAGTTTAGAAAAACATTTCCAAACTAGTAAGAACCTTTCATTTTGAAATTTGTATTGGAGAACTTGGCTTTACTTTTATCTCTATTCTTTTTACGGAATACAATGATGTTTGTGTTATGATTTCACTCCCTTTTTTACAAGCTTTTATTTAGCTTCAGATGTTCTGTCTAACTATCTAACTATCTATTAAATCTTGTGAAGCGTTTTTGACACACTTCCCATTATCCGATTTGGATGAAATTAGGTATTCACATAGTGGTCCGATGACAATACAACATTAAAAAAAAAATATCCTCTCACCCCTACCCCCACTCCCTTCCATAGAAAATGCGTTTTTGACACCCTTCCCATTATCCGATTTAGATGAAATTTGGTATACATATAGTGGTCCGATGACAATACAACATTGAAAAAAAATCCTACCACTCCTACCCCCACCCCCATCTATAGAAAAATGCGTTTTTGACACACTTCCCATTATCCGATTTGGATGAAATTTGGTATACATATAGTGGTCCGATGACAATACAACAATAATGAAAAAATGTCCTCCCACCTCTACCCCCCACCCCCTTCCATAAAAAATGCGTTTTTGACACACTTCATTTCAAATGACTTTTATAAAATTTGGTATACGCATAAAGTCCGATGGCAATACAGCCCAAACAAAAAATATATTTCTACCTCTACCTCCACCCTCTCCTTCTCCCAATAGAAAAATGAGTATACAAACAACTCACGATCAGCGATTTCATTATAATCTAGAATAAACACTTCTGTTCTGTTATTGAACAAATATTTTCATTTAATAGAGTAGATAGCTGAGACTAAAAAGTAGAAAATAAATTGGTAAAATTTTTTTTAAGTCACAAGCTTTTATAAAATGCACTAAAAATTAAAAAATAATTTTCTAAAATTCTAATATTATTATAATAATAAAAGCGATGGCCGCAAATCAAAGCATAATTTAATCTAAATTTGTGATCTAAACACTTAAAGAATATTCAACATAGCAGGTCATCAAAGATATGTTTACCTACCATACCTATGTCAGAGAAATGCTGGGGTATCTGGGTCGGGTTGGGTGGGTTTGGTATCTCTGCATTTTTCTGCTAGATTAATTCTTGCAAATAGTGATATTTAATTGATACGGATATCTTATCGTGCTAACATCGTCAAAATTTCCATCAGTCGGCCATCGCTTTTATTATTATGAAAATATTAGAATTTTAGAAAATTATTTTTTAATTTTTAGTGCATTTTATAAAAGCTTGTGACTTAAAAATTTTTTTTTTAACCAATTTATTAATAGATTTGGTTATATTTAAACTTTTGCAATGCCTTATTAAAAATGTTGAGGTTTTTTAATTTTTTCCTATGGTTTTATCATAATTCCTATCAACCTTCTAAAGCTCAGCTCTCTAGCGTTCCTGGAAGTGGGCAATGTTACTTTTACATTTATAGGATAGGGAAGTTAATTAAAATTTTGTTTTTAAATGTTTTTCTATAGTTTTATCCTCGGTTTTACTTTTATCATAGTTCCTATCGGTCTTCCAAATCTCAGCTCTGTAGCTGTTCTGGAAGTGGACAATGTTACTTTTATATAATTTTGCATAATTTTACATTTATAGGGGAAGGAAATTAATATAAATTTTGGGTTTTTTTTTTAATTTTTTTTCTATAGTTTTATCATACTTTTACATTTGTAGGATTGGGAAGTAATTAAAATTTTTAAATGTTTTTCCATAGTTCCTATCGGCCTTCCAAAGCTCAGCTCCCTAGCGCTTCTGGAAGTGGGCAATGTTACTTTTACATAACTTTACATTTATAGGGGAGGGAAGCAAATTAAAATTTTGGGGTTTTTAAATTTTGTCCTAGAGTTTTATCATATTTCCTATCAGTCTCAGATCTCTAGCGTTTCTGGAAGCGGGCAATGTTACTTTTACATAACTTTGCATGTATAGGGGAGGGAAATAAATTAGAATTTTGGGTTTTTTGATTTTTTCCAAGGGTTTGATCATAATTTCTATCAGTCCACCAAATTTCAGCTTTGTAGCATGTCTAGAAGTACAGTAGATTGATGATCTATACATGAGTGAGTGAGTGGGAATCTCAACGTTTTTTGAAATTTAAAAAAAAAACTACCTTACAACTTTATGGAAGTCCATAAAACATGGACGGGTTGTTAACTCTATAAAAATCTACGAGTGTGCAAAGTTTAAGTTTCGTAGCTCATTCCAAAGCAGAGTTTTAGATAGGATTAAATATGGGCTGAAATGTTTTAAGACAAGATGACGGCAGTTTACGCGAACTTGGCGGGGTACTGCCATGCCCCCAGATACTTTGTAGATGTAGAAAATCCTCTATTTTATCTAAGATTATGGTAAAATGTAGAGGAATAATAATAATAAAGAAACAATATTAAGGAGAAAAATCTTTTTATTATTATTATAGACGTTTACGACGTATTAACTACCTAATAAAAAAGGTAAACACCTTTTTACAACATTTTACATACATACGCGGGCGTTTAAACCTATTTTAAAGCACACCGCGCCAGCACTGGTCTTAAAATTATAGATCATTTTCGAATACCTAAAATTAGGGTTATACATAAAATAATAAACCATTTCAAGCGGTCCCCCGCGGTTGACCGTTCGGTTATTAGCTCTCTTAGTTTAAATACGAGAATCAAACAGAGAACGCTTACCCAAGTAACGCCAAAAAATGCATGCATGCATTTTCATTGTCCTTTTAACCAAAGATAACCTACCTCCGTTGAACATCACCATCCATCACTTGAAAAGGTCTACTGGATGCATCTCAGTCATTTAGGGACCTTTTGATCTTTAGCTAACTCTATCCATTGGTGTGAAACTAGCAGCCACCTTACAGCAGCCAAAGTGTGAAGTTAGCAGCCACTTACAGCAGCCAAAATGTGAAGTTAGCAGCCACATTTGGCAGCCTAACAAAAAAGTATATTTTCAAAAATTATTTCATTGAGAAGCTGCAAAAACCTTGGAAAATAACTTTTTTTATTAAGAAATGGAGAATTTTTTTCGGTTTTTCCATTTTTTTTTCCATTTGACCATGTTAAACCAGGAACAAGTAGCAGCCGCTTTGACACATGACTAGTTGTAGGTTACTTAAACACACTGCCACGTTTCATTGCGTAACTATGTTTTTGAAGGTGACTTTTGAATTTTTTTCTGTTTTTCAATTTTTTTTCTATTTGACCATGTTAAACCGGGAACAAGTAGCAGCCGCTTGCACACGTGACTAGCTGTAGGTTACTTAAACACCCTACCAAGTTTCATTGCGTAACTATGTTCTTGAAGGTGACTTTTGAAATTTTTTCTGTTTTTCCATTTTTTCTCCATCTGACCATGTTAAACCGGGAACAAGTAGCAGCCGCCTTGGCACATGACTAGTTGTAGGTTACTTAAGCACCCTATCAATTTTCATTGCGTAACTATGTTTTTGAAGGTGACTTTTGAATTTTTTTCTGTTTTTCAATTTTTTTTCCCTTTGACCATGTTAACCCGGGAACAAGTAGCAGCCGCTTGCACACGTGACTAGTTGTAGGTTACTTAAACACCCTACCAAGTTTCAATGCGTAACTATGTTCTTGAAGGTGACTTTTGAATTTTTTTCTGTTTTTCCATTTTTTTTCCATCTGACCATGTTAAACCGGGAACAAGTAGCAGCCGCCTTGGCACATGACTAGTTGTAGGTTACTTAAGCACCCTATCAATTTTCATGGCGTAACTATGTTTTCGAAGGTGACTTTTGAATTTTTTTGTTTTTCCATTTTTTTTCAATTTGACCATGTTAAACCGGGAACAAGTAGCAGCCGCTTAAATACATCACTAGTTGTAGGTTACTTAAACACCTTACCAAGTTTTATTGCGTAACTATGTTTTTGAAGGAGACTTTTGAATTTTTTTCTGTTTTTCAATTTTTTTTCTATTTGACCATGTTAAACCGGGAACAAGTAGCAGCCGCTTACACACATGGTTAGTTGTAGGTTACTTAAACACACTACCAAGTTTCACTGCGTAACTATGTTTTTGAAGGTGACTTTTGAATTTTTTTCTGTTTTTCCATTTTTTTCCCATTTGACCATGTTAAACCGGGAATAAGTAGCAGCCGCTTGCACAAATGACTAGTTGTAGGCAACTTAAACACTCTACCAAGTTTCATTGCGTAACTATATTTTTAAAGGGGATTTTTATTTTTTTCCAAATTTCTCAAATTCTCCATTTGTTAATAAAAAAAGTTATTTTCCAAGGTATTTGCAGCTTCTCAATGAAATAATTTTTGAAAATATACTTTTTTGTTAGGCTGCCAAATGTGGCTGCTAACTTCACATTTTGGCTGCTGTAAGTGGCTGCTAACTTCACACTTTGACTGCTGCTAGTTTCACACCGGTACTCTATCCTTTATAAATGTGACGTTAAATGATAGATGTCAGGTGATATTTAGAAGCTCAATTTTAACCTTTTGCAGATACAATTTTTTATCCTTTATCCTTTATTTATCAGTCAAAAGCCTGTTTTCTGTTCTGTAGACAAAATTAATTAAAAAGTTCTGAAAACAACTAGGGAAAAGCTGAAAAAGCAATACCATTATAAAACTGCTAGGAAAATATAGAATTAGGTGTGTGTTTACTGTTTACTTCTTATTTTTTTACGCACTTCACAGAACATTGATGACTTTTGGTTAGTTGGTGAACACTGTTGCCAAACAACGCATACCTACCAGTTTTTATTAAAAATAATTTTCAATAACTGACATATAATTAAATCTGCGGATTACCCCGCATTGGTAGCTCTTGAAATAATTGTCTGGAATCAAAAATATTTTAAATTTACATTATATTTTGACATAACGTTATGTGCGCGGCAACACTGTCTCTAAATAAAGGAACTAGTAGCCTGCGTTATTGGAACACAAGTAAGGTCAAACATTATCCTTTAGTAAACAATAAGGTTTAAACCAGGTAACTGCGCATACCTCAAATAGAAGATAAGAGAAAATGGGACATGCAAAAGGTCCCCATTAATCGCGTTTAACGTCCTCGGCGTGTAACAACCCTTGTATTGAGACACTGCAGCCTGCATAGATGAAAGTTTTCCGAAAATTTATGTATGGCTTCGGTAGTTCAATGTTTAGAATGTTTGCGTACAGAGCAAGAGATCCCGGGTTCGAGTCCCGGCCGAAGCAGAAAAACTTTTTTTTTATTTTTCTTTCTTTAATTTCACTTGTTGTTTATAGTTTTAGGTCCTTGCATTATTTGCAATTTGGTATTTGAGAATTATATTGGCAATCGCCCATTGCGATCAGAAATTTTAACACACGAAAAGGTGATGTTTTCAGACGTTGATAGTTCACGTCTACCTTTTGAGATTTCATACCTTTGACAGTGGGAAGGAAGAATTATAGAAATCAGTTTGATGACTTGGTCGAGTTAATATCCTGAGAGTCTCTCGTTCTTGTATTGAGACACCGCAGCCTGCATAGATGAAAGTTTTCCGAAAATATATGTATGGCTTCGGTAGTTTCAATGTCTTAGAATGTTTGCGTACAGAGCAAGAGATCCCGGGTTCGAGTCCCGGCCGAAAGAGAAAAACTTTTTTCTTATTTTTCTTTCTTTAATTTCACTTGTTGTTTAACCCTCGCCTAGTCGTGCGTGTTTTTTACTTTTTTATTTTATCAACAATCTTAAATTTACAAACCCAATATTGTAATCGTGTAAACAACAAGTGAAATTAAAGAAAGAAAAATAAGAAAAAAGTTTTTGCTTCGGCCGGGGATCGAACCCGGGTCTCTTGCTATCTAGGCAAACATTCTTACCACTGAACCACCGAAGCCACACATAAATTTTTCGGAAAACCTCCATATATGCAGGCTGCGGTGTCTCAATACAAGAACGAGAAACTCTCAGGGTATTAACTCGACCAAGTCATCCAACTAATCTCTTTAATTCTTCTTTCCCACCGTCAAAGGTATAATAACTCAAATTAGACGTAAAGAATCAACGTCTGAAGCATCAGATCACCTTTTCGTGTGGTAAAATCTCTGATCGCAAAATGGGCGATTGCCAATATAATTATAAAATACCAAATTGCAAATAATGCAAGGACCTAAAACTATAAACAACAAGTGAAATTAAAGAAAGAAAAATAAGAAAAAAAGTTTTTGCTTTACGATATACCGAATTACCATAGTTTTCTACCGATTTTTTTTTGATAAAAACTTGTTTTTTTTTGATTCGCCTCGTGATCGCATTTAAAAAAAACACCATAAATAAAATATTCTTTTTATGTAAGATCCTTTGTAGAATAAAAATTTTATTTCAAGTCATTGTCTTTAAAAGTGTATTTATGGCGCCATCTCTTAGATTTTGCGATATACTCAGTCGGCAGCCGCAAGCGGCATTAAAGATCAGACATTTTGTATGTTCCTACTTCTTTTTGTTAAGATTTTATTTTAACTATTATATTATGTTTTGTTTAAAATAAGTTTATTTATTACTGTAATAAATATACAGATTGATAAAAAGTTATTTAAGGCTTGTTTTTTTAAATAATATTATCTACCTAATATGTACCTAATTTATTTATTTAATTCTTAATTTTGGTATTTTGTCAGTAAAAACAAATCGTAGAAATACAATGTACCTACTAAATCAATCCAAACTATCGATAGTTCTCCAGCACTGCTTGCTAAGATGATTAAAAAATCTGCCGAAATCTACCGATTTTTCTCGAAGCCTTCCACCGAAAACCTCAGGGTCGAGGGTGGCAACGCTGGTTGTGTCACTACATTATTTGACAATTATTGTAAAAAATTTGAGGTTATGTCTATTCTTTTCTCGAAAACTAGTTGATCGGGTAAAAATGTATCAAATTGCGGATTAAATTGTAGTTTTTCTAAAATTACTTGTGCAGATTTATTGTAGACCCCAGAGTGTTTAATGGCATCTATAAACCACACTTAACTTTATTAACAAATTATAAAGAGAAATACAAATACTTACATATTGAATGGCCTCCGGACCTTTTTCAAACCGCACATGTTTTACGTAAATTATTTACAGTTTTTTCACGGAAAAAAACATAATTTTACATGACAAACGCAAAATACCGCAAAATGTAATTAAACAATAAATATGACGTCCACCCACAAAGCAGCTGTTTACGTGACAAAACACACGCATGCGCACTTAAAAAATTTACGTCTGCTATGATTGCTTCATTTTTCGATTTTTGAAACCAGTATCTATGCTCTAACGTATTTGGAATAAGCCAAAGTCCACAAATAAAAGATCTTTTTCTTGAAAAATAATTATTGATTTATATTTCCTCAACGATAACACCAACATTTTCTATTTAGAAACTTATAAAAAAATATCACGACAAAATAGTAACAAAACTATGTCGCCATTTAAACAACCACCAAGAAAAAAAACATAACACTGAACTTCTACTTGTTTAATTACTAAATAATTTAGTGATTTTCGAATTGTAAACATGTGACCTTAATATGTGACGTTATTTAGTTAGCATTACAGAGAAGTAATTAATAAATATTATTTTAGAAGAAGCATGGCTCAATGCTACCTATTATCAAAAAATAAAATTTAGTCAAATCTAAACGCTTACCATAACGAAACCCCTTCAAAATTGGCTTTTTTCAAAGGCGACATCTGGTTGTCTAAATCTACAAAGGTTTTCAAACCATGCTTCTTCACTCTAATTTTAATTTCTGCACAGTCCGCATTCTCTGGCCAAGCAGCAGTTATTTGCACGCTGGAACCTATGAAAAAAGTTTACGCACGGGTAATTTTTTTTACTTTTAATAAATTAATAAATTTTAATTCACTTTACTATGTATTAAATGAATGTTATGTGGGCGGAAAAAGTCCAATGCACTTTGCTGGGCCCGTTGTACCCCACCATCCATTGTGTCAGCCCTGAAAACCCGCCGCCTTGGCAAAGGAGCAGATTTTTCTGGCTTGAAACTTTCTGACATTGCTAGGGCTAAGCACGCAGCTTCCCAAAAGCGACAGTCTTATCGCGGCGAGTGCAGGGCACTCGGTTAGGATATGTAAAGGGGATTCTTTGTCCTCCATACACCAACCACACTCCGAGTCTTCAACGATTCCCAGAATGCTAAGGTGTTTATTAAGGCGACAGTGTCCTGTCAAGACCCCCGTCACAGGTCTCACATCTTTTCTCCAGAGTATGAGAAAAGATCTCGCTCTGAAGGCGCTCACCTTCCCGATAAGGAGCTTGGCCTGCCTCATTCCGCCCGTGTCTTCCCAGAGTGCCTATTCAAGTCACGCGCGATGCCCACCATGGGTTCCGGTTCTACTGGATCAGCTGATGACCCCATTCTAGCTAGTTGGTCAGCCTCCTCGTTTCCAAGAATGCCCTCATGTCCTGGAACCCAGAGGAGATCAACCTTGTTGTGGCCTGCCAGGGCTTTTAGTATAGCCCTACACTCAGCTACAAGTACAGAGCTTACTCTGGCCGATTTGATGGCAGACAGTGCAGCTCTACTGTTTCAGCATATGCAGATGTCTTTTCCTGACAGAGACATTTCTAGGTTTTTATAACCACAAATCAGAATGGCGTATACCTCTGCCCGGAAAACAGTGGCATACTTACCCAGGGCAAAATGAAATTTCACTCCTGTTGTTCCGCTGCTCCAGACCTCTCCCCCATTTTGGAGCCGTCGATATACCAGACTACCTCATTCTGGGTGCAAGGTACATACTTCCATACTTCCTTTTCGGGTACAGATACCCTTACAGGAGGCTTCGCTTTGATTTGTAAAGGTATCTTGTCCCGGTTCATATGAAGAACAGGGCAGATCTCCAATACATCTCTATATAGTTTTATGTGGCTCTTAGGGCTAAGATTAATCCTAAGATCGCCGAGGCTTTGAAGTCTATACATAGTCCTCAATGCCATGTGTTCTAAGAATAGGGGCAGAGGAACTGCCCCGCGAGCCTTTCAATGGCCCTAGTGGGCGCTGTCCTCATTGCACCAGTAATTCCCAGGCATGCAAGCCGCTGAACTCTTATCAAGTTGAGTTCTTGCAGCCTTTGTCTATATTTCTGACCACCATACTATGACTTCATACGTTAATATGGGTCTTACCACTGCCGTGTATATCCATTGGAGAGAGGTGGAAATCCCCAAGTCGTGCTGTAAGCCCTCTTGCATGCCCATAATGCATTCGTGACCTTTTTAATTTTGTCAGCCACGTGGTCCCTCCAGTTTAGCCTTGAGTTTATAATAACCCGAAGGTATCTGGAAGAGCTTTTGTAGCTGATGACTTAATCAAACATTCGAAGGTCTGGTAGGTCAACCAGAGCCCTCTTTCTTGTAAATAACACCAGCTCGGCTTTTTGAGGGTTGACTCTGAGCCCTTCTTTAAGGCACCAATCTTGGACCCTATCAAGGGGTCTTTGCATGAGTCCCCAATTTGTCCAACGTCGTCTTCAGGAATTGAAATAACAACGTCATCTGAATATGCAAAGGCAGAGTACCCAGCTTTGTTTAACTCTACCAGTAGGCCGTCAACCACTAGGCACCACAGGGTCGGTGAGTACTCCAACCTGCGGAAATCCTCTGTCCACCTAACAATTGACGTTTCGGAGCCATTCCTTGTATGTCTTAATAACACAAGAGATTTATTTTTATTTACTCATAATCAAACGATTTTTAACAAAGCCTATGGTTTTTTCGAAATACATTTCCATCACTTAAAATTTTAAGAAATGCTTTAGTTGTCACAGATTTTAAAATGTGTATTTTTTTTTCGGTCTGTATTTAAAATTCGAAATGAACTACAAGACTAACAACAAATAAAACACTTTCTTAGAACAAACCTTTTCCTATCTCTCCCTTCTCGTGCGCCGCTGCCAGTTTGTTTACTACACGTCTTTCGACTTCGAACTTGATGGATCTGGCACCGTAGCATACATCGTAGCCATCTGCCAATGCTGCTTCGAGGCTTCTGTCCCACTGTATGTCAATTTTGTGTTTATCCTTAGCCTATATTAAACAAGGTGTTTTATTGTTTAAATCAACATTGTTTACAGAATTATTAGAACCTCGTCATTGAAAAAAGTGCCTGGAAGACACAGAAACAAGTTTTTGCTCTAATTTGAAATGAATCTTAAGGAAAAACGTCCTCACTCCACAACTTTTTGATCGGTTGAGAAATAAAAAGCGTAGTTAATGTATTAATTAATTAATTTATTTCTAAAAATCATTAACCCGACGCGTTTCGGCTTTACAAGCCAATTTCAAGGGTTCTAAAAGTATAAAAAATGGTTTGTAAAGCCGAAACACGTCGGGTTGATAGTGTTTAGAAATAAATTAAGCATAACTTAATCCAAACTATACTTGATATTGTATTAAAGTGGCACCGCGTCATCAAAACCGTGATGGGCGAAAGGGAGTAGAGGGGTACATACAGTGGCCCGCACTTCTTGTAACGTTTTTATTGGTAATGATTCCCAAAACGAGGCACTGCACTAATTAGTCATTAGCTTACTATTTTACTTGCTTTTTATTTATGTCTTCTTCTAAACGATTTTATTAGAAAGGAACATATATACTCTTGTTTGGTTGTTACGAACATTTTGATTTAGCCGGGCTATGACGTTTTCTATTCGTTGTTGTTTTAACTGTTTTAATGTCAAACAAATTGGGACCGACTTTTTACGAAACATTTTAATATAATTTTGGATTCTCTTTTAAGTGTCGGATCTTTATTTATTAGGTAAGTACCTATTTTATATCTTTTTTAAAAGGTCTCGGTGTTTTATTATAGACATATAAAGCGGCACACTGCAGGTACAAAGTGCAACAACAATTTTTTTACATAGATTTTGCCGCAAAACTTGGTTTACCATAGCTATGACGCGGTGGCACTTATATACATCCTCAACTATACGCTTTTTATTTATCAACCTATCAGAAATTTGTGGAGTGAGAACGTTTTTCCTAAAGATTCATTTCAAATTGAAAAATGCTCCACGTAGGAGAGTTGGAATCACAATTAAAGTTTTTGCTCGTCTCCGAAAAGTAAAAACTATGGGGTACCAGTTTAGATTAGTTAGATACCAGAGGACACATGAAATGAACGTCTGTTATGCTGGGTAATGGGTACCGATCTGAAATAGTAATTGAATTAAGAAGTCTATAGTCTTCACATAGCCGTCAGTCACCTTTCGATTTTTTCCGGCTAATGAATTTTTGTTGATCAAATAGATTACGGTTTGACTTACGTTGACTGAAGGACTCTCGGAACAGAAATTAACAAGTTGGTTTTTGCACTATATACAAAGCCAAATTCGATGATTTTTTATGGCCGCTCTGATACTGTATGCTATAGTTTCTATTCTGGTATGTATTTGTGTACATGTTAAGATTGTGGTTACGTAATTATATTTGAAATATCATTATTATTCTTTTTGTTTTTTTAATGTGGATTTCTCTATTCGGAATTATTGAACAATGGTTAGAATTTTTTTGTTTACTTTAGAAAAGTTATAAATTTATTAGACTAGATTACGTGTATTGTTAACATCATCGTTGTTGATAGAACTAGGGTCTGGTTATTAAAAAAATCACTTAAGTGCCTGGAAGATACAGAAACAAGTTTTTGCTCGTCTCCGAAAAGTAAAGTGGGTTTGAACAATTATAAAATACGCAAAGCCAAATTCTATGATTTTTATGATTTTATGACCGGTGACCACTCTGATACAGTAGTTTAATTAGTTTTTCTATTATAATTGTGGTTCCGTAGTTATATTGTTTACTTTCTATTAAAATTTGATGAGTATAATAATATAATAATAATATACCTAGAGTTGTATGTATATGTATATACATACATACACATTCTTGACTTTGAAATATCATTATTATTCTGTTTGTTTTAATGTGGATTTCTCTATTTGAGGTTATTGAATAATGGTTAGAATTGTTTTTCTTACTTTAGAAAAGTTATAAATCTATTAGACTAAATTACGACAAATAGAGGTAGTTATAGGATTTGATTTGTCAATGAATGTATTAACATTCAGACAATAAAGTTTAATATGAATTAAATTGAATTTATATTTACTATATTTTATACAATTGGGCTCTGTGAATTCTCTAAAAACCAACTCGTTCATTTTCGTTCCGAGGGTCAGTTCCGTCAAACAACAAAAGTCAAACTGTAGCTTTTACAGTACAGAAGATTTTTTTATGGTAGCTATAAGTTTTTCTTGCAAAATCGGACCTTAAGGTATATACACCCAAGCAGCATTTAGACGTCATATTACGTTACGCATACGTTGCTTGCGATAAACGCGACATCGGGTGCCGACGTCGTTTCGACCGCCTGACGACCCTCGTTTGCACCTAAATGGGGAATACAAATTCGGGTCGCTACGACGTCAGCATCTGACCTTATAGGTAATAAAGTTTACCAATTAACAACGTAATTGTAAGTTGGATTTCCGTCACTTAAATTTAGTCGCAAACAGGTAAGTTGCGTTTGGTTTCGTTTCCATTGCCTAGAATATATATAGTTTTTGCTAAAAAGAATTCCTGTCAAGTAACTAAAATTATACCTGATAAGTAAATATTTTAAACTTATTAAACAAGTCTCATAAAAATGGGTGCATTTTACAAATGACAATTATAGTAATGCATGAAAGGCGGTATTAGAATATTAATAATTTATATTTTAAAGCAGGAATCCAACTAAAATTTTACAACGAAGGCATGTTTATTGATAAATGTGATTAAAATACTTTCAAAAAAAGCAAGCGCTCCTGAAATATGCAAGATTTACTAAAATATACATATTTTTTAAATAGATCTAATTTTCATTATTATTTTATTTTTGTAAAAAAAAATGTTTTGCTGCTTCACTAAACTAAAATTTGTTACTAATTTTGCAATTATTCCTTCATTTCTACTTAAAATTAGAAAAAGAAAAAATATTTTATAATGGCCGACAGACGCTAACCTTTTCAGAAGGGCGGATTTCGGTGTCTGACTTAATGTGAACTAATAATATACCAATTGGGACCGGGTCTCCACTTTTGGTTGTGAAAGATAACCAAAGAGTGGAAGTCCGACGTCTGGCAAACGTATTTCGTCCCATTAAATTCGGACGTTCGCCCCGCATGATTTTGCGTCGGCCTACCAACGGATTGGAACTCTAGGTTCGCAACTATATCTATCATATTAACCAAAATCTCGGTATAGAATTCAACGTCCGCTCTTTTTTGCCTACAATAGGTAAAGCCCACGGTCCCAAAGCTAACTACCGCGCTGTCAACTGTCAGGCAGTGACGAAATCATTGTTTTTTTATATTTTTTTGTTTTTAGAAATGTTTGTTTAAATACCAAAAATCTAAGGGAAATAAAACCGATACCCCACCTGTGGGAAGAGGATAGGCTATTATGGTTTCCAAAATCCAAAAAAGATATAAAACTGGGTCATGTCCTGACATGTAGCCGTCCTGACCAAACAAATGCACTTTTTGTTAGGTTATGGGCGTCTATAAATGACAGTAGGCTGTAAATGTGACGCGTAGGCCATATGAACGGAGGTCGAATAGGTCAAGTAAAAGTTACGGAAAATACACCAACCAAACTAAACGCTAGTTTAGGTTAGGGTCTTCACCGGAGGTACCCGACGCCGACGTCTGTTGGTCGTTGGGCTGGTTAGAGTTTTTGTACGTCGAACAAACGAACATAAGACCGACGTTGGGAAATCAATGGAATATTGCGTTGCAATATTTGACGTCGCGAGATCGTTAAAAAAACGGACGTATATTTAATAACGTCGATTTTGATATAAATGTGACGTCGCTCAACGCATAATCAATCTTGCAACTTAATATTTCACTAAATCCAACGTCGGTGCAGGTCTCATTAGGTTGTAAGTCAAATAAATGTTTCTTGGGCAAATTTATAGCTGATTTTGGCAGTTGAAGAGACCACAGATTTTTTTTGAAAAACATAAATCCAAGACTAGGTGCAATTAGAGTCTCTGTATGTTGATATATTTGGATATAAATAAAGACACAAAAAATCGGATGTCTATATTCTAACAATGTTTGGAAAGAGAAGGTATTCTTAGGGTTCTTTATCTTACAACGAACGCCGGAAATTTAATTAATACGAAAATTCGAAAGTCACTCAAAATTATTTCGCTTAATAAACAATCTTAAATGAACTGATAAAGCATGTAATGTTATTTTTTTAATTTGTCAAACAAGTTTTTATTTAAAAAATGTAGATTTCCTAAATAGCTGTTGCAAATCAGATAAGGAATATTAATTTTTTAATTTTCCCACCAATCCAGAATCTCAAAAATTATTGAAAAAAATCATCATCAGCAAAAGTTGGCTCTAAGACCAGAATTTGTAAGATAAGTATTATATTAATAATGTATACAGTGAAACCTCCTATAAGCGGACACTCACAGTTCCGTCGATTTTGTCCGCTTATTGGAGGTGTCCGCTTATAGGGAGGGAAGTGTGAAATTTTAATATATATTTATTAACAATTTCCGCTGCTTGAGTTTTTCAGATATTAAATTTTTCAGCGATCTTTCGTGCTCATAGATGTTTCTTCTCCGAAATGTTAACAACTTCCATTTTTTCACGTAAACTAAGAAGTTTTGTACTAGGCGCAATTTCAAAGAGATCTATTACTACCCAACTGAACAATAAAAATAAAATACAGCAGTCCTGCCGAATAAAATATTTTATAAATACGACAGAAGTATTTAGTCTCCGCATTAAAACGGAAAAAGGTAATTCCCCGACTCCAGAGTGCATTGTTGCCAGCATACTATACAATATTAATGCCCATGTCGCGCATAGCTCCGCCCCGTTGTCAGAGAATTCCGTCCGGTTAAGGGAGGTTTCAGAATCTTTTAACCAAAAAAAATTGTCCGCGTCCGGTTATTAGAGTGTCCGGCTATAGGAGTGAATTTTACATGTAAAGAAATAGGGAAAAGCTTGGTTCTAACAAATGTGTCCGGCTAAAGGGAGTGTCCGCTTAATAGAGGTGTCCGCAAGGAGAGGTTTCACTGTATAGTAAAAATGTATGATATATTCCAATAATTTTAAATATATTTTTTTAAATCGACTCCTGTTTATCAAAATTTTATTAAACTTTTTTTACCGAACACTTTTTTTTTTGTTGTTAAGGGCGTAGTCAGTGCAAGTACTGAAAACAAGTGGTCCCTTTGAAATGCATGTGCCCCCGGAACCGTTTTCTAAACATTACATCAGGTGGCACAGCAGTCTTTCTGTGTAGTCACTACATCTCCCTTCCGCTCTGGCGATTAGGAGTTCGTGCATATGATCTAATTTCTCTTTGTTACTTTATTTTGTCGTGCTCCTTTACTCTCATTACTGACTAAAACTTGTTTTGGAGACTTCTAGCAATACTTCAATACTATCATGCCGTTTGGTATCAAACAATTTTACTCTAGTATTATTGTTTGTTCTGAGTGTTCATCCTTACTTTTATTATCCATTATTTCTTTGATAAATTGGTTACCTACCTTCCAATTATCTTTGTTTTTTAGCATCTCATTTATGATTTGTTCTGATAGTACGTTTCCTTGGTCTATATGTAAGGCTTCTAGCATAATGTTTCGTTTTTCTCTAAACTTTGGGCAATGAATCAGTGTATGATTTGCGTCGTCTATGCCCATACAGTACATACATCTATCGCTTAATGTTTTTCCTATGCGTTTTGTGTATACTTTAAAGCACCCATGATTTGTTAAAATCTGCGTTATTTTATAATTGACATATCTATGTTTACATTCCATCCATCGTTTTATATTTGGTATTAGTCTCTTTGTCCAAACAGCTTTTCCGGTATCTTTTTCCCACCTTTCTTGCCATTTTTCAAGTGTAACCTTTTTAGCTCTCTCTTTCTGTTCTTCTGTGTTGCCGTTTCTTTCTAAAAATAATCTTTCTTCTATTACAAGGTCAATAGGCGGTGTTCCTGCTATGACCTGTAGGGCTTCATTTGATACAGTGCGGTAGGCATTTGCTACTCTTAGTATCGCTTTCCTTTGCACTTTAATTAAGATGTTTTTGTATTTGTCTCTTTTTACCACTTCTCCCCAAATGGGTGTACCATATAGCAAGGTGGATTGTATTACACCATAGAGCAGCCTTCTTTTTGCAGTTAATGGTCCCTTCTTATTTGTCATTAATATATTGATATTGGTGGTTTTTTCTGATGCTTTTTGTATTATTCTTTTAACATGCTCTCCAAATGACATATTCTCTCCAATCATTATTCCTAAAGATCTAATTGCCTTTTTAGGAACAATTTTAGTTCCATTTAAATTGAACTTTACATCTTTTCGGTCTCTTTTTCCACAGAGTATGACTGATTCAGTTTTTTCTGGAGCCAATTCTAATTTATTATGTTTTATCCATCAATCTATTTTTTTGAGTGCGTCGTTTGCTTTTTCTGTTAAGTTGGCTTTATTCCTTGCGGTAATTGTAAGACCCAGATCATCTGCGTAACCCGTGGCTGTAACTCCTTCTTCTAGTCTAAGTTTTAGAACTGAATCATAATACATATTCCATAGCAATGGCCCAAGGATTGACCCTTGTGGTATTCCAGCCGAGACATTTAGTGTTTCTTTGCCACATAGTATCGCTCTATCGTTTAGATAGTCTCTAACAACGTTTCTCAGGTATTGGGGTACTCTCAGTTCGCCAAGCCTTTCCAATATAATTTGCCAAGAGGCTGAGTTAAATGCATTTTTAACATCTAGTGTTATAAATGCACACCATTTTTCGCCTTCTCCAAGAATTTGTTTCTTTTGCTATGTCTATTACCGTTTTTACCGCATCTATAGTAGACTTCCCTTGGCGGAAACCGTATTGGTTAGGTGATATGCCTTCTCTTTCAATGATTTCTCTTTCGAGTCTCTCCTTGATAAGATGTTCGTACAGTTTTGCAAGAGTGTCTGTAAGACAAAGAGGCCTATATCCATTTGGAGCATCATATGATTTTCCCGCCTTATGTATAAGAACGAGTTTGGAAATTTTCCATGCTTCTGGGGAGGTCTGTTGCATCAGCAGTTCATTCATAACTTTTTGAATTATTTCGGGTGCTATATCTACTGTTTCTTTGATTGCCTCGGGCGGAATTCCATCAGGCCCTGGTGCTTTTCCTGGTTTGAGTTTATCACATGCTTTCCTAATTTCTTCTATTTCAAAGGGCGGGACTTCTTGTGTGTATATTGGGGTCGTGAGATTTTCTTTGCGCCTTGGAAATAATACGTTAGTGACTTCTTTAATCTTTTGGTCTGTTGGTTTAAAAGGTGGGCCCACGTCTTTGAATTTTCTTTTAATATTTTACCGAACACTAAAGCAAACTATTATTGATTATTGATTTTTTTTTGTGGGTAAAAAGTAACTAAAATTATTATTAAAAAAATAAAGGAAATAAAATTGAAATTAATGACTAAAAGTGAATGTCAGTGAGGGAACATAAACTACATAACGCAAAGATGCAGGATTTTTGATCCCTGCTCCCTCCTTCTTAACGCATTTTCAAGAAAAATCACAATAAAAATATATAAACTGCAACTCCTTTTCCTCCATGAGCGTTATAAATAATTAAAAAATGTTCCTCAAAAAGCGTTTTTTTTTTTTTTAATTTGTTATATTGTAATTTCAAACCTATCTAAGTATATAATAGTTCCAAAAAAAGTAATAAAAAAGATACATTTTTTACTTTAGAAAAAGAAAAAAATATTTTATAATGGCCGACAGACGCTAACCTTTTCAGAAGGGCGGATTTCGGTGTCTGACTTAATGTGAACTAATAATATACCAATTGGGACCGGGTCTCCACTTTTGGTTGTGAAAGATAACCAAAGAGTGGAAGTCCGACGTCTGGCAAACGTATTTCGTCCCATTAAATTCGGACGTTCGCCCCGCATGATTTTGCGTCGGCCTACCAACGGATTGGAACTCTAGGTTCGCAACTATATCTATCATATTAACCAAAATCTCGGTATAGAATTCAACGTCCGCTCTTTTTTGCCTACAATAGGTAAAGCCCACGGTTCCAAAGCTAACTACCGCGCTGTCAACTGTCAGGCAGTGACGAAATCATTGTTTTTTTTATATTTTTTTGTTTTTAGAAATGTTTGTTTAAATACCAAAAATCTAAGGGAAATAAAACCGATACCCCACCTGTGGGAAGAGGATAGGCTATTATGGTTTCCAAAATCCAAAAAAGATATAAAACTGGGTCATGTCCTGACATGTAGCCGTCCTGACCAAACAAATGCACTTTTTGTTAGGTTATGGGCGTCTATAAATGACAGTAGGCTGTAAATGTGATGCGTAGGCCATATGAACGGAGGTCGAATAGGTCAAGTAAAAGTTACGGGAAATACACCAACCAAACTAAACGCTAGTTTAGGCCTGAGGTTAGGGTCTTCACCGGAGGTACCCGACGCCGACGTCTGTTGGTCGTTGGGCTGGTTAGAGTTTTTGTACGTCGAACAAACGAACGTAAGACCGACGTTGGGAAATCAATGGAATATTGCGTTGGAATATTTGACGTCGCGAGATCGTTAAAAAAACGGACGTATATTTAATAACGTCGGTTTTGATATAAATGTGACGTCGCTCAACGCATAATCAATCTTGCAACTTAATATTTCACTAAATCCAACGTCGGTGCAGGTCTCATTAGGTTGTAAGTCAAATAAATGTTTCTTGGGCAAATTTATAGCTGATTTTGGCAGTTGAAGTGACCACAGATTTTTTTTGAAAAACATAAATCCAAGACTAGGTGCAATTAGAGTCTCTGTATGTTGATATATTTGGATATAAATAAAGACACAAAAAATCGGATGTCTATATTCTAACAATGTTTGGAAAAAGAAGGTATTGGCGTTCTTTATCTTACAACGAACGCCGGTAATTTAATTAATACGAAAATTCGAAAGTCACTCAAAATTATTTCGCTTAATAAACAATCTTAAATGAATATTTTTTTAATTTGTCAAACAAGTTTTTATTTAAAAAATGTAGATTTCCTAAATAGCTGTTGCAAATCAGATAAGGAATATTAATTTTTTAATTTTCCCACCAATCCAGAATCTCAAAAATTATTGAAAAAAATCATCATCAGCAAAAGTTGGCTCTAAGACCAGAATTTGTAAGATAAGTATTATATTAATAATGTATACAGTGAAACCTCCTATAAGCGGACACTCACAGTTCCGTCGATTTTGTCCGCTTATTGGAGGTGTCCGCTTATAGGGAGGGAAGTGCGAAATTTTAATATATATTTATTAACAATTTCCGCTGCTTGAGTTTTTCAGATATTAAATTTTTCAGCGATCTTTCGTGCTCATAGATGTTTCTTCTCCGAAATGTTAACAACTTCCATTTTTTCACGTAAACTAAGAAGTTTTGTACTAGGCGCAATTTCAAAGAGATCTATTACTACCCAACTGAACAATAAAAATAAAATACAGCAGTCCTGCCGAATAAAATATTTTATAAATACGACAGAAGTATTTAGTCTCCGCATTAAAACGGAAAAAGGTAATTCCCCGACTCCAGAGTGCATTGTTGCCAGCATACTATACAATATTAATGCCCATGTCGCGCATAGCTCCGCCCCGTTGTCAGAGAATTCCGTCCGGTTAAGGGAGGTTTCAGAATCTTTTAACCAAAAAAAATTGTCCGCGTCCGGTTATTAGAGTGTCCGGCTATTAGAGTGTCCGGCTATAGGAGTGAATTTTACATGTAAAGAAATAGGGAAAAGCTTGGTTCTAACAAATGTGTCCGGCTAAAGGGAGTGTCCGCTTAATAGAGGTGTCCGCAAGGAGAGGTTTCACTGTATAGTAAAAATGTATGATATATTCCAATAATTTTAAATATATTTTTTTTAAATCGACTCCTGTTTATCAAAATTTTATTAAACTTTTTTTACCGAACACTTTTTTTTGTTGTTAAGGGCGTAGTCAGTGCAAGCACTGAAAACAAGTGGTCCCTTTGTGAACAAGTTTCCCAACTTGTTTTTATTTTTGTAAATAATTATATTCTCTAATTTTCACTTAAAATTAGAGAAGCTATCTCTCTTAGTTTTTAAATATTTTTGGGTTACATTTTCTACGCTTACAAGCGTTTTTAGAATATTATTTTGATTTACTTTACGCTATATCTTTCCATATGTTAAATTTAAACTTCGCGCGCTTCTTCCAGCAATGAAGGATTTGAGATAAGCGGCTAAATTCGGCCTAGCAGACGAAAACGCCGAGTGTCTGCGAGAACAACTCAACCACGCGCCTCGTGCAAGAAAAGTCACCGCACCGCTATTATTTTATATTAAAATTGTGGAAACTATTAATTTTACGCTTTAGTTTATTAGATATTAGTGTTTGGAACATTTTGAACTATAGAACAATGGAGAGTCTGGTACTTCGCGTATAATCGGGCTGGCCAGCCAAGTAGCTACAAAAGACATCTAAGGGTAAGTCGTTTCTTGATAATTTTTCATTGCTACGCTATTTTTAGTAAATAAGTTTTAGGCTCTTTTTTCCCTGTCGGAGCCCTGTGGAAAGATACAGTCCCTCTTAACTCCCACACGTTTTTCTCGAGCTATCTCGAGTGGTCCTTCGGTATATTTTATTTTCTACAGAAGGCCTGACCTCACCATTTGGTCCAGGTTCGAGCCTGATCACAGGACCCCGGGAAAAATTAAAGTCTAAATCGCATTTAGTTAAAAATAAAATTTTTAATAAATACGCTGACCTTGCTCTTTTTGCTGTGCTCGCAGTAAAAATAACAAGTAAAAAAGTACCGAACGCGCATTGTTTTCGCGCATTTCCTACCTCTTTTTGGCTTGGCGTCGAATGCACGTAGGAAAAGTTTCCAACACACGATCTTAGAGAGGTAAATGAGACTTGTTTACATTGTTTATCGCCTATTTTCTTTTCTTTTTAAACGCTTTTAATTTTTAAATATTAAAAATTTCGGAAACTAATCGTTCACCTGTGTTAACGGAATTTTTTAAAAACATCACAATGAGTACGCAACTTAAGAAGTTAGAAGCACTCCGTAATGTGCAACATAATCGCATTAATACTCTTCATAACTTAGCTAATGCTTGCCTAACGGATGATACAAAAAAACCGTGTTTACAGGTTCGACTTATCGACCTTGATGAAATGAAAGAATCATTTTTTATTTATCAAAATCAAATAATAGAGGCTTATTCGGCAAGTCCGGAGAGACTGGAAGAAGAAAATGAACGCCTTACTGAGTTTGACGACAGCTTCTATGATATTAAAAGAATTCAAAAACAACTATTTGAGGTGAAAATTGAAGCTCCTCAACCTCAAAACTTAACGCAAATTTCAAATTCTTCTGATTCAGACCGCTTTATGGCGTCTTTAATGCCAAGACTGCGCATTGTCGAATTTCATGGCGACATCACTAAGTTTCCAACCTTTCTAGATATGTACAATTGTTCTGTACACAATAATCCTAGTATTCCTACAAACGCTAAATTTAATTTGTTACTGTTCTACCTAAAAGGACCGCCTTTAAACGTAGTTAAACACTTACAAATAACCGACGCTAATTATATAATCGCTTACAATACGCTTCTAAAACGCTATCATAACCCCCGCTTATCGGCTCAAACTTATTGGCGCTCCGTGTATAATTTTCCCGCTCTCAAAGACGACAATCCAGAAACGCTGCGCACGCTGCTTGATGTTTTTTCAGAAAACATTGAGGCTTTAAAAACTCTAAATTACGACACTGATCAATGGTGTTTTCCGCTCGCCAACATTTTACTAGATAAATTGCCTGAGGTACTACTTTCGCGCTTTGAACTAGCTAATTCTAGGTCTAATGAAATGCCCAAATATCAAGAAATTTATAATTTCCTTGAAACTCAATGTAATTCGCTTTATTCGCTACAATCTAAAAATAGATTTAAAAATAATAAACAGTTTTATAAAAATAACGCTTCGCCTTATTATACAAAAACGCTACTTGGTACGGAAAATACTCATTCTAAAGATAGATGCGCTTTTTGTGATTCTAACACACATTCAATATATTTATGTCACGCATTTAAAGGTAAATCTCCCTACGAACGCTATACTTACGCTAAAAATAAGAAACTATGTTTAAATTGTTTAAGCTCAATACATTCAACAAATTCTTGTCAAAGTCTGCGCTCATGTCGCTATTGCCCTGGTAATCAAAGACATCACTCACTAATTCATTTTGAGCGAAATTATAATTGCGCTAATTCTCAAAATCAATCACATTTTGATGCTAACGTGAATTTCTCACAAAATCTCTCTAATATGTCTTCCAACGCATCTCCAAGTAGTGCACCACGTGGTTACTTGGCCAGTCAGCAAAGTTTTAGATCCACGGCTACTGGTTGTCCGCTTCCAAATTACTCTACTCCAAATAAGTTCCCTCAAAGTGCCTCTTCTCAAAATAATCAAAATTTTACTTCGACGTCTTCTAATTCACAAGTACCAATCGCAACTCCTTCGGGTTCTAACCCCACGCATTGTGGTTTTATTTCTGCGCAATCGCAAGTTTTATTGTCAACTATCCTAGTAAAAATTCAAGATGTCCGCGGTAACTTTCAAACAGTTAGAGCGGTGTTAGACAGCGGTTCGCAAAACACTTTCTGTTCTCAAAAATTAGCGCAACAATTGGGCCTTCCAAGACAACCCTTATGTTCAAATATACAGGGGGTTGGAGGCAACTCTCTTACTTCTGATCTAGGATCGATTTTTATTAAAATTTGTAATTTTCAAAAACCAGATATTTTTGTGTCTACGCAAGCAATTATTTTGCAAAAAGTTTGTACTGATTTACCGTCAGTAAAAATAAATACAGAAAATTGGCATTTTGTAAAAAATGTACCCTTAGCAGATCCCACTTTTTACAACCCTTCGCCTGTAAATTTACTAATTGGTATGGATCTATTTCCACTAATTATACAGGGTGAAAAAATCGCTAGCGATGATCCAAATCATCCCTTTGCTATGGGAACTATTTTCGGCTATATTTTGATGGGACAAATAAATCAACCCTTAATTTCTACCCCGCCAATTAATGCTCTTTTTTGTCAAAATGAAAATGACTCGCTTTCGCAATTAATTTCAAAATTTTGGGAAACCGACTGCGTCCCCCAAAAAACTCATTTGAAACCAGAGGATGAAATTTGTGAAAATTATTTTAAACAGAGCGTGTCGCGTAATCAAGACGGCCGGTACACAGTATCCCTTCCCTTTCGCACATTTGACAATCCACCACAGTTTCCCGGAATAAAACAAGTCGCGCTAAATCGTTTCTTATCTTTAGAAAAAAAACTACTTCGCGATAAAAACTTGTATTGTGAATATTCTAAATTTATGAATGAATATTTGGAATTGGGTCATATGGACTATGACTCAGAAAAAGAAGACGATTCAGACAGCTATTTTATTCCACATTTCGCTGTTGTTAAAAATGAAGCTATCACTACTAAGACAAGGGTAGTTTTTAATGCGAGTATTACTGACCCTTTTACGCATATTTCGCTTAATCAAGTATTATTATCGGGTCCAAAACTACAAAAAGATATTATTCAAATATTATTACATTTTCGCCTTAACCCTGTGACGCTCACCTGCGATATTCAAAAAATGTATCGTGGTATAAATATCAACCCTGATCATCAAAAATACCAACAAATATTTTGGCGGTTTAACCCTAATAAAAAAGTTTCCGTTTTTAAACTACGAACTGTCACTTACGGAGTGAACTGTTCACCATATCTCGCTTTACGCACCCTTCAGCACTTAGCTGAGTCCGAATATGATAACTACCCTCACGCTGCTAAAGTTATACTTAACGATACCTATATTGATGACGTCACTACTTCATGTAAAACGGTTCAAGAGGCGTTAAATTTGCAGCAAGAGCTTACGGAGTTATTAGGAAACGCTGGCTTGAAATTACACAAATGGTCTAGCAATCGCTCAGAAGTGATCTCTCATTTAGATCCCTCCTTAGTCAACCCCGCAGTTTTATCTCTCGATTCGGATGACGTCACTAAGGTCTTAGGCCTGTGCTGGCATCCTTCCTACGATGAGTTTCGATTTAACATATTACCTAATCAGCAAAGCTGTACTAAAAGGACGCTTCTCTCTTTTTTAGCACGCTGCTATGACCCCCATGGGTATCTTACCCCAGTAACATTCACTTTAAAATATTTGATTCAACAAATTTGGTTACTTGGTATTTCCTGGGACGCCACGCCTACTTTAGAAATAGTTCGTCAGTGGACACTCTATCAATCTGAATTTCAAGTTTTAGAAAAATTTAGTTTACCCCGCCACATTGACATCACCAACGCCGAATCCATCGATCTCTGTGGTTTTTGTGATGCGAGTGAACGAGGGTACGCATGCGTAATATACTTACGTGTCTTACGAAACGCTAAATATCACATATATTTTGTTCTTGCGAAAAGTCGCATCGCTCCACTTAAAAAATTTGTTAGTATTCCGAGAATAGAACTTCTAGCCGCTACTCTTTTATCTGAGGTCTTAAAATACACATATGATATATTCATAAAAAGGTTCACAATAAATAATATTTACGCTTTTTCGGACGCAATGGTTGTTTTACACTGGATAAAATCCCATCCAAGTAAATGGAAAACTTTTGTCGCAAATCGTGTTAGTCTTATCCAAGATAATATTAATCCAGAATGTTGGTTATATACCCCCACATTTCTCAATAGTGCCGATGTAGCCAGCCGCGGCTGCTCGCCGAGTGAGCTTTTAAATCATCCCCTATGGTGGGCCGCCCCTAGTTTTTTACAAGAATCTTTCGATAAATGGCCAACAAAAACCCCGCAAGTCAAAATAAATGACAGTTTAGAGACTGAGGAACGAAAAAATGTTGCTCTGATTTCTTGTGACCGAATAACGGAAAACTTTTTAGATTCGCTTTTAAATAATAAATCCGATTTTTACGCTATTCAACTACTTTTAGCCCGCAGTTTACGATTCATAAATAATTGTAGACTATCCGCAGACGTCAGAAAAAAGACAAATATAGATTATATCGATCTCTTTAACGCTTTAAAATGTTTGGCTAAGCACGAACAACAAAAATACTTTTCTGAAGTAATTCTTAACCTTCAAAACCAGAAAAAATGCATAAAACCCATACAAAAATTGAATCCCTTTTTAGACCAGGATGGTCTTATAAGAGTTGGAGGACGCATTCAACAAGCCATGACTATTTCTTACGGACAAAAACATCCTCTTCTTTTACCCAAGGAAAGTAGACTTTCTTATATTTTTATTGAATATATGCACAAAAAATATTTGCATGTCGGAGTGCAAACAGTCCAATATCTCATTAGTCAAATTTTTTGGATTTTATCTGCCAAACGCTTAATTAAAACGGTTTTATCCAAATGTGTTCATTGCTTTCGCGTCAAACCGCATTCTTATGAGCAAATCATGGGACAAATTCCGTCCTACCGCTTGATTTCACAAAAGCCTTTTACTTTTAGTGGAGTAGATTTTAGTGGTGCTATACCTATCACTCTCAGTAAACACAGAGGTGTAAAAACACAAAAAGCATATATCTGCCTTTTTATTTGTCTAAATACTAAAGCTTTACATCTCGAGTTAGTGTCAGACCTAACTTCGGACGCTTTTTTAGCTGCGCTACGTCGCTTTGTTGCCCGAAGAGGTTACATAAAAACTCTTTTTTCAGACAATGGCACAAATTTCGTTAAATCAAGCAAAGAATTGCTGGATCTTGCAAGAAATGCTTGCACGCAACAAGCTATCGCCTGGAATTTTATCCCTCCATCAGCTCCCCACTTCGGCGGTATTTGGGAGTCAGGGATAAAATCAGTAAAAACTCACTTAATTCGTACCATTGGCTCGCAAATTCTAAGTTATGAGGAGTTGTACACGGTTCTTTGTCAAATTGAGGCGATTTTAAATTCTCGCCCCTTGACCCCGCAATCTACCGACTGTAACGATCTACAGGTTTTAACACTGGGACATTTTTTAACACATGGACCTTTAGTTTCTGTTCCTGATGAAGATTTTTCAAGTAAACCTGAGAATCGGTTATCGCGATGGAACTTGGTCCAACGAATACAAGCCGATTTTTGGCGTCGTTGGAGCCAAGAATTTTTACATACCCTTCAAGTACGAAATAAATGGTTGGAACCATGCGCAGAGCCAAAAATAGGTACCCTCGTTCTTATCAAAGACGAGTTATCACCGCCCCTGCAATGGCGGGTAGGTCGCATTATTGAAATTTTTAAAGGGCCTGATGGGCACGCTAGGGTGGCAAATGTTCGTACCGCGTCCGGTATCTTTAAACGACCTTTAGTCAAGCTTTGCCCCCTTCCAATTGATTCAGATTCACCTACCGAAAAATGATTCTCATTTTGGTGGGCCGAATGAACAAGTTTCCCAACTTGTTTTTATTTTTGTAAATAATTATATTCTCTAATTTTCACTTAAAATTAGAGAAGCTATCTCTCTTAGTTTTTAAATATTTTTGGGTTACATTTTCTACGCTTACAAGCGTTTTTAGAATATTATTTTGATTTACTTTACGCTATATCTTTCCATATGTTAAATTTAAACTTCGCGCGCTTCTTCCAGCAATGAAGGATTTGAGATAAGCGGCTAAATTCGGCCTAGCAGACGAAAACGCCGAGTGTCTGCGAGAACAACTCAACCACGCGCCTCGTGCAAGAAAAGTCACCGCACCGCTATTATTTTATATTAAAATTGTGGAAACTATTAATTTTACGCTTTAGTTTATTAGATATTAGTGTTTGGAACATTTTGAACTATAGAACAATGGAGAGTCTGGTACTTCGCGTATAATCGGGCTGGCCAGCCAAGTAGCTACAAAAGACATCTAAGGGTAAGTCGTTTCTTGATAATTTTTCATTGCTACGCTATTTTTAGTAAATAAGTTTTAGGCTCTTTTTTCCCTGTCGGAGCCCTGTGGAAAGATACAGTCCCTCTTAACTCCCACACGTTTTTCTCGAGCTATCTCGAGTGGTCCTTCGGTATATTTTATTTTCTACAGAAGGCCTGACCTCACCACTTTGAAATGCATGTGCCCCCGGAACCGTTTTCTAAACATTACATCAGGTGGCACAGCAGTCTTTCTGTGTAGTCACTACATCTCCCTTCCGCTCTGGCGATTAGGAGTTCGTGCATATCATCTAATTTCTCTTTGTTACTTTATTTTGTCGTGCTCCTTTACTCTCATTACTGACTAAAACTTGTTTTGGAGACTTCTAGCAATACTTCAATACTATCATGCCGTTTGGTATCAAACAATTTTACTCTAGTATTATTGTTTGTTCTGAGTGTTCATCCTTACTTTTATTATCCATTATTTCTTTGATAAATTGGTTACCTACCTTCCAATTATCTTTGTTTTTTAGCATCTCATTTATAATTTGTTCTGATAGTACGTTTCCTTGGTCTATATGTAAGGCTTCTAGCATAATGTTTCGTTTTTCTCTAAACTTTGGGCAATGAATCAGTGTATGATTTGCGTCGTCTATGCCCATACAGTACATACATCTATCGCTTAATGTTTTTCCTATGCGTTTTGTGTATACTTTAAAGCACCCATGATTTGTTAAAATCTGCGTTATTTGATAATTGACATATCTATGTTTACATTCCATCCATCGTTTTATATTTGGTATTAGTCTCTTTGTCCAAACAGCTTTTCCGGTATCTTTTTCCCACCTTTCTTGCCATTTTTCAAGTGTAACCTTTTTAGCTCTCTCTTTCTGTTCTTCTGTGTTGCCGTTTCTTTCTAAAAATAATCTTTCTTCTATTACAAGGTCAATAGGCGGTGTTCCTGCTATGACCTGTAGGGCTTCATTTGATACAGTGCGGTAGGCATTTGCTACTCTTAGTATCGCTTTCCTTTGCACTTTAATTAAGATGTTTTTGTATTTGTCTCCTTTTACCACTTCTCCCCAAATGGGTGTACCATATAGCAAGGTGGATTGTATTACACCATAGAGCAGCCTTCTTTTTGCAGTTAATGGTCCCTTCTTATTTGTCATTAATATATTGATATTGGTGGTTTTTTCTGATGCTTTTTGTATTATTCTTTTAACATGCTCTCCAAATGACATATTCTCTCCAATCATTATTCCTAAAAATCTAATTGCCTTTTTAGGAACAATTTTAGTTCCATTTAAATTGAACTTTACATCTTTTCGGTCTCTTTTTCCACAGAGTATGACTGATTCAGTTTTTTCTGGAGCCAATTCTAATTTATTATGTTTTATCCATCAATCTATTTTTTTGAGTGCGTCGTTTGCTTTTTCTGTTAAGTTGGTTTTATTCCTTGCGGTAATTGTAAGACCCAGATCATCTGCGTAACCCGTGGCTGTAACTCCTTCTTCTAGTCTAAGTTTTAGAACTGAATCATAATACATATTCCATAGCAATGGCCCAAGGATTGACCCTTGTGGTATTCCAGCCGAGACATTTAGTGTTTCTTTGCCACATAGTATCGCTCTATCGTTTAGATAGTCTCTAACAACGTTTCTCAGGTATTGGGGTACTCTCAGTTCGCCAAGCCTTTCCAATATAATTTGCCAAGAGGCTGAGTTAAATGCATTTTTAACATCTAGTGTTATAAATGCACACCATTTTTCGCCTTCTCCAAGAATTTGTTTCTTTTGCTATGTCTATTACCGTTTTTACCGCATCTATAGTAGACTTCCCTTGGCGGAAACCGTATTGGTTAGGTGATATGCCTTCTCTTTCAATGATTTCTCTTTCGAGTCTCTCCTTGATAAGATGTTCGTACAGTTTTGCAAGAGTGTCTGTAAGACAAAGAGGCCTATATCCATTTGGAGCATCATATGATTTTCCCGCCTTATGTATAAGAACGAGTTTGGAAATTTTCCATGCTTCTGGGGAGGTCTGTTGCATCAGCAGTTCATTCATAACTTTTTGAATTATTTCGGGTGCTATATCTACTGTTTCTTTGATTGCCTCGGGCGGAATTCCATCAGGCCCTGGTGCTTTTCCTGGTTTGAGTTTATCACATGCTTTCCTAATTTCTTCCATTTCAAAGGGCGGGACTTCTTGTGTGTATATTGGGGTCGTGAGATTTTCTTTGCGCCTTGGAAATAATACGTTAGTGACTTCTTTAATCTTTTAGTCTGTTGGTTTAAAAGGTGAGCCCACGTCTTTGAATTTTCTTTTAATATTTTACCGAACACTAAAGCAAACTATTATTGATTATTGATTTTTTTTGTGGGTAAAAAGTAACTAAAATTATTATTAAAAAAATAAAGGAAATAAAATTGAAATTAATGACTAAAAGTGAATGTCAGTGAGGGAACATAAACTACATAACGCAAAGATGCAGGATTTTTGATCCCTGCTCCCTCCTTCTTAACGCATTTTCAAGAAAAATCACAATAAAAATATATAAACTGCAACTCCTTTTCCTCCTTGAGCGTTATAAATAATTAAAAAATGTTCCTCAAAAAGCGTTTTTTTTTTAATTTGTTATATTGTAATTTCAAAAAAACTATACCTATCTAAGTATATAATAGTTCCAAAAAAAGTAATAAAAAAGATACATTTTTTACTTTTGTTTACTTTTAAATCATAGTTACAAAAATTTCCAAAACATTCATATTTTGCTACAGAATGTAAACAAATATAATAATAATTAATGGATTAATTTTTTTTGTAGTTATAAATTTTATTCTTATCATCACTCTTTGTTTCACAAGTAATTTGAAAAGGGTTTAGTTGGTTTTAGTGCGCTTTTTAAAATATGAATAATAATCTTCTTGCCACTCTTGAATTTGAGTTCTTCTCGACCGACTGGGCATAATTTGGAAATGGGCATAATTTGGAAAAATAACTTAAATATAATAAACAGTGGTTAGAGGATTACAATGATACTGTTTTTTTTAATGATATTTCGTGTATCAAAGTCTACATTGAAAAAATTAGAGGAAGCCAAGAGTTGATGAAACGGAAAAAATTTTGGCAAGATAAGATAGAGGAGGCCATCCCTTTGTACAATTTTCCCTCATAATTGATGCACACACGATAAATTCCACTCATTGCAAAAATTAACGCAAAAAGAAACAAAACAAATGATTGTGAGGTTAGAAAACCTAATAACCTTCCTCGAAAGTGTGGTAATTAGCGGTAATAAACGATAACGTACAAAGGGCTCATTCGTGACGTCACTCTTCAAGGAGTGGTATTTACCAAGGCCGCTTGAACGCCAATGGTCAATACTAGTAATTACTAGTTAGTCGCTTGAAAACGCCTTTATATAAACAGCATTTGACTGCCGATTCCTAGGATAACTGTAACGTAGCTCTAACGTCACGGCCGCCATCACACCCAAGTTACCAGTCAACCGTTTCTTTACGAACCGTAAGGTCTGCCTAAGAAATCTGTATATCTTTTGCCTAATTTTGTCCTATCTTAAGAAGGGTAAAATATTATATTCTTACCCTTTTTGCCCAAAATTTCAACTCTCTATCAACTAATTCTAGCAGTTCCGTTCTTGAAAAAGGCAAGAAGTATACAATCTCATTGATTCTGCCTAAAAACTCGTCTCGTCTAAAGTGTTTCTTAAGTATGGGACGTACTACTTCGTCCTTGAATTTTCTAGATATTTTTATGTCTTCCGTGAATAAAAGTTCGTCTAAAATTTAAAATTGCCTTAGTTTCACACCATCTTTAAAGGAAGTATGAGTTTTTTTAAAAGACCTAAAAAAACATAAAATGTCTATTTTTTTTAGAAAATTGTCAAAAAATACGGGGTGAAAGCGACGATTTTAAAAACTAGTGCGTTACACTCTAGTGACTTTAATCACCCCACGTTTTTATTTTTTTTTAGGTCATTTTGAAAAACTTATACTTTGTTTAAGCGCGATGCGTTTCCTTATAGTAGTAGTATTATAAATTACAGCATTGATTTTAGTGTTTGATAATTTTGTCACCAGTATCAAGTAGCTTGTATTTTTAATTGTGCCTTCACGTTTAAAGTTCTACACTTTGATGATGACAGCTAATGCTATCGAAAATTTAAATAAAATCAGTAAGGAAAGATCAACCTCGTTTTAATAATCAGCTACACCCAAATACGTCAGAGCATAAATATGGGGCATACCCATGAATTAACACACGCGATGCTTGAAGCCAGGACCCCCATTTAATTCTTAATGTTCTTTTTCGTGTAGACAGGATTTCGGTTACTGCGCATGCGTCAGTTTTGGTGGTTTTCGCACATACGCCGTTACGTCACTACAATACTTGACAATTGTCAAAAATTTAGAGCTTCGTCTATTATTTTTTTTTCTAAAAACTAGTTGATTGGGTGAAACTATATCCAATTCTGGATTAAAATTGTAGTTTTTCTAAAATTAATTGTGCAGATTTATTGTGGACATCATGAAGAGTGTTTAATGGCATCTGCAAACCACTCTTAAGTTTATTAACAAATGCTAAAGAAAAATATAAGCACTTACCTATTAAATGGCACTACCTTGCTTCTCCTGGACATTTTTCCACAAACCGCAAAAGTTTTGCGTGAATTATTTTCCATTTTTGACAGAAAAAAAACATAATTATATACGACAAACGTAAATAAACAACAAATATGGCTTCTATCCACACAGCAGCTGGCTGCTTACGTGACAAAACACATGCATGCGCACTTGAAAATTCAAATTGTTGTCAAAGCAAGCTATGAGTAGAGTCCCTGTATGTTGACATATTTGGATATATAATCTATCCAAATATGTCAACATACAGGGACTCTAGCTATGAGTGCTTCACTTCTCGATTTTTTGAACATGTATTTATGCTCGAACGTATTTGGCTACACCCAACATGAAATATTTTCACAACCTACCTTTGTTATTGGACATAAGCCTCTCCTTTTTTATTTTCTCGACTTCTTCTCGTAACTTAATGGCGTGCCTGGCGATTTCTTCACTGGCCAGGTTAGATGTCATTATGAAAATAGCATTTTTACATTCTATGGTTTTGCCCTGACCGTCTGTGAGCCGACCTAAAATCACACAAATAGTAGCCCAGTCATATTAGGTGACAAAATCCTTAAACCTCTAAAAAAATAGGTGCAAGCTGGATCATTGGTTCTATCCCTTAGAATCTGGGACACGTCCCCACATATTCTCCGTCAAAATCCCCCTTGAACTTCGTTAGAGATAAGGCCACAAATGTCAAAAAAATCAGTTTTTTCGAAATCTAATACCAAGAAATAAAAAATACGCTAAATCAATTGGTCTATACTATAATATTGGGAAAAACAACCTTACCTAGCATTGTAATAAAGATATTTAAAAAAATAGATTTTTTCGAATTTAATTTTTTACTAACCCTGTAGGTTACTTGTTTTAAAATGTTGATGGTTTTTTATATTTAGCTTGATCCCCACTAATACAAAATACTGTGCACTTAAATTTAGTTAAACATCTTTAAGTAAAGGTGACGACAATGGACAATAATGGCGGGACCACCAATGGGATTTGGAAAAATATTTTTATACAATTAAGCACTGTACGAGAAAAAAAACTTTTGGGTAGAAACCAAGCTAAGTAATGAGTGCTGAGTTCCTTATACACATTATCAGTTATCTTAATATTTTTCCATGGGCAGTTCGAAAATCCGAGATTTAAGCGATATGCTGCGTTTAATGATGATAGAAGCAACACACTTGGTATGGATGGACATAAGACTCGCCCGAAAGGGAACCAACCCCCCAACGTTAGCTGGGGGATGGCACTCCCTCCCCCTTAAACGCGCTTTTTAATAGTTTGTTGCTAATAACTCGAAAACAGTCAACTTATCTAAAAATGTTCTTTTTCAAGCGGATACAATTTCCTTTTCAACGATGTACATAATAAACAACGGGGCAAAATTTTTTAAATATTTTTTTTTGTGGTATTTTTTATCCTTTAGACTATGTTCTTGTAAAAAAAATATTTTTGGTTAAAAGCCCATTGTATACAGTTAACTAGTTATTAAGCTAGACATATATTTTTTACATAGCCGTCTTGAAATATAAATAAATGTGTTTGTAGAAATCATTAAATCAAACAAAAATGTTGAACATTCATTTTTGTAACTCAGTAAATAAAAACGAGAGTGAGTAAAACATTATTTTTGGTGAGTAATATCTTAAAACTGACTTTTTCTAGTTGACCTTCTTTAAAGTAGGGGTGGGGGGCATCCCCCCTCTCACTCCCTCAAAAGTGCTCTCTTACAGTATTTTCCCAATTATTTGCAAACTTTTAGTTTGGCAAAAAACAGCTAAGTAACAGTTATTGAGGCTGATGACAAGTACTCTCTAACCAGGTATAACACGCCCCCCTTTACATCAGTGGCGCAAGTTGTATAGACATTTAAATAAATGAGAGATGTGGAAAAAACTATATCATGTCTGGTTTTAAAACTTATTTTTAAAGCCGAAGAAATTTCCTTTTCAACGATATACATCACTCCCCCTTCAACGCAGCAGTAGATCTTGCATAGACAAATGGTCAAATTTGATATACCAAGTAATCAAAAATGTCGAAAAAAACATTTAGGGGGGGAACCACCCCCTCACCAAGAGTTGGCGGATGGTTCCCCTCGTTATATTTTCGAAGGAGTATACTATATGTTCATACCAAGTGTGTTGCTTCTTTCATTGAACGTGTGAATTAGTACTGTTCCAACATGGTTTTCTTAAATGAACATTCAAGTGTATACCAAATATGATCATTTTTGGTGCGTCTATGCTAGATCTCTGCCTTGAGGGAGTGATATACATCGTTGGAAAGAAAATTTCTTCAGCTTTAAAAATAAAACAATAAAATTGAAAAAAATTAAAAAAATATCGTTTTTTCCACACCTCTCATTTATTTAAATGCCTATAAAAGGTGCGCCACTGATGTAAGAGGGGTGTGTTATGCATCGTTAGAGAGAACTTTTGGTCAGCCTCAGCAACTATTACTTAGTTGTTTTTGGCCAAGTTAAAAGTTTACAAATAATTAGAAAAATACTGTAAAAGATCACTTTTAAGGGGGGCGAGAGGGGGGGAGGGGGCCTCCCCCAATTGAAATAACTCGAAAAATTAAGTTTTAAGTTAATACTATTCAAAAATATTGTTTTACTCACCTTGACTATTATTTACTGAAAATTGTTCAAAATTTTTGTTTGATTTAAGGATTTCTACAAGCACAATTGTTTTTATTTTAAGGCGGCTACTTTAAAAAGTTATGTCTAATTTAATAAATATTAGACTGTATACAGTGGATTTTTGAACAAAAATATTTTTTTGCAAAAAAAAATGTGTTTAAGGGATACAAAATGCCACAAGAAAAATAAAAAAAACATATTTTAAACATTTTTCTCTTTTTTCGTAGGCCTATGGAACGTGCATCGCTGTCTTTAGAGCGTACTAAGGTACATGGTTAAAAAGGAAATTTTATCCGCGCTTTATGTTAAGAATATTTTTAGAAAAGTTGACCGTTTTAGAGTTATTAGCAAACAAAAAGTCAAAAAGCACGTCCAAGGGGGGAAACCACCCCCTGCCAGGGTTGGGGGGGGTGCACCCCTTGCCAAGGTTGGGAGGTTCGTAAAATGTTCGGGCGAGTCTTGTGTCTATCCATACCAAGTGTGTATCGGACCCCGTAGGGCCTGAACTATAAGATCTAATGGACACCTATTAAGTGTTGACAGTTAACTGTTTCGTCCTCAAGGGACTTATCAAAACACTGCATGGTCGAATTTTTTTCTGTTGGTCTCACACAGAATGCTGCATTGCCAAACTAGAGCCCCAAAGCGTCATAGGATGAATCGCTGCAAATGGTTTTTACCTTCATCAAAAAGTTGTAAAAGCACAGTAAGTACATCAGGATGTGCTTTGTCGACCTCATCAAACAAAACTACGGCATCCGCGCATGTTTTCAGTTTTTTCGTCAACTGACCTCCGTCGTCGTGTCCTATGTATCCTGGCGGTGCTCCTATTAATTTCGCAACCTGTAACAGGAGAGCAACAATGGTTACATGCAGGGTGTTCCTAGGTAACAAGTGGGTTATTTCCACAATTACCTTAGAGCATAAATACAGGGCATACCCATGCATTTTTACACACCATGCTTGAAGCCACTGATCGGCATGAAAATCGGCCCTGACACCATTCTTGCCGATTCTTATGTAAAATGACCTCCTGAATCCAAATATGAACTGCGTTTTTCCCCATTACCCCCATTTTCGGGGGAGACCCCCCTGCCTATTTTTACTGCTTTTCGATAGTTTGGTGGGACGGAAAGGATTTTTTTTTGGCCTTAACATCATTATTTCTAAGAGACTGGAGAGTTTAGTGTTCTCAAACATTAATATTTATAGTAAGGTGGTAAGTCATTTGTTTGGGGGGGAGGGGGTGTTTTGCATAAATGGTAAATGGACATTGTCGATTTTACCGTTTTATATGCATTTTCCAATTATTTTTATAAAATTTTAGCTGCCAGCAGCGGTAAAGGTAATAAACGTTATAGCAAAGTATAAAGCAACATATTAGTATATAAAAGTATATACATACAGAAACCACTGGTGTATACAAAAAATCGCCTTGGAGGGGCTTAGAAATTTTTTCCACTTTTATATATTAATATATTAAAAAGTAGGAAAATAAATAGTTATAAATAGCCCCAAGCCCCCCCCCCTCCCCCCTGGGTGCGCCGAGGGGTGGCTCGATCGCCGATTTCTGTACGCCAAAAGGAAATACCTAAGGTATTTCCCGGTATTTCCCAGTATTTCCCAGTACTTCCTAGTATTTTCCAAGTACTTCCTAGTATTTCCCAAGTACTTCCCGGTATTTCCTAGTATTTCCTGGTACTTCCTGGTATTTCCTAGTATTTCCCAAGTAATTCCTCTTACTTTCTTATGATAGGTACATTACCTTTAAAAAACTTAAATATCTCGAAAACTAATGAACTGGTTTTAACCAGCATTAAACCAACTGTCATTAAATTTTATGCTGTATAGGGTGTTCCAAGTTAAGTGTCCACCTCTGCTAACTATGTTACTATTAAAGATAGAAAAAAGTTTATATTCGCAAACTAGTAGAATTCTTGATGCTGTTTAAGGCACTCAAACTAAAAAAATCAAGCATCGCATTTTCGAGTTAAAAAAAAATATATATTTTTTAAAACACCCTGTACTTTATATAAAATAACTTATCAGAAAAAAATATAAAATACAGGGTATTTAATTAAAAAAATATATGTTTTTGAAAAAACTCAAAAACTCCGATGTTCGATTTTTTTTAAAAAAATTTTAAAGAAAATATTTTTTTTTTTTAAAGAAAATATACAGTACGGCAGCTAGAGTTACGTAATAAATTGAAAATTTAATTTTCAACAAAAATTAGGTAAACTAACTCCACCCTCTTTTGCTTTTATGTAAAGTTCTGGAAATGTATACAAAACGTCTTAAAGAAGTCTGGAAAAGTTCCGGAAAAATTTGAAAATGTTCTAGAGAAGTCTGGAAGTGTTCAGGAATACTCTTAGAAAATTCAATAAAACGCTAAAAACATGTTTAGGAAAAGTCTAAAAATGTATTGGAACAGTGTAGAATGAACTGAAAAAATCTTAAAATAATTTAAAAAAGTGTGGAGACAAGGGCGTTGCCAGACAGGGCCACGGTCCGGCTGCTGTGCCTCCCTAATGACAATTTTATCAACAAAGTGACCAAGGAATTCGCAAAAAACATTATGTAGTTACCGACCTTTGTTCGTTTTTAATTTTTTTTATTAAAAATTAGTTCTTATATGCTGCCCCTTTGTCTCAAAGTGTTCAAAAAAAGTCTAAAAACGTTTAGAAAGAGTTTAAACATTTTCCGGAAAAGTGTATATGAATAGAATGGCAAGGGCGTAGTTAGAAGTCATGGGACCCCGGGGCAAACAATTTTTTGGGGCCCTCATAAGTCAAAATACAAAATGCTTGTCAACAAAAATTTGTCTTTTGCAATATGACTCTGTAGAACGCGCGAGTAACAAAAGTGCGATCTAACAAAAGCAATGTAACAAAAGCGCGAGCGACAAAAAAATAGCGCATGAATTCTTTCCCGGGAACCTTGAGGGTGTGAACCGAACCGAAACGAATCGAACCGAACCCAACCGAACTGAACACACCGCACCAACACGCATATTTTTTCAAAAACGAAAACATTCCTGACTTTTTTGGGATCCTAAAGGGTGTGAATACGAACCGAACAGAACTAAACCGAATTTAGTTCGGCTCAGTTCGGTGCGATTCGGTTCGGGTCGGTTAGGTTTGGATTTACACCCTCTAGGATCCCCGGGGGTATAACCATGAAAATAAACATATCGCTTGTTATACAAATTCGCGCTTTTGTTACATATCGCTTGTTATACAAATTCGCGCTTTTGTTACATGGCGTTTTTGTTACTCGCGCTTTTGTCACCGCGCTTTTGCTACCGCGCTTTTGTTACTCGCGGTTTTGTTAATCGCACATTTGTTACGCAGTTTTTTTACATCGCGCTTTTGTTACATCGCGAATTTGTCACTCGCGCTTTTGTTATCGCGGTTTTATTACTCGCAATTTTGTCACTCGTGCATTCATTACTGAGCCTAACAAAATAAAATCTTTTTTTTCTTTTCAATTTGCACATTCATTCATTTCATTATCGTTTTTGCATTTCACTACGTATCTTAAAGCCTTTATTAACGCAAGCTATTTTATAAACCTCATGAACATTTTTTTTTGTTGTTTTTAATAAGTGGTGGCTCGCAATAGGGAACGCAGGATTTCCCAACCGTCATTTTTTATAGACACATATAAAAAATAAAAATATAATAATATGCTAATAGGGACTTATTGCAATAAAGCCAGGCACTAATTATGCTGGGCACTATTCTGACAGTTTCGCAGTATAAGAACAGCTGTCTTCTTTCAAAATTAGGCCTTTGTCTATCATAAGAGCCGGAATTAATAGTGCCGCCACTATTAATGGAAAATAAACAACTGGATTTATAAATTCGACGATGGTATCTCAATTTTGAAAGATCAACTGCGACTTTTCAATGCGAGACTGTCAGAATAGTGCCCGGCACAATTACTGCCTGGCTTTATTGCAATAAGTCCCTAATAATATAAATACCTATTCTATAAAGAACTTAGCTAAATTTAGTTTATTATTTAGTTGGCTTACGATGATACAATTGCAATGTAATTTAAATTTTACTCCTGGTATGTGAGGCAATTCGTCTATCCATCTTTAAAATGTCGAATGTACACTTTGCCTTTATTCTTAACCGGTTATGTATGCAATAAATAATAATAATAAAACACACAGATTACCAAGAAACCCAGGTGACCTAAGCGAGCTATTTAGATCCAAAAGGCAAGAAATTACTTTTTGTTGGATATTGTGAAAACACAAAAGGATATATCCTAATTGATCCTGAAAACCTAAGGTTTTAATCAAAGGAAGAGATATTGTATTTATAAAAATCAGACCTATTTTGAAAATACAAAAATCCAAATCAGAGCACCGCAAGAAAATGTCAAAGTGGAAGTGCCTCTAACTTTTGATGAAGTTCAGCAAAATGAGATAATAGAGAACAATCAAAATACTCTTCCCGAAGATAATTTGCAAGAACAAGATGACGATTTTTATTTTGAAGTTCACGTAGAACCTGCCAGTGAAAAACCGTCTACTAGTTCTAGATATCCTCTACGTAGCCGAACTGAGAATGATTTCCCAGACTATGTTGTGTACCAAGCACATTTTGTAGAACCAATTACAGTCCAGGAAGCACTGTCTAGTAAAGAAAGCAAAATGTGGCATAATGCAATGGAAGAAGAATTTGCTGCCCTTCAGAAAAATGGAACTTGGCAATTAGTCATTAGTCGAATAACCTAAAGGCAAAAAGGCTGTTGATTGCAAATGGAAATGGATGGTTAAACCAGACAATGATGGAAACTCTGAAAGATACCAAGCTCGCCTTGTTGCTAAATGTTTTACGCTAAAATTTGGTGTAGACTACGATGAAACATTTTCTCCAGTAGTACGACATTTAACTTTAAGAATGTTACTTGAGCTAGCAGCCAAATTAGATCTTGAAATTGATCAAATGGGTGTCAAAACTGCATTTTTAAATGGCGATCTTAAAGAACCCGTTTATATGAAGCAACCTGAAGGTTTTGTCCAACAAAATCAACAATCCAAGGTATGCCTACTGTAAAATTCACTCTATGGTCTAAAACAGGCACCAAGAGCATGGTATGACAAAATCCTTTGTTTTAAATAATCTTGGACTAAGACGGCTGGAAAATGAACCATGTGTCTATTTCAAGAAAGATGGCGACAAGCTACTGATTTGACATTATACGTTGATATTTTAATATTCTGTAATGATCACACCCAAAAATCTAATCTGAAGAAACAGCTTATGTCAAAATTTGAGATGAAAGATAAGGGAGCTGTGAACACCATTTTGGGACTAAGAATCGGACGAAAAAACAATGGCATTTATGTTGATCAAAAAAGATACATAGAGACCATTTTAGAAAAATTCAACATGTCAAATTGTAAACCAGTCAAGACGCCGATGGAACAAAATAAGAAATTTGAAAAACAAAAAAATTTCAAACCTGATCCAAAACATCCTTACCAGAACATAGTCGGTTCCCTAATGTACCTAGCAGTTTCTACCAGGCCAAACATTGCTTACACAACAAGATTTCTAAGCCAGTTCAACACTTGCTACAATTCAGAACATTTTGCAGTAGCAGAAAGGATTTTAAGGTACCTAAAAGGGACTAGTGATTACTATTCTTCTCCAAAGATCAAAAAGATTTAGAAGGCTTCGTGGATGCCGATTGGGGAGGGGACATAGTAGACAGAAAATCTTATACAGGCTACGTTTTTAAGACGAGTAGAGCTGCAGTTTCTTAGGAAAGTAAGAAAAACTATAGCATTATTATCAAGTGCAGAAGCTGAGTACATGGGTTAAGTATGAATAATATGAGGACCGCAATTTGACAATGGATTTTAGATGAGAATAAGTCACAGATTACCGATCTGGATGTTACCAAGCCAGTTTATGGTCCAATGTTTTTGCCCTCCTTTATAAAATTTCCTTTTCAACGCTGTATAACAAGGTAAGATTGGTCTCCAAATTAAAACTTCACAGGCGTCCGTATATTAAATTAATTTTTACAACACACACCAAACACACAAATTAATTTAATTTTTTTAAATTTTTTCAGAAACTAAGCTCAATTTACAAAAATGGCTCCTAAATTTTATTCTAGAAAATAAAATTCCCTTTTTAACAGTGTGTAATTCAGTGAGGTTTGATGAATGACAAACTCTCTAGCGACGTCCACAAATAGGAATCATATAAAAAAAAAATATTTTTGTCACATGCATCACCCGATTTTCGTAAAAACCAAGCTCGTTATTAAAAATGTGCTCCATAGCTGATTGTAGAAAATAAAATCTCCTTTTAAACGATGTATCACTAGATGCGCTTTAATTTTTTAAACATCATGGCTGTTTTAAAAATTACCAAATAAATCACCACACTATAGCTGCCATCTGCATTGATAGTCTTCAAATCCCCCGAACCCCCTTCACAAAAAAAAAAGATGAAATCCCCCTGAAACAATATTCTAGGTACGGCCCCAGCAGAAAAAGTGATCCCTTCTACTCATACTACTCCTATCCTCCACACCTTGCGCCAGTTTTATGTGACTGAGGAGGAGAAGTATGGCCTACTGGCGCCACTAATTCAAATTTTGAAGATAATAAAAATATAGAACCACAATTATTTGGTTTGTTAATTTTTTAAAACTGATTAAATTTAAGGACGTATTAAAGTTTTAAAAACAAAATTTTTCTAACCTTGTTATACATCCTGAAAGAACATTTTATTTTCTACAATAACGTATTGACAAAATTTTATGATATTGAGCTTGGTTCATTCATTTTTACAAAATGTTTATTTTTTTCATTTTTCTACATTACCCCAATAACGGGTGCCGCTGCGCGCTGGAGAAGTTGTATGTATGCTCTAAGGTATTTGGTTATTTCATATCCAATCAACCAAAAAAAATGGAGGTTAGGCAGATCTATCACCGATTTTGATAATTTTTGGTATATTTATTCTGCCCATAGAGGATGAAAAATCCCAAATTCAAAATTTGATGAGTAGTTGTTTTTAATAAAATTCTAAAAATCACAAAAACTGCTCAAACAAAATTTGGCTCAAGCATGTACTAACAATCATTAAGTTAATCTTGAGAACTACTTATACCTAAGGTCACTAGATCACGAAGTTCCTTCTAAGGAACTTCGCGATATAGTGACCTTACTTATACCAGGATAGTGATATAGGGTTTATTTAAAAGGTCTTTAAAGTACCTATAAAAGCAAAACTTAAATTTAAATAAAAAAAATATTTCTAAAGGCTTAGGCACACCTCTTATGGGATTTCTGTAATCCGTCAAACTTCATGAAATTTAGGTATGTTGTAGACTGAACCTTTCTTATCAAAAGTTCTTATGGGCCCAACTCAAATTACTGACCAGTTTTTAAAATACAGGGTGTTGAAAGTGATACCACCCATTACATTTTATGGTCCTTCGAGCCGGATCTAGGCTATGAAAAAGCGTTTTTAAAAATATTCTTGTTTTTTCTTGAACGCCCGATTGGGCTTCATTCTTATTAAACGGCGCACAGTTTAGTTGTAGGTAGGCGAGTTTCCTTTATACCTATGTATGTGTGCGTGTGTGGCCTCCTAAATTTTAAATAAAAACTCCACGGTCAGTCTTGTTTACTACCTACTATCGATAAATTAATGCATTTATTCGGAAATTGTGTGTTTTTCAAATTTGATTTATACCTACGTATGTGTGCGTGTGTGTGGCCTCCTATATTTTAAATAAAAATTCCACGGTCAGTCTTGTTTACTACCTACTATCACAGAAAATATAGGTTATCCACTATCGATAAATTAATCCATTTATTCGGGAATTTTGTGTTTTCAAAATTTGATTTAATGTAAAAATAAAATACAAATCTCATATCAAACCTCGCCTTTCGATTTCGCGTTTCCGCGATTTTTAACATATTTAGTGCGCTAAAGTGCAAAAAATAAAAGTGTTTAAATAAATCAAAATCCAAGTAACCAAATATAAAAAATCAAAAACTCAAAAAACTGTTTTAAAATAGATACCTTACTAGCCTTTTTGTTTCAATAAATTAAAACCAAGTCAATACCAAAATGGGGTATGCAGAATTAAAAACAGTTACTAGAAAAAGAAAAATCGCTTTGACTAGGATCACTGAAATCTATATTTTGGCTGTAAAAGTCAAGGATGATGAATGAATATATTAATTAATAAATTATATATATTTTTCTTAAAAACTGCACGACCTATAAACAAAAAACTGAAAAAAAAAATTGATTTATATGAACTTCTTGTTTTGAAATCAGTTAAGGAATTCAACACTGAAATTAAGTTATTGAATTTTAAAGTACCCTGTATGGCGTCAAGCCTCTGCGCGGTGTTAAGCTATATTTTCATAATACAAGATTTTTTTATAAGTTTGTTACGTCTTGGAATGGACATCTTCAAAATGTCTTTCTGCTATAAATAAAATAAGTTTATTTTCAAAAAAAAATTTTTGTTGCAAAAAAATGTAAGTGTTAAACTAAACAAAATAAACAAATAAGCATAGAAGCAAAAAAAAAGTTTGCTTGTTTGTGCTACTGTCAATTCCAGGAATTTATGTCACTAGCCGAGAATAATTTGTCTTTTTTGAGATTAGTCAAATCCGGGATAAATGTCACAGTCTAGATAACTTTTAACACTATTTTCTTTTAACACATGCGTATTAGACAGTATTTAATACTAATATAACCTTAGAGTAATAATAATATAAAGAGAAGAAGTCAACCGCGGCCCCGTGTAAATTTTCCCTATTCGTGGCGGTCATTCTTGAAAACTTAGAATTTGCAGAATCCCCGGCGATGGCAACATAGCTGCGTCACTGGAATCATCTCGAAAAAACCACACTGGGCTAAATTTTCACAATATTTTCAGAAACATAGCACTTCTTGTTTATTTTTACGTCCAACTAAGTTCTTTTTTACAAAAATAAAACTCAGCACACAGAAAAAAACAACAAAAATTCAATATACCGAGTCCCACAGCCAAGAAAACACTGCATTTAATACAAACACATGTCAGTGTCGTCTTTAAAGCTTAGAAATATCTGGGGTAACCGTTCACGACTTGAGGACCCACCTAATTAAACTTGTTGCCATTATATAAGTGAAAAAATAATCTTTTGTTTGAAACTCGTAGACAATGATTGAGTAGAAATAAAACTTTGGACTTCCATTGTCATTATCTGAGGGCACGGCAGTGCCTCGCCAAGTTCGCGCTGCCGTACTATCTTTTCTTGAAACATTTCAGCCCATATTTGACCTATCTAAAACTCTACTTCGAAAAGAGCTACGAATCTCATACTTTGCACAGTCGTAGACCTTCATAGAGTTAACAACCCCTCCAAGTTTCATGGACTTCTATAAAGTAGTAAATTAGTTACGAAATTTCAAAAAGCGTCGAAATTGCCACTCTCTCACTGACTCACTCACTCATGTATAGATCATCAAAATTCTACTGTACTTCCAGACATGCTACAGAGCTGAAATTTGGCAGACTGATAGAAATTATGACCAAAGCCCTGGAAAAAATCAAAAAGCCCCAAAATTCTAATTTACTCCCCTCCCCTATACATGTAAAATTTAAAAGTAACATTACCCACTTCTAGAAATGCTAGAGAGCTGAGCTTTGGCAGCCTGATAGGAACTATGATAAAACTATAGGAAAAAACACCCCAAAATTCTAATTTACTGCCCTCCCATATAAATGTAAAGTTATGTAAAAGTAACACTGCTCACTTTCAGAAACGCTAGAGAGCTGAGCTTTTTAAGACTGAAAGACACTATGATAAAACTATAGGAAAAAATTTTAAAACACCAATATTTTAATTTACTTCCCTCTCCTATAAATGTAAATTTATATAAAAGTAACATTGCCCACTTCCAGAAACGCTAGAGAGCTGAGCTTTGGAAGGCTGATAGAAACTATGATAAAACCATGGGAAAAAATTTAAAAACCCCAAAAACATTATTTGCTCTCCTCCCCTATAAATGTCAAGTTATGTAAAAGTAACATTACCCACTTCCAAAAACGCTAGAGAGCTGAGCATTGGAAGACTGATAGGAACTATGATAAAACTATAGGAAAAAATTTAAAAACACGAATATTTTAATTTACTTCCCTCCCCTATACATGTAAAGTTATGCAAAAGTAACATTGTCCACTTTCAGAAACGCTAGAGAGCTGAGCTTTGGAAGCTATGATAAAAGCATGGGAAAAAATTAAAAGACCTTAAAATTTAAAGTAAGGCATTGCAAAAGTTTTGAACAATATTCCGCATATTTTACTATTTTAAAATTTAAATATCCAATTCCTTTAAAAAATAAGTGAAATCATCACAAAAACATTTCATGTAAAAATAACCAAGTACGCGGCATTCCGTAAAAAGAATTGAGATAAAAGTAATGTCAAGTTCTCCAATACAAATTTCAAAATGAAAGTAAGAAACTAGTTTGGAAATGTTTTTCTAAACTTGGCTATTACGGCTGTAACTGACTCAGGCACAGTGCTAAATTGAACATAAAGAAGTTTGGCTGTAATAGCAAAGTTTAGAAAAATATTTCCAACCAGTAAAAATCTTTCATTATGAAATTTGTATTGGAGAACTTGGCCTTACTTTTATCTCAATTCTTTTTACAGAATGCCATTTTCGCGTACTTGGCTCTTTTTTACATTAAATGTTTTTGTGTTTGGTTTATTTTAACGTTTCAGTAAGTAAGTATATCTAACCGTTTTCAAGTGTAAACTAAACAATCCAGTCTAAAGGCTACTACTTATACTACTTGATGTGCAGTCGGCCCGCCCCTTTTTTACCTTCCTAGCCCGCACAGCAACGGCTAGAGAAGGTGTTGTTTTCGACAAAAAAATTTTTTTGCGATAACACCGAAAATGTGTTATTTGGGTGTATTTTGACCTACCCTAGCAATATCGTCGTGATGTCTGTCTGTGATGTGTGTGTATGTATCTATATCTGTCCGTAACGCGATAGCTCCTAAACCGCTTAACCGATTTACATGAAATTTTCAGGTAAACTAGTACTCGATACTGCAACGAGCTGACAGTTTTTTGACAGTTAAAAAGTTTTAAAAATGCTAAGTTTTTAATGGAACGTCGCATCAATATGCGGTTCTCGGAATATAGTAGCGCGCGTTTTTTGAAAAAAATTATGTTATAACCGAAAAGTTCGTAGGAACTTTCATTTCGGAGATATTTACCAAAAACTGTTTTCAAGGTTGATATAACGTGGAGTGTGCTAATGGGCTACGAAGGTATCAGATCCATCATGGATCCATTTATTTAATTTCCAAGACGCTTGTTTTCCTTAAGGTGTGGTTTCACACAGAAAAACTACAAAACTACTAAATACTTAGAGTAATTGTTAAAGGAGAAGAAACGAAAAGTCCTGCTTACTTCACAAATATTTTATTGTCTAATCACGACGCGTTTCGGTTTTTAAAAAACCATTATCAAGTGGTCTGGTCTGTAATAATAATGAAAAAATATAATTAAATTATAATATTTAAAATAAAATATGCTAAAAAATACTTACAGACAGTTAAGAATCATCGTTGAAACAAATGAAAAACTGGAACACACAAAAATAAAAAAATTATAAAACATTTAAAACAGTCTAAAACAACATACAGATTAAAAATCAGTCAAACGGACATAAACACGTAATTTTAATAAAATACAATTAATTGACAAAGAAGATATAGGTTAAAATAATAAATAATAAATAATATAAACAAAACCCAGATATCCGAGACAGGTACAAAAGCGACATCTAAAATAAAATAAATAATGTAATAAATGAACAGAAACAATTTAAAATTGACAAAATCAATAAATAAAAGCAGACAAAGAAATCTTATTTGAAATTGTTTAAAACTTTAGCTACCTCTTTGAAGTGGGCGTTAGTAGTGGTTTCATTTAAACTAACTGACGATTGACCAATCTCAAAATTTTCCAAAAAATTCAATTTTCTGCCTTTTTGGGTATCATGTAACATTCTAAAATTATTCTCTATATTAAAAGAATGTCCCGTCTCCCTCAAATGCATGCCAAAAGCGGATCTTTTATCGTTTGGGGACTTCTGAGAGTTCAAATGTTCACGTACCCTAACCTTAAACTACGGCCCGTTTGTCCCACATATTTAGCGGGGCAGTTGTCGCAAGAGAGTAAGTAGACTCCGCTTTTTTTTATGGTTGGAGTTGGGTCTATTGCAATTTAAAGAATTTAAAACATTTCCCACTTTCAAAGAGATGCTGCCCAGATACGTTAATTTTACATATTTAGGTGGTTGGTATGGAGGAATGGAAATATCCAATAACCACCTAAATATGTAAAATTAACGTATCTGGGCAGCATCTCTTTGAAAGTGGGAAATGTTTTAAATTCTTTAAATTGCAATATTAAGATTGCTTACAAATCTTTTTTAAATATTAAAAGCCTTTTTTCGAGAATAAAAGACCCAACTCCAACCATAGAAAAAAGCGGAGTCTACTTACTCTCTTGCGACAACTGCCCCGCTAAATATGTGGGACAAACGGGCCGTAGTTTTAAGGTTAGGGTACGTGAACATTTGAACTCTCAGAAGTCCCCAAACGATAAAAGATCCGCTTTTGGCATGCATTTGAGGGAAACGGGACATTCTTTTAATATAGAGAATAATTTTAGAATGTTACATGATACCCAAAAAGGCAGAAAATTGAATTTTTTGGAAAATTTTGAGATTGCTAAACTCGAAATTGATCAATCGTCAGTTAGTTTAAATGAAACCACTACTAACGCCCACTTCAAAGAGGTAGCTAAAGTTTTAAACAATTTCAAATAAGATTTCTTTGTCTGCTTTTATTTATTGATTTTGTGAATTTTAAATTGTTTCTGTTCATTTATTACATTATTTATTTTATGTTAGATGTCGCTTTTGTACCTGTCTCGGATATCTGGGTTTTGTTTATATTATTTATTATTTATTATTTTAACCTATATCTTCTGTGTCAATTAATTGTATTTTATTAAAATTACGTGTTTATGTCCGTTTGACTGATTTTAGCTCACACTACACTATAGTAGTGAACCTAATTTTTTCGAGAAAAAAAAAGTTGCTCCGATTTCAAAATTTTTTATATATCTTTGCGTTTCAGATGATTTTGAAACTTTTTTGTTGCGCCGTCTGTCTGTCTGTCTGTCTGTATGTCTGTCTGTAACGACCAACGCGCATAACTCAAAAACCGCTTGCCCGATTTTAATGAAATTTGGTACCTACGCTGGGTTTTGGGTCGAGATGGTCCCATTTAAAAATGAACAAAATCCATCGAACACAAGCCAAATAAAAGGGTGGGGGTATATATCAAAAATTAGAGTTTATGTAAAAATATGGCGTGTGTGATATCAAACGGAAGGTAATTGCGTCTGGAGTTAAATAAAATACATTTTACTTTAAAAAAAAGGGTGGGGTAAATTTTAAAAATGTTGGTGTGTGTTGGTTTTGAAACAGTTTACGTTGTAACCTGCAGGGAAAACTGTCGCAGGGAGTTTATTCCACAGCGATGCTGTTCTCCAGAGATATGAATTATGATATAATGAGGTTCTTGGTGCCTCTATTTTGGCAGTAAATTGAAGGTTACCGTCTGTTTGACGTGTTCGCCTAGTAGGTGCTACTCCCGGGGGGATCATACGTGCTAACTCTTCAGAGCATTTTCGGTGATAATACCTGTAGAATAGAGATATATCGCCCACAGTTCTTCGATGTCGATATCCAAGCTACGGGTAAGTGCGGGGGTCATTGATCAGCGTGATAGCTCGTTTTTATACGGTGTTCAAAAGCATTAAGGTATGTTTGGGTGCCGCACTCCATATATGTGAACAGTACTCCATAGTTGGTCGAATCTGGGCTTTGTAGAGTGTCAGCAGTTGGCTTGGTGTATACAGATGTCTTGTACGAAATAGCACCCCAAGCTTTTGGGACGCCCTTTTAGCTATATCTGCCACGTGACTGTGCCAAGACACGTTGGTCTCTGCAGTGACTCCTAAGATGTTCAGCTGGCTCTGCAATGTGAGAGCACTTCCAGATAGCATGATGTTTGGCTCACCGGTGCTGGTTTTTTTTGAAAACTGGGCTGCTTGGGTTTTCTGCAAATTGAACTGTACAAGGTTTTTGTTGCCCCAGTCCTCTATTATCTCCAGGTTGTTATTTATCTGTGATATTTGAGTTAGTCTAAGATGATGGAATTCACGTGCGGATAGACACTGAGTGGGTGGTATGACTGAAGAGACTACATTGCCATTATCTGCAAAGCAATAAAGTGGATTTACTGTTTTATCTATGAGGTCATTTATGTAAATCAGAAAAAGTGTTGGTGAAAGGATTGCCCCCTGTGGCACACCAGCATTTATTTGGTAAGAGTTGGAGTTCCGGTCATCCAGTGCAACATAAATGGATCTATCCTTAAAGTAACTTTCAAACCAAGTGCAAAGTTTCGGCGACAATCCCATTGCTTTGAGCTTGTTGAGCAGATTTTCATGCCAGACTTTATCGAATGCTTTAGATATATCTAAGGCAATTGTTCTTGTTTCGCCCCGTAACTCAATCGCTTTTTGCCATATGTGAGTGACGTATGTAAGTAAATCGCCAGTTGACCTATATTTTCGAAATCCGTATTGCTTGTCGTTGATAATTTTGTACTTTTCCAAGTACTTGGTTAGGTGATTGTTCACAACTCTTTTCATTACTTTTGATATCACCGGAAGTAGAGCAATTGGTCTCTAGTTTAACGGATCTGTCTTTCATGGAGTTTATTGTGATCCTGATATCGTCCTTTATCTTTGTTTGTTATAATTTTAGTTTCAGTGTAGTTCATTTCATATTTTTAGCTGCTGTATCCAGTTCTTCCAGCATTTTTACCAGATCTTCTTTCTTATTTGTTATTAAAGCAATATATTTAGCATATTTTAGGTGGTTCAAGTATTATATATTCTCAATCTAAGTTTTTAAAAACATCTCGGGCCTTGTTAAATAGTTTTGGGGATATTGTGTCACCCTGTCTGGTACCTCTTCTTCTGAAGATTGACACTTGGTTCCTTCGTGAATTTAAATTGATATTTTTGCTTCGCAATATATATTAACTATTAAGTTTGTGTATCTGTAATCTATTTGGATATTAATTAAAAATGCTTTTTTATGCTCAGTGCTCAATGCTATCGAAAGTTTTTGAAAATCTATAAACGCAATATATATTGGAATGTTGTATTCGTTGGCTCGTTCTACTAAAATGTTTATTGATAATAGGTGATCAACTGTACTAAAACCTTTTCTAAAGCCTGCTTGTTCGTCTGAATGGTATCCGTCAAATTTTGTTGTTAATCTATTTGTTTATATTTTTGTAAAAGGCGTATAAATAAATTACGACTACCTTTTAAAATATTAAATTTAGTCCTCATATTTTTTGTGTACAGTCAAACCTCTCTAACTCGAACATCTCCATAACTCGAACCTTTTCAGTGGTCGCTGCATTTTTTATATGTATTTTAACCTCTTTATAGAGGTTTGACTGTATTTTGAAATCTACCTACTTATTTTTTAAATTAAATATTATATTTTTTACGTTTGTTCAATGACTAAGTTTAAATCAGTGCACAAAATTTTGCTCTCTTTTTTCCCTCTCTCTCTCTCTTGAGCTTAATCAATTCACATTCACGTATTAATCACATTAGGCCGAAATAAGTGGGCCCTTCACCCTCTCTCGTCGACTGGGATTTTAATTGTGTGTAAAAGTCCCTACCTAGCTTTAAATAAATTTGTTTTCAATGTAGCCCAATGATTTTAGAATAATTTCTAAGCAAAAAAATTAATAATTGCGAAATGTAAAGAAGGAAATATTAAATCTGTATTTTACCCATTTTTGAACTTGGAAAGGGTCCGCCATCTTGGCTTTTGAATTTTTGTCAATTTGCACGTATATCGTGCATTTATGGATTTAAAAATATTGGAGAAGTTTTTTATTCAACCAAACAGCAACCGGTAGCAACAATCAAATTCTTAAAATTTTCAGATGGATTTCGGATGCCATCAATCAAGTTCTTCAATTTTTCCGGTGGAATCCACCATTCCCAATCAAGTTACTATATTTTTCTGATGGATTTCCGATGCCATTAATTTTTTTAATTTTTTTTATTTGTCAAACACACTGTGTTTATTGTATTACAATCTAGTCAGTAAGACTAATTAGCAATTTTGTTTTAACTTAATTTACTAGAAAAGTCAGATTTAAACTTAGGGTTCACTCCACAGTTCTCCCCGCATTGTTTAGTCTGTAACTCACAATTGTGTTGTGTTTATGGCATTATTTTGTTTTATATAATTCACTTAGTTTACTAGCTCAAACGGCTTCACTCTTTTTAGCCTTCGAACTAGCATAGTATTGTCTAGAAGCTGAATTGCTTCCACATTCACATGCCGATGGAGTCTATCTTCATGGCTTTTTGCGTACTTTTTTATAGTCTCTGCTACAGTTTCGATTTTTAGATCTCGATGAAGGTCACTATTTCGAACGTACCAAGGTGCATTCACAATGTTTCTTAGTACTTTATTTTGAAATCTCTGTAAAACTAGAATGTTACTCTCTTTAGCACAACCCCATGGTTGAATACCATATGTCCATACTGGTTTCAGTATTTGTCTATAAAGCAGTAACTTATTATGAATTGTTAAATTGGACTTCCTTCCAATTAGCCAGTTCATTTTTCTATACCTTATCTCAAGTTCTTCTTTTTTTTTCTTAACATGTGCATTCCAGCGCAATTTGGCATCACGCGTCATACCGAGATATTTTGCCTGATTTGAATATGGTACGGGAATGTTGTTAATTGTTATTTGTATGTGATTTATATTTTTGTTTGTAAAATCAACATGAATTGATTTTGGTTTCATTTAATTTTATTCGCCACTTTGTGGTCCAACTGTGAACTTCGGTGACTGCATCCTGAAGTTTTTCTATGCATTTTTCAATAGATTTTTCTACCGTTAATAAACCAGTATCATCTGCAAATGTTGCTAAGTGACAATTTTCTGGCTTTGGGATATCGCAAGTGAATAATAAGTATATATAAGGGCCTAGTACGCTACCCTGGGGCACGCCTGCTTGAATTTCTCTTAAATTTGAGTTATGTGGAAATATGGCGTGTGTGATATCAAACGAAAGGTAATTGAGTCTGGAGTTAAACAAAATACATTTTAGTTTAAAAAAAAAGGTGGGGGTAGATTTGAAAAATTAAAGTTTAAGTCAAAACATGGCTTGTGTGGTATCAAACGAAAGGTAATTGAGTGTTAGCTCCCGCTATATTTCGCGGTTGTTTTTTAAATTTTTAAAACCACACAATTGGATGGAAGGACAAAGTGCATTTTTCGCGCATTGGACATGCGCACCAAGAATCAGCGAGATCCTTTGTCAATCGCCTCGAGAAATGGCGTGTTAATTTCGTTCTCCAACTATTTCAAATTTCTACACCTGAAAGTGCTCGATTTTGGTGTACTGAAGCATAGAACTAGAAACTTCAGCCCTTCAGCTACGTGGTGACATCATTAGATCCAGATAGGGGCCCCTTGGAAGTGGATAAATTGGCTGCAAACTGGTGAGTGCCTTGTTTCTGATTGCCGTTGTGTGGCACCAACAATTAACCTATGGACGTTTGATTATTTCGTAATTTCATATCAATATATTTATGTTTGTTCGCGCTTTCATTAATTAAAATATTTACAGTCCATTGCAGTTATCGTTTTTCTAACCGCGGGCTAACATAAGTGTTCCTTTCGAGCCGAATTATTTTAAATTTACTCCATACGACGGTATTAATAAGTCGGCCATTTATTTTCACGCCGAAAGCAAGGCGGCCTTGAATTTTTCCCATCGTATTGAAACGAGAGAAAGTCGTTCGACCTTCGGTGTCGGCGCAGTACCTGTTTTCGGTCCGCTGCTATGGTAACGTATCGCGTGGTCATTCAGTAAACAAAACAAGCATTCAAAACAAACAAAACAAATGTTCAGTGTGTTAGGTGTGTTCCATATCATTTCGATATTTAAAACAATTTTCATCAATTGCGATAAATTAGTGCATATTTTTGACAATTCGTCATTTTTCTATTTCAGAAGCATTAATTTAGCGTTAATTGTATATTTACCGACATTTCTGTGATTAGATGTGTTCCATATCATTTCGATATTTAAAACAATTTTCATCAATTGCGATAAATTAGTGCATATTTTCGACAATTCGTCATTTTTCTATTTCAGAAGCATTAATTTAGCGTTAATTGTATATTTACCGACAATTTCGTCATTTCAAAGGTAAAATCATGTCTGTCAAAAAAGCCGTGCAAAAACGCAAGGTTTTTTATCTGCGATCACCGAGTGTTATGTGTTTTCACAGACCGCGGCAAAGGACGAAAAAGCGAGAAACGAGTAAATGCATGCTGGCACATAATGATGTCATTATGTTGATAGACGACTCGGACGACGAGGAGTTTAAAACGCAGGATGCGATCCTTTCAGAAGCTCGTAAATATTTTTATGCGTGTAAGGGGATTTACTCTAAAATATTTCCGGTTGAGGCCCCAACCCTTTCGGGATCATATGTTCGACAAAACGAATCTGAAACTCCAAAACTCAAAGAGTTAGGTATTCCCATATTTCGAGGTGATAAAAAATTATGGCCAAGCTTTTTCGATCTTTTTAATAACATTATAGATCAAACTCAAAGTCTAAGTAACGTTCGAAAACTTCAATATTTATTTTCATATCTCGAGGATGAGCCTTTAAAATTGATATCAGGGATTAGCTTATCTGATCAAAATTATAAAATTGCTTACGACAAATTAGTCAATAGATATCAAAACAAGCGAGACCTCGCAAATGATGCTTTAAGCACAATTATAAACTCCACCTTAAAAAACGAGTCAGCTAAGGAATTGCGTAATTTAATTGACACCTTTTCTGAATCCCTAGAAATTTTAAAATCACTTAGCTTTGACGTTGACAGTTGGGACTTTATTATTTTTTTCATTTTGTTAGAAAAATTGGATATTCCGAGGCGTTCAAATTTCGAAATGAGTCACGCCAATACTAATACCGAAATTCCCACTTTTCAGTCACTTTTTCAATTTCTAGAAAAAAGATGTAAAGTTTTGGAATCACTTCCTCAATCAACAGCACCCAAAAAGGTGCCTATCTATCAAAAATCAAATTCTATGCAAAATCAGTCTGGGCAAAAGCCTACCTATCAAAATTCAAATTCTATGCGAAATCAGTTTGGGCAAAAGCCTACCTATAAATCATCCAATTCGCCTTTTATAGGACTGGCTGGCACCTCAACTAATTCAAGTACGGGAATAAAATGTTTCCGGTGTAATCAAGGTCACGTGCTCATTCAATCACCTTTGAGATGGCCGGTCGGTCGGGTCATCGAACTGCATCCCGGCGGGGACGGTCAGGTGCGTGTTGCGACGGTACAAACGGTTACCGGTGTTTATAAGCGGCCAGTTGTAAAACTGTGCCTCTTGCCAAATTAAAAGTAATTTTAATTTTTCTACCTATTACCGGGTATTACAATAGGTTTTTCTTTATTTTGATTTTTTTTAAAATTTTTTGTTTGTTTGTTTTGCCTTTTTCGGGATTTCGTTATCTCTAAATAAACTTACGATACTTATCTGTTTTCATTCATTTATATTTATCGGTCGATCATTTTTCTTATATCTATATCTGTCCGGTTGAGATTCTAAAATTGTGTGGTTTGGAGGGCAGTTATGTTAGATCCCGCTAAATTTCGCGGTTGTTTTTTAAATTTTTAAAACCACACAATTGGATGAAGGACAAAGTGCATTTTTCGCGCATTGGACATGCGCACCAAGAATCAGCGAGATCCTTTGTCAATCGCCTCGAGAAATGGCGTGTTAATTTCGTTCTCCAACTATTTCAAATTTCTACACCTGAAAGTGCTCGATTTTGGTGTACTGAAGCATAGAACTAGAAACTTCAGCCCTTCAGCTACGTGGTGACATCATTAGATCCAGATAGGGGCCCCTTGAAAGTGGATAAATTGGCTGCAAACTGGTGAGTGCCTTGTTTCTGATTGCCGTTGTGTGGCACCAACAATTAACCTATGGACGTTTGATTATTTCGTAATTTCATATCAATATATTTATGTTTGTTCGCGCTTTCGTTAATTAAAATATTTACAGTCCATTGCAGTTATCGTTTTTCTAACCGCGGGCTAACAATTGAGTCTGGAGTTCAATAAAATATATTTCAGTTTTTAGTTATATATTAACTCACACGTACACTATAATTATAGTACCTAGTGTGAGCTTAGGTGCCCATAGATTGGCAGAGTATTTAATCTGTATGTTGTTTTAGACTGTTTTAAATGTTTTTTAATTTTTTATTTTTGTGTGTTCCAGTTTTTTACTTGTTTCAAAGATGATTCTTAACTGTCTGTAAGTATTTTTTAGCATATTTTATTTTAAATATTATAATTTAATTATATTTTTTCATTATTCTTACAGACCAGACCACTTGGTAATGGTTTTTTAACAACCGAAACGCGTCGTGATTAGACAATAAAATATTTGTGAAGTAAGCAGGACTTTTCGTTTCTTCTCCTTTAACAATGGTTCAAGGACTTCACCCTGGAGAAATCTACAATTCATTTACTTAGAGTAAATTAAAACAATCCTATGAAATTTTCGTTTGGATGGTTAATAGTGCTTCAACTCTTCAAACAGAAAAGCCGCATTTTAAAATAATAAAATAGAATATCCTTAATACCGATTATATCCTTAATACCGGTTAAAACTGTTGGAACAATGACTAATAGTTAATCGTCCTCTACAATAGGAAAAAGGATTCCCTTTTTACCTAGGGATATAGTCCAAGTAGCTCAAAACGAAACCCGGCCCTGCTAACACGAAATCCGTAATATGATGTCATACACCACGTCCTGAAAAAATTGTGAAAAAAGGGGCCGTTCATAAATTATGTTGTCTAAATGAGTTATTATCGCAGATTGTAATAAGAAATACACAGCATAAAACGACGCGACGCGGGCTAATAAGCGCATGACAAATTATCGCACAGTTTGAATAGCCTAACCAACTCAAAGCACTATATATTTTGGTAAGGTAAGAAGTTGAACCTTACTTATTATTTATGAAATTGTACAGAGGCAGAGGAGGCGGCAACAGCGGAAAAGCTACATTGTTTACCAACAAATGAATGAATGACCGCCGAAACCGGGGCTACTACTTCTCTTTATATGTTATTACTCTGAGAATATAACAGCCGCAAAGTGGTCCTATCTGTTTGTTTTATCCAAGCATTTAATTTTTTTAAATGATTTTAAATATATAATTTCTTTAAAATTTTTTGGCAGCATATTAAAAATTTTGGTGCTACATAATTTACTGGTTTCTGACCTACATATATCTTTTTTACTTGTAGGGACCATTCTACAATCTTGTTTAAAACGGGTGTTTTGTTGGTGTGTTACTGTTTGTAAGTGTATTTTTTGTTTGTTTACTAGCATTAGAATTTTGGAGAAATGCAATTGCCTTACATCAAAAATCTCTGTTTCTTTAAATAAAAGATCGCTGGAGAAAGTTTTTTTTAAAATTAAATATGACCTTTAATATCCATTTTTGTATAACTTCCAAGTCTTTCAAATAGCAAGCTTTTACATTGCCCCAACATGAGATACCGTAATTTAGTAGCGATTGTACCAATTCAAAATAAATAGTTTTCAGTTGTTTTATATTTAAATATGATTTAAGGTGTGAAAAGTGTGTTATAAAATACCGAATCTTTGAATTTATATGGTTTATTTGTTTATCCCATCTTAAGTGCTCGTCAACTAATATACCAAGATACCTGATAGAGTCAGTTCTAGAGATAACCTCATTTCCGCATATATTCAAAAACCGGAACTCAGGAAGATTGCTGCTGGAATAAGAAGAAAACGTTAAGAATTTAGTTTTATTTTGGGTTAATTTGTTTCCTTGGAACCATTTAAAAATTGCACTTAGGTCTTTATCGGCTTTTTGTTTTACTGCGTTTCAAGAGTTTGCGGTATAAAAATTGCTGTATCATCGACAAAACTTATCACCGTTCCTTGCCAGTTTAATTTTAGCAAATTGTTGATGTAAACAGTAAACAGAAGAGGACCCAATACAGTCCTTTGTGCGACGCCGAATGTCACCTCTCCAAGCTCACTCTTCACATCATCAATTTTCACATACTGTTGCCTACTCCTAATATAACTTTTGAACAAATTTTTAACACCTCCTTTTATCTCAGCTTGTGCGAGTTTTTTAATAAGGAGTTCATGGCTCACCGTAGCAAATGCCTTTGTTAAGTCAAGAAATACACATAAACATGGACGTTTTAGATCTCAGGACTCGTAAATTTCGGAAGTCAGATTTATGATAGCATCTTCTGTAGATTGACCCGCTCTCTATCCGGAAAGTCAGATTTATTCAGCACCTACCTCATGTTTTTCCTGAAACTCGGACATATCCAATCTTATAAACGATTCGGTCTTATCTTTGTGAATGTATTTGGCTAACTGCTTGGCCAATTCAGTTTTGCCGATTCCAGAAGAACCCAAAAATAGAAAAACCAAAGGATGGTCATCATCTGTCCATCCGTTTTCCTTTCTTCTTATAGCTAAATGTATAAAAAAATAAAATAAAAATGATAGAAATACATATAAAGGATATTGAGGCAGATTGAAACAAGGGGCCCGTTCAAACAGTTTAAATTTCCTGCTCCACCGGCGTGTAAAGAAAATAAGTTTGAGGGGGGGGGGGCAGAGGAGAACAAGTATATTTACGTATACCGGGTACGCCAAAAAAACGGACAAAATGCTTTTAATTAAAACTTTTGAATTATATTATCGATTTTAATAAAACAAACTGCACTTTTCAGGATTTTGAGCAAAAATACTTTTTCGTCCGCCATTTTCAATTTCAAAATGGCACACAGAATCAAACTAAACCCTTCAAAGAGGCTCGCTTATTCTTATGTTCTAAAAGATTTTTACAACGTTTTTTGAATTTGTGAAAAAGCCCTATTTCTGCTACGCACAACGAGGTATGAATCATCAAAATTGGTTTAGTGGTTCCACCACCAAACCGATTTTTAATGTTTTATACGTCGTTGTGGGTGCAGGATATAGGGCTTTATTACAAATTTAAAAAACATAATAAACATCAGAATAAACAAGCTTCTGTGAAGGTTCATGATTGTGTGCCATGTTGGAATTTAAGATGGCGGCAAAAATCAATTTAAACAGTTTTGTATCACCTACATTAACTCCTGAAAAAATCACTTCGTTTAATTTTGATTGCAGTGACTTTTACTTCATTTTCTTTTACTTCTTACTTCTAAAAAGTGCTAAAAATTTTAAGATGTCACAATCGAATAAAAGATCGACGTGTCCAAGGATTTTTCCAAAATCAGACTCTAAATACGTGAAAAGCTCTCTGTTTCGTTTTCGTTGGAACACACTGTATGTAGAGAACAAACCTTTTAATGTCCTTGTCAATTTCCTTCAACTTGCGATAAGATTCCTCTAAAACCTTCTGTTTTTTGCTTAGGGACTGTTCTTAAATTACGAACACACAAGGTGTAGTGCGGGGAGGGGGGATTTAGCCTTGCGTTACACGCGATATTTTTTAATGTTTATTTTAAAAATTTATTATAGAGGGTGGCGGGGGATACCTAAAAACATCGTTGAGTTCTCTCAAGGAGAGTTTTAATGCATTTCTTGCATATACAGTGTGTCCACGGATTGAGTTCGCGTAAAGTATAAATGACAACAAATCTTCGATTTAGATTCTGATATCCTGGGGATCGCGCCTGCTGGATCTTAAACTAACATGTTAAGAAAATAAGGTAAATCAATCAATATACAGGGTGGTTTAGTAGTAGGTTAATTCGATAAAAATTGATAAAAGTAAAGTCCCTTTTTTATTACGAAAAGTTGTTTTAGAACATATCGGAAAAACTTATAAAAAGGAGTTTTTTAGAATTAAAAGTTACGGCTGATTCTCAATTTTCCGAAAAATCAAGTAACAATCGTCTTAAGAAAAATTTTCATAACCGACTAACAAAATCAAAGTTTGCTGATTTTTTTGAAAATTGAGAATCTGCCGTAACTTTTAATTCTAAAAAACTCCTTTTTATAAGTTTTTCCGATATGTTCTAAACCAACGGTACTTTACTCTTAACACTTTTTATCAAATCAGCTTACTAAACCACCCTGTATATCAATTGATTTGGCTGATTTTTTTAACATCATAGTTTGCGACTTAGCAGGAGCAATTCCCAGAAGATCAGAATCTAAATCGAAAATGTTTTGTCGTTTATACCTTACATCATCAAATCAGACTACTAAACCACTCTGTATAATAATTGATTTGGCTCATTTTCTTAACATCTTACTTTGAGACCAAGCAGGAGCGATCCCCAGAAAATCAGAATCTAAATCGAAAATTTGTTGTCGAACTCAATCCGTGGACACACTGTAGAATTTAGTTTTTTGTGATGCTAACTTTATTTACTTATACATGCATATTTTACGAAGCATTTCCAACTGGATGCCCAATTACAGACTCTTCAGACAGATTTTTGATTAAAATTTTGATGTTAATTGGCATCTCCACATTTCCACGAAACAGAATTCATAACGATATTTGAGGAGCTTGCGTTCAAAAGCGGCTATATCCGTTTTTTTGCCGAGGTGCTTTTTTGCGATTTTCGGGTTAGTTTCACAAGATCCATCAGCCGGCCCGTTCATTTCCATTCAAAACGGGTTATTTGTATTTTAAAATCGCATATAAAGTCGGCCTTTTGCGTGTATAAAGGCGAACCGACGAGAAGTTTTTCTCGATTCCTGAACATTTTTTCGAAATGGATATAGCCGCTTTTGAACGCAAGCTCCTCATTTGTTTGTTTAGTTCCGGAGTATACAGTAATTAATTGAAATCAAATTAGCGAGTGGCTATCAAACACACAAACTTGCTTCCCCTAACAAATCACAAATAAATATTAAATTAGCTTAGCTTAGCGCCCGTACATATAAAAAGTAAATAGGTAGATAATTAATAAGTAATAGATTATTCTACACAAGAAAGGCGATGGAGCAGACCTAAAAAACTATCGACCTACTCCTTAATGCAATTTAAAAGCTTTTCACAAAAATATTAACAGATAGACTAACAACAAAATTTGACGAATATCAACGATCGATATATAAAAGCTTTCGATAGCATTGAGCACTGGGCAGTAAAAGTATCTTTAACTAATAGCCGAATAGATTACAGATACAGAGACTTAATAGCCGATATATATAGCGAAGCAACAACATCAATCAAAATCCACGGAGGAACCAAGCCAATCCGCATAAGACGTGTCAGACAAGGTGACACAATATCCCCTAATGGTTGGGCAGAAGTTGTGGTGATTTTGATATAAATTGGTACGAATAATAAACTTATGAAGACATTTACAAAAATCATATTTTTTTTCCGGCGAGGTAATATATACGGCGACGCGACGCTTTCAAATGTGACATAACATTGATCCAGATTTTTTGAAATAACTAAATAACTACATTAGATAGGACAGTTCTAATTCCACTTTTAGGCAGACCATGAGTGTGCCTTCCTAACAAGGTATTAAACTTTAGAAGCGTGATTAAGTTCCATTAAATAAAAATTGTTAAATTTAGTTTTTATCAAAATTTACATTTTTGTATTTTTCCTTAATTTTGGCTTATCTGAAGCGGTTAAGTGGTTTTAGGGGTGATTTTGGGTTTGGTTGCAAACTAAGGTTCCTTTTGAGTCTGCCTATGAGAATATATTATAACTTAGATTTTTCCCTCGCACGAAAAAATTTTGAATTTAGTCAAGTCAATTTTTTTATAAAATCCATGGATTTGGCTCATAATAAAAACATTTTTTTACTACACTTTATTTTGAAATATTTTTTTCTTAAGTTTCGATTATTATGTTTTAGAATTTAAAGGAAATTTTAAAAAATATATTGCAGTTCAAAAAAAATAGTCAGGGAGTTTGGGAATTTAATCCAAACACAAGAAATGATACTTTAAAAATCCTTGAATTTTGAGTCAATTTTGGCACCTCTTCATTCATGTCCTTGGGATTTTTATATTTCCCGGGTGATTTTGTTCCTCCAATAGAATTTACTTTCCCAAGGAACAAGCTTTCAAAACTTGTGTGAATCTCCAAAAACCATATTAAAGTTTTCATGCCATTTGCCTCCAAAAATAGCTAATTTGAGAGAATCTATGAAATCCCATAAAAACAAGTCATTACTGTTATTAACTTGCTATATATCTATGACTTGAACTTAACTATAGAAATTTGTGTACTTCCATCATATACCAAATACTATCATCCAGTTTATTAAAATACGGGGTGGAGCAAATAAAAACGAAGAAAAAAAACTGATTTTTTTTTGTTACAACTCTTAAACTATGCTACCGATCTTATTGAAAAAAGCTGATGTTTGCAGGAAATTAATCAGGATTTTCAGAAAAAAAAATTATCCGCAATCTTGAAATTACAAGATGGCGCACAAAATCATGCTAAACCCTTTAAATTTGCTTGTTTATTTTTATGTTCCAGATCTTTTTTTAGTTTTTTTTTTAATTTATAAAAATCCTATTTCAGCACGGACGAGGTACGAATTACTAAAATCAGTTCGATTGTTCCAAAAAAATAAATTTTTGTTTTAACCTTTGTTGTACAGATTATAAGTCTCCATTAATTTCCTAATAAATTAATTATTACTAAACCCATTTTCCTAAAATAAAAAATATCAAGAATTAATTGCTCTTTAAAGGTCCCTATCGAAATTTATCACCTTTTTAAAATCCAAGATGGCGGTCAGAATCAAACTATAATACCTTCCTAACTATCATATTAGCAGACTTCAAGTGAAGCCATAATATATCGCATTGAAAATAGTTTTTTTGTAAATATCTCTCTAAAGCTCCTACAAAGTTTTCGGTTATGACACAAATTATTGAGCAAAATATGTTCTACCATATTCTCCGAAAACTGCATATTGATGCGATGCTCCTTTAAAGAGATTGGCGTGAATGGATTTGGACCAAAATCTAATCAGCTCGTTACAGTGTCGAACACTATTTTACCTGAAAATGTCATAAAAATTGGTTTAGCGGTTTAAGAGCTATCATGTTACGGACAGACTCACACACAGATGAATCGCAGAAGGCTAATTAGATAGGTAGATTTTGAACTGTAGAAGCCGCTTTTAGAGTTAAATATAATAGATAAAAGAGATCAATGTATGAGTGTGCCTTTGTTTTACGAAACTTCTGTCTTGTTTTCCTGAAGCTAGTTGCTTGAAGACGCGTATTAATTTGAGGCAGAATTTGCATGAGTCGGTGCGAGGCGAATGAGGCATATGTATGTGTCCGATCGGAGTTGGTATTTTAAAGGAACATTATGCTTGAAGACGCGTATTCATTTGAGGCAGAATTTGCATGAGTCGGTGCGAGGCGAATGAGGCATATGTATGTGTCCGATCGGAGTTGGTATTTTAAAGGAACATTAACCCATTTTGGGTTAAGGATAGAAAGAAAATAATATTTATTAAAAAAAAGTATTTTTGTATTATCAATATACATAAATGTAATAAGTACCGTAAAAAAATATAGTATATTAACTGTTAGCTCCCGCTAAATTTCGCGGTTGTTTTTTAATTTTAAAACCACACAATTGGATGAAGGACAGAGTGCATTTCGCGCATTTGGACATGCGCACCAACAATCAGAGATCCTTTGTCAATCGCCTCGAGAAATGGCGTGTTAATTTCGTTCTCCAACTATTTCAAATTTCTACACCTGAAAGTGCTCGATTTTGGTGTACTGAAGCATAGAACTAGAAACTTCAGCCCTTCAGCTACGTGGTGACATCATTAGATCCAGATAGGGGCCCCTTCGAAGTGGATAAATTGGCTGCAAACTGATGAGTGCCTAAACGGCGGTGTTTTCGGTCCGCTGCTATGGTAACGGGTCTACCGCGTGGTCGTTTCAGTAAAAACAAACAAACAACATTTCTCATTTATGTGTTAGGTGTGTACCATATCATTTCGATATTTAAAACAATTTTCATCAATTGCGATAAATTAGTGCATATTTTCGACAATTCGTCATTTTTCTATTTCAGAAGCATTAATTTAGCGTTAATTGTATATTTACCGACATTTCTGTGATTAGATGTGTTCCATATCATTTCGATATTTAAAACAATTTTCATCAATTGCGATAAATTAGTGCATATTTTTGACAATTCGTCATTTTTCTATTTCAGAAGCATTAATTTATCCTTAATTGTATATTTACCGACAATTTCGTCATTTCAAAGGTAAAATCATGTCTGTCAAAAAAGCCGTGCAAAAACGCAAGGTTTTTTTATCTGCGATCACCGAGTGTTATGTGTTTTCACAGACCGCGGCAAAGGACGAAAAAGCGAAAAACGAGTTTCAAGTGAGGTATTCCGATTTGGATGAAACCTTCGATAAATGCATGCTGGCACATAAGGATGTCATTATGTTGATAGACGACGCGGACGACGAGGAGTTTAAAACGCAGGATGCGATCCTTTCAGAAGCTCGTAAATATTTTTATGCGTGTAAGGGGGTTTACTCTAAAATATTTCCGGTTGAGGCCCCATCCTTTTCGGGATCATATGTTCGACAAAACGAATCTGAAACTCCAAAACTCAAAGAGTTAGGTATTCCCATATTTCGAGGTGATAAAAAATTATGGCCAAGCTTTTTCGATCTTTTTAATAACATTATAGATCAAAATCAAAGTCTAAGTAACGTTCGAAAACTTCAATATTTATTTTCATATCTCGAGGATGAGCCTTTAAAATTGATATCAGGGATTAGCTTATCTGATCGAAATTATAAAATTGCTTACGACAAATTAGTCAATAGATATCAAAACAAGCGAGACCTCGCAAATGATGCTTTAAGCACAATTATGAACTCCACCTTAAAAAACGAGTCAGCTAAAGAATTGCGTAATTTAATTGACACCTTTTCTGAATCCCTAGAAATTTTAAAATCACTTAGCTTTGACGTTGACAGTTGGGACTTTATTATTTTTGTCATTTTGTTAGAAAAATTGGATATTCCGACGCGTTCAAATTTCGAAATGAGTCACGCCAATACTAATACCGAAATTTCCACTTTTCAGTCACTTTTTCAATTTCTAGAAAAAAGATGTAAAGTTTTGGAATCACTTCCTCAATCAACAGCACCCAAAAAGGTGCCTATCTATCAAAAATCAAATTTTATGCAAAATCAGTCTGGGCAAAAGCCTACCTATCAAAATTCAAATTCTATGCGAAATCAGTTTGGGCAAAAGCCTACCTATAAATCATCCAATTCGCCTTTTATAGGACTGGCTGGCACCTCAACTAATTCAAGTACGGGAATAAAATGTTTCCGGTGTAATCAAGGTCACGTGCTTTCGAAATGTCAAACATTTCTTGATCTCTCACCTATCGATCGCCTATCTTTCGTCAAGCAGAAAAAATTATGTCTAGTGTGTTTTCATCCCTTGCATGGGGTAGATACTTGCAAATCAAAATATTCATGCAGGACTTGCAATAGTAAAAGGCATCACACTTTAACTCATATCTTAGAAACTAATCAAGAGTCTGGAAGCCAACATACTAGTCTTGTCATTCACACACCACCTGTCAATAATCTTCATGTGTCATTAAATACCTCAGGACCTTCAGGTACCTTTCTTTTATGCACCGCCATAATAGATGTTATGGACGGTTGCGGAAATTTTCAACCTGTAAGAGCATTGCTTAATTCTGGATCACATCAGTGAAAAGTGTATTCAGCGTCTTAATCTTCCTAGGCGAAGTTACACCACTGAAATATTCGGATTAAATCAGATGTCTTCTTTTACTTCCAAAGGGCTCGTTCAATGTCACATTAAAACACAAGGACAAGTCACTCCTTTACTTAATTTCGAAGCAATTGTTGTTCCACAACTATGTTCCAATATGCCTACATTCACTTTGAACGATAATCAGTGGAAACACTTGGAAAACCTTAAACTTGCCGACCCATCTTATTTCAAATCTAGACCTGTGGACCTAGTTATTGGTTGCGAGCTATCCGCACAGATATTCAAGGAGGGCAGGGTTCTTGGACAAATAGGGCAACCTTCAGCCCTTGAAACTATCTTTGGTTGGGTCGTCATGGGAAAAGTTGACGAAGTAGGTAGTCTTACGGAACGAACCAGTTGTTTTTTAACCAGTCATTCACCTCCTTTAGGGGTCATTCTCCCTAGGTTTTGGGAAATCGAACATTTGCCTAAAAAACAAATCTTATCAAAGGAAGAAAAACAAGCAGAATCAATCTTTACTGCGAGTGTAGTACGGCAACCGAGCGGTAGATTCATGGTAGATCTTCCGTTTAAAGATAAAATAAACCCTGACCTAGGAAATACTTATCGTAGATTTTTACTTCTAGAAAATAGATTACTCAAAAATCCTAATCTGTACACTGCCTATTCAAGTTTCATGCAAGACTATATCGATTCTAATCATATGAGTCTAGTTTTACCTAGTCAACCAAAAGTCGACGTATCATGTTTTTTGGCACATCATTGCGTATTAAAGCCGGAAAGCTTAAGTACAAAATTAAGGGTAGTCTGGGATTGTTCGGCAGTCCCCCAAAAAATATTAGTCTCAATGACACGTTGTTATCTGGACCGAAACTTCAAAAGGATATTGCTTCTTTACTCCTTACGTTTCGTCTTAATCCTATTGCCTACATTGCTGATATCAAACAGATGTTCCGTCAAGTCCTTATCAATCCTTATCACCGTCCTTATCAAAGGATATTGTGGAGGTTTTCTCCACATGACCCACTTTCAGCGTGGGAACTTTCTACTGTCACTTTTGGCATGACATGCTCACCTTTTCTAGCCATGCGTACCTTAAATAAGCTGGCAGAGAGAGAAAAGGAACGTTTGCCTATGGCTAGTACTGTTCTAAAAACGTCAATCTATATCGACGATATCTTGGGAACCAGCACTTCGCTTTCTGAAGGTCTCTCCCTTCAAACAGAACTCAATGATTTGTTGAAGTCGGGAGGATTTGAACTTAAAAAATGGGCAAGCAATTGTCCTGAGTTATTGGCAACATTGTCAGAGTCCGATCGTCAAATGCCTCTCTCTTTCGACAAGAAGGAACCCCACTTTATCAAAGTTTTAGGACTTCAATGGCATCCAAAAAACGACATTTTTTCTTATCAATGCCGAATGAAAGACAAACCCCCAACCAAACGTTCTATTTTATCTATCATAGGAACAATCTTCGATCCCTTAGGTTTTCTTTGTCCCTTGTTGCTACAAGCAAAATTTATTTTGCAACAGTTGTAGATATCGAAAATAGGCTGGGACGAAGAACCAGATTCTTCTATCATCGACTCTTGGAACAAACTTCGTTCTGAATTCCCGCTTCTTTCCAATTTTCAATTACCCCGACAAATCAAACTGTCAAAAATCGATACCTGTCAAATCATCGGCTTCTGTGACGCTTCAATTCGAGGCTACGCAGGCGTCGTATATTTTCGTGTAGAAGAGGAAAACAATATCTCTGTTTCTCTCATATCTGCAAAATTTAGGGTCGCGCCTATAAAGTCACAAACTTTGGCTAGGCTAGAACTCCTAGGCGCATTTCTTTTAAGCGAATTAATTGACTTCGTTTTATCTAGCTATGAAGGAAAAATAACTTTTACAAATATCGTTACTTTCTGCGATTCGCAAGTCGTATTGCACTGGCTTTCATCCCCTCCTAATCGCTGGCAAACCTTTGTTGGAAATCGAGTCAGTAGAATCCAAGAAATCATTCCCTCAAACTCGTGGCGCTACATTCCTTCTGCTTTAAATGCAGCCGATGTTGCGTCACGAGGGGCCACCCCTTCACAGCTCATGTCACATGACATGTGGTGGAACGCACCGTCGTTTTTGTGGTCTCCCGAAAACGAATGGCCCGATTTTCATAAATCAAAAATGCCGATTGATTTCGGAGATATTAATCTGGAGGAAAAGCCAAAGGTCTGTTGCAATGCGATAATTGATGTCAACTTCTTAGATCAGCTTCTTATCAAATATTCATCTATATCAAAAATTCAACGTATCATTTGTTATGTCCTTCGAATAGTTAACCTTTTTCAAAACCATTCCTATCAAAAACCCACTAACCCGCCGGACCAAAAAGTTATTTTTGAGAATATTGTTTTTCCTACCACCGGTGAGATGCAAAGTGCGTTATACCTTCTTATCAAACGCGTTCAAGGTTCTTGTTTTTCTGAGCTTTTTTCCGCATTATCTAAGGATAAACCAATACCGAAACCTTTCCGAAAACTTTCACCTTTTCTTGATGAAAATAATATCATTAGAGTCGGTGGCAGATTACAAAAATCTGACCTTTTGTCTTATTCTGCAAAACACCCCGTCTTACTTTCGAGTAACCATCGTTTAACTACTCTTCTTATCGAGTCCACTCATCGACAATACCTTCATCCTGGGTTTAAAACATTACATAATCTGCTTTTACAGCAATTTTGGATATTATCTGCCAGACGGGCAATTCAAAGAACCATATCCAAGTGTTTGCAATGTTTTAGAATCAACCCTAAACCCTTAAGACCGCCCATAATGAGTTCACTTCCCGCTCATCGAATCAATCAACTTAAACCTTTTTCGAGTGTAGCTATCGACTTTTGTGGACCTTTCTTTGTGATTCCTCATCGTTACCGTGGTTGTAAAGCTTTCAAATCGTATGTCTGTGTGTTTGTCTGTACGGCCACACATTGCGTGCATTTGGAATTAACCATGGAACTGTCCACCGAAGGGTTCGTAGGTGCATTCCATCGATTAATTTCCAGACGTGGAAGCGTGACGCAATGCTGGTCAGATCAAGGCAGTAATTTTATAGGGTTTCGTAACCAATTACTTGATTACGCAAGAAGTGCGGCCACCAGACTTTCTATTCGTTGGCATCTGGGACCTCCTCTCAGTCCACATTTCAATGGCCTGGTAGAAGCTGGCGTCCAAAGTTTTAAAACTCACTTTGTTCGAGTTGTCGGCGACCAGAAGTTGTCTATCATGGAAATGTCCACCCTTACATGTCGCATAGAAGCCGTACTTAATAGTCGCCCTTTATCTCCTGCCTCTTCAGACCCACACGATCTTCAATCTCTTACCCCTGGGCATTTTTTGACCCTTGAACCCCTTAATTCAGAAATTCCGGAGTCAGATTTGTCCGAGGTTCCCCTAAATCGGCTCTCGAGATGACAACTAATCCAAAAACTACATAATGATTTTTGGAAACGGTATTCTATAGAGTATTTGCATACGCTACAACAGCGACACAAGTGGGCTGATTCGTCCCCAAATATCAAATTAAATGATTTGGTTATCATAAGTGATCACATTCAATCACCTTTGAAATGGCCGGTCGGTCGGGTCATCGAACTGCATCCCGGCGGGGACGGTCAGGTGCGTGTTGCGACGGTACAAACGGTTACCGGTGTTTATAAGCGGCCAGTTGTAAAACTGTGCCTCTTGCCAAATTAAAAGTAATTTTAATTTTTCTACCTATTACCGGGTATTACAATAGGTTTTTCTTTATTTTTTTTTTTTTTGAATTTTTGTTTGTTTGTTTTGCCTTTTTCGGGATTTCGTTATCTCTAAATAAACTTACAATACTTATCTGTTTTCATTCATTTATATTTATCGGTCGATCATTTTTCTTATATCTATATCTGTCCGGTTGAGATTCTAAAATTGTGGGTTTTGGAGGGCGGATATTTTTTTCTTAATGTTGTATTGTCATGGGATAATGGGAAGTGTGTCAAAAACGCTTCACAAGATTTGATAGATAGTTAGTTAGATAGTTAGACAGAACATCTGAAGCTAAATAAAAGCTTGTAAAAATGGTGGTGGCCACTTTTTATAAATGTTATTGACAGTTCGATCGTGAACGTCTGGAAACTTTACAATACCGTAAACCAGAATAAGATGTCGCAGCTGGATTTCAAATCATTTATTGCATTGCGAATGCTCAAAACCAAGAATTTTGTTGCTAGAGCACTTCCGAGAAATCCGTCCACTCATATGAGAGGTGTCCTGATGGGACACGTCATAAGCAAAACTGACTCCAGAAGAAAATGTCGGGTGTGCAAAAGTCAAACGATTTACATTGCACAGTATATCTGCACGCCGACTGTTTTCGACAATTTCACTTAATCCTTTAGGCCATTGATGCGTAAACGCAACACTATAATTTATGACGTATTAAAAAAAACCTGCTACAAATAAACATAAGTTTCCCGTTTTATATTGTTACTGAAAGTTTACTTGGTAAGATAAAAGTAGAATATATTTGGAAATATAAATATAATTGTGCTTTTTTGAATTTTGAAAATTTGGGAGCCAAAAGAAGAAAAAATGAGGTTTTTCAAAATTTTTTCAGGCAGACGGAAACAACAAATATCTTCCAAATCCAATTTAATTACCTTTGTCTAACCTTACATAAGTGAGATTTGTCTATATCTAATGTCAAAAAGGTTCCTATTTTTGTAAAAAAAATTATTACTGTAGTGTTGCGTATACGCATCAACGGCCCAAAATGGGTTAAGTTGTATATGGACGGCGCCGGCGTATAGAAGCAATATAAGATTTGCTTCTTTCGTTATATATAAAATAGTTGGGGTCAAGTGCATAATTGCAAAGGTTAACTTGTAGTCGCTTTTCCCTTAAATAAGCATGTTTCGATTAAATACGCGTATTTTTTTTTGTGATTTGGACCGAAAAAAGTAAAAATTCTTAAACTAGATTAAAGTAAAAAAAATCCAGATCATGTGTTAAACATCGCTATGAGTTTGAAAATCAATAATATTTACATTAGGTAATTTGGTCTTTTCGATGACGTCATCAATATCGCCGTATCTTTATCTTACCCTCGCATTTTATTTTCAAAGCACCACAGTTGTATAGGTAACTGTATAATATGTTTTTAATGAAACTAAACTTTATTGTAAATTAAAAAAAAACTGCTTAATATTTCATAGATTTTCCCGCACGCCACTCTTATCAAGCCTAGATAGGGCAGCAGAAAATTTCTACATGGTTTCACCGAATGATGCTAACTTGCACATGTCAGTAAAATGAATTTTAGTTCAGTCAATAAATGGCAATTAAGGGGTTGTAGAGTGCATGGAGGGGGGGAAGAATTTTTCTCTCCAGGAATACGTTTAGGGCAGTTAGGACGTTAACATATCAAAAGTCCCAACCCCTAGCCCTCCCGCTTCATTGGCGGAGAGGGGTGAAAAGGTGCCTTTTTTTTCGGATTTTTGCCTATGCCTCGATTGAACAAAAAAAAAGTTTTATTCAAAATTAAAGACCATCAAATTCCCTACAAAATGGTTATGCCTACCTTACCTTTAAGTGTAACAGATTATGAGATAGTTGCCACCAAAAACCGTTAATTTTTGAAAAACACATTTTTGCCCCTTATTTTTGATCAAACTATTTCTTACTTTTAGAAGAAATTTGTCAATGTGAAAGCTGTAGACCAATCAATGTACTTTAAAAATATGTAGCATCTACTAATTTATCTATAACATGTCAAAAGATAGAGCAAATTGAAATTTTTAGAAGAAATACTTCTAATATTCAAAAGTGAGACATTTGATAAAATAAAATGAATAAACATATTTTATTATACAAAAAATATAATTAAAGGCAAAGGCGGATCCAAAATTAGAGCACTTTTCAAAATTTTTGTTGGGAAAAAATAATCAAACTATGATGTGTTTTTTTTACTGCATACAATTTTGTGGCAAAAAAGATCTTCAATTATTAAACCAACCTTACCAACCCCCCTAATAAACCGACCTAACCAACCAATCTTTGTAATGGATAAGTCAAATCAAAGTTTTGCTCTGTTGTTGTCTTAAGTAGTTTATACGGCCCCTTTGAAACAGCCCCACTCCTGCCACCCTAAGCCCCGCCCACTTTCCCCCCTCCCTCCCCAGGGGGGCGTGGTCACGCCCACTTCCCCTCCCCTCCCCCTCTCACCCCCGGAGGCGTGGTCTTCCCCTCCCCTCCCCCCGAAGGGGGTAAAAAAACATGGCGGCCAGCCAATGATAGGCGAAGTGGGGGACCCTTATTTTAAGGGTCGACCAATAGGAAGCGACTTCTCCGAAGGGGGGAGGAGCCAAAATGGCGGCAGCAGGAAAAAAAAGATGGCGGCCAGCCAATCAGAAGAGAGCTTGCCTCTCATTGGCTGGCCAATGATAGGCGAAGTGGGGGACCCTTATTTTAAGGGTCGACCAATAGGAAGCGACTTCCCCCGAAGGGGGGAGGAGCCAAAATGGCGGCAGCAGGAAAAAAAAGATGGCGGCCAGCCAATCAGAAGAGAGCTTGTCTCTCATTGGTTGGCCTTTTGAAAGTCGAAGTGCGTAACACCGTGCATGAAGGCGTAGCAATAATAAAAGATGGTCATAGATTTCCCCCCTTTGAGTATTAACTTTCCCCCCTTTGAGTACGTACCAGTGCAAGACTGGCACCCTATTTTCTCTCTCTCTCTAGCACACTAGAATTATCTCTCTCGTTCTAACGGATCCTATTTTCTCTCTCTCTCTAGCACATTAGAATTATACGTACTTAACTATTTTAATAAACTAGAAATATAAATAAAACACATTATAAAAAGTTAAATTGTTTATTTAAAAAATATATTTATGTACTTCTAAAAATAATAATACATGTTATTACAATGTATTCCAAAGTTTTACATCGCCTTCGAGTGGATTGTAAGTTAAGAATGAGTCATGAAGTATTAATGCGTATGCTCTGGTATTGTCTGGGAATGACGTCTTGCTTTCAAGTTCAATTTTAATGTCCACAGTCCCTGCTTTAATGGGTTCCGATTGACTTGCACAATCAATCACAAATATAGGGTTTTTTGTGTATTCCTTTATCCCCATCATCACATCATAATTTTTTCGTGAATAATATCCCTCTTGAAAGTTTTCATAATAATAGTACGCAATATTAATAAGAGATTTTTCAAAATCCAAGTTCCAGCGTTCGAGGGGATAGACATCTGAATTGAGATTGAATTGAGATATAGACGAATATCCCGAATATTAGCATTAATAAACTCTGTGGCCGACTTTGTTACAGAATCAAGACTGTCGTTTGATTGAAATCCAATAATTATATATCGAGGTTTCTCCAAACTTGTGGACGTTTTTAGGGCCCATACATCATTAGAAGTTTTTCTTAAGGATGGAAGTTCGTAAAGATCCCAGGATCTATATGCAGCCTTAATATCCGACCCTGTGCCTCTCCGTTTAATTTGACTATATAGTGCCAGTTTTTGTCTATCTTCAGGAATAAGATGCTTTATTTTCCATTCAAGTTTATTAATATTTACGCTGGCTTCAGCTTTACCGACATATGCGTTTTTGAAAGTTCGGGCTATGGTAAAATTTAATTCTGCTTTCAAATTAACTACCCCTTTATTATAATCCTCTGCAAAGCCAAATATCTGTTTTAATGGTATTCTACCACAAAACGTGTTAGATAATTTGTGATAGATAGGACCCGCTTTGGAAGACTGGTTCCAACCAGAGCTTTCTAATCGGGAAAGGTCTACTTTCCCAAAGGAGACAAGATTTTTTAATGCTGTAGCAATACCTGGTTTTCTTATTGTTTGAATTGTTTCCCCTCCTAGACAAAGTCTAATTTCATCAAAGAGAAAAAGTAGACAGTTATTTGATAGGTAGGCATCAGCATCCGTAATACCAGGTGTAAATGTTCCTTCAACATAAATAAAAGAGTCTGCAATATCAAGTAATAAATCCGAATGATTTATGAATATTTGAACTATATCAGAATTTTCAAAAGTCGGAGATCCGTAAGGTTTGTAAGTATAAAGATGTGTACTAACTAGTGAATTGTCAAAGATAGGGTTGTCAAAAATATTAAGTTTCATTGTCGATAATTCCATATTAAATTTTTAGTTTAAGACCAAGAGAAACTAAGAAGTCCAGGTCGGATTTTGAGAGCCCGTATGGTGTTGATACCTTGGACGACAAAGTCAAACTGTTATTGCTAGATATTTTATTCTGTTTATATTGATAATTATCAATTTTGGGGCATGTCGTAGCATGACTTAGATAACAAAATCCCATATTATTGTAGTTTTCGAAGTTCAAGCTTAATAATTATTTTTTCTCCCTGAAAATCAATTAGATTTTCGTTATCGTTTAATACCTGAATGGTTATGTTATCAATATATTTTCTAGAGATAGGCTTTACAGGAAGATAAATAATATTCGATGGTTCTTTAGTTAATTTATATCCTGGTTCAACGTCTATGTCAAACTCAAATAATGTATGAGATTCTTTTTCGTTGTTATATGAGCCTCCTATTAAATTACAGCTTAATTTTATTAATCTAGTTGCAGTTATGTTTACAGCCTGAGTTGAAACGTGAACCTTATCCGGAGTTAAAATTTCCTCACTAAAGCCCAATACAGAGCTTAAAGAGTTTTTAACTGTAAAATCTATAAACAAATCACTTTTTATTTCACACTTTAATGTATTATTATTTGCTGCTAAACTAAAAGTTCCAGATTTTACAGACTTTTTTTGTAATTCAAAAGACAAACCGTCTAAAATTGCTTTATTAATATCAGATATCTCGTATGCTCCAGATGGAATACGTACTAATATTATTTTTGATTGCTTATTCTCTCTAAAGCCAATTGTATTATTTTCTCTGTGAATATTATGTATTGAATTGTACGAATAAAAACCCAGTAACCCTAATCCGTAAGAACACTCTCGCTGCAATTCTATGGGTGGAAAAAAGTTTGCAGCTAGCACACTGGTACAACCTGACAGGGTGAATGTAAAAGACATACTGTCACAATGCTTTATAATTTTTTATTTATATAATCACAAAATTGCATAATACATAAAAGATAACTTATTATAAAAAATATAAACTATTGCAAAAAAAAAACTTAAAAGATACCACAAACGTCACGAGATTCTTCAGTTATGTTATACACAGAAGTTTTCGCTTTTAGTGAACAGCCACAGCAGTACAATCTTCTTGGGGGGATACTGCAGGTGTCAACATCGCTATCTTCTTCATTTGGCCAGTGTTCATAACACAGTAGATGAGATTTTATGTCATCATCATTCTGCAAATACATAGGCAAATTGCTATAAACATGTTTAATCTCGTGTGATGCCATTGCCAGTATTACTTCTTTTGGAACATACTTCAATTCTTCGACGCTCAAGTTCAGTAAACTCTTTTTAATACATAGAGCTTTTAACGACCCCGCATAAAGCTTAAGATCTTCGCGTTTCATTTCTTCAATATTCATACTCACTTTTTAAGATAACAAAAGAAACTTCAGACATAAATGCCCACAACGAACTGAACCAAAATCTTGCTCACGAAAGTAGTTATATAGAACTTTTTTAGACTTGTTAGAACCTGTCTTTAGGTATTTCACAATTTCTTCAGGTGGTGGTAAATTACCATAACTATCAAAATACCAGGTAGTAGAATATTTCTTTTTATATGCAACCCAGTGCGTGCCCATTCCTGACGTTTCATCTAAATTTACTATTGCGCATTCGTTATTTCTTGGACCCTTTTTTGGTAATGCGTCTTTCATAAAAACACCTCTAAAATTTGATATATTTAATTTTTTTGCACAAGTTATAAGATCAAAGTTTGTTAGTGGCCTGTCAGGAAGGGAACTTAAAAGTTTTTTGAATGAGAATTTTTAAGGTATAGTCCTAGGCCTGATTTATAGGGTTTTAGATATAATCCACTACCGTTCTTATTTATTTGTATTTCTTCCATAGCGCTATTATGCCTTTTATTTTCTGAAAGTGACTCTTTAGCCTTTTTTATAGCATTAACTGTTCTGGCGACAGTGGCGGCGCCTGAGGCTAATGACCCGATAGCCCCCAAGCTGGCCAAAATAGGTAATATGCCAATAAAACCACCAGTCTTGGGTATTGGTATAATTCTAGGTTTTAAAATATTTTTTTTTACCACCAGATTTGTTAACAGTTTTTTTTGCAACTTTTAATGCAGCTTTAGTTAATTGTAATAAATTATTTTTATTTGACTTCTTTATGCCATCTCGTACTTTTTTAACAAGTCCTGACCCGAAAGAAACTTTTTTTAATCTTAAGTTGATTTTACTTTTTTTATTTTTACCCTTTCGTGATATGATTTTATTAAGCCTTAATCCATATTTTTTTTGGTCACTAAGACCCATCCCCAGCTTTCTTTTTGCTTTCATAATCGTTGACACTAACCAAGCCTCTGATTTTTCTTTCAAACTAGAATTAGGTGATTTTACAATTTCCCAAGCGTTCTCCAAAAGCACTTTATCTGCAAGGTGCCTTTTATCTATATTATTTGTATTGGAGTATGCAATATCGTGTTCTCGTGCAAGGCTATCAAGGTGATTTTTAGGTATGTCTCCTCTAGCTAATCTCTTTTGTAATTTTGTTCCTGGACCGGTGAAGTTATGACCAGGCAAGTGAAGTTCAAACGGTAGTTTATTAATTAAGCTGTTTACTAACCCACTGCCAGTCTTTTTCCACCGACCACTTCGCAAAGGTCTGTTTCTTTTGAGGGTCTTCATAGAACTAATATTAGTTACTTGTATTTGACTGTTATATAGATTATTTTTGCGAAATGAAGATTAAGCAGCTAAAAAACACATTTAGTGTAACAAACTTTGATGAAGCCGTTGGAGATGGACTAAAGTCACAGCAAAGAAGGCATGGTAGTTTATTTCCTAATGATATGCGTGCAATATTTGCGGGAGGGAGTGGATCAGGAAAAACGAACGTTTTATTATCAATGCTGGCTCATCCTGAAGGACTTAGATTTGAAAATGTGTATATTTTTTCAAAGTCTTTATATCAACCAAAGTATCAGTACCTTAAACAAATTTTGCAACCAATAGAAGGATTAGAATACCACGAGTTTGAAAATCCAGACGAAATAATGCACCCTTCTGAAGCAAAAAATAGATCTGTAATTATTTTTGATGATATTATGACAGAATCACAAATACCAATAAGAAACTACTTTTCAATGGGAAGGCATAAAGAAATGGATTCATTTTTACTGATACAATCATATTCAAAGGCTCTGAAACAGGGGCTAAGAGACAATGCTTCGTTTGTGGTCCTTTTTAAGCAAGATGAAACCAATCTTAAACATGTTTTTTCAGACCATGTGGCAGGCGATATTTCGTACCCTAAATTTTTAGAAATGGCATCCTACTGCTGGGAGGAAAAATACGGTTTTTTAGTTATTGACAAAACCAGAGATATAAATGCTGGTAGGTTTCGAAAAGGTTTTGATCAATTTATACTGCTTGAATAAAATATTTAGGTCATTAGTCTTTAAGGCATAGAAAAGTCAACATCTAATTTGCAATGCAGAATAATATAGATTTAAATTTAAAAAGAAAACTTTTGGAGGTTACCAACGCAGTTAGAAAAAAATTTAAAGATTTGAAACATAAAGATCTAGAAAGTAAACAGGATTTGGAAGATCTTTTTGAACCGGTCACATCGCAGCTAAAAAATCTTAAAGCATCGAAGGACTCTAATATTGTTTCCAGCATTACTTCTAGTAAGACGAACAATCAACCGTTTGATGATTATTTAAATGAAAGTAATCAAACAATCAAAAAGTCAGGGCAAGACTTATTACAGTATGGGGAAAATGATTTACCTAAACAATACGATGCTTCCCATTATCAAAGTTTTTCACATTCAGATATTTCTCCAATAGCTAATAGTACACCAACAGTTTCACGTAAAAGTTCAGTAAAAGAAGAAAGTTTTCAAAGTGTCTTAGAAAAATTTATTGAAGATGTCAAAAACCACAGGGATGAGAAAAAGTACGATACCGTATGTGGAGTAAGAGTAAACTCTGACAATCGAAATCGTTTATATTTTGGTAATTGCGAAGTTAAATTTCCCAAAGGTAATGCTGCTTTTTACCGAAATGGTAAAAAAATATTTGAATCAATAGGTAGCCTAGATTTGTATAATTTAATGTTTTTAAAATATCCATCATTTTTAAACCCTGAAAATAACTATGTAAGCGATGACAGTTTAAACGTGTACAAACATATATTAAATTTAAGTAATGCAGCCTATAGAGGATATGTTAAACGAAACGGCTTATTTAGATATAATAACCGAAAGTTTAAAGAAATTATAGTACCGTTGATGACATCTGGCAGCCCCTTGCAATTTAAGAAAGGTTCAGGAGTTAACATTAATCAGAAATTTAAAAATCATGATTCGAAGAATAAAATAGAATATGTTTATTGGAACACTCCTAAAGAACTTGTAGAGAGATTGAAACTATTAGTGGCATCATCAAACGCTGGAAACTCAAGTTTAAAAAATCAAAACGAGATCTCTAGTATATTAGAAGAGTTAAGGGAAAGTAATATAATTTATTAAACATTGGGTATATTACAGATGTATTTTCTAAAAATAAGTGACAGTTGATTCTAAACCGTTGACATGCAAAGGTCTATAGATAAATTTGGGAGAAAATCTGTGGAACCTAAAGGTGAAGGAAAAAGAGGTCCACCGGGGAAAGGGTTCAAATTAACTACGGATGGTAATTATGATATCGGTGGCCGTCGTATTTGCAACTTAGCAGATCCTATTGGATACAAAGATTCTGTAAATTATGATTTCCTAGAAAGACGCCTTGGAAAGTTAGTGGAAGAAACACAAATTCTCATGTCAAAGTTAGTGGAAGAAACACAAATTCTCATGTTAAAGTTAAATAATGACTTAAGAAATACATTAGAATCTAAGCTTAGCAAGGAATTAGATGAAATGACTGAAATACAGAACAACAGAATTAAACAAATTAATATTCTCGCGACTAAAATTGATCGTATAGAAAGTATTGTTATTTTAAATCTTCCGTGACTTAGGCGTGTTCTATTTGGTGTAAATTAGCAGAAATCGGTTTATAGCTTGACACATATAAAAAAAGTTCAGTACATGTGAAATTGTCAAGGGTGAAACAGTCTAGCCATACAAATGACTAAAAAACAACAAATAATTAACGAGCTCTTTAAACCAGCAAGGAAAAATTTTTTAAGAAGGAGGACTAAAATACTAGGATATGGCGATCTCTGGCAGATAGATTTAGCTGATCTTCAAAACCTTGCTGATGAAAACAACGGGCTTAAATATATTTTGGTATGCATAGACTGCTATTCAAAGTTTCTTTGGACTAGACCTATTAAATCTAAAACAGCTGATGTAGTACTCTTAGCTATAAAGTCTATTTTTAATGAGGCTCAGTATACATGTAAAAATTTACAATCGGATTCTGGAGGTGAATTTGTTAACAAAAAATTTCAAAAGGAAATGAAAAAATTACATATTAACTTTTACCAGACCTACTCAACTAAGAAAGCGGCGATTGCCGAGAGAGTTATACGAACTCTTAAAGGAAAACTTTTCAAAGAAATGGCGCTAATGGGGACCCATAATTGGATAGATTTATTACAAAAAATTACAAAATCATACAATTTTACCAAACACAGCACTATCAAAATGAGACCTGTTGATGTAACAAGAAATACCAAACTTTCTATGCTTTTGGTTCCCAAATTAAAAACTAAAAAACCTAAATTTGCCATTGGCGATTCGGTTAGAATAAGCTTATACAAAGGCGTGTTTGACAAAAGTTATTTAATTAATTGGTCTTCTGAAGTTTTCAAGGTAATTAAGGTAAATCCTACATTCCCAACCACATACCTTTTACAAGACCTAAATGGACATGACCTAAAAGGAGCATTTTATACACATGAACTTCAGAAAGCAAAGTCGAAAAATATTTACCTTATAGAAAAGGTAATAAAAACAAGAAAAAAAGGAAGCAAAAATCAACTTTTTGTTAAATGGCTTGGTTTTTCAAGTAAACACAATAGTTGGATCAACTCCAATGAATTAATAAAATAAGTAGAATATATTAAGTTTATTAGAATAAGTTTAGGTTGTAAACTTTATTTATGTTAAATTAGCAGTGTTAAATTTTGCTAGCTTTTATTTAAATAAAACATCAATTTTATTAAATACAGTGTTTTTTATTTATTAATATCATCTAATAGAGTAGAATTTTTATAAAAAAAAATCGACAATACAGCTTATAATCTTATATACCTATATAATTAAGTATATTTTAAAAACTAATAGAATACAGCATAACATAAGACTAAAATATTTTTTTTACATACATTATGTTTAATTGGTGAAATTAAAATATTCAATAACATCCTTAATTATTTGATCTTTTCCGAAATATAAATACTCCAACATGCAATAAGATTCTTGAGAAGGATGCAAATTACATAGTTCGGTTAAAAAGTTAATAACTACAGTTTCTGGTACTCTACATTTTACAACATAGGAAATAAGATTAAAATAAAAAAAATTAAATTTTAAACCTTGTAGTAATTTTAATCTTGTTGAAATTACATGGTTTAAAGAGTCAATGCTTTTTATCCAGTCACTACACAAAAAAACTGTTCCTTCGGGGGTCTCCACTTTTATTAATTTCTCGCCATCTACCATCATCGGAACCATGGTAATGTTTGATAAGTAAATACTTCGGTTGTCGTTCAGGTCACTTGACTCCAAATTGGAATAAAAGTCAAGCCAATCAAGTTGATCGAAACTAACACTGGCTTCCACTGCTCCTAAGTATGTGAATTTAACAACTGGATCAAATCCTCGAGCGGGGCTTATTCCTGTTTTGATTTGTAGTTGAATGTTAGATAGCACTATCACTGATTCGTATATATATTTATTTTCTTTCTTAATTAAGTCCCAAAAACTATAGTCAAAACGCGGAAACAAGCCACTTGGTGAATCGGACATCTTACTTTTTTAGTTTTGAAACTACTCGACGCTCACCAGAGAACTAACAGCGAAACGACTCAATCACCGAAGTTAAATAGGGCCCCACCACTTCATGTCTTGGATTCAAGACTTGTTGATTCTTGTCTGATTACTTAACTGGGCTTTTATGCAGGTGTTCAAATTATGGTAATAGCTTTCACGTTAAGACCTGTTGCTTTTTTCTTTCATTTACTTAGTATTTTTATGTTGAAGATTACTGCTTTATGGTACAGAATTCTAATCTATGCATTAAACTTTTGATGAATTCTTTCAATTTGGATTAATTTTTCAAAAAGAGGCTCTAATTCTTCTTCAAATAAAAAACAGGGGAAAGGTTGTCGAAGATCCACGCTATAAATACCAGTTTCTGCTGGAGTACATTCAACTTTAATATTACCAAATAAAATATTCGGTAAAGTCTTGTCGATATTAACTTCGTATTTACCTCTGACTTCTTCTTCGATTTTGATTTCTTTTAAAATGTTAATAAATTCTGTAAAATTTATTGGTGAAAAAAATATCACAGATCTAATTGGTGCCTTAAATAAGTCTAAGATAATAAGCATATCACCGTTGCTTTTACCCCATTTAATACTTAGGTTTTCAAATTTAATCATTTCTTTAGGAACAAAAATGGATAAATAAAAGCGATTTACACAACAGTCAATACCGCCCATACACTTAACACAAAATTTTTCATCGCACGAAGATTCACTATCGGTTAAACTTGATGAAAAATAAACACTATCAGAAATATAGTCCGACATTTTTGCTAACGGTGACTGACTCGTAACAGAACTGATTCTAAAGTTAAGAAGATACTATCCCTTTATACCTCTAACCCCTCCTAGACAAATAAGAAAGATAAACACATCCAAAAATTTATTCGGAAGCAACACGTTACGACTTGCTTTTTTTCATTAACTGACGCCGTGGAGGCCTTAAAAATATGTGCTACAACAGACCATTTTAAATCTAATAGGAAAAGAAGCAATTCGAAACGCAATACTTTTTACAATATCTATATAGTACATTGAGTGTAGTAGTGGAATAATCTACTATCTTTAAAGCAATATTAAATACAAAAATTGAAATTATACCAAGTAAGCTGAAAAAGAAAAAAGATAGGCGCTCAAAAATGGGTGATTAAGTTATTATTGTTTTACGTTATTTAATCCACTTTATCACGCTTACCTGTTTTCCTCTTGACTTTTTTTTAATGGTGATATTCTGAACTGTATACATGCTTTGTGTTTTATACAATTTAAAGTATAGTTTTTGGTAAAGCTACATCAAATACTAATATACTAATGCTTAGCTAAAATGGTTTTAATCTTGTTTTTATATTGTCTTTTCTTTTTAATATAACCGTAGGGCAAAGAAGTAAAGTCTTCATAAAACTTGCGTTTAAGGGAAAGGGGTCTATATTTTTTCGATTCTTGTTTTGTAATAACATCTGATAATTTGGTTCTTCCGATCGATGAAAAATTTACAATTAAGGGGTCCTCTATATTGTTAAGTACCATATTTTTGATGGATTCAAAATTAATTATTTGACTGGCATTATAATTAAGGCTAAAACCTTTAACTTTACATACAACATTTCTTTGGTTTGTAGAGGGGGTAAAAGTAGAAAAGGCATAATTTTTGGCCCCAGCTAGAACAATCTCATCAATATAAGTACCCTTCCCAAACTCTAACAACTCGTCTGTAAAATCTCCTAAAAAATTTCCCAATGGAGGCTCCCACTCTCCAGGTTTGGAGATAAAAAATGCAGAATCCGTATCAACGTATAATAGTCTGTCTCCTAGTCGTTCCATAGTCTCATAAAGCTTTAACCTAGCATGTGCAGTGACGTAAACGGCTATAACTAAATTTACTGTGGGAGAAGGAATTCGAGCGTCTTCCTTAAATTTATAGTTCACGATTATCTTTTCCTCGTTTACGGGTATTATAGAGTTTAGAGTATAATCAGGGCTTGTAATTAAGTCAAAAAAATCTTTTTTATTGTCTAAAATTTTTGTCTGGCTAGGATTCTCCGACTGCGCCCACTTGCCCCAAAACGAATTCAATATCAGCTTGGCAATAGAACGCATACCAGGATTTGATTCAATTTCATCACGATTTAATAAAACTCCTTCATGCTTAAAATAGTCACTAATGTACTTTTCTTTTTGTTCTTCGGTTTTAACTTCAGGGGGCCAGTCTGATGCTTGCTGCTTTTTTTGCAGAAAAGTATTCATAAGTTCACTAAATAGCCCATTTGATTTGGTCTCTGGGTTATAATAACTCATTTCGTAAGACCAGATTTCCGAAAACTTTAAAATTTTATATCCTTTTTCCAGCGCCTTGTGTATCTCTATACTTGCCCAAGTACCTTTTAAACTTCTTTCTTCATCAGAGTGGTCACAATCCTCTAAATTATATTTTTCTGCGCAGATATGACAAAGAACGAACATTAACCTACCATTTATTTTTTGGGGTAGCATAGGCAGTAGCAAGTCGGTTGGTGGCAGAATTTGACATTTTATCAGTCCTTGTATGCTATGAATATTCTCTTTCATGCAATCTTCATGCCCAATTATAATGCGCGGGTGCCTTATACAATAATCTTTATATTTGCAGGAATAAGGATAAAGACTTATAATGTCAATATAACGTATTTTTTCGCCTTCCTTGCATTTATAATACTGTCTAAAGTTTGATGTTCTTCCCCCATAAAGCGCGGAGCGGGGGTTAATAGGGTCTTCAACTATAACAGGATGATTTTCTAAATATTGGGTCATTTCAGGATTTGCTTTTAGCATCTTTCTAAATTCACATTCCCACATAGTTGTCACCGAATATCCCAAGTTTTTGAAGTGATCTAACCTTACTAACGTAGATTCATATCGTGAGTTTATTGATTCGCATTTATTTTCTGTTAAGCTTTCATCACGGGAGTGGGGGTAGCATAAGAAACATCCATGAAATCTGCAGCCTAGGAATTCCAGTACCTCATTGTTTGCAGGACAATATCCATCGACTTTTAGCCCACCTGCTAAATATTCAACCCCATTGGCAGCATGCTGAATCTCAATGCCCCGCCGGTGTGATTCCCAGAGAAGCCACTTAGTACCGATTGTAGAAAATTGCTTTTTTTGACTACATCTGTATCCTCCTGCAGGCATAATTCCTATAGTGTTTGGTTTTAAGTAATTTTTAAGGAAAATTTTTTGTGTTGTACTTGCTATAGTGAAGGCTTCTAAAAACGGATCTACTCCAGTAAGCGAAAGAATGTTTTCTCGAAATTTAAGCGACGCTAACGCTAATATTTTAACATCTTGAATGCAGTATTCCCTGATTTCTTTTTTAAAATCGAATATAACATTTTTTTTAACTTGTTCTGCGTGCCATTTAATTAGTTTTTGTCGATCGTCTTCTTTTAATGTATCTGGCGAGTAATATCGAATGTCTGGAATAGGTCCGACGTAGTTTTCATTTTCTTTTAGGTTAAAAAGATGGGGAAAAGTTCCTTTAGATATTTCGTTTCCGAGTCCGAAAGCTTTAGGTAATTTTGATAGAGCCATTGGAAAATATTGATATGAATCCAAAAATTTTATGTTTTCAATTGCCATACTGATAATTTTTGTTCCGACCATAATTAGGTCCGGTTTGTATTCGGGCATTTCTGTTAAAAAATAGTTTAAGACAAAATGAGTGTCAAATTTGCCCCCGTTTAAAGCAATAACAATAACATTTTTAAAGGTTTTTCGGAGATCCAGGAGATAAGATGAAAATCCCTCAATACATTTTTCTGATTCTAAAACTTGAACCCTTTTTACACACTTTTCGCATAAATCTCTTTCATCTTTCATACATAAGGTGCAGTATTGAAAAAAAACGCACAAGTTGGGAGTATGCCTTAAGGTACGCTCATCAATGCGCTCTTCTTGTCTAGTTTCTAGATCAAAAAATACAAAGGCATTATTTTCGTCTTTTCGAGGCTTTTTATACGGTTGTATATAACAGAATTCATTATATTTATGTTCTTTTCGGCACGTTGGGCAAAATCTAACTTCACACTTATGTATTTTATTTTTTTTGCTTATAGTTATCATTCCAAAGCATTGTTTACAAAACTTTTTTTTTTGACACGCAGTATACTCCTCATTGGGGATTTTTTCTAAATGATTGTTATAGCAGCTTTCACCCAGGAAATATCTTAAACATATATTGCATCTTTTTTTTATTTCTTCAGGACAAGCAGGATATTTTAAACAGTGGGGGCACTGCTTTGCACAACTATGCATTTCTTTATCATTATAACCCCTCTGACAATATTTACAGTAATAAGAATAACCAAAAGCGGCGGTGAGAGATGTCAAAACGTTGAAATGATTTGTTTGGTGAATTAAATTGATTGCTTTGGGAGCATCGGGTCCCTCAAAAATTACATTTTGGCCTCGCATATGTAAAGTATACTCATATACAATAATCTTGTATTGTCCTTTTAAAAAATCTTGAAAAGATCGCAGTTCAGGGATTCCAGCACCGATGTCCGGTATCTCTACGCCAGCGTCCTCCATCAATTTTTTTGCCAAAGTCAACTGCATCTTTTGAGTGTCCCGTAAAATTTTTTTAAAGTTTGGGTCCCCATCTATCCTCGCAATAGCCAAAACTATAGCCCTAGGCAAGCATAAGGAATCGTTATTTTTAACTACTAAAATTCCTTTTTTCTTACTACAAGCCTCGATAAAATCCTTATATTTTCTATCATTTCTCGCACCTACAGGCATATTCACTATCATCATATTTAATCTAAAAGTATCTGTATCCAGTGCACCTTGATTGGACTGATAAATCTTGGAAATAATTTCCCACACGTCATCTAAAGTAACACTGTCAGCTCTTCGAAAAGATAAATAACCCGTACCCGATCTAAATTCTGTGCTTTCAAATGAAATTCCTATCATATCTGTAGGGCTAACATTGTTAAGACCTCTTGTCAAAATTTGATTTAGCACCTCTCTAATCCAACTAACAGGATTTTCTTCTACTGGGCAAGTATTTATTTTAAATTCTATTGAGTTGCCTTGTAAATTAAATCTTCTTACATTTCGTGCTGACTCCCTAACTATTGTAAACTTTTCCATTTTATACTAAACTGAAAAAAGGAGGGGGTCTAAACTATATACTTCCTCAAAATTTCAAAAATCACACTTATTTAATAACTGATATTCAACAAATCAATATGTCTAACCAGAAAAAATCAATGATAGAAAGTCACATTAACAAACTAACGAAGCTTAAAAACTGGGTGCGAAGTTATGAAGACTTAAGAAAACTGGAAAAAAGGCTACGTCTTATTTGTCTTAATGATAAGAATTTATTTAAAAAAAATAACTGAACAAATGTAATGCAATACAAAAATAAATAGTTGACTAAATTACCAATTGTTTTTATTTATAGCTAAGTATGAAATCAATTTGCGATGCACCAAAATTCTGACAGAGCCAATATCAAAGTACACTCTCTAACCAATTAGCAATCTAAGAACTTGCGCCCACACGATTACCGACGTATTTTAGAGCAACAACGAGGTTTGATATTAAGACATGCGGCGCACTCTCTCGCACGCTTGTAAAACCACACTCACTGGGGTTATTTATAGGGTCACTGCATCACGAAGACGTAGTGTCTTCTTAGGGTAGCGACACGACAGCTAAATATTTTTGGTTATATGACGAATCTGACACTGTCAGGAGCGTAGCTTTTTTTGTGTTCAAAAAATAAAATGATTTACAAATGTTACGTAAAGAACTGTCCATCACACACCTTATATATATATTTAGACTGTCCAAATAAACAAACCAATAAAATAATGCTTTTTCGGATTATCGAATATAAAAACTAAGAAACAAAAAAATAATTGACGTGTTTTATAAAATATAAAAAACTATTGTTGGATTTTGTATCATTTAATAAATTTCTTTATGCACTCTAGGGCATAAAAGTGTATGTTTATTCCCTTTTTTCATGGACTAAGGTAGTATTTCTTATCCCCTGTGATTAAACGTAATTTCTTTAAAACTATAAAGGCAAAATATAGGTTTTTTGGATCATTTTATTTTATTAAAATACAAAAAACAAAAAGCTATCATGATACACGATACGGTTATTCTGTTGCTTCCTGGTTGCTTCCAGCTTGTTTGAAGTTTACTGTACTTTGCTGATGACTTGGTTGGTTTCGATTATTATTATTGTGTCCTTTGGCATTGCCTCCATATAAACGAAGCATTTAACTTTCCACACTTCTCCAGGATGTAAAACAGGAATACCTTTTCGATGAAATTTTCGACATTCTTTTTATTGCATAATTTTCGGTACCCTGAAAGCTACTTTCTTTGGCGGCCTTTTCACTTTATTCTTTGATCCCTCGTTTGTTCCATCTTTAAGAAATTTAATTCGAACATTTTCTCGACTAAACCTATTTAGTCTGTTATGAAATAAATATTATTTTTTGCACATTTTTTCTATGTTTGTTAGCGTCTGACTGACTTTTGTTTAATGTCTACCATAGCAACGCGCCCAAAGCTCACCAAATAAATGAAAAATATCACTGCCCACTGTATTATTATATACCGGGGTGACATGCTAAAACTAGAGTACGTAACTAGAGTACGTGTAAGTGGTTTAATATTTATTTATTTTATGATTATTAATATTTTTAGTATAAAAACATTGCCATTAAAGTCCCTTTTAATCATTCAGCAAATTATAGCCGTCCTTCCGGTCGGGCTTAAAAAATCTTGCCGCGGGATTAAAAGTAAACACAGCAGTCCCGAGGTTTATAATATACCAACTATTATTTTATTGCGGTGTCCAAACAAAAGCGGACGGCGAATAAAACGTCGAAAGAACAAAATGTCGGACACAAAAGGTCGAAAACATATAAGGTTGAAACTACAAAAGGCCGAAAGTACAAAAGGTCGAAAGGACAAAAGGCCAAAACTTCAAAAGGTCAAAAATAAAAATATTAAAGGTCAAAAATACAAAAGGCGAAAGTACAAAAGGACGAAAATACAAAAGGTCGAAAGTCCAAAAGGTCGCAAGTACAAAAAGTCAAAAATACGAAAGGTCGAAAAACAAAAGATTGAGAAACAAAAGGTCCAAACAAAAAATCGAAAGTAGCTACACTGTAATGATTGTAAAAAAAGGCTTTATTATAGACACACACCTAACGCACACACACACAAACACATACACGTACACACAAACACATACACGTACACACAAAGAAGTCACGCCGATATTGCTAAGATAAGTCAATATACACCCAAATAAAACAGTTTCATCTCGTCGGCATCATCTCAAAAACATTTTTTTTCCTCCAAAGCAATACCTTCTCTAGCCATTGTTGCACGGGCTAGAGAGGTAAAAAAAAAATCAACAACAACAATCTAAAAATTCAAAGTCTAAAAACATTTTTTGTGCCATCTCTAGGTATTTGTTTGGGTAGTAGCACGACGGGTCGCGGAACTTTGTTCGAAAATATTTTTCTCAAACGGAAATTTGTAGAAAACAGTTTTTCCGAACGGAAATTTGTTCGAAAACATTTTCTTCGACAGAAGTTTGTTTTAACACATTTTCTACAAACAAAAATTTGTTCGAAAACAGTTTCTTTGAATGGAAATTTGTTCGAAAACATTTTTTCCAAACAAAAATTTGTTCAAAAACCATTTCTTTGAACGGAATTTTGTTCAAAAACATGTTCTTCGATCGAAAATTTGTTCGAAAACAGTTTCTTCGAATAGAAACTTGTCCGAAAACATTTTTTTTAAACGGAATTTTGTTCGAAAATCATTTTTTTTAAACGGAAATTTGCTCGAAAATAGTTTCTTCGAACGGAAATTTGGCTCCTTGACCTTTTTCCATAAAAACACTCCAAATCATAGGTTTGCGCTTAATTGATAAAGGTTAGAATAACACATTTTTCGAGAATATGTTTCGGTTGGTTTGGTTTCAAACTCTCTACCCAGACAGCACAAGTACGTACTATGTACGTACATAGTACGTAACTCTGCGACGTCCATATAATACGTCATAGGGATGTAATTTTCGCCATGTACTAAGTACGTAAAAACTCGTACTAAATACCTACATGGTACGTCCAATTAAACGTAAACCATGTATATGTACGTACTCCAGACGTACATTGTACGTATATAGGACATCAAATTAAAATAACAAAAGTGTAGAATTAGGACTAGGCACCATTAAAAACTATTCTGGCTTCCTGAACATTTCTACTTTAGAGTGATCTTCCAGGTTTATCTCGAGGCTCGAAGTCTCGATAGGTTTGAAGTTTGTTTTACTTGATTTAATTTTTAAGTAATATATCTCTAATAATGTCGTTAAATGTTATAATCCCAAATCTAAAGAACTTATGTTATTTTAAAAACAAAGACTTACTGATATCAATGTAAAATAAAAAAATAAAAGTTTTGGAATATTTTTCAAAAAATTATATTTTTGCACAAAATCTACCTGATTGGAAGCACAGCAGAACCACAGGAATAGAAACTATAACAAATTTACAAAAAAAGCAAAATTTAGAGTAATCCCACAGAAATGATATTTTTTATCATTGTAGGTAAGTACTATAACTAATATTATATCTAATGGTAAAAGTGTATGCATTAAATTGTTTCGTAGTCTTTTTTGTATTAATTTATATTTCAAAAATAAAAAGTTGGTCAAAAACTTAAAATATAAGTATTGTCTTTAATTTTTTTTTAAATATTTTACATAATGTAGGTACTCTGAGATCGCATTACAAACTTCTAGAAAAATTGTAGGGACTCTAAAAATTCCGAGGATAATTTACAATATTGTATAAAAATTGCGTGTAGGTACTCTAATTATTCCGAGGTAAGTTGACGAGTCGCCCATGGAAATTCCGAGGCAGGTCACGTGGGCTTGTCGCTACCCATGGAGACGCCAGGCTTCCAGGATGCAGTGACCCTAGTTATTTAGTCGAAGCAGCGCATGTGAAACGGTGTTCGTTTAAATCGATATTTAAGTAGAGCTTTTGGAACGTATCAATAACAGAATGACCCTATAGAAACCCTTATTGATTGGGGTAGGACAGTTAAAAACCGGCTTATATCGATGTGTAGTATTTTTGGAATGTTATATGTCTAAAAAAGATAGCTAATAGATGGCGAAAGTGGTATTGACTAAACGATGAAAATTAATATAAAAACAAAATCTTACCAAAATAAAACTTTACACAAAAATAAAAATAAACATACATTTTTTAAACACATATTATAATGTAAAAGAAACCCCTATAATAGCACTAAAACTGCAGACAGAAACTATGTCCTTTTTAAAGTCTATAAAAGTTTGTGTTGATTAAAACCTAGATTTTTTAAAAAAATATTTGATAAATGTTTCAGTAATGTTTATCAATATTCAGCAAAACATGCGTAAAAACACTAAATTCATCAGCTACAAAAGCACTAATTTTATTCTAAGTTTGGTCTTTTAATGAACACTTATTTTTTTATAGTTGTAAACTACTGTGTAATAAAATACAGTTCTGACTAAACTAGTCAAAGTAATATTCAAAGCAAGGTGTTTGGTGTTTTTATAGCAACTTTTTGAGGCTAATTGCGCATGCTTAAAAATTCTCCGCAGCTCTACAAGTAAGAAAAAACTAGATTTTTTTTCATTGGTTAGAAAAATCCGCCTTGAAAAAACGATTCCATCAATAGAAAGCTAATTTGTGTCATCCTATTTTTTAAGCAGATAGTCAAAAGGGTTACTTACCATACTTGTATGGTTTTTTAATTAGCTTATTTTTTTAGTTAACAAGTCACGACGTGAAGGAAGGATTCTTATCAAGCACTAGATTTATTGGATTTTTTTGTCAAGTAGATAGCAAAGGGAGATATCTAGAAAAACCTTTCCAAGAAATGGTGCACACCTGCAAGCCTTCTCTAATTTCACGAGGGTGGTTTTTATCTAGATTGTACAGTTGGTATCTTTGGTAACCCTTAGTTATCAAATTTTTTTGTCATTATTTTAATATCCTCAACCTTTTTCGTTTGTTATCAGATACGATGTTACGCAGATGCGTGAAAAGAAATAGCAAATTAAGATAAAGTCAAGCACAGTGGGTGGTGTACCCCTATTAAATCCACAAGTTATTAGGCAATTATTTTAAGACGGATTTTTATCTTGGTCTGATTTTTTTGGATGCTGTCTTATGATTATTATGTCTGCCCATTTTGGGTCGTTTCAAGAGATCAGTTATCTTTTTAATTAATGGGTTTGGGTATTTTATGGGTTTTTAACTAAATTATTATACTCTAAAATTTTATTTTTGAAACAGAATTTTTCCTAATAACCGTTCACCCTTAAAATTAAAAAAAGATAAAAAAGAAAAAGGCAGCCTAGGAGGGGTAATCTTTTTGCCTCGAACGTCTTTTTGTCCCCGCCTTTTTTAGAAAAGTGGAAATGAGAAGAACTTGGCAGCTTAGCAGTTTTTTATTTTTTAGTTACCTAGTTTCAGTGTTTCTAACTACTTGTCAATTGTTTATTCGAGTGTAGTAGAAATAAGAGAAAAGACTTGTGATTAGTTAATTAGAGTGTAGTAGAAATAAGAGAAAAGACTTGTGATTAGTTAATTAGAGTATAGAAGAGTTAAGTTAAGAGACATTGGAATTTTAAATTATTACTGAAAAATGTACTACATGCAGGCAATATTGTAAGTATTTTTGTTTTTATTTTTACTACTCAGTACTTAATTATTTTCTCTGAAATAATTTTAATTAGGTGTGTGTGTGTGTGTGTGTGTGTGTGTGTGTGTGTATGAGTGTGTAAACCATTAAGCCGATTTTAATGAAATTTTGAGATACTTTATAACGGAACAGCGCATCTATATACGAACTTAGGAATATACCTAGTAGAACTTATTTTTCTTAATAGTTTGTGTTACAAGCAAAAACTTGATAGGAGCTTTCGTTTCTGAGACATTTACAAAAAACTGCTTTCAAAGCTGATATAACATGGTGCTTAATTGAAAGTGTACTAACTAGTTAGGAAGATACCCCTTTGCAAGATATAGAACAGTTACTTATTAACAATAGGTATATAGAGATAGTTCCTGACAATAGAGGGTGTACGAATTTTATGTTAGGATAGGACTAGTTATGTTTTTACTTTCTAATATTTATATTTTTTATGTTTTTTATTCCAGTGAAGCTATGATGGCTGCAATCACCTGCATGCACTGTTTGTCGAGTATAATCTCGTCCATCCCCATGGAGTGTATTTGGCAGCACACATGCTGCGGTATGTGCGCTGCACAACAAGAATACATTTGCCAGTGCGGGTGTCGTCTGCGGCCTTCGGAGGGGCTGGAAAGAGTGCAGGATGTATTTACGTAAGTTATTTCTATTTTTTTTTAAATATACTATTAAACTTATATACTATGAGTTTTTACATTAATTTAATCTAACCATTATAGTAAGTCTACAGTGCCTATTTAACATTTAATCGTAAGGCTGCAGCGCGCCACTTTGTCTATCACATCAAAACTTCGATTTTTGTTTGGTGTAAACACAAACGTCCAAGATTACATTTATATAGTAGTAGCAACATATTGGAACCTGTAACATATTGTTGCAGCTAGTGATGTATATTTAGCAATGTAAAAAATAGAGAACAATTTAGCAAAATATTTATATTTTATTTTATTTTCAGGAGAGCCATAAGACATGCTCAGCTCGGCTATCATTTTGCAACCGTGCCCCTCAATTCAGACGGCAGCCTGTATGAGGCGAACCTAATGGGACAGGCTGGAACTTCTAACACCCCTCTGGTTCAACCGGAGGTAGTTTCGCCTCCGTTCTACACGGTGGTAGCCTCTGAACAGGTAAACTATACAAATCTATACACATAATATTTCTCTAGAAAAATTCGATTGTGTACACTGTATATTTTCTCAAAATTTTTGGTGTGGGACTAAAAGATATAGATACCAAAAATATAATTATTTCTTTTTTATTAAAATAAAAAATAACTAAATGGTTTAATAAAAAAAATGGTTAACAATGGTTTTTCTTTTGATTTCAGGATATGTCATCGCCGTCATCGGCACCCGCACCCAATGAGTATATGCCCGCACCGGGACCATCGTCTGCCTCACCTACTACTGATGAGGTATTAATATGTCAAAGTCTTCCGTCCAGTTTTAACGAAATAAGGCTTACGGATGACTTTGACATATTAATACCTCATCACTCAATACCTAGGGAGGTTTTACACCTTAATTATTTAGATGATTTCATCTAAGTAATTAAGGTGTGAAATATCCTATAGTTTTAGACTAGGTTAGGATTTTTTTTTAAAGTTATTTTGTAATAGTATAGTATTTTATTAGTCCATATATTACCTTAGGTTAAGATTATTAATTATTTAGTAATAGTATAGTATTTCATTAGTCCATATATTACCTTAGGTTAAGATTATTAATTATTTAGTAATAGTATATTTTAACATAAATATTATAATTTAAAAAAAAAATAAAAAGATTAAAAAAAAATACCTTTCTTTTAAATTAATTATTAAATTCTGAATTAGATTACCATTAGCTCCATCTTTAGTTTTCAATACATTTTAGTTTGAAAAATGTTTGACAAGTTTATGTCTTTTTTTTGTTAAATATTACACTTTCCTCAATATTCTTTCATTACTCTCAAATATTTTCTGGAGAAAAAGTTTTGAAAAAAAGACATAAATAAAGATAAATAAACCTAAAAAATGGTAATTGACCAACCTTTCTATTTTTATTTTTAAATAAAAATGAAAAAAGACTTTAAAGAAAGCAATAATATATATGCTTTCTTTAAAAATATTTTAAGAAATGTATATAAAAGTTACAGCAAAATCAAAATTTGCTTTAATAAAAGTGAAAAAAAAATACATATTTAAATCATTGATGCTGAAAAAAAGTTATACTGAGTGGGTACGTATGAACATTTATTTAAAATAAAAATATTTCTAGTTTATTAAAATAGTTAAGTACGTATAATTCTAATGTGCTAGAGAGAGAGAGAAAATAGGATGCGTTAGAACGAGAGAGATAATTCTAGTGTGCTAGAGAGAGAGAGAAAATAGGGTGCCAGTCTTGCACTGGTACGTACTCAAAGGGGGGAAAGTTAATACTCAAAGGGGGGAAATCTATGACCATCTTTTATTATTGCTACGCCTTCATGCACGGTGTTACGCACTTCGACTTTCAAAAGGCCAACCAATGAGAGACAAGCTCTCTTCTGATTGGCTGGCCGCCATCTTTTTTTTCCTGCTGCCGCCATTTTGGCTCCTCCCCCCTTCGGGGGAAGTAGCTTCCTATTGGTCGACCCTTAAAATAAGGGTCGCCCACTTCGCCTATCATTGGCCAGCCAATGAGAGGCAAGCTCTCTTCTGATTGGCCAGCCGCCATTTTGGCTCCTCCCCCTTCGGGGAAGTCGCTTCCTATTGGTCGACCCTTAAAATAAGGGTCCCCCACTTCGCCTATCATTGGCTGGCCGCCATCTTTTTTTACCCCCCTTCGGGGGGAGGGGAGGGGAAGACCACGCCTCCGGGGGGTGAGAGGGGGTAGGGGAGGGGAAGGTGGGCGTGGCCACGCCCCCCTGCGGGGAGGGAGGGGGGAAGTGGGCGGGGCTTAGGGTGGCAGGAGTGGGGGTGTTTTAAAGTAGCCGTATAAACTACTGTCTTAGAGCATTGAATTAAATGAATTCAATTCTCTAAGATTGTTTTTAATAGATATAGCATTAAACATTGAGTACTAAGGCTACAAAACAAAAAAGACGCTATTGTATGAAAAAATCAGTATATTTAACTTTTGATAATCTAATTAGTGTAAGTCAGGAATTTCTTTCCAAGCCTAAAAACAGAGATTGTCTTATAAAATTACTAAAGAAAAACTTTAACAAAGTATAATCACAACGCTGCAAGCATCACACGATATTGTGAGCACTGCAATTCCAAACTCCATGCAGCCGTCATTGTAGAATATAGATTTTAAGGTAATCCAGATCGTAAATACTCCACCCGACTGTTATGCCCGCAGTAAGAAAAACGATAAATGCAATGGACTGTAAATATTTTAATTAATGAAAGCGCGAACAAACATAAATATATTGATATGAAATTACGAAATAATGAAAAGGTCCATAGGTTAATTGTTGTGCCACACAACGGCAATCAGAAACAAAGGCATTCACCAGTTTGCAGCCAATTTCTCCACGTTCCAAGGGGCCCCTTTTTGGATCTAATGATGTCACCACGTAGCTGAAGTTTCTAGTTCTATGCTTCAGTACACCAAAATCGAGCACTTTCAGGGGTAGAAATTTGAAATAGTTGGAGAACGAAATTAACACGCCATTTCTCGAGGCGATTGACAAAGGATCTCTCTTGATTGTTGGTGCGCATGTCCAAATACGCGAAATGCGCTCTGTCCTTCATACAATTGTGTGGTTTTAAAAATATATAAACAACCGCGAAATTTAGCGGGAGCTAACACCGACCACAATATTTTGTTTATAAATCCTGCCAGGGATAAGTAGAAAAAATCTGCTAAAGTGTTTTACAATCCCCGCTCTTTGCATGTTGAAGTAGAACTTGCTTAACAGTCATACTTGCTAAAATGGTATAACTCTTCGGCAAATGAAAGTTCCCTAAATGCCTACAGATTTCCTTTATTCATAAAATCAGAGGCAAATATGAAACTATTGACTTAAAAAAAATCTGAAGTGCAGCAGAAACCCAAGAAAGGAACACAAACAAAATAATTATAATTATATTAATTGCAAACATTTTCACATCACGTTTATCCAAATATTACTCTGATTCATTATCACATCTTCCAGGTGTGTTAACAATAAAACAACATAAACTTAAAACATATTATCAAGTACACAGCTTTGGTTAGCAAATTAGCTAACTCCAGAACTATGGGGTTGGGAATCTAAAGCAAACTGTATAATTCCAGCCTTCACCAAATTATACGTGACTTATAAAAACTTAACCTTACCCAATTTTTTAGCTGGCTTAATAAATGTATAAGAGTGGGAACGTTTTTCCTTAAGTTTCTTTCAAATAATACTTATTCCTATTAATTTACCCCCGTCCTAGTGCCCTTAAAGTCGATAGCCTGTCGGGAAGACTCATAATGATGATGATGATGATTAACCCATTTTGGGCCGTTGATGCGTATACGCAACACTACAGTAATATTTTTTTTACAAAAATTGGAACCATTTTGGCATGAGATATAGACAAATTCCACTTATGTAAGGTTAGACAAAGGTAATTAAATTGGATTTAGAAGATTTTTTTTGTTTCCGTCTGCCTGAAAAAATTTTGAAAAACCTCATCTTTTATTCTTGTGGCCCCATAATTTTTAAAATTCAAAAAACGCAATTATATTTATTTCCAAAGATATAGTACTTTTATCTTACTAAGTAAACTCTCAGTAACAATATCAAACGAAAAACTTATGTTTATATATAGATGTTTTTTTTTAATACGTCATAAATTATAGTGTTGCGTTTACGCATCAACGGCCTAACGGGTTAAGTGAAATTGCCAAAAACAGTCGGCGTGCAGATATACTGTGCAAAGCTCACAAATGTAAATCGTTTGACTTTTGCACACCCGACATCTTCTGGAGTCAGTCTGCTTATGACGTGTCCCATCAGATCACCTCTCATATTAGTGGGCGACTTTATCGCAAGTGCTCTAGCAAGAAAATTCTTTGTTTTGAGCATTCGCAATGCAATAAATGATTTGAAATCCAGCTGCGACATATTATTCTGGTTTACGGTATTGTAAAGTTTCCAGGCGTTCACAAGCGAACTGTCAATAACATTTTATAAAAGTGGCCACCATCATTTTTTACCCATTACTATGATTCTATAGTTTGCAACTCCATTATCGTGTAAATCTACGCCTCCCATATATTAATTATATGCTGATATTACCGCTGGTTGGGGAATTGAAACTTTTTTTTTGATTTTCTATTTAGTGGTGGCCACTTTTTATAAATGTTATTGCGCCTGGAAACTTTACAATACCGTAAACCAGAATAAGCTGTCGCAGCTGGATTTAAAATCTTTTATTGCATTGCAAATGCTCAAAACAAAGAACTTCCGATATTAGTCCATATTAGATTATTGAATATAGGTGTGTGTTTAGCGACTTTTTTCTTCTAATTTAAGGGATTTTTGACGGAAACTTACAGGTAACCTAACGGATTTTAAAAAGTTTTGTTGGCAACACTGCTACCGTTATAATGCTAGAAAATCAGAAACTTACTGGCAGCCACTAAAGCAATGGCTCCTTCCTGGCCAACTATGTGCTGCTTGATTCTATCTTCAAGTGGAAATCGCCTTCTTTCTTCAATCTCTTTTTCTTTGATAATTTCTTCAAACTGGGAAAAAATTTAATAAATATTTTTTAATGTTAAAAATTAAAAAATATAATTTAGAATAACAAATGGCACCAGGAGCTGCAGTCAAGCTGAATATTTGTCAGATTATAGTAACCACCTCATAGCACTCTGTAAAAAAACTCTTACCTCCTAGAGTACCGTAATCTTGAAACTTTGCGATCAAATGACAGAGGTTTTGATTGGATTGACTACACTCTTGAGAAATAAATGGTGATAAAATCTATTAGGCGCACGAACTAGGGCTTTAATTTGGTGTATCGCTTATCTGAAGAAACTTGCTTAATTTAAAAAAAACCACTTTACTTGTAGAGATGTTATTTTTGAGACGATATAGATAAGCGATACACCAAGTTAAAGCTCTAATCAATTTTGAATGCGCCTAAGTTTTATCAGAATCCATTTCTCAGGGTGTTTTTTACAGAAATTTAATATATTTTTTGAAAAATCATGTTTTTAGGCCTAATTTGGGGGTTGCTAAATGCAGGGTAAAGTTTTGGAAGCAAATAAAACAGAAATTTATTTTCCGGAATAAAATCTTATATTGCACAAATTTACATACTAAAAAAGCGACTGAATAAAACAGATATTTTGCTAATGATGCAATAAATATATGTTTTATAACATAAAAAGGAAAAATATATTTGCAATACTAAAAAGAAATACAGTGCTAAGAAAGAGCCACGTGAAATTGCCGATGCTAAGAACAACCGCGTATATGATTGGTTTTTACGTGGTTTATTCTTAGTTCTGTGTAAGTACGTAGTTTATACCTCGCACGACTGCCTGGTGTGGTGTTAATATGTGAACACTTAACCACGAATTTACGACTAATGGTTAAGTTCTGTTCGAAAATGCTAAAAAATAGTGGATAGGCAAGCAACAAATCATTTCAGAACTGACTAGATACACGGTCTCTAAATAAACCGGTTGTCTGGTAACTCCGTGTCATGACGGCCGTGACGTCAGAGCTACGTCACAGTTTTCTTAGAAATCAGCAGTCCAACGCTGTTTATTATGTTTATAACGTAATTTCGTCTTTCGTCAGGATATTTTGTACATTTTGGGTCTTGTAAGTAGTATTTATACCTGTTCCGTGCTTGCTATAAATATGTTAAAGACTAACTCTACTCTAAAAATTTTAGCCGCCTGTTATTATTTTGTGCTAAATTCAGGTCAAAAATCAAACGTAAACAATTGCCTACACTACTTCATCTTCTGTATCAACATCTACAAAAAATATGTGTGAAAAAGAAGGTTTAGTCTATATTGCAGGATTTTTAGCACAAAAGCATCACAATGATTTCCCTGAACTTGGTTGCTATATAAATGAAAATGAACCAACAAACATGCATTCATATGCCATGCTTTCACCATTATGGAAAGAAAATGTTAACAAAATGGACAAATGGTTCATAAAATTGCATGGTAGCAATTTTAAATTTAAAACAAATATTGTGAAGCGATCCACTAAATTTTTATTTAAAAAAGTTCCTATTCCATATAAATTGGTAAATTCATTTATAAAACAAAGAGTAATGATAAGAATCAAATTTGTAAATACCAAAAAGCAAAATGAATCTACAATGAAACGAAAGCTTGATGATACAGGGAGTGATGAGTGTCAAAAAACAATAAAAAAGTTAAAGAAAATTATTTTGTAACTATTTTATAATTAGATAGGTATAGTTTTTTGTTACTTGCAATATAATATTTTAAAAAACTGATAAGTACCATGTTGTGTGAAACCACCAGAAACAACTACTCCGAGGGAAAATACCCCTACCGGCATTGAATTATACTGATGGTTTGAGGCTTTCGTTGGGAACTTGTTAAAACTGTTTGGTTTTCACTTTCTCCAACGTCGATCACGAGGATACGAGTGATCCCCGTCTGGAACACGTCCTGATAGTCAGAAAGTGAAAACCAAACAGTTTTAACAAGTTCCCAACGAAAGCCTCAAACCATCAGTATAATTCAATGCCGGTAGGGGTATTTGCCCTCGGAGTAGTTGTTTCTGGTATCGCCTACATTCACCTGAGGATGGCCCAAAAGGTCGAAACCGGTCCGGTCGTGGATTGGCATAGAACATTTGTTCCTGACTATCAGGACGTGTTCCAGACGGGGATCACTCGTATCCTCGTGATCGACATTGGAGAAAGTGAAAACCAAACAGTTTTGATAAGTACCATTCCTAAATTATATACTGGGTGTTCCAAGGTAAATGTCTTAACTTAATTTTTTGTTATTAAAAGTATAAAAAAGTTTACATTGGCAAGCTGGTAGAATTTTTGAAAATTATAACATGCAGGGGTGTTTAAATTAAAATTGGTTTTATGTTTTTTGAAAAAACTCGAAAACTCGATGTTGGATTTTTGTTTGATTTAAGCATCTTAAAGATCATCAAAAATTCTACCAGTTTGCCAATTTAAACTTTATTCTATCTTTAATAATAAAAAAGTTAGCAATGGTAGATGTATGCCCGCATTAGAAAAACGATAACTGCAGTGGACTGTATATATTTTATTAAATGAAGCGCGAACAAACATAAATATATTGATACGAAATCACGAAATAATTAAAGGTCCATAGGTTAATTGTTGGTACCACACAACGGAAATCAGAAACAAAGCACTCACCAGTTTGCAGCCAATTTCTCCACGTTCCAGGGGCCCCTGTCTTGATCTAATGATGGCACCACGTAGCTGAAGGGCTAAAGTTTCTAGTTCTATGCTTCAGTACACCAAAATCGAGCACTTTCAAGTGTAGAAATTTGTAATAGTTGGAGAAAGTAAATTAACACGCCATTTTCTCGAGGCCGTAGAAAAGGATCTCTCAGATTCTTGGTGCGCATGTCAAAATTAAAAAATAAAAACAACCGCGAAATTTAGCGGGAGCTAACATAACTGCCCTCCAAAACACACAATTTTAGAATATCAACCGGACAGATATAGATATAAGAAAAAATGATCGACCGATAAATATAAATGAATGAAAAACAGAAAAGTAGCGTAAGTTTATTTAGAGATAACGAAAACCCGAAAAAGGCAAAACAAACAAACAAAAATTCAAAAAAAAATAAAAATAAAGAAAAACCTATTGTAATACCCGGTAATAGGTAGAAAAATGAAAATTAGTTTTAATTCGGCAAGAGGCACAGTTTTACAACTGGCCGCTTGTAGACACCGGTAGCCGTTCGTACCGTCGCTACACGCACTTGACCGTCTCCGCCGGGATGCAATTCGAGAACCCGACCGACTGGCCATTTCAAAGGTGATTGGGTGTGATCACTCGATATTAAAACCAAATCATTTAATTTGATATTTGGGGACGAATCAGCCCACTTGTGTCGCTGTTGTAGCGTATGCAAATACTCTACAGAATACCTTTTCCAAAAATCATTATGTAATTTTTGGATTAGTTGCCATCTCGAGAGCCGATTTAGGGGAACCTCGGGCAAATCTGACTCCGGAATTTCTGAATTAAGGGGTTCAAGGGTCAAAAAATGCCCAGGCGTAAGAGGTTAAAGATCGTGTGGGTCTGAAGAGGCAGGAGATAAAGGGCGACTATTAAGTACAGCTTCTATGCGACATGTAAGGGTGGACATTTCCATGATGGACAACTTCTGGTCGCCGACAACTCGAACAAAGTGAGTTTTAAAACTTTTGACGCCAGCTTCTGCCAGGCCATTGAAATGTGGACTGAGAGGGGGTCCCAGATGCCAATGAATAGAAAGTCTGGTGGACGCACTTCTTGCGTAATCAAGTAATTGGTTACGAAACCCTATAAAATTACTGCCCTGATCTGACCAGCATTGCGTCACGCTTCCACGTCTGGAAATGAATCGATGGAATGCACCTACAAACCCTTCGGTGGACAGTTCCATGGTTAATTCCAAATGCACGCAATGTGTGGCCGTACAGACAAACACACAGACATACGACTTGAAAGCTTTACAACCACGGTAACGATGAGGAATCACAAAGAAAGGTCCACAAAAGTCGATAGCTACACTCGAAAAAGGTTTAAGTTGATTGATTCGATGAGCGGGAAGAGAACTCATTATGGGCGGTCTATAGGGTTTAGGGTTGATTCTAAAACATTGCAAGCACTTGGATATGGTTCTTTGAATTGCCCGTCTGGCAGATAATATCCAAAATTGCTGTAAAAGACTCGATAAGAAGAGTAGTTAAACGATGGTTACTCGAAAGTAAGACGGGGTGTTTTGCAGAATAAGACAAAAGGTCAGATTTTTGTAATCTGCCACCGACTCTAATGATATTATTTTCATCAAGAAAAGGTGAAAGTTTTCGAAAAGGTTTCGGTATTGGTTTATCCTTAGATAACGCGGAAAAAAGCTCAGAAAAGCAAGAACCTTGAACGCGTTTGATAAGAAGGTGTAACGCACTTTGCATCTCACCGGTGGTAAGAAAAACAATATTTTCAAAAATAATTTTTTGGTCCGGTAGATTAGTGGGGTTTTGATAGTAATGGTTTTGAAAAAGGTTAACTATATGAAGGACATAACAAATGATACGTTGAATTTTTGATATAGATGAATATTTGATAAGAAGCTGATCTAAGAAGTTAACGTCAATTATCGCATTGCAACAGACCTTTGGCTTTTCCTCCAGATTAATATCTCCGAAATCAATCGGCATTTTTGATTTATGAAAATCGGGCCATTCGTTTTCGGGAGACCACAAAAACGACGGTGCGTTCCACCACATGTCATGTGAAATGAGCTGTGAAGGGGTGGCCCCTCGTGACGCAATATCGGCTGCATTTAAAGCAGAAGGAATGTAGCGCCATGAGTTTGAGGGAATGATTTCTTGGATTCTACTGACTCGATTTCCAACAAAGGTTTGCCAGCGATTAAGAGGGAATGAAAGCCAGTGCAATACGACTTGCGAATCGGAGAAAATAACGATATATGTAAAAGTTAATTTTCCTTCATAGCTAGATAAAACGAAGTCAATTAATTCGGTTAAAAGAAATGCGCCTAGGAGTTCTAGCCTAGCCAAAGTTTGTGACTTTATAGGCGCGACCCTAGATTTTGCAGATATGAGAGAAACAGATATATTGTTTTCCTCTTCTACACGAAAATATACGACGCCTGTGTAACCTCGAATTGAAGCGTCACAGACGCCGATGATTTGACAGGTATTGGTTTGTGACAGTTTGATTTGTCGGGGTAATTGAAAATTGGAAAGAAGCGGGAATTCAGAACGGTTTGTTCCAAGAGTCGATGATAGAAGAATCTGGTTCTTCGTCCTAGCCTATTTTCGATATCCACAACTAAATTTTGCTTGTAGCAACAAGGGACAAAGAAAACCTAAGGGATCGAAGATTGTTCCTATGATAGATAAAATAGAACGTTTAGTTGGGGGTTTGTCCTTCATTCGGCATTGATAAGAAAAAATGTCGTTTTTTGGATGCCATTGAAGTCCTAAAACTTTGATAAAGTGTGGTTCCTCCTTGTCAAAAGAGAGAGGCATTTGACGATCGGATTCTGGCAATGTTGCCAACAACTCAGGACAATTGCTTGCCCATTTTTTAAGTTCAAATCCTCCCGACTTCAACAAATCATTGAGTTCCATCTGTAGGGAAAGGGCTTTAGAAAGCGAAGGGCTAGTTCCCAAGATATCGTCGATGTAAACTGACGTTTTCAGAACAGTACTAGCCATAGGAAAACGTTCCTTTTCTCTCTCTGCCAGCTCATTTAAGGTACGCATGGCTAGAAAAGGTGAGCATGTCATGCCAAAAGTGACAGTAGAAAGTTCCCACACTGAAAGTGGGTCCTGTGGAGAAAACCTCCACAATATCCTTTGATAAGGACGGTGATAAGGATTGATAAGGACTTGACGGAACATCTGTTTGATATCAGCAATATAGGCAATAGGATTAAGACGAAACGTAAGGAGTAAAGAAGCAATATCCTTTTTAAGTTTCGGTCCAGATAACAACGTGTTATTGAGACTAATATTCTTTGGGGTGACTGCCGAACAATCCCAGACTACCCTTAATTTTGTACTTAAGCTTTCCGGCTTTAGTACGCAATGATGTGCCAAAAAACATGATACGTCGACTTTTGGTTGACTAGATAAAACTAGACTCATGTGATTAGAATCGATATAGTCTTGCATGAAACTAGAATAGGCAGTGTACAGATCAGGATTTTTGAGTAATCTATTTTCTAGAAGTAAAAATCTACGATAAGCTTGCGGATAAGTATTTCCTAGGTCAGGGTTTATTTTATCTTTAAACGGAAGATCTACCATGAATCTACCGCTCGGTTGTCGTACGACACTCGCAGTAAAAATTGATTCCGCTTGTTTGTCTTCCTTTGATAAGATTTTTTTTTTTAGGCAAATGTTCGATTTCCCAAAACCTAGGGATAATGACCTCTAAAGGAGGTGAATGACTCGTTAAAAAACAACTGGTTCGTTCCGTAAGACTACCTACTTCGTCCACTTTTATCATGACGACCCAGCCAAAGATGGTTTCAAGGGCTGAAGGTTGCCCTATTTGTCCAAGAACCCTGCCCTCCTTGAATATCTGTGCGAATAGCTCGCAACCAATAACTAGGTCCACAGTTCTAGATTTGAAATAAGATGGGTCGGTAAGTTTAAGGTTTTCCAAGTGTTTCCACTGATTATCGTTCAAAGTGAATGTCGGCATATTGGAACATAGAATCAAGCAGTGCCCTTACAGGTTGAAAATTTCCGCAACCGTCCATAACATCTATTATGGCGGTTCATAAAAGAAAGGTACCTGAAGGTCCTGAGGTATTTAATGACACATGAAGATTATAGACAGGTGGTGTGTGAATGACAGGACTAGTATCTTGGCTTCCAGACTCTTTATTAGTTTCTAAGATATGAGTTAAAGTGTGGTGCCTTTTAGTATTGCAAGTCCTGCATGAATATTTTGATTTGCACGTGTCTACCCCATGCGAGGGATGAAAACATGCTAGACATAATTTTTTCTGCTTGACGAAAGATAGGCGATCGATAGGCGATAGGTCAAGAAATGTTTGACATTTCGAAAGCACGTGACCTTGATTACACCGGAAACATTTTATTCCCGTACTTGAATTAGTTGAGGTGCCAGCCAGTCCTATAAAAGGCGAATTGGATGATTTATAGGTAGGCTTTTGCCCAAACTGATTTGGCATAGAATTTGATTTTTGATAGGTAGGCACCTTTTTGGGTGCTGTTGATTGAGGAAGTGATTCCAAAACTTTACATCTTTTTTCTAGAAATTGAAAAAGTGACTGAAAAGTGGGAATTTCGGTATTAGTATTGGCGTGACTCATTTCGAAATTTGAACGCGTCGGAATATCCAATTTTTCTAACAGAATGAAAAAAATAATAAAGTCCCAACTGTCAACGTCAAAGCTAAGTGATTTTAAAATTTCTAGGGATTCTGAAAAGGTGTCAATTAAATTACGCAATTCTTTAGCTGACTCGTTTTTTAATTCATAATTGTGCTTAAAGCATCATTTGCGAGGTCTCGCTTGTTTTGATATCTATTGACTAATTTGTCGTAAGCAATTTTATAATTTTGATCAGATAAGCTAATCCCTGATATCAATTTTAAAGGCTCATCCTCGAGATATGAAAATAAATATTGAAGTTTTCGGACGTTACTTAGACTTTGATTTTGATCTATAATGTTATTAAAAAGATCGAAAAAGCTTGGCCATAATTTTTTATCACCTCGAAATATGGGAATACCTAACTCTTTGAGTTTTGGAGTTTCAGATTCGTTTTGCAGAACATATTGTTACAAATTTAAGTTATTTAAATTTTATAATTGGAATTTATTTAGGTTTAGTGTAGTATTAGGTCGATTTATCTTAAGGTTGTATTCTTAGTCTAGGTTTTAGTTGCGTTGTCTGTGGTTTGCGGTCGCGGTAGTGCGGGAACTTTCCGGACGTCGAAGGCTGCCGGAAAGTTCGAGAGAGATGGACGATCCTATATATAGGGCCGGGGTCGCGCACCAGGCAGTCAGTCACAGATAACCTGGTCGTGAGATTAACACGAAGTTAATAGACCGATTATAGTAGTGAATTATTAGCAAGTTATTACCAAGTTTAAGTGCGTGTTTTTGTACATAATTTGTCGAAATAAATTGACGTATCGTTTTCAACAATTGCGAGTTTTAATTTGTCGTTGTGAACCCGTAACAATTGGTGTCAGAAGTGAGATTAAAAAAAAAATAAATAGTGCAAAGACTATCCTTACACAGTATCACCGGCTAGGACAATTAAAAAGAAGAACAGTAAGTGATTTTGCCAGAATATTCGGAACTGAATAGTGCAAAGACTACCCTTACATATTACCACCGGATAGGACAATTGGACAGAAAAACAGTAAGTGATTTTTCTAGAATATTCGAAGAAGTTCGATATTGTTTTATTCAAAAACTAAAAGAGATATTTTAGAACCGACTTCGACATTAACTTTACAGTCCAAAAATTGATAATTAGAGAGATTTTCTAGAATATTCTATAACATTCTACGACGTTCTATTCAAAAACTAGAAGAGATATACAAATACCGACTTCGACATTAGATTAGTAATTTTAAAAGTAAGAATCAGAAAGAATTTCTAGAACATTCCATCACTTTCTACGACGATCTATTCGAAAACCAGAAGAAATATCCAAAAAGAGACTTCGACATTAGCTTAGTAATTTCAAAAGTAAGAACTAAAAAGAATTTCTAGAAGATTCCATAACATTCTACGACGTTCTATTCAAAAACTAGAAGAGATATACAAATACCGACTTCGACAGTAGCTTAGTTATTTTAAAAGTAAGAATTAGAAATTATTTCTAGAATATTCCATAACATTCTACTACGGTCTATTCGAGAACCAAAAGAGATAATCAAAAAGTGACTTCTACATTTGCCTAGTAGCAGAAAGAGTAGCATTTACCAGTATATTCCAGAACATTCCATTAGGTTCTATTTAAGAATTGGAAGAGATATTGAAAAACCGACTTCGACATTCGCTTTATAGCCCTAAAATAGACGTTTTAAGTGATTTATCAGGAAGTGGATGCTTACTAGACAAGGATCGGCAAAGATGGAAGATCTAACTAAAATGATGCAGGCTCTAGCAGCTCAAATGGCTCAAAACCAGAACGATATAAGACAGACCATTGAGCAAAATCAGGACAATATGAGACAGACCATTGAACAAAACCAGGGCGATATGAAACGGACCATGGACGACATGAAGCAGACCATGGAACAAAACCAGAACGACATGAAACAGACATTTCAGCAAAGATTAGATGGCATTCAAGAAAACTTCGATCAAATAAAGAGCAACTCTGAACAGCTGAGAGAGGAGTTCAAGATAGCAACCGAAGACCTTAAGGAGGACATAACTCATAGAATGCAGAATGTAGAAGAAAAAGTGGAGACCAAACTACAGAATGTTAGAGAAGATGTTTTTCAAACCATGGAAGAAAAATTCCAGGACGTGTCAAAAGAGCTTATACAGCTCCAAAAAGAACACAACAAAATGAAAGCTCAGGGATGTGTTGTGAATTCCAACCAAAACATTGAGCCTCCAAATTTTGATGGTACGTCTTCCTGGTCTACCTACAAACAACAGTTTGAAGCTGCCGCCGCTGCAAATGGTTGGGATGATGAGGAAAAAGCTAGAGCATTGTTAGTAGCTCTACGAGAACCTGCTCTGGGACTTTTACGGTCCATTCCAGTCGAACAAAAACAGAATTATAACGCTTTAGTGGCAGCGTTAGAAAGAAGATATGGAGATGAACATTTACGAAATTTGCATTGGTCAGAATTAAATATTCGCCAACAAAGAGCAGGGGAGTCATTACAAGAGTATGAAGCGGATATCAGGAGGCTGATGTACTTGGCTTACCCAGAAATGCCAGAAAATTACAGAGATCCCTTCACGGTAGATCACTTTATTAACGGCTTGCGAGACACGGACTTAGCAAAATTACTACGTCGAGAACGCTTCCATAACAGCAGTGAAGTGTTGATTCGAGCCCTTGAAATTGAATCATCAAATAATATGTCCAGGCCAAAAGTAAGAGGTGTTTCAATTCAGGAGGGAGAAGAAATGAGCACTGGAGATGAGGTCAACTTAAAAACGCTAAACCAACTGTTTCAATCACTGATAGAGAAGATTGATTCTTTGAAAGAAAGTAGACGATCCCCTTCAAATGTAAAGTGTTTCAGATGCGGACGTACAGGGCATATTCAACGCGATTGTCGTGTCCAAATGAGGTCTCGCTCACCATCTAGTGGGACAGAATACCGGAGAAGAGATCAGGAAAAACTAAAACTAGTCAACGCAGAGGGGCGGGTGTTGGCTAATGGGAATTTAGCCCCCAAAATTTACTCTATCAAGAGCTTAAAACATACTGCTGACAGTCTTAACATCGACGGACTTATTAATGGAAGAAAAGTTAATATAACAGTAGACACTGGTGCTGCCATATCATTGCTTAAGTTCAAAATTGCAACGCGATATAAAATTCGACCAACAGAAAAGAAAATAACACTTAAGACTGTGACTGGAGAATCCGCCGACGTGTTGGGGCAGACAGACATAGACCTACAGCTGGGGAGGTTGAAGATTCGTCACTCGGTATTAGTTGCAGACATAGAAGATGAATTTATTTTGGGAATGGACCTGATAAGTAAACATGGATTTGCGTTTGATAATAAACTTAATACCCTAAGATTTGGGAACGAAGAGTTCATTTTGTCAAATAGTCACATCAATAAAGAACCAATAATGGTGGTGGCAGTATGCACAACAAGACTAGTCGGTAACAGTGAGACCATAATTTTTGGGAGGCTAGAAAGTAAAACATCAAGCTGCGTCGGACTCATAAGCCAACAAAACACACCCAACACCTACCTCGTTGCAAAATCACTAGTTAAAACCGATAAAGACATCCCGATTAGAGTCGCCAATATTTTCCCAAATAGTGTCAAAATTAATAAGGGGGAGGTGGTAGCATTATTTGAACCAGTACAGAAAGTAACAAGATGTGAAGAGCCAACTTCCGAGGATACAAGCAAGTTACCAATGGAGGTACTTCAGCAATTTGAGTCAACTTGGCAACATCTCACTCCAGAAGAATATAGTAAAGCGAGAGAGTTTATAGAAGAACAAAGTAATATCTTCGAAACTAGGAGTAGTTCGGGACGCACAAACCTTATTCAACATGCTATCAACACTGGCGATGCCCAACCGATAAGACAACCCCCAAGAAGACTACCAATGGCCAAGCAAGAAGAAGTTCACAATCTCATTAATAAAATGCTCAGCGACGGTGTTATTGAAGAGTCATCAAGTCCTTGGTCATCTCCTGTGGTGTTGGTCACTAAAAAGGATGGAAGTACTAGATTTTGTGTCGACTACAGGAAACTTAACGATGTGACCAAGAAAGATAGTTACCCACTACCAAGAATAGACGACACATTAACAACGTTGGCAGGATCATATTGGTTTTCTACTCTTGACCTGAAAAGTGGGTATTGGCAAGTAGGAATCTTTGAAAGAGATAAAGAGAAGACTGCATTCTCTGCTGGAAGTGGACTTTATCAGTTTAATGTGATGCCATTTGGCCTGTGCAATGCCCCAGCTACATTTGAAAGACTAATGGAAGTCGTTCTACGAGGCCTTACTTGGAAAACCTGCCTGGTCTATTTGGATGATGTCATAGTAATGGGGAAATCATTTCAAGAACATCTAGATAATTTACGAGAAGTATTCTCAAGAATAAGGAACGCAAATCTTAAATTAAACTCAAAGAAATGTTTTCTGTTCCAAGAAAAAGTTGAGTTCCTGGGTCACGTCGTTTCCCGAGAAGGCATCCATACCGACGAAAAGAAGCTACAAGCAATAAAAGAAAGGCCTCAACCTCGTGACAAACATGAATTGAGAAGCTTTTTGGGTCTGTGTACATACTACAGACGATTTGTAGAAGGATTCGCCAAAATAGCGTCTCCGTTACATAGACTTACAGAAGATAAAGCTTCTTACAAATGGAATACCGAATGTGACCAGGCATTTAGAAGACTAAAAGCAGCATTATGTTCTAGTCCGATTCTTGCATATCCCATTCCAAAAGGAAAATTCATATTAGATACTGATGCGAGCAACGATGGCATAGGAGCAGTACTCTCCCAAGTACAAGATGGAGAAGAACGGGTCATCGAATTTTTCAGCAAGAAGCTATCCAAACCAGAGAGAAATTATTGTGTTACTAGAAAGGAGCTCCTAGCCATAGTTAAATCCGTAGATCACTTTCACAAATATCTCTACGGACAAGAGTTTCTGATTAGAACGGATCATGCTGCGTTACAGTGGCTCATGAAAATGAAACAACCTGAGGGGCAAGTCGCGAGATGGATAGAAAAGCTACAACAATACCATTATCAAATTAAGCACCGAGCAGGAAGGGTGCATAATAATGCAGATGCATTGTCCAGAAGACCTTGCCCCGAGGATTGTAAACATTGCAGGAAAATTGACCAGAAAGAAGGAATTACCTACGTGCGCCAGATAAAGTTAGAACCAGATGAAGAATGGATGTCGGCTTCGATTAGAACCACACAACTTAACGACAAAGATGTAGGACCTATCTTGCGATTGAAAGAAGAGAACAAGCCACGACCATCATGGCAAGATATCGCAAACCAAGGGGTGATATTCAAATCACTGTGGGCACAATGGGATTCACTGATAGTAGAAGAAAACATCCTTAAACGTGCCTGGGAAAGTGCCGATGGCCTTACTGTGATTAATCAAGTAGTGGTTCCTAGGAGCATGGTAGACAATATAATGGCCGAATGCCATGGTGGAAAATCAGGCGCGCACCTAGGCATAAATAAAACCATGGACAAAATTCGAAACCGATTTTATTGGGTCAATTACGTTCAAGATGTGAAAAACTGGTGCCGCCGATGTTCGACTTGTGCAGCCAGCCAAGGTCCCAAAACAAGGTCCAGAGGTCAAATGAAACAATATAACGTAGGTCTGCCATTCGAACGCATTGCTATTGATGTGGCCGGACCATTTCCAGAAACTAAAAAGGGCAACAAATACATCCTTGTTGTCATGGATTATTTTAGCAAATGGCCAGAAGTTTTTGCTTTGCCTAACCAAGAGGCCGCTACAGTTGCAGAAGTTCTGGTAAATGATGTTTTCAGCCGATTTGGCATTCCTTTGGAACTACATTCAGATCAAGGAAGAAACTTTGAATCAAAGCTCTTCCAGAATCTCTGTGACCTTTTAGGAATACATAAAACACGGACTACTGCTTTGCATCCGCAGTCAGATGGCATGGTTGAAAGATTTAATAAAACAATAGAAGAACATCTTTGCAAAGTTGTTGATGAGCACGAAACAGATTGGGACCAATATATTCCATTGTTTTTGATGGCCTATAGAACCGCCATTCATAATACGACAGGAGCTACTCCATCTAGTATCCTGTTTGGTAGAGAACTGCGTTTACCATGTGATATCATGTTTGGTTCACCTGAAGAAGCACACTTAGAGGTTAATGACTATGTCGAACGTTTAAGGCAAAAGCTGCATGATATCCATGAAGTGGTTAGAGAGCGAATAGAAATAGCCACTGACCGCATGAAAGCGAGATATGACCTGAAAGCAAACTCTTCAGGGTTCAAAGAGAATGATCAAGTCTGGCTATACAATCCTCAACGCAAGAAAGGAAGATCACCTAAGTTGACACCACCATGGGAAGGGCCTTATAAAGTTGTTAAGAGAATTAATGATGTAGTCTACCGAATCCAGAGAAGCCCGAAGTCCAAGATGAAAGTTGTTCATCTAGACAGACTAAAACCTTACCTGGGAAATGTTGATCGAGACGATCAAACCTGAAGAGGAGGATAGTGTTACAAATTTAAGTTATTTAAATTTTATAATTGGAATTTATTTAGGTTTAGTGTAGTATTAGGTCGATTTATCTTAAGGTTGTATTCTTAGTCTAGGTTTTAGTTGCGTTGTCTGTGGTTTGCGGTCGCGGTAGTGCGGGAACTTTCCGGACGTCGAAGGCTGCCGGAAAGTTCGAGAGAGATGGACGATCCTATATATAGGGCCGGGGTCGCGCACCAGGCAGTCAGTCACAGATAACGTGGTCGTGAGATTAACACGAAGTTAATAGACCGATTATAGTAGTGAATTATTAGCAAGTTATTACCAAGTTTAAGTGCGTGTTTTTGTACATAATTTGTCGAAATAAATTGACGTATCGTTTTCAACAATTGCGAGTTTTAATTTGTCGTTGTGAACCCGTAACAATATGATCGCGCAAAGGATGGGGCCTCAACCGGAAATATTTCAGAGTAAACCCCTTTACACGCATAAAAATATTTACGAGCTTCTGAAAGGATCGCATCCTGCGTTTTAAACTCCTCGTCGTCCGACTCGTCTATCATCATAATGACATCATTATGTGCCAACATGCATTTATCGAAGGTTTCATCCAAATCGGAATACCTCACTTGAAACTCGTTTCTCGCTTTTGCGTCCGTTGCCGCGGTTTGTGAAAACACATAACACTCGGTGATCGCAGATAAAAAACCCTTGCGTTTTTGCAGGGCTTTTTTGACAGACATGATTTTACCTTTGAAATGACGAAATTGTCGGTAAATATACAATTAACGCTAAATTAATGCTTCTGAAATAGAAAAATGACGAATTGTCGAAAATATGCACTAATTTATCGCAATTGATGAAAAATTTTTTAATATCGAAATGGTATGGAACAAATCTAATCACAGAAATTGTGTTTGTTTGTTTTGATTGCTTCTCGATTTTTGTTTACTGAAATGACCACGCGGTAGACTCTGCGTTACCATAGCAACGGACCGAAAACAGTTGAACTGCGCCGAAAACGAAGGTCGAACGAACGAAAATACGTTCAATACGATTGGCAAAATTCAAGGCCATGTGATCTCGGCGAAAATGTGAAAATGGCCGACTTATTAATACCGTCGTATGGAGTAAATTTAAATATTTGGTTCGAAGGAACACTTTTTGTATGCCCGCAATTAGAAAAACGATAACTGCAGTAGACTGTATATATTTTATTAAATGAAGCGCGAACAAACATAAATATATTGATACGAAATCACGAAATAATTAAAGGTCCATAGGTTAATTGTTGGTACCACACAACGGAAATCAGAAACAAAGCACTCACCAGTTTGCAGCCAATTTCTCCGCGTTCCAGGGGCCCCTGTCTTGATCTAATGATGGCACCACGTAGCTGAAGGGCTGAAGTTTCTAGTTTTATGCTTCAGTACACCAAAATCGAGCACTTTCAAGTGTAGAAATTTGTAATAGTTGGAGAAAGTAAATTAACACGCCATTTTTTCGAGGCGGTAGAAAAGGATCTCTCTGATTCTTGGTGCGCATGTCAAAATGCGCGAAAATGTACTCTGTCCGTCATCCAATTGTGTGGTTTTGAAAAGTAAAAACAGCCGCGAAATTTAGCGGGAGCTAACAGTGGACACTTAACTTGAAACACCCTGTATAATGCTGGAGGGAAGGAATATTAGCCTTGCGTTACAGTCAATGTATTTTTATTATATTTTTTCTTGAAAATGCGTTAAGAAGGGGGGGGATCAAAAATCCTGTATCTGCGTTATGTATTTTCTTCTTTCCTTTAATTTTTTTGATAAAATATCTCAAAAAAAAAACTCATTTTAATTACTCGTACTTCCTATCCACCAAAAAACTTCATAATATGTGGGGTAGTTTCCTTTAGTGTTCGGCAAAAAAAGTTACATTAATATGAACAGAGAGTCGAATTAACTTAGGAAAACTATTTATAATCGTGTCCTGAATCTGATAATTATAAAACTGTTGAAATTTTTAAATTATCTAATTTTTTAATAAATTTTGGTGTTTTTACGGCTTCTATCTTTATTTCTCTCATAATATAACGTATAGGTCTCTCTTTATTGATCGTGGAGCAGGAAAATTGCCGCGTCATAGGCTGCCGAGTTCTTATTGGCTGGGAGTTACCAGACAACCTGTTTATTTACAGACCGTGGACTAGATATTCCTAGTTAGAGCTTTAGATAATTACCTTTTCTTCTTCAAGTCGCAAAAATTCTTTAATTTGGCCATCTTTCGCATAAACGATGGGCTTGTGACCAGATTCATTTTCCATGCAAGGATTTGCTCCGTGTTTCACCAACAATTGGACAATGTCAAAGTTGTCAATAAGAACTGCATAGTGAAGGGCAGTAAAACCACGAAATGTCGCTTTGTTGTTCAACGTGCTGGAAAATTCCTCATCTCTACACATTAATACTGAAAATTTTAAAGTAATAAGATAATTATCAACTTTTTAAAGTCCATTCATAGTAGGGGAGGCAGTGAATATTTGAAACTTATTTTCTTAGGGCGTTTATATGATTGTGCGTTCTTTTAATGATAATAGGGACGTTTTGCATTTTTCTCTTATTTTCTATTCGAGGCATGCGCAGTTAGCTGGTTTGAACCTTATCCTTTACTAAAGGATAGTGTTTGACTTTACTTGTGTTCCAATGACGCAGGCTACTAGTTCCTTTTAGAGACAGTGTTGCCACGCATATAATGCCAGTTATGAAAATTATTTTTTATAAAAACTGGTAGGTATGTGTTGTTTGGCAACAGTGTTCACCAACTAACCAAAGGTCATCAATGTTCTGTCAAGTGCGTAAAAATAATAAGAAGTAAACAGTAGAAAAAAAAATTCCCTAGTTGTTTTCGGAACTTTTTAATTAATTTTGCCTACAGAACACAAATTTTGACAGATAAATAAAGGATAAAGGATAACACATTGTGTGTGCAAAAGGTCAAAGTTGGGCTTCTAAATATCCCGTGACATCTGTCATTTAATGTTGTATTTAAAAAGGATAAAGTTAGCTATAGGAGGGCGTGCAAAAGGTACCTAACAATCAAGAATTTTTTCAGTATGGTAATGGTTTTCCGATGGGATCAAAAGGCTAAAAAACGATACGACTGAGTCGACTTATTTTCTTAGTTCTAAATCATTTACACTGAGAAAAAGAGATACTAAACATCATAAGAAAAGCAATTAATTAAAATTCATTCATATACTTAAATACTCTACAGATAAATCAAATATTTGGTAAACAATTGACAGAAAGTAACGTAGGTATGACAAGAAACACAATTACGGCATTTGTTTCACAGCCAACTAAGTGAAAAACTATTTTTGAATAAATTCACATTTTCCGTCATCCAAAGATAGGCAAATTATACATGGTTAAAAAGCTCTTTTTATTCTCCAATGAATGACGTATAAATCCAATATAATGGCCATAACAAATAACAAAGTTGGCCTTGGTTTCATAAAAACTAGAAGACCTAGAAAAAAATTAATGATCTCATTCGATGTATCGTATTCGCTTATACAAAATGACGAAATTTTATTAAATTTGTATACAAGATGACGACGATGTCTCAATTTTCCAAAAAACACAATTTTTAGATTTTGCTCGATAGTTTGAAAACTTATATATTTTTAATTTTGATACTGCAACTGATGACATTTTTCTTATTTAAGCAAAATTATATCTCTCACCGTTTCCGAAATTCCCATGTAGTTACTTTTATCTGGGACACCCTGTATAGCTCCAAACCTACCCGATACAACCCCAAATTTTTTTGCAGTTTTTAAGTCAGGATCGACAAGGCTACAACATACTTAAACTAGAACGAAATTGACCGAGGCCTGGCTTCAATGTAATTAGTGCATGGTACTTTGAGATATTTGAGGTTTTCTTAGACTAAAAGAATTGTAGGGTGTGGTTAATTGAATATGGTTTACCCTAGTTTGACCCAATGGTATGTTCTCTGGAAGAAAGTGTTAGGACAAAGCTAGAAAGTGATTGCCAATAGTAAAAAAATACAAAGATCTTGAAGAAGAAGAACAACAAATTGTTTACCTTCTAAGGGATGCATCCTCATGTCCTGAGCAGTCTTTTTAGGATTAACATAATTGTCAGTCAAATTTGGGTCAGCTCCACTCTCCAACAACAATTTGACAATGTCACCCTTCTCATTGACACTGGCAACCATTAACGGGGTCCAACCCAATGTGTGTCTTACATTTACGTCAACGCCATTTTTTATTTGACTAAAATGAGCAGCCCAATTAAATTCTTCATGATAAAATTAAATGTTAGATTCCTCTAATAAAAATATGAAAAAAAGTTCATATGAACATGTGTGCTAAAATGCCTCGTTTTAAAAATACAGGGTTTCTAGCTTTTTAAAGATTTTTTATATTCACTTAAAGTGTACGGTGCTGGATTTAGTAGCATTTTTTTTATTTTTTTTTTAATGGTTTTGTTTTGTAATGATGTTGAATTATCTGGAAGCAAGTTATAGTAAGTTAAGCCGGCAAAGTAAGCCAATTTTCTAATAAAATTATGATTAAATTTGGGCTGCACTAGCTTTTTGTGTTTCTTGTGCTATAGGTATGCACATCTGTAAATTTTTATTATTATTATTATTTTTTTAATTCGTTTACATTTTCATGGACACAATTTGAAAGTTTAAATAGATATATATCACAAGCGGTTAAAATTTGTTTTTCTTTAAATATGTTTCTGCACTTTCTTATTTTACCTATCTGTTTTGCTTTGCTTGTTTTTTTTTTTATAATTGCAGGTCCTACCCATTTCCTACTTATTTTTTGCTAGAAATTACCTAGTATTTTAAAAATGTGAACTTATTTTTATTAGTTTTACTTAATTATAATTTTAGACAAAATATGTTTTAGTTATAAGATTGATGCTTTGTCAATAAGATTTTTTTTTTCTTTGACAATAAAGCTTTTTCTGACTCGGACTCTGACTCTGAGGGTGGTAAAGTTTTATATATATATATATATTTTTTAAATATCTACTAAACCACTATATATATTTGTCTAAAATTTGGTAGAGGCATTTAACTATTAAGGGGAATGTTCTTATGGACAGCAACTCTTTTTAATTTATACCAGTGCCGTCCGCACGGGACCTCGACTCCAGTGCTTTCTTGTAAATAAACAATTATTGTTAAAATCGTTGTTTATTTTGTAACAAATGTTATGTCTTGAGTTTTTTGTAAACCGCACTATTTTCGCTTAAAAAAATAAAAACCGCTTACATGCATAGGGAGATGGGAAAATGTCACTGATAATTTGAAAGTAATTTTCGATAGTGGAAAAGGTCTTTGATTACTTTATATACCACAGAAAGAATGGAATGAGCATTTTAAAAAACTTTTAACTGAATATAGAGCAGAATTCAAGGAAGACGAAAGAAGCAATATCATTAGAACGATGGGATCTCCAGTACTCCTCACAATCTCTGAGGTCAAAAACGTGTGCACAACCTTAAAAAGCGGTAAGTCTGCCGGACCCGGAAATACCCCAGCTGAACTTATTAAATATGGCACTGAAGAACTGTTTTGGAGATTACGGAATCTTTTCCAAAAATATTTAAATGGAGCTGTAGTACCAACTAAATGGAAAACGTCATATATATCCACAATACACAAAAATGGAAGGAAAGATATATGTGACAATTATAGAGGTATATCTGTAATTAGTACGCTAAGCAGAATATATGGCAAAATAATAAGAAATAAAGTGGAGAGCGAATATAAAGATATGGAGGCAGAAGAACAAGCCGGTTTCAGGGCGGGTAGATCGACTTCAGATCATCTCTTTTGTATAACCCAAGTTATTGAAAAGAAAATGGCATACGGACAAGAGCTGCATCTGCTTTACGTAGATTTGCAGAAGGCATATGATAGTATACCACTAAATCTACTTTGGAAAGCGCTGGAAAACACAAACATAAGCGTACAACTAATTAAGGCCATCAAAGAGTTATACCGCCATAGTAAGGCAAAAGTTAAAATAAAAGCAAAACTAACCAAAGGCTTTCAAGTAAATAAAGGTCTTAAACAAGGTTGCTGTATCTCGCCTACGCTCTTCAAGATATATTTGGAACAGGTCCTTAAATCTCTGGAAGAGAAAATGCCAAAACATGGGAATTCCGTTGGATGAAACCACCTTGTATACTTTATGTTTCGCCGATGATCAGATAGTGGTGGCTCAGGATTATGACGACCTCGAATATATGACACGAAAACTAATAGAAGAGTACAATAACTGGGGACTAGAGGTTAATCTCAATAAGACAGAGTATATGTGTATCGGTGGAACGAAACAGGATCTAATCTTAAATACTGGGCAGCGAATTCAGTCCTGTGATGAGTATAAATACTTAGGTCTAAAAATTACAGCTGACGGAACACTAGGCAAAGGTATTATAAAAGATAGAAACGTACAAGGAAGAAAAGCAATAACTTTATTAAATGGAATAATTTGGGACCAAAGTATATCAAAACATAATAAAAAGCTTATATATAACACCATTGTAAAAAGTACTATTACATATGGCTCAGAAGTATGGCCAATCAAAGATAGAACAGAAAAAATGCTTTCCGCTACGGAGATGGACTATTGGAGAAGAGCAGCAGGGAAATCAAAAAGAGAAAGAGTTACAAATCAAAGAATAAGAGAAATTATGACAGTGGGTGAACGTACTTTAGTGGATGATATAAGAACAAAACAACTGGTGTGGTCCGGACATGTACAAAGAATGGATAATGGAGGACTACCTGGCCGAAGAAAACGAGGAAGGGCGAGGAGAAGCTGGAGAGAAGGAATAGACAGTGCAATAAGAATAAGAGGCCTAGATGATGAAGTATGGGCAAACAGAAACGAGTGGAGATTGTGTATCGGAAGACGTAGAACGTTGTGAAACCGATAAATATATTTGTATTATTTAGCTTTGAATATTTTTGTATGTAAGTTGTTTTGTCAATCATGGATTATTTATATTGTTTTTCGAACTTTAAACCACCCCTCAGGGGTGGTACTACAATTTGAGACTATTTTTAGCGGGAATCCTACGACTGCACGGACTAAGTTTCCAAAAAATGACATTTGCTTACAAAATGTTTATGTGGTTTTTCTTTATTTCTAAAGTTAATTTGAATTTATATGAGATGAAACTTACTGAGAAATGCTTACTATCATATTGCACATTAGGGTGAACCAAATCTTTGCAGTTATTTAACCTATAAGTATTAAAAAAATACACTTAAACCGATCGGTATCAAGTCTATAGACTTAATACTTAAACCCGGTCTACAATGCTAAGTCTTAAGGTCTTAGTAAATACTGGTGATTATGCTCAAATGAACTTTTTTTTATATTTTTATGAGAGAAATCTACCCTGGCAATACAACTCTGAAACACCCTGTAAAGTTTATAAGATTTAGCGTGCACTACAAGCTACCAATTAAGACATCATGTATGAGTCCTAGGCCAGTCATAAGAGTGAAAAAAAGACCCTCAGATTGCAAAGAGTGGTATAGTCGCGATTTTGACATATATTGTTCACATTGGAGTCCTAAAAAAAATTTGAGTTTTCGACCTTGGGGGGTTGGCGGCTCCCCTCACCATCTTGGATTTAGTGTGCACAAAAACGTTTTTTTAAATTACTTGGTCCCTGTACATTTTAGAAAAAAAAGTTTTAGACAACAAAATTTCGTACAAAAACCATATTGTACGTTTTTTCGCCAGATGTATAGTTTCCGAGTTATGACGCTAAACATTTCGCCGCCATTTTGGATTTTGACCAATTTTTTTATTTAGTGGCCTTTAATTTCGAAATTGCTAGTTTTGAGAAAATCTGTAAAAATATATATATTATAGACTAACTAATAGCCTATAAAATGGGATATCATGCACTGAAGTCTCTGGATAGTACCCTTGCTGAGATACTCGTACGAACCCTGAAGTTTTAAATAAAGCGAAATTATTCAGTTTTATATCCTTTTCTCATAAGGTAAGCATTTTACAGAAAGTGTGTAATCAACTTTATACTAGAAAATTAAATTATCTTTTAAACGATGTTACCGAAGTTGGCCAAGTCCACGTTTAGCAATTAATTGGCATCCATAAGTTATTTTTAAATATCACGAAAAAAAAGTGATTTTTTTAGGTTTTATTAAGTTTCAAAAAAACTAAGCATTTAAGCATTTTAGGGAAATATGTTAAAATACCTTTTTTAGAGAAAATAAAATGTTCTTTCAGACAGTCTATCACAAAGTTGTGTTGAGCCTATTCTTGACAGTCCAGGGGCGTCCGCATATTAAAGTTTTTTTAAATAATTTTTCTTTAATTTAAAATTTTTTTATTTGTTTTATTTAATTTTCTTAGAAACTAAGCTTTCTAAAAAATCTTGTTTAACTCTATATTGCTCAAAACAAAATTATCTTTAAAATAGAGTAAAACAAGATTTTTCAAAAAGCTTAGTTTTTAGGAAAATTAAATAAAACAAATAAAAAATTTTTAAAAATCTTGTTAGAAAGAAATTACCTCAACATGCGGACACGCCTGAACTGTCAATAATAGCTTTAACACAACTTTGTGATACGCTGTTTAAAAGCACATTTCATTTTCTATAAAAAAGGTATTTTAATATTTTTCCCTAAAATACTTAGTTTTTTTGAAAAATAAATAAAAAATTTCCGCGATCCGGCTTAAGTGCTAACCGTGGACTTGGCCCACTTAGGTGACACATTGTTTAAAAGGTAATTACATTTTTTACAATAAAGTTAATTATACACTTTCTGTAAAATGCTTACCTTTTAAGAAAATCACATAAAATTGAATAATTTCGGTGAAACGGGTGTACTACACTTCAGGGTTCGTAACTCAGCAAGGGTACTACGCAGAGAACTCAGTGACGTCTTGTCTAGTTGTTCTTTATTTTATGTTATTAAAGATTTTCTCAACCAGTATCGAAGTTAAAGGCCACTAAAAAAAACATTATCAAAATCCAAAATGGCGGCGAAATGTTTAGCGTCATAACTCGAAAACCATTCGTCTCACAAATAAACGTACAAAAGCGATTTTGTTGGAAATTTCGTTGTCTTCAACTTGATTAAAACTTTTTTTATAAAACGTGCAGTAACCAATTAATTTTTAAAAAATTGCGACTACAGCACCTTTTGGAAATTCTATAATGACTGTACTATCCTTGTATTAACTGTATACTCAATTACCTCTAGCACTATCACTACTAATATCGTGAGCTTAGTACTACAATTAGGTAACTTGATTTTAGTAGGAAACCAAGTTATACACTTCATATTATTTTAAAAGTTAGCCCTTTCTGATGCTAAAGCTGGATAAGCCATACAGCAACCCAATCGGTCTCAGTCGAAGTTTGCAAATATAGATGTCTCTTAAATCAGTAAGATTTCGGTAACTGCAACTAGATAATTTAAGTTGCCCAAAATGTTGTATTTTCAAGATACCTAGTTGCAGTATTAAGCATACGATATTATATTAAATATTAACTGTTTTTAAGTGTATGTATGTTTTTCTGAATGTTATCCCTAGTTAGGTGAAATAAATATTGTTTTAAATTTGAGATAAATAGAAAGGCAATAATCAATTATTTTCTGAAATGTTTTGTCTTTTTGCAAATGTATGTATTTTGGGACAGCTGGTATTCTCTTGGGTGGTAGGCTGTATATTTTTTATTTCTATGGTGGTAAGTTAGCATACCTTACTACTTCATGTGTAATGCCATACTGCACAGCCTTAAAAAACTTCTGTTCTCTCCTGCTTATAAAGTCTTGAGATTCACAAGACACAATAACAAAACCTGCAGTGAAGAGTGCCACAGGGAGAAACCATGTTTCATTGTGGTAATATCCATTTCTGTATTCCTCTTTACTTTGAGTATATTCCCTAAAATTTATTGGTTTGATTTAGCTGCGAGTGGGTCATAAACAAGGGGTGGCTCGATCGCCAATGTTTGTACACCAAAAGGAAATACCTACTGTATGCCCTAAGGTATTTCCCAGTATTTCCTCAAATTTCAATGGTATTTCGTAGTATTTCCCAAGCACTTTCCGGTATTTCCTAGTATATTTTCCAGTACTTCCCAAGTATATAAATAAATAAATTTTTGCAACCATAAACAGGTCTACTGTGGCTCACTTTTGTTAGGTTTTCTTAGGCCTGGTAAGCAGTTTCACTTCTTTCCTCTCACTTCTATTTCCCTCTTTCTCTAATAGAAAGAGATAAAGATAGAATTTATATTTCAATCTTTTGCTGTTAGAGAAAAAGGAAAATAGAAGTGAGTGGCAGGAAGTGAAACTGTGGATCAGGCCTTAAGCTGACCATATTTTGCAGGCTCAAAACTACAAAGACCTTGACAACGACCTAACAAAAAAACGACTTCTCAGGAAACGTAAATAACTGACTGAAAGTTTTCTGGTAGCGTTTGCTTTTTTTATATGTAAAATTATTGATACTTTAAGCCCAAAAATTAAGGACAAAAAATCATTAAATTGTTAGTTTCGAAATTAAATGAATTGCAAAATTTATATTCAACCTTTCCTTATAATGTAGGGGAGGCCGTGAAATTTTTTGGAACTTATTTTCTTTGTCAGCAAACATTAATAGAATTGTTCAGTGAGCAATTCTTTCGAGGCACTTTCTTTTTAATAATACATTACAGGTCGAAAGTCGTTTTAAATTGTTTAGATCAGACGGTGTTGGCTGGGTAAGAAGACCAATAAATGAAAGGTTTAACCCGAAGTATACACGACCAACTATTAAACATGGCGGTGGTGGTATAATGGTTTGGGGTTGTTTTGGAGGGTTTGGCAGGGGTCCGCTCATAACAATGGATGGAATAATGGATCGCTTTGTTTGTCAGACTATATTAGAAAACCATATGTTACCTTGGGCAGAGGATAACATGAGCTTAAGATGAGTTTTTCAACATGAAAATGACCCAAAGCACATGTCAAAGTTGGTTAAAGATGGTTGGTAAATAATAAAGTCAATGTTATGGTATGGCCAGCGCAAAGCCCTGATTTAAACCCGATAGAGAATCTATGGGATGAAATTGATAGAAGAATTCACACGAAAAAGCTATCAAACACGAACGAATTGTATGCAGAAATTCAAAGAGTTTGGAATTCAATTTCCGAAGACTACATTCTAAAACCTATAAGATAAATGAAGACGAGATGTCAAGCAGTCATCAAGAGCAAAGGTTATGCTACTAGATATTAAAAATATTTACAGTTTTGTTTGAGAAAAAAACAAATCTTGATTGCTCTACTTTTGGACCACACATTTTCGAATATCTTTAAGTATTAGGTTTATAGGCTGTTGCAAATTAAACATTTTGTATTTATTAAAATTCCCTCTCCAAAACAAATTAAATTACAAAGAGCGAACAAAGAGAAAATAATTTATTTTTTTAGGTTGCTCTACATATGAGCGATAGTGTATATGCATTACTAAAAAAATAAGTGCCTCCCTATTGATATAACAAATTTTGCTTAGAATTAATCAAGGAACAGTTTTATTGATGTTTGCTGACAATGTTGTTTGTTGTTTCTGGAGGGAAAAGCAGTACCTACAATAACAAAAACTTGAAGTGGGTTATCATATACTCTGACTTACTAGTTGACGCCGAGGTTGACACCTTTAAATACAATGTAAAGCTTATAGCCGCGTTTTTGCCTTATCAAAGTTTCTATAATTCTATTTGATTTGAATTTATTTTGAATCGTGCAAATTACTTGTTTGTCCTTTCCCGATCGCATGCTTTCCCGTTAGTATCTTACATGTTTTTTGGTATTTATTAATTTTCTTTTGCAAGAAAATTAAGAAACAAATCGGGTTTATTACTTGTGGGCTGCAGGTTCGTCACCAAGTAATTCATCCCGGATTTGACACACCAGTTTCCCTTTTCCTGGTTTTTATTATTTTTGTTTTCTTTCGGAAAAACAAAAGTAATAAACAAAGCAATACATTATGTTTTGTGGGCTCGTTTGTTTCGTCACTAACTCATAATCGTAGCGCTTTCTCAAACCACCCTTCTCGTTTCTTCCATTTCCTGATTTTTATTATTTTTGTTCTCTTTCGAGAAAGCAAAAATAATAACAAATCAAATCACTATTTTGTGGGCTCGTTTGGTTCGTCACCAACTTATAATCGTGGCGCTTTGTCAAACAACTCTTCCCGTTTCCCGGTTTTTATTATTTTTGTTCTCATTCGAAGAAGCAAAAATGATAACGAAGCTATAGATCATGTTTTGTGGGCTCGTTAGGTTCGTCACCAAATCATAATTGTAGCGCTTTGTCAAACCACCGTTCCCGTTTCCCGGTTTTTATTATTTTTGTTTTCTTTCGAGAAAGCAAAAATGATAACAAAGCAATAGATTATGTTTTGTGGGCTAGTTTGGTTCGTCAGAATTCATAATCATCCCGGCTCTGTCCAGCCAGCTCTCCCGTTTACATAAGTCCTGATATTTAATAATTTCTTCCTAATATTCCTTTTATTTTTCATAATTAACGATTTTTCTGACACGATTATTCATGTAAAGTTACATTACCGCACGCGCACCACTTAGAAACCTTAGCAACGCATCAATAAGACAGCTTCAATATTAGTTGACATTTCAATTCCATCTAATTTGACATGTTTATTTATAAATTACATTCAAGTTTTTGAAAAAAAAGGTACTCATAGGTAAAATATTGTACCTAACACATGTGAAAAGTGTCTTTACCACCCTTGACGGCTTGACCACTGTGCGGTAAAGTTACTTTACCGCACGCGCACCACTTAGAAACCTTAGCAACGCATCAATAAGACAGCTTCAATATTTGTTTACAGTTTAATTTCATCTAATTTGACATGTTTATTTATAAATTTCATTCAATTTTTTGAAAAAAAAAAAGGTACTCATAGGTAAAATATTGTAAAGTATCACTTTCTGCATTTGTTGGGTAAATTACCGTTTCTTTTGTAAATAACCTGTTACCTGTCACCGCGAGACATATATGCCCCGTCCTGTGAAAACTTCAAAGTTGATAAAGTTTCGTTTTCTTCCAGTTAAATAGCCGTAAATTTGTAAAATTATAGTATGTTATTAACTACCAGCTGTTCTATCAGGAAATCTTTCTGCAAATTTTTTATTCATGTTGGGAAAAGTCTTTTTGGGGCAAAAAGAAAATAGTATTCAACTAACGACCATCTGATCTCATTGGACCTAACCAGGTTCTTTTTAATCCTTTTGTTAGAGTTCCGAGGAGATAGGGCGTTGAGTTTTAAGTCCGTTTTCTTAATTTCCGCTTTTCTAAGTACCTAACTGTCTGTGCTAGAATAGAGTAAACTGGAGTTTTTTTTATTTTACTTGATAGAAATAAGGGATTTATAATTTTATTTTATTTATTGAGTTGCATATATTTAGTTATTTTCTTTGAGGGTTTGTACCACTAAATTAAAATGACAAAATACACATAAAGTAGTATTTATATAAATTGAGTTTTTAATGAAATTGTAGTTTACTTACCTGGTTATTCTCCACTGTTTAAAAGCATACCCGAGAGGCAAGGGAGACTCTAGGCTTCCTTATTTCCTAGAGTGGCGCCCGAGGCAAAATTTCGATCGATTCTATCCCTCGAAATCCCAGGATTGAATCGACCGAAACTCTGGGACTTCAAAAGTAGGGGGAAAATTCGTTAGATGACGAAACCCTCTTACAGCAGTGTTGCATGCTTGTGTAAAGTCACCAGTGGATTGCAAAGTATCACCACCTTATGGTATCCATCATTGGCAAGGTATCAATCACTGGGCATTTTACCTTATAAATCTAGTTCTAATGATGATTTAATTTTTTGGGATGCCTGTTAGGAAATGTCTGTTCTAAAACAATTGTTAACTGTTTTCTGGGAGAGGTGACCAGCTGAATCAAATTTGTACACCATCCTACAGGACTTTTAAATAAATTCTAGGCCCTGTAGTGTATTGTAGTGTCCTTTTGTACACCTACTGTTGGCAGCTGATCATCCCTTAGATTTTTGTCTACATTATAAATTGGTAGGAGATTTTTTAAGAAGAAAATGTTAGGACTGATCAAATCAAATCAAATCAAAAGGCATTTATTCATCTAAAGCTATAATTACAATTCAGATCAATAGCTTATCAGACTAGTCAAAATTTTTTGTTTTTCCCTAATAACTTCATTATATGGGTAGATATCTGGAAAGTGACAGATTTGGAGCAAAAATTGTGGACATACATGAAACTTGATATACAAATTAAAAAAATCAATAAAAATATCACCAAAGTACCAACTAACATGTTGCCATGGAAAAACGTTCAAATTTTAAAATATTTTCTGTGTTTTGACCATTTTTTTAGTTTTAGCATAGCAGGTTACTGAGGCACTTTACAGGTAACTGATAACCACTAATAAACTTCACAAATGTTGGGATAAAATATAGAACTAACCTTTAATATTTGATTTCTCTTAAAAATAAGTATATTTTTTTATTTTTTCTTTCAAAATTAACAGCTTTCGCAGTACAGGTAACTGACAATTATAACAGGTAACAGATTATAAGAACAAAAAAAAATATTTAAAAAAATGTTTTAATTTAAAAAAATGGTAAAATTAGTATATAAAAGTCACAAACGCATTTTTTTATAAAAGGGGGTGGGGTAGGAGTGGGAGGATATTTTTTTTCAATGTTGTATTGTCATCGGACCACTATATGTATACCAAATTTCATCCAAATCGGATCATGGAAAGGGTGTCAAAAACGCATTTTCTATGAAAGGGGGTGGGGGTAGGGGTTAGAGGATATTTTTTCCTAATGTTGTATTGTCATCGGACTACTATGTAAATACCAAATTTCATCCAAATCGGATAATGGGAAGTGTGTCAAAAACGCATTTTTCTATGAAAGGGGGTGGGGGTAAGAGTGGGATGATATTTTTTTCTTAATATTGTATTGTCATCGGATCACTATATGTATACCGAATTTGTGTGTCAAAAACAAATTTTTCTATGGAAGGGGGTGGGGGTAGGGGATATTTTAGCTCACACATATACTATACTATAGTAGTGTGAGCTATGGTGATCCTAATTTTTTCGAGAAAAAAAAAGTTGCTCCGATTTCAAATTTTTTTATATATCTTTGCGTTTCAGATGATTTTGAAACTTTTTTGTTGCGCCGTCTGTCTGTCTGTCTGTCTGTCTGTCTGTCTGTCTGTCTGTCTGTCTGTCTGTCTGTCTGTCTGTCTGTCTGTCTGTCTGTATGTCTGTCTGTAACGACCAACGCGCATAACTCAAAAACCGCTTCGCCGATTTTAATGAAATTTGGTACCTAGGCTGGGTCTTGGGTTGAGATGGTCCCATTTAAAAATGAACAAAATCCACCAAACACAAACCAAATAAAAGGGTGGGGGTAGATTTCAAAAATTAGAGTTTATGTGAAAATATGGCGTGTGTGATATCAAACGAAAGGTAATTGAGTCTGCAGTTAAACAAAATAGATTTTAATTTATTTAAAAAAAAAAGGGTGGGGCTGAAAATATGGCGTGTGTGATATCAAACGAAAGGTAATTGAGTCCGGAGTTTAACAAAATACATTTTAGTTTTTTGTTTTTTTAAGGGTGGGGGTAGATTTCAAAAATTAGAGTTTAAGTCAAAACATGGCTTGTGTGGTATCAAACAAGAGGTAATTTAGTCTGGAGTTGAATAAAATATATTTCAGTTTTTAGTTATAATAGCTCACACGTACACTATAACTATAGTACCTAGTGTGAGCTTAGGGGCCCATATATTGGCAGAGTATTTTCTTATTAATGTATTATCATCGGACCACTATGTGTATACCAAATTTTATCCAAATCGGATAACGGGAAGTGTGTCAAAAACACATTTTTCTATAGAAGGGGTGGGTATAGGGGTGGGAGGATATTTTTTTCTTAATGTTGTATTGTCATGTTTCATCCAAATCGGATAATGGGAAGTGTGTCAAAAACGCTTCACAAGATTTGATAGTTATATAGTTAGTTAGATAGTTAGACAGAACATGTGAAGCTAGTGAGTCAGGTACTTCTAAAGCAGGTCAGTAACCTGTAAGTATTCTAACAGGTAACTGATGCACAGGTAACTGACGAGTTTGTCACGTTTTGTCAGATATTATTATTACTACTAAAATTGAGTCCAATAAACAAGAAAACTCAAAAAGTGTATCCTATTGTAATTATGTTTCACCATTTTTTAAATTGTTTTTTTGTTGTTCTACCTTTTACAAACTTACCAGGTTACTGATCAAACTGAAGGTTACACACGCGAGTATGGGTCGGTTAAAGGACACACCTAATGTCTTAGACGTGTGACATCGAATTAAACCGTTCGCGCGTTTTCCGAATCACAGAGCTCTTTTTCACTTGGCAACTAAAAGTCAAGAATGATCTAATGATGCCAAATGGATAAAAAATCTGAAGGCACAGGTAACTGATGCAATTTTTGGTGACAAAGTTAAAATTTGAATATTTAAAAACAAGTAACTTTAAAACAATTCTGGTTTTGACCAATTATATAACTAATGGTTGTTTACTCATAATTTAATTAAAATATAGTAAAATTCTAATGGTGCCACTCCAGGTTACTGACGATTGTTACATAAAAGCTCTGTTATCTAAAGGAAATATTTTTTATAATCTTCCAAAAATGAACTTGCTTGTTAGTTATTTAATAGAACTATAACAATAAAATTAGTTTTAGATAAAAAAAATTTTTTGTTTTAACATGTTTTTGTGTAGCTCACATCAAAATCTGTCACTTTCCAGATATTTACCCATATAACTTTTATTTTTCCTTAATTGTAGCATTCATTTACTTAAAAAACACATATACATTTACTTAAAAAAAAACATACCTACATTTTCACATTTATAAAAATACTCTGCCAATCTATGGGCACCTAAGCTCACACTAGGTACTATAGTTATAGTTTGAGCTAATATAATGAAAAACTGAAATATATTTTATTCAACTCCAGACTCAATTACCTTTCGTTTGATACCACACAAGCCATGTTTTGACTAAAAACTCAAATTTTTTTAAATCTACCCCCACCCTTTTTAAAAAAACTAAAACGTATTTTGTTTAACTCCAGACTCAATTACCTTTCGTTTGATATCACACATGCCATATTTTCACTTAAACTCTAATTTTTGACATCTACCCCCACCCTTTTTTTAAAAATAAACTAAAATTCATTTTGTTTAACTCCAGACTTAATTACCTTTCGTTTGATATCACACACGCCATATTTTCACATAAACTCTAATTTTTAGAATCTACCCCCACCCTTTTATTTGGCTTGTGTTCGGTGGATTTTGTTCATTTTTAAATCCATCACGGCCCAAGACCCAACTTAGGTACCAAATTTCATTAAAATTGGACAAGCAGTTTTTGAGTTATGCAGGTTGGTCGTTACAGACAGACAGACAGACAGACAGACAGACAGACAGACAGACAGACAGACAGACAGACAGACAGACAGACAGACAGACAGACAGACAGACAGACAGACAGACAGACAGACAGACAGACAGACAGACAGACAGACAGACAGACAGACAGACAGACAGACAGACAGACAGACAGACAGACAGACAGACAGACAGACAGACAGACAGACAGACAGACAGACAGACAGACAGACAGACAGACAGACAGACAGACAGACAGACAGACAGACAGACAGACAGACAGACAGACAGACAGACAGACAGACAGACAGACAGACAGACAGACAGACAGACAGACAGACAGACAGACAGACAGACAGACAGACAGACAGACAGACAGACAGACAGACAGACAGACAGACAGACAGACAGACAGACAGACAGACAGACAGACAGACAGACAGACAGACAGACAGACAGACAGACAGACAGACAGACAGACAGACAGACAGACAGACAGACAGACAGACAGACAGACAGACAGACAGACAGACAGACAGACAGACAGACAGACAGACAGACAGACAGACAGACAGACAGACAGACAGACAGACAGACAGACAGACAGACAGACAGACAGACAGACAGACAGACAGACAGACAGACAGACAGACAGACAGACAGACAGACAGACAGACAGACAGACAGACAGACAGACAGACAGACAGACAGACAGACAGACAGACAGACAGACAGACAGACAGACAGACAGACAGACAGACAGACAGACAGACAGACAGACAGACAGACAGACAGACAGACAGACAGACAGACAGACAGACAGACAGACAGACAGACAGACAGACAGACAGACAGACAGACAGACAGACAGACAGACAGACAGACAGACAGACAGACAGACAGACAGACAGACAGACAGACAGACAGACAGACAGACAGACAGACAGACAGACAGACAGACAGACAGACAGACAGACAGACAGACAGACAGACAGACAGACAGACAGACAGACAGACAGACAGACAGACAGACAGACAGACAGACAGACAGACAGACAGACAGACAGACAGACAGACAGACAGACAGACAGACAGACAGACAGACAGACAGACAGACAGACAGACAGACAGACAGACAGACAGACAGACAGACAGACAGACAGACAGACAGACAGACAGACAGACAGACAGACAGACAGACAGACAGACAGACAGACAGACAGACAGACAGACAGACAGACAGACAGACAGACAGACAGACAGACAGACAGACAGACAGACAGACAGACAGACAGACAGACAGACAGACAGACAGACAGACAGACAGACAGACAGACAGACAGACAGACAGACAGACAGACAGACAGACAGACAGACAGACAGACAGACAGACAGACAGACAGACAGACAGACAGACAGACAGACAGACAGACAGACAGACAGACAGACAGACAGACAGACAGACAGACAGACAGACAGACAGACAGACAGACAGACAGACAGACAGACAGACAGACAGACAGACAGACAGACAGACAGACAGACAGACAGACAGACAGACAGACAGACAGACAGACAGACAGACAGACAGACAGACAGACAGACAGACAGACAGACAGACAGACAGACAGACAGACAGACAGACAGACAGACAGACAGACAGACAGACAGACAGACAGACAGACAGACAGACAGACAGACAGACAGACAGACAGACAGACAGACAGACAGACAGACAGACAGACAGACAGACAGACAGACAGACAGACAGACAGACAGACAGACAGACAGACAGACAGACAGACAGACAGACAGACAGACAGACAGACAGACAGACAGACAGACAGACAGACAGACAGACAGACAGACAGACAGACAGACAGACAGACAGACAGACAGACAGACAGACAGACAGACAGACAGACAGACAGACAGACAGACAGACAGACAGACAGACAGACAGACAGACAGACAGACAGACAGACAGACAGACAGACAGACAGACAGACAGACAGACAGACAGACAGACAGACAGACAGACAGACAGACAGACAGACAGACAGACAGACAGACAGACAGACAGACAGACAGACAGACAGACAGCAAAACAAAAAAGTTTCAAAATCATCTGAAATGCAAAGATATATAAATAAATTTTTGAAATCAGAGAAACTTTTTTTTTCTCGAAAAAATTAGGATCACCAAAGCTCACACTACTTATATAGTAGTAGTGTGAGCTAAAAATTTCACATTCACAACATCAAATTTAAAAAAAGCTATTATTAAGTTTTAGACAATTTAGGTGGACCTAGGAGCCTGGTGCTGAGTAGTTCAAAAGTTTTCAATTTTTTTCTTTTTTTCTTTTTTAAAAAGATTGTTTGTTTTATTAAAAAACTTTAATCCCATAAAATCTGGAGAGTTTTGGCAATTTGAGAGCCTGGAGAAAGGCAAATGTATGGCCTGGTTGCCCCTGGTTTGATGGTTGTGAATGTTGTTATTCTTTGTATATTTTTGTTCATTGTTTTTTATTAAGATAAGAAGTTGGAATATGTAGAGACTGGGTAAGGTAAGGATTTTATGAATTTTAAATAGTGGCGAGCAACTTGACACACTTGATACACCTGCCATGCTTCTTATAACACTTTTTTGTTTTTTAAATGCTTGCTAAAAATGTGAAGATGATCCCCAACAAATCAAACCATACTGGATCTGTGACTGAACTAGCCCAAAGTACATTATCCTGAGCACAGAATCATCCACTGTATCTCTTAGTGTCCGAAACTGATAGCAGGCTGTACTCAGTTTACTGCACAGTTGGTTTATATGTGATTTCCAGGTAGAGTAACCAGAGTAGAGCAAAATCTTGTTCAAGTGGCCAATATGTGTGTACACACTGGCCACTTGATCAAGATTTTGCTTTTATTTAATTTTCAATTTATATTTAGCTCTGCTTTATGTTAACTTTTGACAAACACATGATTTCCCAATTTTTTCAGTTAAGTCTTTGTAGTTTTGACTGTGATTTGTTTAGCATAAAAAAGCCAGACATTTTAAAAAACCACCTTAAAAAATTTTTATTAAAAAAATAAATGGATCCATGACAAATCTGATACCTTCCTAGCTAGCCTATTAGCACAAGTGAAGCTATGATAATCAGCCTTGAAAACACTTTTTTGTAAATATCTTGGAAACTGCTCCTACAAAGTCTTTGCTTATTAATTAATTAATTTTACTTGAGCCCTGTGGAATCAAGTAGGCCTATATTTAAAAATCAAAAGCTACTTACTATTTATGGCATTTTGATACTTGAGGCGGCTATGTTTGTAAGGAGAAACAAAAGCAAATTTCCAACAGTTTCATCAAGTCATAACTATAATACTAGGCAAACAAGTAAAATCTTGATTCCAAATTTTCATCTATCAGCTTTTAGGAAAAGTCCAAAATGTTTTGCTAGTTATGTATATAATAAAATTCCTAATGAAATAAATAATGTCACATCAGAAAAACAGTTCAAAAAAAGACTACAGAGCTACCTTATTGAGAAATGTTTCTATAGCATTAATGGCCTTTTTGATCATTGACTAGAGTTAATTGTAATATTATATAGTATTTTTTGCTGTAAAATTTGACATTGTATATACTTTTATAAGTCGATGTACAATAAAGAATTGAATTGAATTGAATTATAACACAAATTATTGAGAAAACTGTATTAAAAAGTTAGTATTTTTTAATTGTCAAAAAACTGTCATTAGCATCAATGGATCTTGACCAAAAACTAATCAGCTCGTTAGAGTGTCGAACACTATTTTGCCTGAATATTTTATGAAAATCGGTTTAGTGATTTAGGAGCTATCAAGGGGTGAACAGCTCTCACAATCGGTGTACACATTTCTCACAATCTGTTCACAATCCCTCACAATCTTAGCAAAAGATTGTGGATTTTCACAATCGGTGTACACATTTTGAGTTAGCTGTTCACCCCTCGGGAGCTATAGTGTTACGGACAGAAAAAAAATACATATACACACAGACAGTCACGACAATATGGATAGGATAAGTCAAAATACACCCAAATCACACATTTTCGGTGCTATCTCAAAAAACAAAATTTCAGTGAAAACAATACCTTCTCTAGCCATTGCTGTGTGGGCTACGAAGGTAGTAAATAAACAAAAATGCTGGACAAGCCCTTTTTTTTCAAAACCACTGGATAAAAAATAAAGCCAGATGAATATTTTTTGTTTGACCAAAAAGTTGGACAAGGTTACCTTGCTTTTTATAGCTTTTTTCTATGACAAGCTGCAAGAAACAATGATAATAGTTAAATTACAGTCTTCCTTGGATCAAAAACTTACGTAAATACTACACTGTTTTTGGAAAAATCAGTAGAAATACAAAAACGACTGCATTTTGACTGCTGCAACACTTTTTTGTTAAAAATCGAACCCAAATTTTTGTGACACGCTCTGAAATTGCAAAGAAGTCTTGACATACTTTAGTTCTATTTTGTTTTAGTGGTATTTTTAATTTGCTCCATTAAAAATTAAAATATTGTATAAAAATTTATAAAAAATTTTGGCTTTCGAAATCAAAACAACGGATTCTAACCCAACTTTTTGCCTTTACAGAAAGCGCTTTTTTATCTTTTTTATCACGCCACGATCCGAAACCCCAAGGACTGTACACAGAGACTGTGTACAGTCCTTGCCGAAACCCACGGTGGATATAATAGTTCTTTTTTTAAAATCTCAAGGCGTTCACAATAAGGTCACTCATCGTAAAGCAAGCTTTACAGGTAACGAAGCGACTTTAATTTTCTATTTTTGGGTTATAATTTGTGACACGCTTTCACTGCTTTGGCTTTCCTCGGTTTGGCATTGGCGGCTCGTTCTTATTTTAAAAATGTGGTTTTAACAAAGTCTAAACATCTATATAATAATGCTACAGTTTCAAGATAGTTTGCAGCTTATCTTTTTAATTCTAATTACATAAATATATATAGTTTAGGTACCTTCATACTATGTAAAACAACATCTTTATGCTAAAACCGAACCGCCAATGCGAAACCGAGGAAAACATGTCAAAAATAATAACCAAAAAATAGAAAGCCTGACGTTGTATTTAAAATTAAACTCTTGTGATATTGTTAGGTTTTTATAAATATAAAACTTTAATTTTAGTTATGCTGGCAATTTAAAGAAATTTACATGGTAATTGTCATATTAAATTTGTTTTTCACATGTTAAATTAAAATTTAGGGCTGTGTCAGAAAAATATAATAATTTGTATTGCTTATATCTAACATTTAATAGATTAATCCTAAAAAATAACTTTACATTTATGTTAAATTAGATGTAGAATTTATTGTCAACTAAAACTTATTTTAAAATTGATTAATTCTTCAGTATTATTGTAGGTAGGTACCTAATCAGAAAACTAAGAATCTTTCATATGAATATTGAAGGCCTGAACTCAAAACTACTAGAGCTAGAAGTGTTGATTGACACCTTAGATCCTGACATAATTTGCCTTACTGAGCATTGGTTTCGATCACCCGCAGAAATCCAAAAAGTCTACATGAACAATTTTGCACTTATCAGCTTTTCCACTCGAACCGAATTTGAGCGAGGTGGTACCGCAACCTTCGTTAAGAACTCTCTTCAGGCAACTGAACATCGCACAAAATTGATCTCTGTTGATAAAGACTGTGAATTTTCTGTAGCAAATCTAACTTTAAACGATTTAAATTTAAATATTGTTTGTATTTATAGGTCACCAAATGGGAATGAAAAGGAGTATTTTAACTTAGTGTCCAGTCTTCTTGAAGAGGTGCACTCTACTGAAAAATCACTGGTTGTATGTGGTGACTTTAATTTCCACTTTAATAAAGAATCTGAAAATGCTGTTGCAATGCTTCACCTATTTTCCACCTACGGCCTTGTGGGACATATCAAAGGGGTTACGAGACCTGCTTCAAACAATCAACTGGATAATGTACTGAGTGACCTTGCGGAAGAAGCCGTTACAGGTACTATTGATACCACCAAAATCTCTGACCATTACAGTCAATATGTGGACATTAAATTGACCAATAATTTTAAACAGACAACTGGCAAAAAAAGATTTTTTACTGATTCAAACATAAGAAACTTTAGAGACTGCCTCTGCACCGAAACATGGGATGGTGTCTTCTCGGTTGATAACGCTAACACCGAGGTTAATACTCTCTTTATTAAGTTTGAAAATGTGCTAAAATATCACTTTGACCTTAGCTTTCCATTAACTTCTTTTAAAATAAAAAATACGAAAAAACGCTGGGTAACAAACGAAATTAAAGAATATTCTGAAAAAATTAAAGACCTCTATCTTCTCTCAAAAAGAACAAATAGTCGCGAGCTTTACAAAAAATATAAGTGTGAAAGAAAACAATACAAGCGATTTTTAGCACAGCACAAAACAGCAATCAATGAAAACAAAATATTAAACTCATCCAATAAAGTTAAAACTGTATGGAGTATTATCAACCGAGAAACAAATAAAAATAACTTTACTGAAATACAGCTAAAAACAGATGAGGGTAATGTAACAAAGGATCCTCAAGCTGTTGCTGATATGTTTGGGGCTGCTTTTGATTTCCCGGTCAACAATATACAAAACACTCAAAATATTGTCAATACTGATTTACATCAAACGCATTTTTTAGATGAATGGACTTTATGTAATACTGAAGAAATATTAAATATTATTGCTGATCTTCCTAACAAAAATTCCGCAGCTATAGATGAATTTCCCATATTTTTACTAAAGCACATTGCACAATATATAGCTGCTCCCCTTTGCAAAATCATAAACAGTTGCCTTACTTCCGGAATTTTTCCTGATAAACTTAAGATTGCTAAAATAGTCCCTGTTTATAAAAAAGGTGCAAAAACTGACTTAAAAAACTACCGGCCCATATCGATTCTTCCTGCAGTGTCGAAGGTCTTTGAAAGGGTCGTATATAAACGTATTCTGGAATTTGTCACCTCCAATAAACTGTTATCTGAAACTCAATTTGGCTTTTTACCTAACAAATCTACGCAACTTGCAATTTTTAAGGTAATAACGTTTGTCGTGGACCAACTGGATAAAAAACAAACAGTTTGCGGCCTTTTCTTTGACCTATCGAAGGCCTTCGACACGGTAGATCACAAATTACTCATCGGAAAAATTAATAATTTTGGCATAAGAGGTATTTGCACTAAACTTATAAATTCATACTTGAGTTTTAGAAAACAAACTACTTGTGTACGACACAATACTAAGGAATACCTTTCTAAAACAACAAATATAAACCAAGGTGTACCGCAAGGGTCAATTTTAGGGCCAATACTCTTCCTGCTGTATGTCGATGGCCTGTCGGTCCTGGTTGATGCTGATCTCCTGTCACAGTTTGCTGATGATACAGGAGCAGTTATAACAGCTGAATCAGTGTCTGCTCTGTCATCGCGCTGTTCGGCTGCAGCGAGGGGGATGATAAATTGGTCTACCAATAACTGCCTAAAACTCAATGTTGAAAAAACAAATCTGTTAACCTTCAGAAAAACAGGATCTGCTGATGCTTCATTATATGTTCCAATTCAAGGCAAATCAATACCTGAAAGTGACCACACCAAATTCCTTGGAATTATACTTGAACCTACCCTAAATTGGAATACACAAATAAAGACTACTGCATCAACTATAAACTGCCACTGTTACGCAATACGTAGACTTCGACAAAATTTAACTGTCAACAGCATGAAATGCTTTTACTATGCCTCAGTGCAGTCTGTTATGTCTTATGGCATTATGTTCTGGGGAGCAGGTTCGGATGCCGAGTCAGTCTTTAAAGCACAAAAGAGAGTTATAAGGACAATGCTAAAACTTCACCCAAGAACCTCTTGCAGACCATATTTTAAAAAACTAAATATTTTAACTGCTCCTTCCCTTTATTTTAAAACCTTAGTAACATTTGTTAAAAAACACGAAGATCTGTTTCTTACAAATAGAGAAAATGCTCTAGAAACTGCCATGGTCACAAGAAATAGAGACGATCTCGCTATCCCCACCCATAATACCAGTTTTTACGAAAAGGGCCCTTATTACCGTGCAGTTAAAGCTTACCACATGCTTCCCAAGTCAATCAGGGATATTGAAGGTAGAGTGCGCTTCAAGAAAGAGGTAAATAATTTTGCTCAGGAAAAACAATTTTACTCCTTCAATTTCCTCTCTTAATGTAGGTAGTAAAAAAACCAAAAACTATGTACCTAGTTTGTTTATATTAATTTGTTTGTACCTATACTTTTAATTTGTTTTTAGTGTTCATTTCTTTTTCTTTCTATCGTGTTTGTATTTACATTTTTTTAGATATCTAAGATATTATTTTAGACGTTGCTTTTGCATTTGTAATAATGATCTGATGGCAATAAAGAAACTAAACTAAAAAAAAAAAAATTAATTTTTGTAGCTCTGTTAATAAATTTTGACTTTTATTTTAATATTAATTGTATCTAAGTAAAAACAAACTTTTTCTTGATTCATTTATTAACTTTTTTTGAGGTTATGTTTGCACATTTTCTTTATAAAAATCACGTAAAATAAATACTAAAAGCATCTTAGTGTATTAGTTAAGACTGCGAGGGACCTAATAAACAGGAGTAAGATGGCTGATAACTGCCCCCAGTGTTCAAAATCATGCAACAACTCATATGCAATAAATTGCATATCCTGTGCCAAATGGTACCACAAAAAGTGTCTTGGGTTGACAACAGAGAGATTCAACTACTTCCTGGACCAACTAAAACAACTTAATGGTGAAAAATTTCAATGCCCAGCATGTGAAAAAAATTGCGAGGTTAAGTTCCCAAAAAAAAAGGAAAAAACATGCAGATACCGAAAATTCCGGGGATGACTAGGTTAATAGATATCGATAGTAAGCTAATGAACATGGAGAAAAAATACACTGACATGTTAGAAAAATATGAGCAAATTTTTTTTAATTTTATTTATACTGGGACTTTCCATCCAATCCCAAGTTTTTAGCAAGGTTAAAGCATTTTTAAACAAACACAAACAACTAAGTACCTAGCCAGGAATCGAACCCGGACCGCCGGTGTGGAAAACAAACATTGCTACCACTACACCACGACGGCGAGCAACAATTAGAAGTAAAAAATGAATTAAAAACAGAGATTTTTCAACTCCAAAAGCAACTAAACACTGAAATCAACAGAAGGGAGCAAAAGGACCTAAAAAACAACATAATCCTTAAAGGGATTCCACAAACAGAAGCAAAAGAAGTAGATAATGTGGTTGCAAAACTTGGACAAGTCCTTGGAGTCGACATCAAAGGAGCAAGGTCTTACCGTCTAGGCAAAGGCCAAACCAGGCCAGGTCCAATAAAAGTATGTCTCAGAGATGAAGCTGTAAAAAACCAACTCATGCAGGCAAAGAAACAGAAATGACAACTATCAGCAGTGGCCATTGGGTTCACTAATGCAAAAATAGATGACTACATCTACCTAGACCATGACCTAACAAAAACCAACCTATATACAAAGAAGCACGGAAATTTATAAAACAGAACAACTATCGGTTTGTTTGGTTCAAAGATGGCCAAGTCTTTCTTCGAAAAGAACAGCAAGACAGTGCTTATCAACGACAAAGACATTTTAAAAAACTTGCACTAACTGAGACACAGGAGCAGCCGCTCTGCATTAACTACTTAAGTATGCAAAGTGTACGTAATAAATTTGACAAACTCCAGTGCTTTATTAAGGCACATGAGAGTGATATTCTTGTTTTGACCGAGACATGGCTGTCAAGAGATGAAACCCATTATTTTGACTTAGATGAGAGATGACCAACAGGGAGGTGGGGTATCAATTTATGTAAAAAACAATTTCAACTACAAAATATTAAAAACTGTAGATGGTAAGCAACCTTATATCTTAGTGCTAATATCTATCTTACATGTAAACCTTAACTTATGTGCGCTTTACAGACCACCTAATTATCACTTTTCTAATTTTATTGAAACAATGCAAGATTTTTTAGCCTTTCAAAAACAAAAAACTTTAATAGTTGAAGATGCGATATATTGGAAGATACTACATTAAGGAAAAAAATGAATATCTATACAGCATAAAATTATTCGGGTATGAAATACAAAATAAAACAAACCATTCAAATGCAACTCATATAACTGAAGATTCAATTTCCTTGATTGATCAAATGTAAAATGTAATGTAAAAGTTCTTAATTACAAAATATCTGACCACAATCCGTTAACCGTCAATGTTAACCTAATATTTTTTAAACCAACACCTAAACTATACAGAGAGATAAATATTATGAATCCAGAAATATTTAAAAACAACTTTGAAACATTATTGTGTTCTACTACCTTATTTCATTCTTTTGATGAATTAATAAAAAATATAACTGAATGCAAACAAAAAGCAACTAAAAAAATAAAATTGCATCACCGACAAGGCAACAATTGGATAACTGATATTTTAAATATGATAAAAGATCGTAACCAAATTTTCTCACAATTACTAAGAAAAAAAAGACAAAACATCCACGACAACAGACTAGAGCTCCAATACAGAATACTTAAAACAAAATAAACTCACAAATTCGCAGAGCCAAAACCCAATATTTGGCTAATAATTGGAGTAAGGCTGGCAATAATCCAAAAAAACAATGTAAAGTAATAAATTCTATAAGACAAAAAAAAGAATTGTTTTCTTCTTTTTTTTGTACAATTAACTCAATTGCGATTGAGAGTGTGACCATAACGCAAAAGTCTGAAATTGCTTATCATTTTAACAAATATTTTGCCAACATAGGGCAGTCAATTGTAACCTCCATCAGTACTCAAAATATACAACAGGAAAACACTCAATTTACAGAAATTGAAAACCCAAATACTTTAAACTTAATCCTTACTAACAACAACGAAATTATAGAAACCATTTTAAACTTAAAAAAAAGATTCTGCAGCAGGCTACGACGGTATTAGCCCATCAGATATTATTTTAATAAAAGTAGCTTTAGCTCGAATTCTAACCAACCTAATAAATGATGTGTTTACATCCGGAACATTCCCCGAGATTTTAAAAATAGGCAAAATAACGCCCATATATAAAGCTGGAGATTTACAAAAAATCTCAAACTATAGACCCATTACAGTTGTCTGTGTGTTCTCAAAAATAATTGAAAGCATACTCAAAAAACAAATAAACACATTTATAGAAAACACAATCGGATTTGACAAGTACCAATATGGTTTCATCAAAAACAGCAACACCCTCAGTGCTACTACAGATTTTTTAAACCATGTATCAAGTGAACTAGACAAAAAAAATATGTTATTGCTGTCTTCATAGACCTTCAGAAGGCATTTAATGTGGTAGACCATAGAGTACTTTTGAGTAAGCTATTCAAAATGGGAATACAAGAAAAATTACACTCAATACTAACTTCCTACTTAAAAGACAGACCTCAGTATGTGTCAATCGATGGTGCTGATAGTAACAGAATCCTAAGCAATTGTGGAGTACCCCAGGGGTCCGTTTTGGGGCCTTAGTTGTATTCAATATTGGTACTGTCATTGAGCCAGGCTGGACTAGAAGGACTTTACTATACCTTCGCAGACGATAAGGCCGATGTATAGAGCGACACAGACCCAAAAATGCTTAAAAATAATGTAAACAAAAACCTTATACTGTACTCAAACTGGTTAAACCAAAATAAATTAAAAATAAATGTTGAAAAAACAGTGTTTATGGTATTTGGTCGGTCGAGACGTCTTTCGCATGAAAAAGTCAACAAACCAACCGAACTGTAGCAATAGGGATCTCCAGTCCAATAGTTCCCACTCTTAGGTTACACTTTTGTGTTTCTAGTTAGGAATAGTAGCATAAGGAATAAGTAAAAACTGTAAAGAAACGCAGCTCAAAAACACTTTGACTTACCCTTGGATGAAAGGAACTTGGTACATGGACAACTGCACAGTCGAATCCAAATAATTCCAATCAAAGTAGTAGCAGTAGCACTTCAAAGCAATCCATAAATGTTTATACACGACCGCTGTCTTAAAAAAGCACGCATGTGATTTCACTTGGCGATCAATATATATCACTGGTATGGAGAGTACCCCAAATATTCGCATGAAGCTCCGTATAGCAAGACGGACGTTGGAGCACTGCTATATATGAGCAATACAGCAGTAAAAAGGTATGTATAAAATTAGGGAAAACTTAAATTAAAAAAGGATGGAAAATGGATATACTCAAGGTAGAAAAAGCAAAAATAATAAAGTAAAGTCAATGCATTCTTGAGCATATAATTCACCGCGCAAATTCAAATTTTTACCCTTTTTGTAGGCAAGGCATATCTTAGTAACTAAATTAGTTTAAACCAAGAAATAAAAGTAACTTTAAGTATAAAGTTGTAGCATAACTCTAGCAAAAAAAAAAGAAAATAAAAAGCATTCTAATTTAGATAAATGTCTCTAAATTTTATATCTTAAAACTAAACGCCGGGACGAAGCATTCCGGCCCCCCTGAAAATACCCAGGGTATGGTATTTTCTGAACTAAGCATTAGGGAGAGGGCACAATTTCACCAAAGGCCTCTTGAATAAACCTTTGGAGGTTTTAACTGTAGCAACTCTTACTACATTATCAGTACCAGGGTGCAATCCTACTACTCGTCCCAATACCCAATTTAAGGGAGTGGTTTGATCATCTTTGATCAAAACCATCGTATCAATCGCAATGGGATCAATTTTGTCTTGATTCACTTTAGCGTGCTGTTGCAATGTATGTAAGTAATCTCTGTGCCATCTACGCCAAAAATCGCGATGCAGTTTTTGCAGCAACTGCCACCGAGAAAGCCTATTTAAAGGTACTTGGTCAAAATCGAGGTCTGGAACAGTCGTAAGTGGTTCCAGGCTAAGGAAATGACCGGGCGTCAGTGCAGTCAAATCATTTGGATCTGTGCTGACTGGACACAAAGGCCTAGAGTTGAGGATAGCTTCTACTTGCGTAACCACAGTATAAAGCTCCTCAAAAGTAAGCACCTGTTCTCCAATTACTCGTAGTAAATGAGACTTTGCACTTTTGATGTTACTTTCCCACAAACCGCCCATGTGGGGTGCGGATGGAGGGTTGAAGTGCCAACGAATTGATTCGCGATTAGCAACTTCAGCAAACATCTCGTTAAGCATTTTAGCAGAAAGCGTAAAATTTGACGCGTTATCCGAGTAGACTACTTCCACGCGTCCTCTTCTGGCCATAAAACGTCGGAATGCTGCCATAAAAGCGTCTGCCGATAAGTCTGACACAATTTCTAAGTGTACCGCCTTCGTACAACCGCAAATAAATAGAACGACATAAGCCTTAAGTCGTTTTGCACCGCGCATGCGGCTCATTGTAATAGCAAAACTTCCCGTAAGATCAACGCCAACGTGTTGAAAAGCTTTTGCTTGTGAAACGCGAAATTTTGGCAAATTACCAACAGGGGGTTGATAATTACTGGGGCGCGTGCGCCAGCATGTAGAACAACGCGAAATTATTTTTCTTATATGCCTTTTAGCTGCAAAAATCCAATAATTTTGAAAAAGTAAAAATAAAGTCGTGTTTATGCCGGTATGCATATGTTTCTCGTGAGTATGCGCAATCAATAACTTTGTAAATTGAGAATCACCGGGTAAAAGTATAGGAAATTTTTTGTCATAATCTAATTCCGAATTGCATAACCTTCCGCCAATGCGTAAAATATCATTTTGATCCAAAAACGGATTTAATTTTCTAAAAACCTTTGGCAACGGTTTATTATCGACAAGTAAAGAAATCTCGTTTTGAAAATATTTATTTTGCACGTGTTTTATAAGCACAAATATTGCATTTTGTAACTCATATTGTATTAACCACGTAGAATTAATAATAATTTTCTCATTATTAAATTTACGCGCGCGAAGATTGTGAATAAAACGTAGTATAAAAGCAACAAGTCTAATTAAACGCAAAAAATTTGAAAATTTGTTAAGCAGACAATCCAAAAAATTTGGTTCAATTGTTGCAGCAAACACCAATTTTCGCTCCTCTTCGAGAGCTTCTTTGGGTGTAGTAATATTATTTTTAGTAAAATCCCATGTCTCTTGTGGCTTACAAAGGAACTCGGGTCCTTGCCACCAAAGGGAACAATTAATTAAATCTGCAGGCAATAGACCACGTGACCCGGGGTCCGCGGCATTTAATTCAGAAGGAACATGGTTCCAATCGCAAGGCTGAATTTTTTCTTGTATGTATGTGACTCGGTTGGATACAAAAGTGCGCCACGCATGTGGTGATCCTTTGATCCAAGAGAGCGCAACCATACTATCCGTAAAAGCAATGGTATTTTGAAAAGCAATTTTATTAGCAAAAGTATTTTGAATAAATTGAATGAGTTTAGCTAGCAAAACTGCCGCACAGAGCTCCAAACGGGGAATACTGATTCTTTTTATGGGAGCGACTTTCGATTTTGCGCACACAAAATACGTTTTAATATCTCCGTTTTGATAAACAATACGAAAATAAACCGCCGCACACATACCGCGCTCGGATGCATCGCTAAATCCAACAATTTGACAAAATTGAAAATTAGAAAGATCAATCATTCTTGGGATATAAAAATCAGAAAATAATTTGAGTTCTTCTTCGAATTTTTTCCACTTGGAAATTATTTCCGGGGGTGCTAACTGATCCCAATCTAACTTTATAAACCATAAGTACTGGATTAAATTTTTTGCAAAAAACGTAACCGGTGTAAGAAAACCTAAAGGGTCAAAGCATTTCGCAAGGGTACTAAGCAAATTACGCTTAGTGCAAATTTTTGTATTATAATTAAAAGAATAAAAAAAGTTATCACTTTGAGGGTTCCACCTCAAGCCTAAAATTTTTAGAGAGTTTGCATCCTCTCGATCCAAAGAAAAGTCTTTGGTTTGTATGTGGGTTGCAGGCAAGTCTGCAAGCAATTTGGGTTCGTTTGATGCCCATTTTTTCAGTTCAAATCCGCCTCGCCCTAATAACTCAATTAATTGATTTTTCATAAGCATGATTTGATCAAAATCATTGCAACTTACTACGCAGTCGTCTATATAGACGCTGTCCTTTAAAATCGCAGAAGCCAACGGTAAGTCTTGATAATCATCGGCTAATTTAAGCAAGGTTCGAATTGCTAAATATGGAGAACAGTTTACCCCGAAAGTCAAAGTTTTTAATTCGTAATCTTGCACCGATTTTTCAGAATCAAAACGCCATAAAATTCGTTGGTATTTATGTTGATTTTCCTCCACATTTATCATTCTGTACATTTTAGAAATATCGCTAACAAAACAATATTTATGTAGCCGAAAATTAAGCAAAATTTTAACTAAATCTCCTTGTAGTTTAGGACCCGTGTGAAGGGCTTGATTTAGGCTAGGCTTATTTAAAGAATGACTCGATGCGTCAAAGACAAGACGAACAGGCGTGCTACTCGAGCTTTCTTTTATAACCGCATGGTGAGCAATATAAAAATATTCATGAATTTCTGAGTTATTAGGGGGTGAAACTGCACGCATGTGACCCATATCCAAGTATTCTTGCATTACTTGTGAGTAAGAAGTAAATAATTTTTTATCATTTAGTAAACGTTTTTCAAGCGAGTACAACCGACGCAAAGCAAGGGTTCGGGTATCGCCGAAATCAACGGGATTGATTTTAAAAGGCAACGAAACGGTGTATCTACCGTCCACATCGCGTATAGTAGTTTTTTTAAAATATTTTTCGCAAAAAATATCTGAAGGTGAATTTTTCTCCACCGTAGGAACCTCTTCCAACTCCCAGAATTTTTGCAAAGTATTATTTAAATCAGGAGTAGAAATAGTTGCCATAAAAGTAGAAATATTTTTTGATGCAAAAGCAGCATTTTGCAGAGGCATTTTTCCGAGCAAAGTCCATCCGAAGACTGTATTAATACAAGAGGGGGTGTCTGGACCAAAATAAAGTCTACCTTCTTCTAAAAGTGATCCATAAAGGTCCGCGCCAATAAGAAGCTGAATGCCAGCTTGATTATACCAACTGGGATCAGCTAATTTTAGGCCAGTTAAGTAGTGCAACGAATTTTGGTTAAAAGATACACTTGGCATTTTATCGCAAACTTGGTCTATTAGTACAGGTTCTAGACTAAAAATTTTCGATTTATTATCGATAGCAGCAATTTTACAATGCACCGCATGGCGCGCAGTAGTAGACATATCTCCTAAACCGTTTACATTAAGCGAAATGTTGGATTTAGGAAGTCCGAGTGCATTCGCACATTTTTTCGTTATAAAGGAGCACATGGCGCCATTATCCAAGATGGCGCGTACTTCGTGCCAATTTCCGTATGCATCACGGATGTGCAGCAAAGCAGTGCAAAGCAACGTGTCATAGTCGCCAAGCACAGTACCCGCGTGAATAGATTTATTTTCAGTAATTTGATTTTCTACGGGGTTAGTTTGTGATCCACTAGACGTCACAGAAGAAGAAGCAATCACCGAAGCTGGGGAGTTATTTTTTAGGCATAAAAGACTGTGGTGATTTAAAAAACAAAATCTACATCTTTTTTGTGAAGTGCACGAGTTTACTTGATGAAAACTAGCCATGCAGTTGGTGCATCCCTTATTATTTCTAATAAAATCAATGCGTTCTTGAATTGGTTTCACTAAAAAGGATTCACAGCTAAAAATCAGATGTGTATTTTTTGCTTTGCAGTAGAAACACGTGTTTTGTTTGGAATTTGGAGTTTTTTGTGACTGTCTGTTTGCAAGTAAAACTGTTTTATTTCGTGGATTACGGGGGGATCTCGAGAAGTTCCCTGGTCGTGAGTTTTGAACATTATCTTGTTTCATAGACAAAGATAAAGATTCAAGAGCCGTGCAATGTTGCTCTAAAAATTTGTAAATATCTTCGTATTTTGGCATTAACTTAGAAGCGTGATTTAGTTCAAATAACTTACGCGTTCCGAGATCTAATCGATCCAAAAGCATGTTCGCAGTAATAAAGCACCAATTATGGGTCGCATATCCCATATTTTTTAAGCAATCAAGGTTTTCCTTGAACGTATCTAGCATTTTGCGCAATTCTAAAACGTCATCATTGGATAGCCGAGGTGAGTTTTCGATAGATTTCCAGTAAGAAACCGCACGCAAGCGCTTATTGTCATATCTGGAAATCAGCGTATCGTAGCAAAGTAAATAATTATTTCCTTCAAGAGGTATATTTTTAATTAAATTTAAAGCAGGGCCTCTTAAAATCGTACGTAAATATTTAAACTTCTCAATGTCCGAGCTCTTACGCGTATGTACAACCGCATTGTAAATCTCAATAAAGCTTGGAAACTCCTCAACATCGCCCGAAAAAGGAGGGACATTTAACTTGGGAAGAGAAAATTCTGGTTCCGGAAAAATAATTGTTTGATTATTTACCTCGTTGTGGCTTCGATTTATTTCTTCAGCCTCCACCTCAAATAAATCATAGTGCAAAGCCTCAACCTCTACGCATCTATCCAAAAAATCTTTTTGTATTTTATTCTGAGCTTCCAGAGCTTCAGAATCGTCTGAAATCAAGATCAGTAAAGCATTATGATGCTTTTCAAAGCTCTTACAACAAGAAGAAATTTTTTTAAAATTAACTTTAAACCTTGTGTGAGCAGCTGGATTTGTTTTCGCCTGATTGGCATAGTGTTCAAGCACACTCAACTGATTGATTGCAGTTTGACGCAAGGCCTTAGCCGAGCTTACCTTTTTTTCGGTATCGTTTACCATTTTAACAGGTTAAAGTGTAAAGTAAAGCAATAGTTAATAAGGGAAGCAAATTTAAAAAATATATCGTACTACTTTTCAAATTCCCTCGTAAACCAATATTCAAAGCAATATTAAAAGGCCAGCGGCTTTTAGCAAATATCGAGTAAAGAACAGCAAGTTTTTAGCAAAAAGTATAAATGCTAATAAATATGCACAAAAAATTTAGCAACTGATAAGAGTTTCTGAATTTGTGTAGGTACGCAAGGAAACGCAAGCCTTACATACATCGACAGCGCAATAATTTTTAATTTTGAAAAAAAATAAATTTTTCAAAATTTGTATGCAATTTGTATATTGCACAAATAAAAAATGCAATGCAAGTTGGTACGTGCAACGTACAATAGACACACCGTAGATAAAATGTAAAACCTAAGATATGCCTTGTCTCAAAAAGACGCAAAGTAAAGTCCTAACTTCAAACACAATTATGCAACTCTGAGAGCACCTATTACGCAGAACGGGAAATCCGGCTCGAAGGACCAAAAAATGGTCGGTCGAGACGTCTTTCGCATGAAAAAGTCAACAAACCAACCGAACTGTAGCAATAGGGATCTCCAGTCCAATAGTTCCCACTCTTAGGTTACACTTTTGTGTTTCTAGTTAGGAATAGTAGCATAAGGAATAAGTAAAAACTGTAAAGAAACGCAGCTCAAAAACACTTTGACTTACCCTTGGATGAAAGGAACTTGGTACATGGACAACTGCACAGTCGAATCCAAATAATTCCAATCAAAGTAGTAGCAGTAGCACTTCAAAGCAATCCATAAATGTTTATACACGACCGCTGTCTTAAAAAAGCACGCATGTGATTTCACTTGGCGATCAATATATATCACTGGTATGGAGAGTACCCCAAATATTCGCATGAAGCTCCGTATAGCAAGACGGACGTTGGAGCACTGCTATATATGAGCAATACAGCAGTAAAAAGGTATGTATAAAATTAGGGAAAACTTAAATTAAAAAAGGATGGAAAATGGATATACTCAAGGTAGAAAAAGCAAAAATAATAAAGTAAAGTCAATGCATTCTTGAGCATATAATTCACCGCGCAAATTCAAATTTTTACCCTTTTTGTAGGCAAGGCATATCTTAGTAACTAAATTAGTTTAAACCAAGAAATAAAAGTAACTTTAAGTATAAAGTTGTAGCATAACTCTAGCAAAAAAAAAAGAAAATAAAAAGCATTCTAATTTAGATAAATGTCTCTAAATTTTATATCTTAAAACTAAACGCCGGGACGAAGCAGTATTTAAACAAAAAAACATGCCAGATTATGAATTTAATTTAAAAATTAATGACACTAATATAGAACGAACAAGTACAAATAAATACTTAGGACTTATCATAGACGACAAACTAAATTGGGAATCTCAAATTGAAAAAATCACTAAAAAAATAGTGCCCATGCTAGGTGCACTACACAGGTGCTCTCCTTTCCTTAATGAGGTTAATCGAAAATTTAAAAAACTACAAAGATTTCAAGTTTCAACTTTTCTTTATTGCCATTTGATTTACATAGTAAATATTGACATAAGAAAAGTTTGAATATAAAGTGCTACAAAGTATCAAAATCGCACTGAGTGCCCTAAAACTAAAATTGCAAAGTAAAAATATTAATATTATTTGTTGATAATATAAATTTATTCTAAAACCTAAAGGAATTAACTAAAAATCATAGGTACAGTAATCTACATTAACATACCTGGAGCTAACCACCTTTTGAGTCAAAAAATTCTTTTACAGAATAGTGGCTTTTTGACACTAAATATTTCCTTAGTTTTGTCTTAAATTTCTTAAAACCATCAGTATCTTTAACAGCCTTTGGCAGAGAATTGTAAACAGTGGAACAAAAGCAGTAGGGACTTTTAGTGAAGAGTGCTAGATTATATGAAGGAATTTTTATATTTGAACTGGATCATGTGTAGTGGTTATGAGAGCTACTGACTGAAGGAAATTTGCATATATTTCTTCTTACAAAGTTTGCAGCTTCATACATTAAAATGTCAGGTGCTGTCAAAATATTGTTTTCTTTAAACACTGGTCTACATGATTCTAAGGGATTTATTAAAAAAATGGTCCTCAAAATTCTCTTTTGTAAAATTAATATTTTTTCAAAGTCTTTACTTTGTCCCCAGAAAAGTACTTGATATTTTATATGACTGTAAGCTAGTGAATAATAGATATTTATTAGTTGTTTCTGATGAAGAATATTTTTTAGATTGATAATTGCAAAAAAAGTGGAGTTCAGCTTCCCAGCTACAAAGTCGCAATGTTTTTCCCATGTTAGTTTTTCATCAAGTCTAAGTCCCAAAAAAATGCAGGTTTCTAATTTTTCTATTTCTCCACCATTTAGAAATAGCTTGAGGTTAGGTAGTTGCTTTCTTTTGTAAAAGGTTAAGTAATGTGTTTTACTGGGATTTACCAACAATCAATTTTTTTGACACCATTTATTGAATAAATTTCAGATTAAATTGGCTGATTCTAGAAGGTTTTCTACTATTCCTGCTGAAATAGTTATAGTACAGTCATCAGCGTAAAAAATGATTTTGATATTTTTGCAGTGCTTTGAAATGTAAGTGATCATATCATTTATAAACAAAATGAAGGCTAATGGGGCAAGTACACTACCTTGAGGGACACCGAACTTCAGACTTGATTCTTTAGATAGCTTATCGCCAACCTTGACAACAATTTTGCGGTTTGATAAAATGCCTCTGAACCATTCGTTTGGTTTACCACGAATTCCCATGTCGTTTAATTTTTTTATAAGTAAATTTATAGAAACACAATCAAAAGCACGCGTAAGATCTAGGAATATAGCTATAGTAAAATTGTTTGCATCCAGGGCATCATAAATAAATTGCAATAAATCAAATGCGGCTGTTGTAGTGGAAAAGATTTTCCTGAAACCATGTTGAGAGTTTGACAAAATAATATTACGGTTTATAAATGAATGGAGACGGTTTACAGCTACTTTCTCAAACAATTTTTAAATAGAAAATAAACCTGTAATAGATTACAAAATAAAAGCCTAAAAATCCTTTATCGGAAAGATTATCGAATCTCAACCGAAACTCTTTACATTGAAACCCAAGCTAAACCATTAAAATATCTAGTAGAATTATCCCAATGTACAGATTTACAAAATTTTAAATGGCACCCTTAAATGCAATACAGATTTTACCCAAAAATTCGAACACTACAATTACAATACAAGAGCCAGAAATAATATACACATTACTTCACTACGCACTAACAAAATTTGTAATGGAATTAAAACAATACTTAGAATCTAAATTTAACTCCTAGCAGTGGCGTATATAGAAAAAAGTTTCGAGGGGGGGGGGGCGAGACCTCATGAGGCCGTATTTTATGCTATTTTATGTTTGTATTCATGAAATATGTGGAAAATATCTAAAAAAATCTTAGCTTCGGGGGGGTCCCGGGCCTCCAGCCCCCCCCGTATATACGCCACTGACTCCTAGTAATTCATATATTAAACATTAAACCTCAACAGATAGGTACTTGATAAAAATACATTCTAAATTACATAAGTATTAAAAAGAAAACTTGTGATATCCTAAATGGCTAGTCCCAAAACCAGCAACCTTGCTGGTCAGGGGCATAACTACAGTTTTAAATATATAATATGTAAAAAGTATTTTCGTGTTTTCATGTTAAGTAGACACCACTGTAATTTGTTTTTGTAAGAAAGTGAAATTATATTTTTGTAAGTTTCTACTTTTTTGTCTTAAATGTACCATTTTAGAATAAGTAAGACTATATAACTGATAGTTATATTTTAATAATAAAAAAAAATTATTATTAATTCTTAAATCTTACATAAAACGAAAATTTCATTTTAAAAACAAAATAAAAATCTGGATTTGTTTTTTCATATTTTAAAAGTAGATATTTTAATGTTAAATAACGTTTTTTTTAAGGCTTTTGTTAAGGTAAGCCTTTGTGCCTTTGTATAGATTAGGTTAGGATTGGGATCAGGAATTTTACTTGAAAAATTTACTCTAATTTAAAACAACTAAAGCTCATTTATTTTAAAAATTCATATTAACCATTGATTTAGAGGTATAGATAAGGAAACAGAGAGAGAGTGCTGAGAAAAAATCAAATCTTCTGTCTCATGTGACGTATGTATTTTTTAACCGGCAATGAAGATGGAACACGACCCATTGCAGGCACGAAAGAGAAGGATATAAAAATAACAAGAGCGAAGTAAATTTAATTTAATAACTTATCTTAAAGGGTCGAGACAGTTTGCATCTTTGTCAAATCCTCCCGCTCTGCATGCAAAAGAGATATCCAAAAGAACTATTCTGAAAAGTGAACACACGCGTAGTAAATATTCGTTTAGTAGTCATCTCAAAATGCGCCGTATGTCTTGCATCTCTCTCAAACCCTCCCACATCGAGCGGAAAAGAGACACAGCGGGCCAAAATGTCCCGGTAAACGAAACTAACGCTCGTATTTTCAATCATGCATGTGAGGAAAACCAGTGTTGCTAGTTAGTTTTCGATTTTTTCAGTGATTTTATTGTGTCTTTTGGCAAATTAAAGACAAATTTCTGTTTTTTTTTTTAAAGAAAGACGATAAAAACTATTTTCTTAACCGATATAATGGTTCGGCAGTGTACTGTGTGTAAAAACTTGATGTTTTAGATAAAGAAACATCATTTCATCGGTGAGTTAAAATGTCAAAATATTGCCTAATGCATTGGCGTAGATGTTTAGTTTTGTGCATGTTTTGTGAATGGTTGTGTGTGAAAATATTATTTTATAAAATGATAATTTAATTGAACTAGATGTTGTCATATAGGTAGGTACTTTAGTTTATTTTGTTACAAAAGGGGATAACTAGGTAGAAGTTAGGTACACGGTTCTTGTTTATTTATTGTTTTTTGAAAAATTGTACGTTTAATATTAGTCAAAATTGGCTGACGCCAATTACAATTAACAATTTGTTATGCGTTTATAAAACAAAATAAACAAATATTTTGGCTCAAGGAATTTGCCTACCTATCTAGGTACATCTTATAACATGAAAAAACCCAAGCAAACCACAGGTACCTACATTTCTTACAAATCCAATTTTTCAAAATCAAGGCCTTTATTTTTTTTATACCTATCTACAGGGTCTTTCAAAAGTAGTGGAACAACAAAATTTATCAGACATAAGCAACTTTCCAACTCTGACTATTTGAAAAATATATTTTTCAGATCTGCTGTTCAAAACAGTTCTGTTTATTTTTTACAGTAGTTGCGTTCGGTATTTACGTACGAGGGGAGGTAGATCTGAATCGTTCGGTAATTCTGCTCATACTACTCGGACGTAAATCTGGTTGCTCCGTGGATTTTGACCGACGATACAGATTGATCCAAGATTGTGACGTCATGTTGCGTATTTGTTTTGTTTAAAAAAATATTTTTTATGTAAAAAGATTGAAATCGAATTATTTGATGTTGGAGACAACAAATTATATAAATTTCCGACATCACAGGAAAATTTTGCCAAAATTATAGCTGGGCGTGAGTTACAATATGTACATAATGTTTTTGGTTAGATCGGATCCGTTCGTTAATTCCAATTTGCTCAGACTAATCTGTAATCACCTGACCAAAAATCCGTCGCGTCTGAAATGCAAATACCGAACGCAGCTACAGTAAGCAATTTTTGACGCTGCCATAGTTCCTAAGAGACTTGGGATTTTGAATTTAAAAAAAAATAGTTTTTTTAAACTTAACCTAACCATTTTTACCTGTTATTTGTAGCGGTTTTAGTTAGTAATCTCATCTGTCGTTAAAATTTTAACTTCACTATTTATTTGTTTTTAAAGTAAGATACCTTACTTACTTAGTGGCCTTTTGACTTCCTTGGCGGACGTTTTAACTATAAGATTGTCAATAATGTAAAAAGGGTACTAAATCTTAACTTTTCGACTAAAAAAAGGATCAAAACATTGAATTTAGATGACCAAGTATACAGGGTATAATTTAGATGATGCACCAAACTTTAAGGGTTGGTGCAGAAGGTCAAAACTGGAGAAAAAGTTCAAATAAAAACTAGTGGTCAAAAGTTTTTTGTTTCCAAGTTAAAGCATTTGTCAAGTTTGAAGAGTGAGGTAAAACTGGGACATTTAAAAATGACAAATTTGACATCGTCAAATAATTTTCTAGTTCATTGTGATCAAAAAATTTTCTATTCCTTTTTTGGCCAAATAACCTTTGCAATAGGTATAAATTTGTAAATTTTTGTAAGAATTATTTTTTTTCTGAGCTACTAAATTCACAAAACAATTTTGAGGCTTTTTGTAAACATCTAAAGGCCTCTTAATAATTATAAAAAATTGTGATAATAGTACCAAATTTAAAAAAAATTTTTGAAAAAAAAACAGATCACAGTCATAATTTTCAGTAATATTTTTTTGTTTAAATCATTTTATCACATAATGTTTACTTCTATTGTAGCACATATCTCCAAAAAATTTTGGTTTTCTATTGCAATTTTCAAGGAAGTTATAATAAAAAATCGGAAAAAATTCTTAACTTTGATACCCAGTATCTAAAAAATAAAGAGGTTTAATGCAAAGTGGACTGGATATTCTTCTTTTGACCTTCTCTACCACGCCTTAAAGTTTGGTGCGTCATTAAAATTACACCCTGTATTTTAATATTTTTATGTAAGTTATTTATTGTTACAATTCTAATTTTGATTTTTGAAGATGCCAAAGTTCACCAGTCACAAATATCAGGCACCGAAATTAGTACAAAAAATGCAGATCAATATTATAATCAACAACAAAAATATATGTATAGATCCTGTCAGTCTTATTGGTCCTGTTCAGGTTTAAAAAATACCTAACCAAACCTTACTACAATTTTTATATTCCTGCTGAGTTCTTAAAAGTAAGTCCTACCAGGTCCTGATTCTTATTGGTCGTGTTAGCTCCCGCTAAATTTCGCGCTGGTTTATATCTTTTTAAAACCACACTATTGTATGAAGAACAGAGCGCATTCCGCGTATTTGGACATGCGCACCAACAACCAGTGAGATCCTTGTCGACCGCCTCGAGAAAATGGCGTGTTAATTTCGTTCTCCAACTATTTCAAATATCTACACCTAAAAGTGCTCGATTTTTGTGTACTGAAGCATAGAACTAGAAACTTCGGCCCTTCAGCTACGTGGTGACATCATTAGATCCAATCAGGGGCCCCTTAGAAGTGGAGAATTTGGCTGCAAAACTGGTGAGTGCCTTTGATTCTGATTACCGTTGTGTGACACAAATAATTTTACCTATGGACGTTTGATTATTTCGTAAATTCATATCAATATTTATGTTTGTCCGCGCTTTCATTAATTAACTTATATACAGTCCATTGCATTTATCGTTTTTCTTACTGCGGGCATAACATAAGTGTTCCTTGCGAGCCGAATTATTTTAAAATAATAAATCCATACGACGGTATTAATAAACGCCGAAAACAAGGCGGCCTTGAATTTTTCGCATCGTATCGAAACGAGAGAAAGGTGTTGGCGCAGTACCTGTTTTCGCGTACCGCGTAGTATAAACAAAGCGAAGGAATCAAAACAAAACAAACAACAACATTTCTCATTTATGTGTTAGGGTGTTTCATATCATTTCGATATTTAAAACAATTTTCATCAATTGCGATAAATTAGTGCATATTTTCGACAATTCGTCATTTTTCTATTTCAGAAGCATTAATTTAGCGTTAATTGTATATTTACCGACATTTCTGTGATTTGATGTGTTCCATATCATTTCGATATTTAAAATAATTTTCATCAATTGCGATAAATTAGTGCACATTTTCGACAATTCGTCATTTTTCTATTTCAGAAGCATTAATTTAGCGTTAATTGTATATTTACCGACAATTTCGTCATTTCAAAGGTAAAATCATGTCTGTCAAAAAAGCTGTGCAGAAACGCAGGGGTTTTTTATCCGCGATAACCGAGTGTTATGTGTTTTCACAAACCGCGGCATCGGATGAAAGAGCGAGAAACGAGTTTCAAGTGAGGTATTCCGATTTGGATGAAACCTTCGATAAATGCGCGGACGACGAGGAGTTTAAAACGCAGGATGCGATCCTTTCAGAAGCTCGTAAATATTTTTATGCGTGTAAGGGGGTTTACTCTAAAATATTTCCGGTTGAGGCCCCATCCTTTTCGGGATCATATGTTCGACAAAACGAAACTCCAAAACTCAAAGAGTTAGGTATTCCCATATTCCGAGGTGATAAAAAATTATGGCCAAGCTTTTTCGATCTTTTTAATAACATTATAGATCAAAATCAAAGTCTAAGTAACGTCCGAAAACTTCAATATTTATTTTCATATCTCGAGGATGAGCCTTTAAAATTGATATCAGGGATTAGCTTATCTGATCAAAATTATAAAATTGCTTATGACAAATTAGTCAATAGATATCAAAACAAGCGAGATCTCGCAAATGATACTTTAAGCTCAATTATGAACTCCACCTTAAAAAACGAGTCAGCTAAAGAATTGCGTAATTTAATTGACACCTTTTCTGAATCCCTAGAAATTTTAAAATCACTTAGCTTTGACGTTGACAGTTGGGACTTTATTATTTTTTTCATTTTGTGATTAAGATGTAAAGTTTTGGAATCACTTCCTCAATCAACAGCACCCAAAAATCAGTCTGGGCAAAAGCCTACCTATCAAAATTCAAATTCTATGCGAAATCAGTTTGGGCAAAAGCCTACCTATAAATCATCCAATTCGCCTTTTATAGGACTGGCTGGCACCTCAACTAATTCAAGTACGGGAATAAAATGTTTCCGGTGTAATCAAGGTCACGTGCTTTCGAAATGTCAAACATTTCTTGATCTCTCACCTATCGATCGCCTATCTTTCGTCAAGCAGAAAAAATTATGTCTAGCGTGTTTTCATCCCTTGCATGGTGTAGATACGTGCAAATCAAAATATTCATGCAGGACTTGCAATAGTAAAAGGCACCACACTTTAACTCATATCTTAGAAACTAATCAAGAGTCTGGAAGCCAAGATACTAGTCCTGTCATTCACACACCACCTGTCAATAATCTTCATGTGTCATTAAATGCCTCAGGACCTTCAGGTACCTTTCTTTTATGCACCGCCATAATAGATGTTATGGACGGTTGCGGAAATTTTCAACCTGTAAGGGCACTGCTTGATTCTGGATCACAGAATACACCAAAGTGTATTCAGCGTCTTAATCTTCCTAGGCGAAGTTACACCACTGAAATATTCGGATTAAATCAGATGTCTTCTTTTACTTCCAAAGGGCTCGTTCAATGTCACATTAAGCCACAAGGACAAGTCACTCATTTACTTAATTTCGAAGCAATTGTTGTTCCACAACTATGTTCCAATATGCCTACATTCTCTTTGAACGATAATCAGTGGAAACACTTGGAAAACCTTAAACTTGCCGACCCATCTTATTTCAAATCTAGACCTGTGGACCTGGTTATTGGTTGCGAGCTATTCGCACAGATATTCAAGGAGGGCAGGGTTCTTGGACAGGTAGGGCAGCCTTCAGCCCTTGAAACTATCTTTGGCTGGGTCGTCATGGGAAAGGTTGACGAAGTAGGTAGTGTTCGGATTTCATCCTCAATTTATTAGCTAAATAAGTTAGAATTTTTTTGTTTATTTTATTTCGTTTTATTATTTAAATTATAACTATAAAATTACGCCTAATAATATAAGAAACCTTTATTTCCCGCGCCGCGACTTTTATTTAAATTTCTCGTGTATCCAATGAAAGGACTAGAGCGAGCACAGGAAGAGCCCTCTGGTGGCGAAAAAATGCAACGTAAAAACGGCGCAAGAAAGTGCGCATGAAACTAGAACTTGAAAAAAGAATGTCAAGCTAACCGCGCGCGGAGTAAAAATAAAACTTTAACATTCTAAGGAAAACTCTGTCTAAAAAGTGCCAAAACGTTCTCTAAACCCAACCCGCAGTTTGTTCGACTCAGCATATGGACATTACAAGACTGGTAAGTGTGATCTCTGTCCTCGCTATTTTTTTTTTCTATAATTAAAACGTTACGCAAATCTAAAATTGATACTTATCAGTTGGTAGTGGACCTATATGCTAGTTCATATTGGTCCTTCGCAGCCATAGATGCTCAAAATTTCTTTAAAAAAAATAAAGGTTTCTGCTAATTAAAAGCATTTTCTTTTACCCTAATTAAAATTATAGTACTATCTTTGTCCCACACATTGCTATAAATTTTTATTTAATTTTTATATTTTCGCCCAAATAAATTCAAGGCCGCGCTCGACGCCGGACAAAAAACATTTTTTGTGGGGAATTCCGAGTTGCAATTTTTTGTGGTATATTCCTATTTCTTAAGGTGTTTCCCAAGGAATTTGTAAACAATCAATCTAAGCTGGGGATTCCGTTTTTGTTTTGATATTTATAAACACTTTTTTATAGGGTGTTTCCCGAACGCTTTTATATACGTTTGTATTGGGTGTTTTAAAAATTAAAAGTCGCTTTTCTAGTTACCTATTTAAGCCGTTAAAATGGCTAACGTAGGAAAAATCAAACAGCATAAAGTCTTACGGACAATGGCCTGTAACCAAATGATAGAACTAAAAGCTCTTGCTGATCGTATTGGTGAAAATGAGCACACAAAAAGGCAGTTTAAGTCCATGTGCATTCATTACGATCAAATTGAATCAGATTTTCGCAAAAATCATCAAAGCCTTTTAACTTTACTCGCGCTTTCAGAGGCTGATGAAGTCTTAACCGAGGAAGAATCAGTACGCACACAGTTTCAATTTAATGCTTCTTATGTACGCGCTATTTTCGAAAATTTGGATGAAAGCCAAACGGGGTCAGAACCTCAAGGGGCGTCTTCTGCATCTCAGAGAAAATCATGCAATGTCAGACTCCCTAAGATTGAGATTCCGACCTTTTCAGGTGATCCAAAAACTTTTAGATATTTTCGAGACGTTTTTAAATCTCTTGTACACGAAAATTCTGATCTCGAAAATATTGAAAAATTTAACCACCTGCTTTCAGCCCTCTCAGGGCCACCTAAAGACCTGGTTCAGTGTACTCCTTTGGAAGCTGACCTATACTCAAACGCTTACCAATCATTAATGGATCGCTATGACGTCCCCAGACTTATAGCATTCGCGCATCTTAAAGCCATTGAAAACGCTCCTTACGTAACCAATTGTAAAGACGCAAAGTCACTTCGCACTCTAATTGATACTTTTTCTGAAAATCTATCTGCGCTAAAAAGCATGAAGTTTCCTGTAAATGAGTGGGACTTCCTTCTATTTTATATGTTATCTAAGCACTTAGATGATGATACTATAACTCGTTTTGAATTCGAAGAAAATAAAAACAGCAAAATTATCCCCAAATTTGATTCTCTAAAGATATTTGTTCTTAATCAATGCAACGCCCTAGACGCCATAGAGTTTTCTACATCAGTCAATTCGAAATCAAATTATTATTCTAACCCGCAATATAGAAAATCCAAACCGCCTGCGCAAGCAGTTCATAATTTCAGTCCAAAACCGCGATCAAATTCTTTCTTTACCGCACCAAGTGCCTCTCGCTCGACTCAAAATAACAATTTTGTTCAGAATCCATGCCCTTGCTGTGGTCATTCTGATCACACAATCTATAGATGCCAAGAATTTCATAATAAGTCTCCTCAAGATAGATTTAATTTTGTACGGCTTAAGGGTTGGTGTACCAACTGTTTGAGTCAAGGTCATCGCTATAAGGGGTGCAACTCTACCCATTTATGTCGTTTCTGCAACGATAAACACCACAGTCTTTTACATCATGACCGCACTAATCAAAATATTGATCACTCTTCGCACTCGCAATCTAGTCCGCCGCAAGCCACACCGCCAAACCAAACCACTCAGCAACCCCCATTTTGTGGAGTAAGTTCTATTCCTACCAACAACACCCTCTTATCAACCGCTATAGCTGAAATTTCTGACAAATATGGTAATTATCATAAAGTAAGGCTTCTTTTAGACAGTGGCTCTCAGCTAACATACATTTCTGAAAATTGTGTTAATAGACTCGGATTAAAAAGGTTCGATTGTTCTATGTCTATTTATGGCTTAGGACAAATGAGTCAACACACATCAAAAGGAGGTGTTTCATGCACTCTTAAACCTGTGGCAAAAGATAACCCTACTTTTTCGATAGACGCCATTGTAATGGCTGATCTTTGCCCAATGTTACCGATCGCTTCTTTTCAAAAAACTCCTTGGCCGCATATTTCTCAGCTCAAGTTATCAGATTTAAATTGGCATAAAACATCACCTATTGACCTACTCATAGGTGCGAATCTTTACCCCTATATTCTCCAACAGGGTCGTTTGTCAGGCCAACCTCACGAACCTGTAGCTTTAGAAACTTCATTTGGCTGGGTTCTCTCGGGAAACATTGTGCCGTCCATAAAAAATGTTAGTTTTTCATATTTTACGCACTCTCAAAGTGACCCCTTGTCACTAGAAAGAACTATGCAAAAGTTCTGGGAGCTAGAAGAGTTGCCAAGTATCTCTTGTCTCTCTCCCGATGAAAAATTGTCTGAAGAAATATTCTCTAAAACGCATATTCGCACCGAATCTGGCCGTTACCAGGTTTCCTTACCATTTAAGAATAAGTCAGAACCGCAATTTCAAAGAGATGAATCCCGAATTCCCGCACTTCGTCGATATTTCATGCTAGAAAAAAGATTATTATCAAATCCAGATATCTACAAAAAATATATTGACTTAATTCAAGAATATATAGACTTGGATTATATCGAGGAAGTACCTAGTAATTCAAACCCCTCTACTTCTTACATAATTCCCCATCATTGCGTAACAAAGGGGGACTCTATACGCATAGTTTATGATGCTTCAATGAAAACTACTATTCAACATACATCCCTAAATGATACCTTATTAGTAGGTCAAAAACTCCAACATGACCTCGTAAAAATCTTATTAAATTTCCGTCTCTATCCTGTGGTTTTTACATGTGATATCAAAGGCATGTTTAATCAAATTCTAATCACACCACCTCATAGGGACTTTCAGCGCATATTATGGCGTTTTTCGCCAAACGAGCCACTAAAGGAATACCGCTGGAAAAGAATGATCTTCGGTCTGTCTAGTTCGCCATTTATTGCTAATAGAGTGATTGTTCAATTGGCTGAGGATGAAAAATCTAACTACCCCCGAGCATATGAAGTTCTAAAATCCTCAATTTATATTGACGACTGTGTCACAGGCTGTTTTTCACTTTCTGAAGCTAAGCTGGTCCGTGACGACCTTATAAATTGTCTAAAAACAGGTGGGTTTGACTTAAGAAAATTTAGCAGCAATAAATTATCTTTTTTGTCTGATCTTCCCGAGTCGCATATTCAATCAGGTTCTCTTAATTTTGACGATGATTCTGCTACAATAAAAATTCTGGGCCTTCGATGGCAACCATCTAGTGATGTTTTTCACTATTCTATTCAAACCTCAGATAATAATTTGACTTGCACAAAAAGGGCAATATTAAGCCTTGTCGCACGCATTTTTGATCCAATAGGATTTCTCGCTCCTGTTACTTTATTCGCAAAACTGATTATCCAAACTCTCTGGATGGAGGGTTTAGACTGGGACTCTATCCCCTCTGCTGAAACAGTAGAACGCTGGACAAAATTCAAAGAACAGTTACCCGCTTTATCACAAATTGAAATTCCCCGCCAAATGACGCTTATCAGCACAAAAACTCAGTGCGATCTAATAGGTTTTTGTGACGCTTCACAGCGTGCAATTTCTTGCGTTACATATCTCCGATTTTTTGATAAAATTACAGGCATGTTTCAGACATTTTTTGTAATGGGCAAAAGCAAAGTAGCTCCTATTAAAAAACAGTTATCTATACCCAGGTTAGAGCTCGAAGCCGCATTGATGGTGACCCAACTTATTTCTTATGTCACTGAACTTTTTAAAGACAAGCTTCAAATTGAAAATATATATGTTTTTTCTGATTCAACCATTACCTTATATTGGATAAAAAGTCCTCCCTATAAATTTAAAACATTTGTTGCAAATCGAGTCTCCCGAATTCAAGAAATTCTCCCTCCTTCCATTTTTTATCATGTAGTATCAGAATCGAATCCCGCCGACTGTGCTTCGAGATCCCTTCTTCCGAATGACATTTTAAACTGCAGTTTGTGGTTTAAGGGACCCCAATGGTTAAAAGGGTCTAAAGACGACTGGCCAAAATCTATAGATATTAAATTAGATAAGGAGCTAATCTCCTGTGAAGAAAAAAACTATCTCTCCTTCGCCGCCTTTGCGGAAGACCCTAATTGCTTCGAAAATTTAATAAACAAATTTTCTTCACTGACAAAAATTTTAAGAATCGTTACTTATATACTACGTTTTATCAAACTTTTACGCCGTAAGAAAAATCCATCAGACTCTAACTTACCTAAAATTATTACTCTTCAAGAGTTAGATAATTCTTTGTTCATGCTCATAAAATTCATCCAACACAAATCGTTTTCTGAAGATATTGCAAATCTTACCGCTAAAAGGCTGCCTGTTAAAAATCTTCGAAAACTAGGTGCTTTTCTGGATGAAAATGGTATCCTTCGCGTCGGCGGGCGCCTAGTCAATTCTAAATTACATTATGACCAAAAACATCCCGCTATTTTGCCGCGAGATCATCGCCTAACCACTCTTGTTATTGAATATTACCACAAGGTCTATCTGCATCCAGGAAAACACACCCTCCATTTTCTTCTTTTACAGCGTTTCTGGATTTTGTCTGAGCGACGCGCAATAAACTCAGTAGTTGCAAACTGCAGAAATTGTTGGATTCTTAAACCCAGGCCCTATGAGCCTGGTCCCATGGGTAACTTACCTACTCTTCGCGTATCTCAAATCAAACCTTTCAGTGTCGTGGGTATAGACTACGCAGGCTTTTTTACGACAGCTCTATCAAAAACCCGCAATCCCAAGACTTCAAAGTCTTATGTCTGCATTTTTAAATGTTTTGCAACCACTGCAACTCACCTAGAAATAGTCTCGGATCTTACTTGTGAAGCTTTCTTGGCAGCACTACGAAGATTCACTTCGCGTCGTGGTAAAATTTGCAAAATATTCTCCGATAATGCAACTTGCTTTACGGCTGCGGAAAAACAGCTGCGAGATATGTTCAAAACCTCAGTCGAATCCCAACATATCGAATGGCATTTCCAGCCACCTTCTGCACCCCATTTTTCAGGCTTGGCAGAAGCAGGGGTAAAATCTTTTATGACCCATCTCCATAGGATTATCGGCGAACAAATTTTAACATTTGAGGAGCTTTATACTGTCATTGTGCAGATTGAGGCTCTTCTGAACAGTAGACCGCTTTGTCAAGTCTCTACAGACCCTCACGACTTTTCAGTGCTTACGCCTGGGCACTTCTTGACCCTCGAACCTCTTTCTGCTTTACCCGATCATGATTTAACGCATCTTAAATTAAACCGCTTAGATAGGTGGCAGATGTTGCAGCGAATGCACCAGGACTTTTGGTCAAGGTGGAAAAACGAGTACCTGAACACATTACAACAAAAGGGCAAGTGGTTAGAACCTTCCTCTCCTTTACCCGAAGTTGGAACTCTAGTGCTAATTAAAGCAGATAATATTCGACCTTCTAACTGGCCATTAGGCCGAATTTCCGCGTTACATCCTGGCAAGGATAACATTTGTCGTGTAGCGACTGTGGTAACTAGTCTAGGGACTTTTAAGAGACCCCTAGTAAAATTATGCCCGCTACCCTTTGCAAAATCTGAATGAAAGAAATTACTTTCTTTGGGGGTGGAGCATGTTCGGATTTCATCCTCAATTTATTAGCTAAATAAGTTAGAATTTTTTTGTTTATTTTATTTCGTTTTATTATTTAAATTATAACTATAAAATTACGCCTAATAATATAAGAAACCTTTATTTCCCGCGCCGCGACTTTTATTTAAATTTCTCGTGTATCCAATGAAAGGACTAGAGCGAGCACAGGAAGAGCCCTCTGGTGGCGAAAAAATGCAACGTAAAAACGGCGCAAGAAAGTGCGCATGAAACTAGAACTTGAAAAAAGAATGTCAAGCTAACCGCGCGCGGAGTAAAAATAAAACTTTAACATTCTAAGGAAAACTCTGTCTAAAAAGTGCCAAAACGTTCTCTAAACCCAACCCGCAGTTTGTTCGACTCAGCATATGGACATTACAAGACTGGTAAGTGTGAGCTCTGTCCTCGCTATTTTTTTTCTATAATTAAAACGTTACGCAAATCTAAAATTGATACTTATCAGTTGGTAGTGGACCTATATGCTAGTTCAGGTAGTCTTACGGAACGAACCAGTTGTTTTTTAACGAGTCATTCTCCCTAGGTTTTGGGAAATCGAACATTTGCCTAAAAAACAAATCTTATCAAAGGAAGAAAAACAGGCAGAATCAATTTTTGCTGCTAGTGTAGTACGGCGACCGAGCGGTAGATTCATGGTAGATCTTCCGTTTAAAGATAAAATAAACCCTGACCTAGGAAATACTTATCCGCAAGCTTATCGTAGATTTTTACTTCTAGAAAATAGATTAATCAAAAATCCTGATCTGTACACTGCCTATTCAAGTTTCATGCAAGACTATATCGATTCTAATCATATGAGTTTAGTTTTATCTAGTCAACCAAAGGTCGACGTATCGTGTTTTTTAGCACATCATTGCGTCCTAAAGCCGGAAAGCTTAAGTACAAAATTAAGGGTAGTCTGGGATTGTTCGGCAGTCACCCCAAAAAATATTAGTCTCAATGACACATTGTTATCTGGACCGAAACTTCAAAAGGATATTGCTTCTTTACTCCTTACGTTTCGTCTTAATCCTATTGCCTACATTGCTGACATCAAACAGATGTTCCGTCAAGTCCTTATCAATCCTTATCACGTCCTTATCAAAGGATATTGTGGAGGTTTTCTCCACGTGACCCACTTTCAGTGTGGGAACTTTCTACTGTCACTTTTGGCATGACATGCTCACCTTTTCTAGCCATGCGTACCTTAAATGAGCTGGCAGAGAGAGAAAAGGAACGTTTTCCTATGGCTAGTACTGTTCTAAAAACGTCAATCTATATCGACGATATCTTGGGAACTAGCCCTTCGCTTTCTGAAGCTCTCTCCCTTCAAACAGAACTCAATGATTTGTTGAAGTCGGGAGGATTTGAACTTAAAAAATGGGCAAGCAATTGTCCTGAGTTATTGGCAACATTGCCAGAGTCCGATCGTCAAATGCCTCTCTCTTTCGACAAGGAGGAACCCCACTTTATCAAAGTTTTAGGACTTCAATGGCATCAAAAAAACGACATTTTTTCTTATCAATGCCGAATGAAGGACAAACCCCCAACCAAACGTTCTATTTTATCTATCATAGGGACAATCTTCGATCCCTTAGGTTTTCTTTGTCCCTTGTTGCTACAAGCAAAATTTATTTTGCAACAGTTGTGGATATCGAAAATAGGCTGGGACGAAGAACCAGATTCTTCTATCATCGACTCTTGGAACAAACTTTGTTCTAACTTCCCGCTTCTTTCCAATTTTCAATTACCCCGACAAATCAAACTGTCAAAAACCAATACCTGTCAAATCATCGGCTTCTGTGACGCTTTAATTCGAGGCTACGCAGGCGTCGTATATTTTCGTGTAGAAGAGGAAAACAATATATCTGTTTCTCTCATATCTGCAAAATCTAGGGTCGCGCCTATAAAGTCACAAAATTTGGCTAGGCTAGAACTCCTAGGCGCATTTATTTTATGCGAATTAATTGACTTCGTTTTATCTAGCTATGAAGGAAAAATAACTTTTACAAATATCGTTACTTTCTGCGATTCACAAGTCGTATTGCACTGGCTTTCATCCCCTCCTAATCGCTGGCAAACCTTTGTTGGAAATCGAGTCAGTAGAATCCAAGAAATCATTCCCTCAAACTCGTGGCGCTACATTCCTTCTGCTTTGAATGCAGCCGATATTGCGTCACGAGGGGCCACCCCTTCACAGCTCATGTCACATGACATGTGGTGGAACGCACCGTCGTTTTTGTGGTCTCCCGAAAACGAATGGCCCGATTTTCATAAATCAAAAATGCCGATTGATTTCGGAGATATTAATCTGGAGGAAAAGCCAAAAGTCTGTTGCAATGCGATAATTGATGTCAACTTCGTAGATCAGCTTCTTATCAAATATTCATCTATATCAAAAATTCAACGTATCATTTGTTATGTCCTTCGAATAGTTAACCTTTTTCAAAACCATTCCTATCAAAAACCCACTAAGCCGCCGGACCAAAAAGTTATTTTTGAGAATATTGTTTTTCCTACCACCGGTGAGATGCAAAGTGCGTTACACCTTCTTATCAAACGCGTTCAAGGTTCTTGTTTTTCTGAGCTTTTTCCGCGTTATCTAAGGATAAACCAATACCGAAACCTTTGCGAAAACTTTCACCTTTTCTTGATGAGAATAATATCATTAGAGTCGGTGGCAGATTACAAAAATCTGACCTTTTGTCTTATTCTGCAAAACACCCCGTCTTACTTTCGAGTGACCATCGTTTAACTACTCTTCTTATCGAGTCCGCTCATCGACAATATCTTCATCCTGGGTTTAAAACATTACATAATCTGCTTTTACAGCAATTTTGGATATTATCTGCCAGACGGGCAATTCAAAGAACCATATCCAAGTGCTTGCAATGTTTTAGAATCAACCCTAAACCCTATAGACCGCCCATAATGAGTTCACTTCCCGCTCATCGAATCAATCAACTTAAACCTTTTTCGAGTGTAGCTATCGACTTTTGTGGACCTTTCTTTGTGATTCCTCATCGTTACCGTGGTTGTAAAGCTTTCAAATCGTATGTCTGTGTGTTTGTCTGTACGGCCACACATTGCGTGCATTTGGAATTAACCATGGAACTGTCCACCGAAGGGTTCGTAGGTGCATTCCATCGAGTCATTTCCAGACGCGGAAGCGTGACGCAATGCTGGTCAGATCAAGGCAGTAATTTTATAGGGTTTCGTAACCAATTACTGGATTACGCAAGAAGTGCTGCCACCAGACTTTCTATTCGTTGGCATCTGGGACCTCCTCTCAGTCCACATTTCAATGGCCTGGCAGAAGCTGGCGTCAAAAGTTTTAAAACTCACTTTGTACGAGTTGTCGGCGACCAGAAGTTGTCTATCATGGAGATGTCCACCCTTACCTGTCGCATAGAAGCCGTACTTAATAGTCGCCCTTTATCTCCTGCCTCTTCAGACCCACACGATCTTCAACCTCTTACCCCTGGGCATTTTTTGACACTTGAACCCCTTAATTCAGAAATTCCGGAGTCAGATTTGTCCGAGGTTCCCCTAAATCGGCTATCGAGATGGCAACTAATCCAAAAACGACATAATGATTTTTGGAAACGGTATTCTATAGAGTATTTGCATACGCTACAACAGCGACACAAGTGGGCTGATTCGTCCCCAAATATCAAATTAAATGATTTGGTTATCATAACAAGTGATCACATTCAATCGCCTTTGAAATGGCCGGTCGGTCGGGTCATCGAACTGCATCCCGGCGGGGACGGTCAGGTGCGTGTTGCGACGGTACAAATGGTTACCGGTGTTTATAAGCGGCCAGTTGTAAAACTGTGCCTCTTGCCAAATTAAAAGTAATTTTAATTTTTCTACCTTTTACCGGGTATTACAATAGGTTTTTCGTTATTTTTTTTTGAATTTTTGTTTGTTTGTTTTGCCTTTTTCGGGATTTCGTTATCTCAAAATAAACTTACGATTCTTATCTGTTTTCATTCATTTATATTTATCGGTCGATTCTTTTTCTTATATCTATATCTGTCCGGTTGAGATTCTAAAATTGTGTGTTTTGGAGGGCAGTTATGTTAGCTCCCGCTAAATTTCGCGGTTGTTTATATCTTTTTAAAACCACACAATTGTATGAAGAACAGAGCGCATTCCGCGTATTTGGACATGCGCACCAACAACCAGTGAGATCCTTGTCGACCGCCTCGAGAAAATGGCGTGTTAATTTCGTTCTCCAACTATTTCAAATATCTACACCTGAAAGTGCTTGATTTTTGTGTACTGAAGCATAAAACTAGAAACTTCGGCCCTTCAGCTACGTGGTGACATCATTAGATCCAATCAGGGGCCCCTTAGAAGTGGAGAATTTGGCTGCAAAACTGGTGAGTGCCTTTGATTCTGATTACCGTTGTGTGACACAAATAATTTTACCTATGGACGTTTGATTATTTCGTAAATTCATATCAATATTTATGTTTGCCCGCGCTTTCATTAATTAACTTATATACAGTCCATTGCATTTATCGTTTTTCTTACTGCGGGCATAACAGGTCGTTAACAGTATTAACATATTGATCAACCCATCGGTTTATTTCTTCGGCGCAAATAGTTGTTTTGCAATTAAATATTTTGGGATAACGCTTCTAAAAACTTTTTTTACGAAAAACCTTCAAATGTTAAAAAAATTAAAAATTTTTGAAAATTTCTTAAAACCTTAAAATGATAAATTTTTAAAAAAATTCTTAAAACCTAAAAATTTTCAGAATATATTTCAACACTCGACTCAATGAACTCGGGTCTAGTACTGACTACAAATAGTTAGCAAAGTCATATCGCAAGAAAATTGAAGAAAGTATTTATTAGACATTTTTGAATATTCTGTGTTTTAAATATTTTATCAAAAAAAGTATAATCGGAAGCCGAGTTGTACGGCGCCCAATGTTTTTTTAATCTAATTTGTCTATAAAAGACGTAACGAAGAGGAGAATGATAAAAAAAAACGTGTTAATTATATTATTTATGGACTTAAGTTAAAAGTCATTTTACTTATTTTTATTTTACTTTTATTTTTATTTTACTCCGCCACTGCCTACATCTACGATTAAACCGCACCTATCACAGACATACGTAGTAAAGCAACAACCCGGCGTTGCCACATAAGAATAAAACCAAAACAAAACACGTTTTGTATCTCTTTCCCACTTACTAAATTTTGTTTTGCATACCGTTCCAAAACAAAAATGAATTTATGAATGAAATACGAGCCTATTCCAAGTCTACTACTTGAAGTTAATGATATTAACATATAAACTTAGCATAAAATAATAATGATAAATGGGCTCTTGAGCTTCTGCTCTTTAGAATAAATTAATAATAAGTTTGTGAAATGTAAATGATTTTGTAAAAATTTTAACTCGTATATATAAATAAAGAAATTGAATTGAAAATTGAATTTAATTGCCTTCGCTTCCTATAAGGCATGCCTTTACGATTAGTGTTCTTAGTCCACCGGCCTTATTTTCGCAGATGCCGCTTTGTCACAAAGTTTTCACGTTGTTATGTGATTGTCACGCATTTGCGATTGAAATGACATTTCAGGAGATGGCGCTTCCGTTGTATAATTTAATTTTACAGTGAACTGTAAAAATGGTGGTCCCTTCTTGAAAAATATTTTTTTTTAATTTTGGAAACAATTTTACCAATTGGTATAGGTTTTCCGTATTTTTTTCTTAATTTTAACCGTTTAATATTTTAAAAACTTACATTTTAAAACATTTAGCGGCAAGAACAATTCCGGAAAAGTGTTTTAATCCGCATTTTTCGTGTTCTTTCCATTTTCTACCTATGACTGCCATGATGTTTTGAGCGTCATTTTCACAGCTAGCAGAGCCATTTAGAATTTTCCTGATTATGAAGATTGTTTCGACGTGGTTTTATGGAAAACTGGTAATAGTTTAATTTCGTGTAGTTTCCGTATGTTTTTCGATTGTTGGTTAATTTGTAATAAGTCATATTGGTGTAAAAAAAGCAATCACAAAAGGTCATAAAAGGCATAGGGATTCTGGTAGCCATAATGCTTTTCAATTGTTTTTGGGCTGGCCAAATGGCCTTTGTTGTGTGTTTCCTTTGTTAAAATTATTTTAACTTGCTTGTATTTTGTTTTTTTTTGTGTGTGTGTTATGAAAGTTTCCAAGGTTTGACATGTCACATAAAAATGTATTTTTTTGTCAATTTGTATTTTATGATAATGTCAAAGTAATGACCTTGATGGCTGTTTTTGTAAATTCATATTCCTTAGGCACAAGCCTTGAATCAAAATAATAAACAACTCATGTTCAAATCTAGGATTACAAAGTCTAAAGGTGCCCATAGATGTGCATGCTTGTCAGTTTTAAGTTGTCATGAAAGATGGAGTGTGTATGGTATCAAGTCCTGTATGTAAAGGTTGTGTTCTGTCAGTGGTCTTTGTGTCCCCTCAATTGTTTGGCTTTAAGCAAAAGAGCTATACATACCAATCTAATCTCCATATCACAATTTTTGAGTTAACTTTTTGACAGTTATCAAATATTTACCATAACCAAGGCCAACACAAAAATAGAGGCCATGACCCTGAAAAAATCAGCTGTTCTCTGAATTTCACATTGGGTCTTATGGGAGGTCAGATGAGGGAACCGGTCAGATGTTTCTTTATGATATTTTCAAAATGGCACTACAGATTTCCGCAAAATTTCAGTGAAATATTCTCAGACACCATCCCGATATTCCACTAAAGGTTTGTAAGGAAGCAACATGATTAAAAGGTTAAAATCTTCAAGATTTAGCATTCCTTATTTTGAATTCAAATTACCCGCCATGTACCACATGCCAACTGTATTTGACTTCGTCATCTGTGATTGTCACATTCGCTTCTGCTTTAAACTTAATTTTTGTGTGAGCTAATGAAGTGGCTATGAAAAATTAAGGATCACTATACATTTAAAAAATATTGTTCTGCTGGCCAGAATAAAGTAAAAACAATGTCAAAAACGGCTTTATTTAAAAAAATAACAAATATTCATGAACCATCTTTCCGAGGAGTGAACAGCTAACCCAAAATATGTACACCGATTGTGAAAATCCACAATCTTTTGCTAAGATTGTGTAAAGATTGTGAGGGATTGTGGAGGACTGTGCAGCGGCATAGCATGCCTCAAGTGCCTCAAAAATTATAGTTTCCTTTGCCACCCTCTTCATTTACCGGTCCCGGCCCTGCTACTTCATAACCGAGGGGTGACCAGCTAACCCCAAAATGTGTATACCAATTGTGAAAATCCACAATCTTTTGCTAAGATTGTGAGGGATTGTGTGAAGATTGTGGTAAGATTGTGAAGGATTGTGGTAAGATTGTGAAGGATTGTAAGAGATTGTGACAGGTTGTGGGTGATTGGGAGGGATTGTGTAAAGATTGTGAAGGATTGTGAACAGATTGTGAGAAATGTGTACACCGATTGTAAGAGCTGTTCACCCCTCACATCATTCCAACTTCAATATTGCACATTATTAGTACAAAACAGTGGTTTTTGTAGGGGCCGATCTACTACAACAAATCTGCTAACCTATCAGCATAAAATCTTGAAAGCCTTTGAAGAACAACATCAAGTTGACAGTATTTATACGGACTTTTCAAAGGCTTTTGATCAGGTTAATCATGCAATCCTCCTGGGCAAATTGAGGGTCATTGGTATGGGTGGGAACTGCTTGTTGGTTGAAAAGTTTTTTATCTGATCATAGTCAATGTGTAAAGATTAATTAATTCTTTCAAATCCTATTTCTGTTATATCTGGGGTCCCGCAAGGGTCCCATTGCGGCTATGTTTTATTCAATTTATTTGTAAATGATCTGTATAACTGTGTACTTAATTCTGACCTGTTATCCTTTGCTGATGATGTTAAGTTGTTTACACTTTTAGTGCTTATATGATTGTTTCTTGCTTCAGGCTGATATAAACAACTTTAATGATTGGGCTGCCAGAAACCAATTAAGGCTAAATTTAAGCAAATGTTATGCCATAAGCTTCTATCATGGAAAATCTCCCACTGTGTTTGATTATTTATTGTCAGGTACTTCTTTGAGTAGAGTTGATGAGATACGAGATTTAGGAATACTTCTCGATAATAAGTTAACATTTAAAGGCCATTATTTAAACCTAAGAAATGCTGGCATGAGAAACTTGGGTTTTACTTACAGGAATAGTCTGCAGTTTTCAGTGCAGACATTTCGATTGTTATACATTTCTTTAGTGTGTCCAGGCCTTGAGTATGCATCAGTTGTTTGGTGACCATATTATCAGTGTGACATAAGCTTACTAGAGTCAGTTCATAGGAAGTTTTTGAGACAGTGTGCATTCAGATTGGGCTTGCCACATGTAAATTATTACATTGACTACAATGCCATTCAACAGATATTGGGTATTCAATCTCTTGAAATACGGAGAAGATTTTTTGACATTTGCTTTTTGTTTAAAGTTGTTAATGGTCTGATTGACTGTGATTATATTTTGTACAATATTAACTTTAATACAAACCACCGAACTAGAGATAAAAGGCTTTTTGTAGTCCAGTTCCATCCTTACAACTACACCTTTAATAGCCCCCTAGCAAGAATTCCTCGAATCACAAACACTATTTATGGAGACATTGAGCTATTTGGCCTATCTTTTAATCAGTTTAAAAATAGATCATGATCTGGTCTGGCTGTGTTGGATAGATAGGCTTAATTCTATGTCTTGTTTTAATAATGATTTAATGTTTTTAATAATTTTGTTTTGTTTTGTTTTGTAAGTTTATTTGTTAGTAAATACTAATTTATAAATTTATTTTTTCTCTTACTATTTTATATTTTAGATTGTATTCTGTTCAAACTGTAAAAATGGAGTTTAAAGTAAACTAAGTATTTTAAAGACAATCAGCTGTGTCATAACATGACCATCAAACAAAAAATCAGCCCTAGATGTGACGTCAACAAAGTGGAGGATCGTGGCCCGTCCGTTTTGATAGCCCTGCCATAACAAATAGCATAGGCCAATGAGAAAATGTAAAAAGTTGTCTCAAAAATAATGATATGAACTGTAAACTTTGCATACACATCCAAGCTGATCATATGTTTTACTATACTCCATATCATAATTTTTGAGATAACTTTTTGACACTCATCAGCTGTTTACCATAACAAATTATAGCATAGGCCAACCAAAAAAAGTAGTAAAAAGTTGACCTGTATGCATGTCTATGGGCGTATTTATGCTGGGTTTAGATATACAGATAAAAAAAAGTCAAATAAAAGTTGACTCTATGGGAAACTGTGTAGGTGCTACTGACAAAAGGTTCTCACCATTGCCTAAATAAATAAATAAAAATAAATTAATAAAATAAAATAAAAATATATTTAATGTTTTGATTTGTGTCAAAAAGGGTTGTTCCTCTTAGTGGTCAGGGAAAGAAATATTGACATTGTCAAATACAATTAGAGCTTAGATTAAGAAAGTACAAATTTCGGTACAAACATTGATTACACTTTACAACACAAATAATATTTGGGGAACTGGCCTCATATAATCTCAATATAATCCACATGACCCCCAAAATTTACTACCAAGAGAATTTAGCTGTTAAAGAGGGGATGTTTTAAGAAAAACAAAATTGAAAGGTTGTTTCGGTACTGCATTTGCAAAGAATAGGGAGCATATTCATTCAGTTGTGCTTCTATAAAATCAAACACTGAATTTGTCCTTTGTGCATTACCCCTGATTTAAAAGTTGCAGTTCGTTAAAGTTGGGCAAAGTTTGGCCTTGCAGTTCTCAAAAGGTACCCCTGATTTATAAGTTGCCGTTCACTGTTGATGTTCTATCTATCTATTGTTGGGTTCTTGGCTTTACCCTGTCTTTGGATAATTAGCCAGCTCTTGGTGGTTGAGATTGGGGTAGTCTGGCTCTCTAGGCCACCCAAACTCAGTTTCTTTTTTTTTTTTGCTCTTTGACTCTTCTAATCAGCTTCAAATCCTCTCTTTTAGTTTTGTAGATATTTTTCTTCCCATTTGATAACTTTGTAGTTATGTTCTGTTTCTTAATGCTTTTCAGTGTTTCTTGCTTGTTTTGTATATGTGTATATATCTATTTCACTGCAAATTTTTAAACTGGGATTGGGAGTGGGATTCACAGGAGCCTGATTAGTCCTTATCATTCATTCTTATCATTCATTCAGTTACACATACAACACAAATTTAATCTTAATCTTTGGTATAATATCTTTTGTACCTTTCAGTCAATCTCTCTCTCTCTTTAAATTAAGGGTAAGTGTACTTTCTAATCTTTAGGTGTTTTTATTTTTTTTTTTTTCTTTTGAATGAAAATTTTAATAATTTTTATTTTTTATTTTTTGTTCTGTTTTCTGTTTCTTGTTTGTTTTTTTTTCCCGAAATGTTTCTTTTGTTAGTTTTCAATTTTAATTAGGTTAAAGTTTTATTTTATTATAATTTAAAAATGTCATTATTAGTTTATTTCTCTTTTCATTTAAGGTCTCCAGCACGTTTCTTATTGAAAAAGGCCGGTCCATACCCGTTTCTGCCAAAGCCCGGTAGAGATCGAAATTTTCTATTATATTTATGGGGCACTCAAAAAACTCAGGAGAACATGGTCTAGCCCTTCGACTCGGCCACATTCGCTTAGGGGTGAATCTTTGATTTTGATTTTATGGAGATGCTCAGCAGTTAGACAGTGCCCTGTTCTTAATCTTGTTAATGTAGTTATACTCTTCCTGTCCATAAATTTTATTTTTGCATGCCATGGTCTAGCTGGGAATTCCCTCTGTATTTTTCCATACCAAATGCCCTTTACTTTTATTTGTTCTTTCCACTTTTCTTTATAGTTTCTGTATGTTTCTGCTTTTAAAATATTTATCATGTCACTTCCAGTGTAATTTAATTTCTTGGAGATCTTCAGCCCTCGTCCTATGTTGGCAAGTTGGTCTGCCACTTCATTTCCTTTAATATTACAATGACTGGGTACCCAAGCCAAGTAAACTTCCATGTTTTGTTTTGTTAGTTGTATAAGACACTTGGTTTTAACTGTAATGTAATCTGATTTACCGTCTATTTTGTTTTTGTTGAGTTTTTTTAAGGCACTCAGTGAATCTGTACAGATTATGACATTATTTAAATTTTTTTGCAGGCACGCTCTAAGACCTGCATTTATAGCAACCATTTCGGCTGTGCATATGCTTAAGTTGTTTGGTAGTCTTTCTGCAAATTTATAGTTAATTTTTGGGATAAAGATTCCAAAACCTACATGATCTTCTTTTATTGATGCATCTGTATAAACAAAGGTGTGATTTTCTTGCAGATTCTCTGTTACCATTTGGAAATCTATATTTGCATTGTTCTCATCTTTTTTCAATTTTAAATCTAATATTGGGAGTTCCTTGATCTGTAGTTCATAGTCTTCTTCATAGCAAGGCAGTGTTTCTCTGTTGTGCATTTTTGTAAGTTCATTTTCCATTTTTATATATGCTGCCAGGAGTAATGAGATTTCATGTCCCTGTTTGGCTCTATTTCTACTAGTGTTGTTTATTATTTTTAATTTGTTAAGGATATTGATTATTGGGTTATTGCTAATCTTGGCATTTTGTATTAGAAATTTTTGAGTTAAAAGTTGTCTTCTGGTCTCCAAATCAGGGCATGCATTTTCTGCCAATAGAGCTGGGATGGGTGTAGACTTCATACATCCCGAAATGATTCTTAAGCCTTGGTTATATATAGAGTTTAATTTGTTTTTTTGTGATGTATTTTGTATTAAAACAGAGCAAAAGTCCAAGTGCGATCTGACCATCCCGTTGAAAGCTATTCTAAGGGTTTTTGGGTCGGCCCCCCACCATACCACAAAAAGCCCTCAAAAGATTCAAACCTTTTTTAGCTTTTATTATGTTGTTATTAATTAGTGTGTCCCATTTTAAGTTTTTTTGTAAAATTGACCCAAGGTAGGTATCTTACCTTGTCTTTGTAGACAATTTTTTTCCCATTAACTTTTAAATCCGGAGGATCTTCTTTTTTTTGGGATTTTGTAAACCAAATAGCTTCACATTTATTTTCTGAGAGGGTTAGATTGTGTTTTTTGAGAAAGTTATTAATTAATTGCAAAGCTTGGTTTAGAATATTTGTCATTAGTACTACATTGTATCCCTTTATAACTAAGCCAATGTCATCAGCAAAACCTAGAATTTCTAACCCTCCGGGTTTATTTTCAAAAAATTTTTTATTGTAGATGTTGAAACAAGTTGTGCTTAGGGGCGAGCCCTGCGTTAGTCCTATTGATGATACCTTAGGTCCTAAAATTTGGCCTTCATTCCCTCTAATGTATATTTTTTTAGCATCAATAAGCCGATAAATCAAATTGCACATAGACAATGGAATCTTGCTCTCAACCAGATGGTCATAAAGCACCTGAAGATTAACATTATTATAAGCTGACTTAATATCCAAAAAGACTCCTTACACTGTTTTATTTTCTAAGAATGCTGACTGTATGTAAGATGTGATATAGGATAGATTATTGGTTATTCCCATGTTTTGTCTAAATCCCATTTGGAAAGGTGAGAAAAATCCTTTGTTTTCTAAAAACCATTCAATCTTATTTTTTATAATTGTTTCGAGTATTTTTAAGGCACATGAACTAAGTCCTATAGGTCTCCAGTTTTCGGCTATTTCTGGGTTTTTATTTTGTTTTGGGAAGGCTACTATTAGTTGTTCCTTCCATTGTTCTGGTATTGATTCTCCCCCCTTTATCCTGTTCAAGATTTCTACTAAATAAGACATTGCATTTTCTGGTAGGTTGGCCAGCATAGAATAGGAAATCCCATCCAATCCCAGAGCTGTATCTTTTTTTTCTGTCTGGTTGCACTTTTAACATCATCTATGGTAAAACCCATATCCACATCATTGTCCACTCTGAGAGAAAACCAGGGATCTACAACCACTGGAGTTAACCCATCCAAAATCTCCATTGCTATCTTATTGCTTATTCCTTGGGAAAATTTGAGAATTTTCTGAATGTTTTCCATACATTGTTCATATTGCTATTTCGATTCATCTGACAACAAAACTCCTGAAATTTTCCTTTTTTTTTCTTTTAAAGAACCTTTTTGTGATAGCTATTTGTTTTTTGAGGTTAATGAAATTTTTCATACTAGGGATGTCTTTAAACAGTTCGCTTGCTATTTTCCTTTCTTTTAACTTTTCATCACATTCTTTATCCCACCAAGGGTTACCAGGTCTTGCCTCTTTTTTTGGTTCTTTATTTTTTGGAATCACTTTTTCTGCAGTATTAAGAAGTTTTTGTTCAAAAGTTTGATAATTTATGTTTTCACCTTCAGAGAATTCCAATTCCGAACTTTTTGAAATTTTTCCCAGTCAGTTTTTTTGAGATTGTATGTGTATGGTTTTTTCTGTTGGATTCTGTTGATTTTTTTGTTTAGACAACACATTGTAGGGTAGTGATCACTAACGCCATCTTCTGTTATTTTTTGCCAGGTTGTTTTGCTGCTTAGATTCATAGTTATTATTGTCAGATCTATGGGGCTTGGTGGTTTGTCTGGAGCTACCACTCTTGTTGATGTACCATCATTTATTATTATGTAATTACTTTCTTCTAGTAGTTCAGATAGTATATTTCCTTGTTGATTGTTTTTTTGGCTCCCCCAAGTTGTATGATGAGCGTTAAGATCTCCCATTATCACTGCTTCTCCCTCTAAATAGTCTAAGATTAATTTCATATGTTGTTTAAAATTGTTTACGTTTGGTGTTGCATATACATTTACAAACTTAAGATTTTCAACCTTTATAGTGATGTAGTGAAAGCTTATATTACCTGGGCTTATATATTTTATTTTAAAATTAAGGTCTTTTTTAATAAAAGTTGCTATGCCTCTGTATTGATCATTTCTCTCTAACAACCTGATAGTTTTTCATATAACAAGAGAGGTCCTGTTGGAGCCAAGTTTCATTCAAAGAAAGAATATCAGGTTTGTATTCCCTAATTAGGTTGATTAACTCTGCCCTTTTTGCTCTATCGCTCTGTATGTTCCATTGAATTACTATTAATTGTTTTTCCTGTTTGTCTTGCATTGTGCTGTGTGTTTTGTTTTTTTTTGGGCTATCATTATTATGTTGTATTTTATTATTATTATTTTTTTTAATCAATTCATTATTTCAATGTCCAAATATTCCTTGTTGTTTTGTGCATTTGTTTGTTTTTCGATGTTTTTTGATTGTGGTCCAATTTTTGTTTGTTGTTCTGTTTTTAGTAAGAAAATGTTTTGGCTTGTCGAGGCTTCAGTACCCTGAGGCAGCCAGGAGTCCTCCCGCTGTATTGGCGGCAGTCCCCCACCTGTCTCCGGTGACCTACCAGTTGGGTTCAAAAGGCAGGCCTCATGTTCCTGCCTGTCATAACCCCTGGATTCTTGCCTTTTTCTTTTTGGTGAAACTGGGTCCTCTCTAATGTTCTTTTGTTAGTTGTGGTTAAATTTGGAGTTCTACACGGGCTACCCAATGTGTTGTCCCGCAGAGTGGGGAACTCTTTAGGATCATACACATAGTGTCTTTTTGGCATTCTCAAATTTGCTTCAAAATAGCTGATGTTTTCATGAGACATAATCTCCTTAATTCTTTTTTGCCTAAGATATTCCTGGCATAATCTTCAGGTGGTTTTGTGGTCACAGTTTTTGCAGTTTAAGCACCATGTCTTTTCACACTCGATGGCCTCCTTATGTTCTCCTTCACAACCCTTGCAGCGCCTCCTACCCTTACAAAGTTTGGCTGTATGCCCAAACCTCAGGCATAGGAAGCATTGCGTCACCGGTGCAATATATGGTGTTACCCTCATGGGTAATCCATATATTTTTACCTCTCGGAGCATGTATGTGCCCTCGAATGTGAAAAGCATTGTGCCTGTTGGTATAAATTTGTCCTTGTCGTTTTTATCTCTCCTGCTGAACCTTCTCACACTCAAAATTTTACTGATGGCATTAGATGCATTGAGGATCTCCTCATCCTCAAAGCAGGGATCTACTCCGCGTACTATTCCCTTTCTTGTGACAGAGCCATAGGGGACAAAGGCCCTAAACTCTGACTCGCTAGTCGTATGTTTTTTAATAAAGTCGTTGGCCGACTTGTTGTCCTTAAAAATTACTCCTACGCTATTTCTGCCTTTTACTTTAAATTCTCTGATTGTTTCCAATTTAAGTTCAAGAATTTTTTTCGCGATTTTAATGAGGCTGTATTTTCCTATCTGCCGCCCTTCGACAAAAACGAGACATGGTCCCGGATTAGTATCTTTGTAATAAAGAACTTCATTAGATTTTTTTCCACCATTTTTGGTATCGTTAACCTTATCATTTTCTTTGTTTCCGCCCGCGTCCACGTTGTTAGCATTTTTCAAGATGGCCGTCGTCTCATATTCGGCGCCAACTATCGTCCTAATTTCCTGAATACTAAGTGCTGGAGAGCCGTTCATGTTTTTTTTATATTATTTTCAAGTTCTACCCTTATTTATTAAAGATTAGAAAGCACACTTACCCTCTTTTATGGGGAAGAAAAGGTATTTTTGTTAGTTTTTTTTTTGAAGGACAAATACACACATCACTCACATGTAAGGTCGGAGTCAGAGAGGCACGGTTGATGTTCACGGTTCACAGTTCATAGATGGATTTGAACGTTTATAGGTTGCCGTTTTCCGTTCGCAACCGTTCGGTAAAAATAACCTAAAAAAATGTTTTTTTTGATAGTTTTTTTGTTTAAAATGGAGCCTCTACATTTTCTGACTTAGCTTTTGTCATAAACAAAAAAAAAATAATAAAAGGAAAATACAAAAATAAACCAACTAAGTGTGACGTACGTGACCAACTGCGAATCTCTAACAGCGAGAGATAAAAATGAATTATCTCCAACTTTCGCGAACGGCAAGGCCAAACTTTGCCCAACTTTAACAAATGGCAACTTATAAATCAGGAGTTAAGGTGCCCAGTTATTAGGGGCTTATTGGAATAAAGCAATGCAATGACACCATTATTGCAGTATTTTAACAGATTTACATTGTAGGCTGATTTGATTGATCTTTCAAAATTGACATACCAAAGTCAAATTTAAAACTAAGTAGTTTATTTATCGAGAATTAAAGTTGACAGTATTTATTTTGGTTTGTATAGTAAACAAAATCCTTATGTTGAAAGATTAGCTGTCATATTCCAATGCAAAACTGTCAAAATACGGCCGGACACTATTATTGCATGAGTTTGATTAACACCTAAAGGCCAAAAATTGTAAAAAAAAAAACAAAACTGTTTCCAAGAGAAAACCTTAGTTTCTATTGTCTGATAGATTTGTACTGTCAAAATTGTTAAAAATAAAATTTATGAATACTAAAAAAATTTTTCAAAATTTTTTGTTTTTTTTTTGCCAGTTATTGATAAAGAAATTTTGTGAAATTGCAGTTATTGATATCCCAGTAGTTAATACTTTTTTTGCCTAAATTACTTTCCTATCATAAGGTATTAAAAACAAACTGTTTCAATATTTCAAGAGACATAACCCCCCTTTTAACTGTTGAACAGAAAGGTAAAAAGTCTTTTTAATGGGATTTTTTTTGAGGATATTTGACAGTCATGTCAAAATAACCTAATGTCAAAAATTTGACATACCAATAAAAAAAAATTGGGGTCAAGGGGGGGGCATGTTATACCTCTTTCAAAAGTTATTTTGATTGGCTATACAGGACAATTTAACATTTTGAAATTAATTAATTTTTATAGAAGATATCATTATTTTTGTCCATGGTCAACTCTCAAAAACTTTTAATGAAACAAATTTTATTTTAAAAATGCTTTGTTTAATAATAAATTGATTTTTATGCTTTTTACCTCGCTTTTTACTTATGCCAAAACCTAAAAATAAGTTAAAAAATTTAAATAGGAAAGCATGATGTGTATTAGATAACTATTCTAAAATAATTTAAAATAAACAAAATGTTTTGAAAAATGATCACAGTATCTTTTCCTATTTAAATTTTTTAACTTATTTTTGAGTTCTGACATAACTTAAAAGCATAAAAATTTAATAAAAAATTGACTTTTTTTAGTTAACTGTAAAGAAAAATGAACATATCTCTTAGGACACTAAACCAGTTTTAAAAATTTTAAATGTGTGTTATAGAGAATCAACATACCTTTCAAAAAAGGTATTACTTGCCCCCCTTCCAATTTATAAATTTTGATGTTACATCAATTTTTTTTTAACCAGAAGTCAATATCTTTTTTTGTTCAAAAATTAAAAAGGGGGGTCTATTTAGGTCTGCACTGTATTTAGAGCAAAAAACATTAAAACTTTAAACTTTGAGATAGTTTGTTTTTTTTTATTTTGGCGGTTACATGACATTTTTATATTAGTTTAAACGATAAACTACCAATGACAGACCGCCATTATAAAATACTCTGCCAATATATGGGCCCCTAAGCTCACACTAGGTACTATAGTTATAGTGTACGTGTGAGCTAATATAACTAAAAACTGAAATATATTTTATTCAACTCAAGCCATGTTTTGACTTAAACTCAAATTTTTGAAATTTACCCCTACCCTTAAAAAAAACAAAAACTAAAATGTATTTTGTTAAACTCCGGACTCAATTACCTTTCGTTTGATATCACACACGCCATATTTTCACTTAAACTTTAATTTTTAAAATATACCCCCACCCTTTGTTTTTAAATAAATTAAAATGTATTTTATTTAACTGTAGACTCAATTACCTTTCGTTGAACGTGAACCATATTTGGCAGTGATTAATAATATTTAGATATCTATTTTTATTTATTTATTTATAGGTGAACATCAGGAATACAAACAGGTTTAAACCCAAAAGAAGTATCCACAAAATTACATTGAATATAACATAACATATGTAAATTCATGATCTATGTAGTTTTTACAAAAAAAAAATCTATAATTTCTTAATCTACACTCAAAATCAAAATAAAACAAATTAAATTAAACTTAGAGTCTTGGATTGCTATGGACGTTATTTCGCACTAAAAACTTGACATTTTTCTTAAAAGTAGTTAACGACATATTATAGAAATCCAGTGATTAATAATAAATATTGCCGACACAGGCTATTCTACACAGGGGCGAATTTTGTGAGCAATTAGTTTTTCTGAAGGTTCATTGCTTTACTATTGGTAAAATCGGCACACTTCCTAAAGATATACCCCATCAACCTAGATGCATCCGAAGCTATGGCGTCTATATGTATGTTGAACATTAATTTTGAATCAATTATAATTCCCAAATCGCGAATATAATCAACTTTAGGCAGTGTTGTATTATCTATTTTGTAATTAAATTGAAAAACTTGCTTGTTCCTTGTAAATGTTATTGATTGACATTTTTTTATGTTTAAAAACAAGCTATTTTCTTTACAAAATGTTTCTAGTCTATTAAGATCGTTTTAAAGCTTTAAGCAGTCTTCAATTTTTTCAATTTTTGTGTAAAATTTTAAAGTGTCAGCAAATTTTAAAAACTCCGAGTACTCAAAGCAGGATTTTATTTTATTTATGTAAATTACAAATAGGAGGGGGCCTAAATGGGATCCCTGTGGGACGCCTGAGGTGGGGGTAAAGGTCTCCGATTGGAATCCCTGAAGTGATACATACACACTCCGATCCTTCACGTAAGAATCAATCCACTCAAGGACACTGCCACCCACACCGACTTCAGCTACACGTTTTAGTAATATATTATGACTAATTTTGTCAAATGCTTGGCTAAAATCGGTGTAGATAGCATCAACCTGAATCTGGTTGTCCATCTGGTCGTGTAGGTAGTTGGTGAAAGTAAATAGATTGGTGTCAATTGAACGACCTTTGAAAAAACCATGTTGCTCCAACCCGATAATATTTTTGGATAAATTAAATATATATGGGTATACTAATTTTTCAAAAAGTTTTGCAACTATTGAGAGTTTGCTTATGGGTCTATAGTTAGTTACCTCTTTCTTAGAACCGTTTTTAAATATAGGAACAACAATCGCAGTTTTCCATCGAGCTGGAAAAATACCAGTGGAAAGTGACCTATTATAAATTAATAATAGTGGTTTTGCAATAAAGTCTACAGTTTTTTTGTAAAAAATCGGAGGGACTCCATCAGGACCCGCCTTCTTTTTAACATTAAGTTGAAGAAGTCCCTGCTTAATTTCAGTCTCCATCAACATGATGTTCTGAAGACCAATGGTGTTTTTTTGACAACTGGTATATGAATAATTAAAGGAATGTTTTTCAGGCTCATATACACTACAAAAGTATGACTTAAATAAATTACTAATTTCCTTTCCGTTACTAGCAACTTGATTGGCCCAAGATATTTCGTTTGGTATACTGCTGACAGTCTGCTTTTTTATTGAAGCGTAGTTCCAGAATCTACTTGGATTAGTAACCAAATCCTTTTGAACAGATACAACATAGCTCTTATAATCTGATTGAATCATATTTTTAGATTGTGCCCTTAGAATTTTATACATAGAAAAATCGTTAAAGTTTTTGTACAGGCGCCATTTTTTATAAATTTTATTTTTTTGTTTAATTATTTTAATTGTATTGGATCTGTAGAAAGTTGGAAAATGTTTATTCTTACTAAACTTGGGAACATGTTGCTCAATAAGATTATTAATTTTAAGATAAAAAATGTCCACCATACTATCTGGCGATTTGTTTCCAAACTCAGCAGCCCAGTCAATAACGGCAAGTTCATTTTTAATTTCGATATAATCGCCTTTTTTGAAACTAAAGTATGTATCCTTGTTGAATGATAAACCTTTGGTAAAAGTGACCTCATAAAGAAATTTTAAACAAGGATGTATGCCTTTTTCCGGAACGAGTGGGCTACTGCAATTCGTGAGATTGGAAACATTCACTTTGTTAGAGTATACTAGGTCTAGTAGCTTAAATTTATAATCAGTTGAGAAAATTGATTATCTACATTATATGCATCTAAATATAAATTATTTGAAACTTGCATCCATTTAGTTGTAGAGAAATTAAAGTCACCACATATCAAAACTGTTGGTTTTTCTTTTAAATCTAAATCAGCTAATTTTGAAGAAAACATGGCATATGCCTCTTTGTTGCCTGGTGGCAAATAAACACAGCAAAGTAACAGCAAATTACCTTCACTTAATTCTACTGACACCCAAATATCCTCCGCATCGCTCTGTAGCTGCGGCATCAAAAACGCACTGAATTTGTTTTTTATCGCTATCAAAACACCACCCCCATCCAGTTTAATGCTAGCAGTGCTTTTTTTGAAAGGTCGGATGTGCCGCCCCTACATTAGGGGCGGCATAGGGGCGTATATATATTTGGAAAGAGAATTTAATTTGTAAAAATACGGGGGATGGTCCATAACGAAAAATACAAGTTTATATCATAACTTCAAAACCATAATTTTTTTGTAACAAAGTAAATACACCACTGAATTCCTCTTAAAAAAGTGATTTAATAATGTTTTTACAGAAATAAAAATATTTATAAATAAACAAGTTACGGGGGTGGATCGAAAATGCACCAAATTGAAATTCACCCTTATCTTCCAAGTGATTCAAGATATCCATGTGCGGTTTTCGGCATTTATATTTTTACGAAAATCGAGCCCGTAACATGCTGGTTAGTTTTTTTTTCTAGCTCCTCTACAAATTGACGTTTCCCATCAAAAGTGTCCAATTTGGATCACTCCGTACATATATTGGTTTTAATATTTTTAAAATATGTCAATATCGGACTTTAATATATTGAAAAAATATGCCCATTCAAAGTATAGTTGTCAATTAACTATTGCACCGCCCCAAAAAATGGTTGGTTCTTCACTTTCCCATAACTATTTATTTAACATTTTACTAACTGCGAATTTTTAGTAAATGGAATGAAAATACCTAATTTAAACTTTTTTATTACTCTGTAGTCCTGTAAAAGTTATCAAAAATTCCCTTTTCCCCTTTTATGCTCGAAAATTCTTTTAAGACGGAAAATTTTCTGCAGATAAACCACTTTATGACCCCTTTTAGGAAGCATAAATATCGAAAAATTACTGTTTATATAAAAAATCATTTATAAACTTGTTCTAGAAATGTTTTTTTGATTGGTAGTTTGTGAGTTTTAAATTGGCTATTTGTTTATATCTAGATTTAGAATCCAGAATGGTTGTGGATGTCCAGTCCAAGCCTTTTCTCAAAATGCAACCTGCAGGTATGACACCCAAAGAGCTGTCAGAAAATGATGATCTTGCTACATCACTGGTGTTGGATCCCCATTTAGGTTTGTTTTATTTTATTGCTGATTCGGTTAGCCTAAGAGCTCTACTTTAAGGATCCGGCAGATGCGACTCTGGCACTCTTGAGCATTTTGAAATATTCAAGATGGCGCCCGATTATGGATACATTTTTTTAAACAATAATAATTTTTGAAAATATAAAAACACCACTGGACGCTTCATCAATAGCTCTTGGGGTTCCAAAGCATAAACTCCTTTTCCCTCCAGGAACATTGTCAAAATGGTGCCGCCATCTTGGACTTAAAAAAAAACTTTTATTACCCTTTTACTCAAAAAAAAAAATAGTTTTTTTTAAGAAAATATGTAAAAAGAAGACTAAGGGTCTATCTCACCGACTTTTTTTTCGATACTTAGCTTAAAGCGGTTCTTAATATAATCATAATGTGACGTAATAAGGAACACTTAAGGCTAAGTAACGAAAAATAATAGTAGTAAGTACATGCTGTTTTCTTGCACATTTTATTTAAAATAAATTCACCAAATATTTTAAGTTTAACCCATTTTCAATGCCTTTTGTGCCAAAAATTATATTATACTTTTTGTAGACAATGAAATTTTGACTTAAACTATGTATCTTTCAATGCGGTCCAGATTATGATTAACACTTCAGTGGCGTCCGTAAATTCAATCAATCAAAAAGTCACAATAATTTTTACAGGTTTTTTGCAATTTTCTTAAAAACTAAGCACTCTTAGAATAAGTTGGTAGGGACAAGTTTACCACTAACAGCCCAGTGCCCTCCATAAGTGTGGGTAATTTATAGAAATCGTCGAAAATCTATTGACATTTTATGTTTTTTTTCAAATTTTCTTCAAAACAAAACTCCTTAGTGAAAATGTTTTTTTAACAAAACATTCCTAGATAACATTTTATTTTAAAATGTGTATTGGAGAATTTGGCTATACTTTTATCTTATGGAATACTATTTTCGCGTACTTGGCTTTTTTTACATGAAATATTTTTGCTATGATATGCATATGCAGATAACAAAGTTGGCTATGGTTCCAAAATAACTAGGCCTAGAAAAAATTGGTTAACGTCATTCGATGGCGTAGTAGCTAATACAACGATTTTTATAAAATTTGTTTACAAAATAGCAGAGATATTTAATTTTTTTCGAAAAATACAACTTTTAGTTTTTGCTCAATATTTTGAGAACCCCTGCAGATATTTTTAATTTGGACACAGCATCTGATTGGGCTGTAAATAGCGCAACTTTTTTCTCATTTATCCAAAATTGTATGTACAAGGTATGACAATAAAATTATAAGACTGTTGTAAAAAATCTACTTTATTTATAAACTAATACAACATAATGATATTCCCCTTCAATGTACTCTGCTTTTCTATGGACGCAGCATTGCATGTGTTTTTTCTACTGTTGCAAGCAATTTTGAAAATCATCAGAAGAGAGGGTGTTAAGAGAGGGTGTTATGAAGTCTTACCGTTTTTTTCTTGACGTATTCTAATGCTTCAAAACGGGTTCCTTAGTCCCAAGGGGCCAAGATTGGTGAATATGATGGGTTGTTAACGACAGAGATCTTCTTATTAGCTTAAAACTGCTTAATGAAAAGGGCATTGTACATTGTCCTGGTCGAGCAGCCACGCGTTGTTCTTCCACAAATCTGGACGTTTTTTTCTTACACGTTCCCTGAGCTTCATCAATACTTCCAAATAATAATGTTGGTTGACTGTTTGACACTCAGGCACCCATTCAATAAGAATAACACCCCTAATATCGAGAGAAACAATGAGCATCGCTGTTTTGGATGTGCTGGGTGGCCCTTCTTATTCATTATCTTTAACTTGTTCACGACCCTCGAAATAGCTTTTATGCCATTTTTTTGAGTTTTGCTAAAAACTTTACGTTGCTTAATTTTTTCGTTTGTCATAATTCCGGCAAATGAGCTTCGCACGATCAGCTTCCAACCACTGCGTAAGCCAAACTAGTAGAGGAAGGCGACAAGATTGTGCGCGGTAGTAGAACGCACATCAAGGTGAATGAATAACTCCGACCGCACGAAGCGTGGAGATTTAAAACCTATTAGGACGGGGGCCAGTCTTAAAATTTAATTGTCATACCTTATATATCTTATCATTTCCGAAATCCCCATGTAGTTACTTTTATCTGGGACACCCTGTTTAGGATTCACCACTCACAAAATGAACATACGCTACCGACCCCTACGGACAAACACATCGGAACTGAAGAGTATAGTTCAAGATTTCATTAAAAATCAAGACTATGAAAAAGCCTACAACCGGATCGTCAAAGGGGAATGGATGCCTGCCAGAATGAAAGCTAAGGCATTGCAGAGAAGGCTACAAGAACATGTAAGTTTTTTTTGTAAATTGAAAAAAGATTGTCAATATAATAAACAGGTTTTTCTAATGAGAATTTCCTTCATATCTCTTTTCAAATCAGCAATATTAAAAGTCGTATATATATATATTATTTTAAAGAAATAAAGTCGCGACAAATCTTATCAAAGTTCAATTTATTTTTAAGTCGATATCAAAAGAGGGAAATATCGGTCCTCTATACTCTAGCATTGTTTAGAGAGAGAGAGAGACGCACCTTCTGTCCTTGTTAAATCATAAGCGTCGGAAAGTTAAATAACCGATTATTCAAAAAAACTAGATAAAGTAGAGCTACAAAACTACAACGTAAAAATTACCTTGCTAATCGGATTGTTTACTCGTAGAATGCTTTATCGGAAAACTCAGTAAGGGCGCCTACCATAAATGCGTTTAAAAACCGATTAGACATGACAGACAAAGCGATAGCTTCATTGGTTTTACCGCCTGCTAGGTCACCAGGGATGACGGACAAACGTATTTGTTTATATGTTGTATGATGATTGATGTCACTCACCGCTGAAAACTTAAGTAATTATAATGAAATGACAATGAAGGACAAGGAAAAAACATAACCAAAAAATGTGAGTTTCAGTGACTGATGGGTTTGTGGCGTCTTTATTAGTGATCTCTATATACTTAATGTCTCTATTTCTTTAATATATTTCATACCTACAGGGTCTCTAAGGAACACATCGGACATGTCGATCTGCTTTACAAGAGGTCACTTTAAAACTCGTTAAAGTCCATGGTCTTTAGACTTTTACACAGGTTGCGTACAGAATTTGACGAGTCATATAAACCTAACTGAACGAGTGTAGTTACGTCACCGCTTTGTCATAAAACAAATGGTTTAAAGCAACACGTTGACTTAGATATTTAATCTGATTGCTATGACATTATAGTTGGCCAGTCAGGTTCAATTACCTTTTAAATTCTGTAGAAAGCCAACCACAATATTAAAAACCAGAAAACGGGAGGAGTGGTGTGACAAAGCCGGGACAATTATGGGTTGGTGACGAACCAAACGAGCCCACAAAACATAATCTATTGCTTTGCTTATTACTTTTGTTTTCTCAAAAGAAAACAAAAATAATAAAAACCAGGAAACGGGAGAAGTGGTCTGACAAAGCCGGGACGATTATGGATTGGTGACGAACCAAACGAGCCCACAAAACATAATCTGTTGAAGAAAACAAAAATATTGTAATAAACCCGATTTGTTTCTTAATTTTCTTGCGAAGGAAAATTAATAAATACCAGGAATCATGTAAGAAACTAACGGGAAGCATGGGATCGGGAAAGGACAAACAAAGTAATTTGCCCGGTTCAAAATAAATTCAAACCAAATAGAATTATAAAAACTATAAGGCAAAAACGAGGTTTCTTTTATAAATCCCACTCTTACTAGAAACCGGCCGACTCCTACACACACCGCGAACCATTTGTGCGCGAACCAGAAAGGGATCTCGAATCCCCGAATGAACTGCTGTTTTGTAGGTTAGAGCTCGGCTGAAAATCGAGAACTAACGGAAATAACCGAATGAAACCCAACCACGTTTTTTTTTCAAATGAAAGTGGATTGAATTATTTGGAATATTATTTTATCTAGTCTCTTTGCAATAAAAGTTATGAGAGGCTTTAGTGACATTGACATGTGGAAACGACATTTTTCATCGGAAAATAAGAATTAATTAGCGAAAATTGAATCAGGTTTCAGTAAAAATATTTTTTAACTGCCTGAGCTTAAATAGTCCAGAAAATAAATTAACAAAAAAAAATAGTAACTTCGTTACAACCTGTGTTATAAAGACCTTGGGTAAAGTCGAAATGTTGTTATTTACAGGTTTGGGTGTTACCGAGATAGCGAGAGGTAGGCTGTAAGTAGTTCAGGGCTCTCAGCACCTTCATAGTTTTTTTCAGACTTCATAAAACTTCATATTTAAAAAAAAACCTTCATATTATTCATATTTTCCCCAATGAAGATGAACTGAGGGGCTAAAAGAGAAATATTGGAATAAGGCACGGATAAGACCAGCCAGCAATAAGGCCAGGCCTTATTTAGTTATAACATCAGCTGTTTTAAAGCCCAAAATAAATAGGTTCTGGCCTAATTAACGATAAATAAATCACCGTATTTAGTTCGAGCCTTAAAACATCTGGTAAGTCATAATTGAAGCATCTTACAATGTAAAACTGTCTAAATTAGACCTGGCCTTATTGGGTCTGGTCTTATCCGTGCCTTTTTCCAAAAGCTCTCTAATGTTTGCTCCAGTGACTACTGTTAATGCACAAATTTAAAATTACCTCTTCATAATATATATATATATATATATATATATATATATATATATATATATATATATATATATATATATAGTTTTGTTTAGTAAGTGTATTTTCCTAAAAAAAAAGTTGGGTTTGGCTTAACCGGCTATTTTGTAGGGGACCAAAAAAAAAACCTAATTTTTATTCATATCTCGTTCATATTTTTTTTTTCTTAATTTCATATTTTTCATGTTTTTATTAAAAAATTAATATTTTTCATATTATTTTCCTGTTTATCTATTGAGAGCCCTGGTAGTTACCCTGGAAGTATAAAGCGAGGGTGGGGATTAAACATGATTTTTTTTTGAAAATTAACTGATAAGGTACAGGGAGTTTTCATATATATTTCAACCAAGGTCTACTGCTCTTATTATAAGGTAAACAGCCGACAGAAGGACATGATATTTTTTTTCGAGAAATTAATGTCTCAATTTGCTATAATATTGGAGACAATATAACAAAAAAGGAAAACATTGTTGAAAGTCTGGGCGGAAGATTAAAAGCCACCAGAAGGGCATTCTTGCTATCGGTAATATCTCCGTTACTCCTCCACCAAACCTTCAAAAGTTGAATTGTCAAATTTTTTCGCAACATAAGCGCCTTCTGGCGGTTCTTTAACTTCCGCCCAGACTTCTAACCTTCTTTTCTACAGGGTTCGTCAACGATCGTTTGGCCATTGAAAAATATGTGAACTGAAGTAAGATCGCTATTTAAATAAATGACACTAAGAGAGATAAATAGTTTAGCAATTCAAGAAAATGGTTCTCTTTTCGCGATCTAATGACGTTACTCTTACCGGCTGAGTAGGCCAAAGACGGCGATGCATAAAATCGTTAAAACCCCTTGATTTTAATTGCTGTTGCGCCATCTCTTAGATATCATTTGAACTGTATGACTAATAATCAATACTGCGAATCCGTAATTAAGTGTGCAGGTAGAGAGTTATTCTCAACCAGAGTTAGAAACCAATACTTTGAAAAGTAACTATTACATTACAAATTACTTTACAGTAATGTACTTAGAAAACTGTGTAATTGATTACAGCAAAAAAATAACTTAAATATAAATTTCCTACTTGCAAAATAAAAAAAGTAGTTGACAATTACTTTTTTAAACTTTTTCATAATTTAGAAAATGTGAAAATGCTTAATTTAGGAGCCCTCATCCTTCGTAATACATTCCGAACTTACCCCTTAAATTCAGTACGAAAATTGGATTGCTTTAAATAATAAAAGCAAAATAGCTTTTTACAAATAATAACAATCACTTTTATAATTGTAAAATAATTTGTCAATTATGTTTAAAACTTAAATAATTGCAATTACCATAACACCGCATTTCAACTTATTGTTTTTTTTACTCTTACAACATAAAAGAGTTATTTCTCAACTTAGGACTGCATATCATAACTACTTAAAATTAACTTGTCAAAATAATACCTACATTATTCGAACAGACAAAGTATGCACAGTATGCAATTTGTTTAAAACCGAGACTATTTAACATTTATGTTTCGAATGCCCCCTATATTCCAATTCCCGCAGTTGCTGCCTTTTCAGAAACAATATCAGGAATATGGATAATCTTTTAAGTGAACTTGATAATAACAACAACCATAATCTAACTGCTATATGCAATTTTGTCGATGGCACAATGAAGATGCGATGTTTTTTAACAGCCGAATGGTGGTAATATATGTTTATTTTGCAACTTTTTTTCTCATTAGAAAAATAAATTCATATTTAGTTTCGATCTCAAATCATAATTTTTATTTTTGTTACTTCAAAAAATAATAAAAGTTATAGAATTGAAATTAGTCATACTATAAATGTTTCTAGATATATTATAAGTATTTTTTTTATTTTTAAGAGTGCAGTAAGAATCTTATTATTTTTCTTTTATATTTTCTAGGTGTTGCTATATACTTAGATTTAAAATTGTAAAAATTAACCCTTGTAATAAGGATTAATTCCTTTAGATACAATAAATAAATTGAAATTGAAAAATTGAATTGAAGTGATATTGTTTTTTTTTCAAGAGGCTTGGCCCTCCATTTAAGGGGCAATTTTTTTTTAAAAGTAGTAGTAAAACGTGACAAACATTTTTTTCTGCTGACTGAAACCAGTAGAGGTGCAAGATGTTTAGGGCTGTCATACATCTCTACCCCCAAAAATGTTGTCCCCTATTCTGTTTCCTGGATAGTGTATGGTGACTTTTAGCAACTTGACTTCGTGAGCCGCCGCCAGGGGATCGAACACTTGAGCGGCATTTAAGCGCGACTTTAATAAAGGAGCAAGGTGATTGTGTAAGAAAAAAATATTAAAAAATTGAATTTTTCTCGATTTAATGTTTCCTGTTCGATTTAATGTTCTTACTTTGATTGCTCCTGTTTGGTAATAAAAAACTATTAATGCATTTTGAGTCACAGCGGCAAACGCCCTCCCTGACTTCTTGCTTTTCATAAGTTCATCCTTTTTTATACGCTTTTCATAAAGGCTAAACATTCGAAGTCGAGCCCTGTATATTGTCTCTGACAATATGGAACATTTTCAGAACTCTTAATTGTTAAGTAAGTCATTACTTAACCTGTGTTCTATTTTAATTCTAGGGATTTAGCTTACCCTTGAAATTGTGATAAGAAATACAGAGGTGTCAGCTTTTGAGAAATTGACTTTTTATCTACTGTATTTTTGTTAAGAGGGGGTCAATGTTTTGTTGGAATATTTCTAAAATTGTGTGTTAGCTTTATTGATAATTAATTTTTATTTGTGATATTTTTTGTAGATTTACAGATACCTGAGGGTGTTTGACAAAGAGTCAGGTTTTGTCATAGCTCCGTGCTACAGGTATTCCTTGGAAGGACAGAAGGGGGCCAAAATCGCTGCTACAAAAAAATGGTAAGATATTGTTTTTGCCATACTGTTGGCTTCGTAGTATAAATTTTCTTGCGTGACTTATTTTCAACATAACACCCCACAAACAACTGTTACTTTAAAATATTTTTTTATATAGTGAACAAATTGATATAGTGAACTGCGCGTGCATTATTTAGTTCACAATAACCGCATCTACTGTATTATGAAGAAACTAAAGCGCATTTATTTGCAATTTTTTTATTAATTGTTAGGATCCTTAAGAGCAACTCTGAAATCCCTGTGCTACTCCCGTGGGACTCGAAAATCCTAATCTACCGTAAGGAAGCATTTTTTGGCTATTTACGTTCTGTACGCCGCGGCGGAAAAAAATGCCATATGTATTAACCCGACCCTAGGGATAAATTATGTCACGGTCATGAGTACTGTTTGTCGTTTCATCTGCCTGCCTTTATTTTTACTCTGGTAGTTTCTTTTGTATTTGTAGATGTCGCCACTTATGTGAAAGCAATGAACCGCAAGGCATTATTTATTTAATTCTCTTACCAACATCGTAACCTGAAATTCATATACCGGGTCTGTAGCTTTACAAACGTGTCACATTGATCATACAGTGTTCTGAGGAGTCCCTTAAGGACGAAACAGTTAACTGTCAAGACTTAATAGGTGTCCATTAGATCTTGGACCCCCTCTCTTTGCTCTTTAGTACTGAGCCATTTCAAGTATGTGCGTTTTTTCTCCTTGACCATTTCCTGTATTTTCTCTTATTGCTATCTTATTGCTATTTCTATTTATCTTATTGCTATTTCTATTTAATATAATATATCCGATAAAACTAATTTTTATCTGTTTGTGCAGAACTAAACAAAATCATTGAATTAAAAAAAAATATTACATTTCTTTCTCCATTATTCAGGTATAAAAACGACAAAATCGAATGCCTGGTGGGATGTATCGCAGAATTAACTGAAGAAGAAGAGAAGCAACTGCTACATACGGGAAAGAACGATTTTTCCGTGATGTATAGTTGTCGAAAAAACTGCGCGCAACTTTGGCTGGGTCCTGCGGCATACATCAACCACGACTGTAGGGCTAATTGCAAGTTTGTCGCCACTGGAAGAGATACCGCTTGCGTTAAGGTCTTAAGGGATATAGAGGTCGGTAAGTAAGCGAACCAAACCAACCATATCGTATTTTATAAAGGTTGCGACAACCTAACACTGTCGTCAAATATAAAAACCTAAAAGCATTTTATTTTTAATTAATTTTGCCTACCGATCACAAAACAGGCTTTTGACGGATAAATAAACGATAAAGCATAAAAAATTGTGTTTGCAAAAGGTCCAAATTGGGCTTCTAAATATCACGTGACATACGTCGTTTAATGTTGCATTTATAAAGGATAAAGTTAACTAAAGGAGGGCGTGCGAAAGGTCCCTAATGTTGTTTTGTTGTTGACGCATTTAGAAGATATGATAATAGATCAGAGCAATAAAGGTGATGTGAAAATGTTTGCAATTAATATAATTACAATTATTTTGTTTGTCTTGCTTTCTTGTGTTTCTGTTGCACTTCAGATTTCTTTTTAAGTCAATAGTTTCGCCTTTAAATTTATAAACAAAGGAAATCTGTAGGCATTTAGGGAACTTTCATTTGCCGGAGAGATATATAATTTTAGCAGATATAACTATAGCCAGTTATACAACTCTTATAAAACCCCTTTAAGCCTTAAATGCTTTTCATGACCTCTTTTTAATGCCTTATATTTATGCTCTAGTCCCTTAAAGGCCTTCATGCTTTTTTCGACTGGACTCTAGAGGTTAAAAACCCAAACCTTTCAGATGGGTCGCGGTTTTTTTATGGAAAACACTTTTATCGAACCAAGTTTATCAAAGACATTTTTATCCAAAACGTTTTCATCTAATGACATTTTTATCAAATTTTTTTATTAAAAGACATTTTGATCAAAATTTTTTATTTTTAATCGAAAACGTTATTATCGAAAACTTTTTTGTCGAATGACTACGTACTAAGATGTGCCTTAACAATTTGCGTCCATAGTGGGTATACACCAAACCAAAAACATTCAACTTTTGCACCAAACCAAATTTTTGCAATACGTTAAAAGGTTCGCGAGTTATACTAAAAAACTACGAAATTGGGCCAAGGGCAGGCTAGACATCAAATTTCAACTTTTTCATTAAAGTTTTAAAAGCGACAAAAAAGAACTTTTAAACTTAAAAGTAAATACCATTTTAACCAAACCAAAAACTAAAAGTGACAGGTAAAACTGAATTTTTCTGGAAAAAAACTATTAAAAAGCATATAAATTAATTAATAAAAAATTTAAAATGCAGACTTTTCAAAAACTTCCTGTAGCTTAGAAACGGCTTTTTATATCAAGTTTTTACCTTTAATGATCTCTTAAAAATTAAGGATCGCAAGTGTGGAAATATCTAAAACCGCCCAAAGACCTTGAATTCGGGATGCCCTGTACACACTACAGCTCAACAGAGAGGCTGTAGCCTCATTTACAGATATCTCTGATTTGAGACCGTTCTTAGTTTGTCAGTGTGGATATCTGACACACATCCTCATTGCTGGTAAAAGTAACTTCTACCTCTACCCTTAGTAGTAGTGGGGGGGTTGACCCGCAGGTCTGACAAGTAGGCCAGAGTAGGCCCTTTTTGCCATGTCCCAAGTCTGTCCCTTAACCCACTCTCTGCACTTCCCTTTGATGGTCGGGTAACTCATTGAGCCTTCCTGTTCTCTTTACAAAGTCCAGTAAGTCTGCCCATTTGAGCATGTGCAGTTCTTCCTCGCTCAGAGTTGGCGCTCCGAGTGCCTGTTGCCTCATCCTTGCGTAGGCCTCGCATTCTGCCACGAGGTGTCTTGATGTCTCTTCTTCCTGTCCACAGGCTGGGCAGGTAGGGTCATTCTCAAATCCTATACGTGTCATGTGCTTCCTCAACCGGTTATGTCCGGTTAGAGTACCTATCAGCAGTCCGAGGTCTTTTCGTGTCCGTCCCAGCATCCATCTAATTCTGGTCGCTTTTGGACGGTCTACGAATTCTCTGGTCTGTCTGCAACCCGTTCCTGTTTCCCTGGAGTTTAATAGCGCGTCCTGGGCCTATTTGTTGAGTCCGCTTTGCACTTGTCTTTTTGTCACGCCCAAAAGTGACTCCGGTCCTACATAGGCGGTTCCTGCCCCGAGTCGTGCGAGTTCGTCCGCCTTCTCGTTGCCTGGTACCCCCGTATGTCCCGGAACCCAAACCAGCGTCACCCGTTTGCCATCGCTTAGGGTCTCCAGCGCCTCTGCGCATTCTTGCACCAAGCTGTCAGCAATCTTGGGTGCGTTTAGCGCCTTCAGGGTGGCTTGACTGTCACAGCATATATATATATATATATATATATATATATATATATATATATAAGCTCCTCCTCGCTGTTCTGAACCTCTTCTAGGGTTGCCGCCATTATTATGGCGTAGACTTCTGCTTGAAAAACAGTAGCCTGCTCACCGAGCGAGTAGCTCTTCTGAACTTCTAGTTTTTCCACGTATACTCACGCTCCTGTGGTTTGCCTCTCTGATAGTTTGGATCCATCAGTGTAGCAAACTAAAGCGCTCTCCTCAAACATCATTTCGTCTCTCGGCCACGCTTCCCTGTCTGGGATGTGGATTTGGTACCTCTTCTCGAGCCCCCAAGGTGCTTGTGCTCTGCTGACCGTCATTGACGTGAGGGGGATTTCTCTAGTCAGCTCTTCTATAGCTAGGTGACCAGCTGTTTCCCCTCTTCCTCTCCACTGACCCGTGTCCCTTAGACGTAGGTAGGTCCCCATCGCCTCCCTCTTGATCCAAGTTGTTAGCGATGGTAGTCCCAGAATTGTCTCTAGGGCCACGATCGGGGTAGTTCTCATAGCTCCGGTTATCCCTCTACACATTAGCCCCTGTAGGCTTCTGAGTTTTAGGGATGTGGTCGTTTTCTCCACTGCCGGCCACCAGACTATGGATCCGTATTGGATCCTCGGTCTCAGTATTGCCGTGTACATCCAGTGGAGGGTCCTGGGGGATAGTCCCCAGGTCCTGCCGCCTACTCGTCGTACCTGCCACATTGTTGCCTGGACCTTTACGATCATATTGGTTAAATGTGGCGTCCAGGTGAGTCCGCTATCAAGAATGACACCCAGGTACTTTAGCTTTGGTACTAAGGCTAGGGGTCTTCCGTACATCACGGGTGCTCTAAAACCTTCGATTTTTCTCTTTCTGGTGAACAGTATCATCTCTGTTTTACCTGGGTTAACAGAGAGTCCATTTTCTTGGCACCAGTCTTCTATGATGCGAGCAACCATTTGCATTCTACTGCAGACAACGTTAAGGAAGCGACCAACCACTTCCACCACGCCATCATCTGCATAGGCATAGGCGTCGAATCCGTTCTCTGACAAGCGCTTCAGTAAGGTGTCCATAATCAGGCACCACAGGTGGGGCGACAGGCAACTGCCTTGTGGGCACCCTCCCGTGACCCTAATCCTGACCGTTGACTCCCCCAATGTAGCTTGTATTGCTCGTTGATTTAGTGCAAATCTTACCCATTCAATAATGGGGGTTTCTGCCCCCCTCTCTTGAAGGGCGGATGTTATCATCTGCACTTTGGCCTTGTCGAAAGCCCCTTCTATGTCAAAGAACACCGCAAGTGCGTATTGCTTGAATTGAAGAGCCTTCTCTGCCTTATGCACTACTGCATGTATGGCCGAGTCAGTTGACTTGCCCTCCATGTAGGCATGCTGATTTCTGTGGAATGGGTTGTTTGCCAAGACTCCTCCCAAAAGGTGTCGGTCAACCATCTTCTCCATTGCCTTCATCATAAAAGATGTCAGACTTATGGGCCGGTAGGATTTGGCTGCTGTGTAGTCTCTTCTCCCCGCCTTAGGGATGAAGACTACGGTTGCCTTTCTCCATGTTGGAGGTGCATAGCCCAACGCTACGCTCGCTCGGTTCGGTTCGGTTCGGTTCGGTTTGCCCAGGTTATGGTGGCGTCCGTAACGACTTTATCTGCCAGTTCCCAGTCGGGTTCAACCCTAAACTGTGGTCCGGCGACGGGTTGCGTTTCGTGGTCGCTCTCCTCCCCTGGGAAATGAACCTCAAGGAGATGTCGCAAAGACTCTTTAGTCCACCCTTAGTAGTAGTAGTGGTGGGGAGATCATTTTTGGTCTAGCGACTAGGCACACGGCGCGTCCTTTTCGCAAACCCCAATTTGTCCGTACATCATATATCAAACTGATGCACGTGGCCCTTAGGACGCAAGTTTTCTTTCTCTAAGAGGACTTAATTTTGCCTGACACCTCTTTGTCGAGGGCAGGGATCTTTATAGTGCATATCAAGTATACCCAGTGGACCCACGCTTTTACACCCCTTCCGAAACGTGGTCCTGCTACATGTTAGACTTGCATCTATCTAACACCGCTATCGTCCCAGCAGAACTTGGTTAGAGACGATAGACTTCTTTCCTTTTCAGCGCAACAGTCGTGGTCGTCGTGAGTTGACTGTAGGAGATTTATGCTGGTGCCATCCTGGTTCCGACTATATAGCACTTATAGCAGGCTCCTGGGTTATTATCCCTGGCTCCTCGGCTGGCAAGGTCAACTTATATTTTTGCGTGCATCGCATCGCATGCTTATTTGATGACGGCTGTTGAACGCTGAAAAGGAAGTGGGCGACAAGACGACGGATTTTTTTTTGTTTTTGCATCGTTGTTCAAGACGCGAGCCTGGTATCTTCTGCATGTGAAGCCGGCACTACCCTGCCGCCCTCCACCCTTCTTTTTCTAAGTTTTCTACCAATTTTCTTAGGAGAAGAAATCACATGCTTCTACGGCGAAGATTTTTTCGGCGACAAAAACTGCTATTGCGAGTGCGAGACATGCGAGCGGCGCGGCACCGGAGCCTACGCCAAGGAAATGAGCAGCGAGAAACCAACGGAAGAAAATGGTTACAGATTGCGGGAAACTGACAACCGACTGAACCGAATTAAGACGAAAACTCAGGTAATATACTCCTTGTTACGATCCACCATTTTTTTTTATATATGTTATAGAGATCTCTATCTCTGCTTTAACGAGACACCGTTCGTTTCAGAAATCGATTTGTGTATGCTGGGTTAACCAATAACTTAAAAATACGCTTTTCTCATAAAAAACGTCAGACACTTTCTAGAAAAAGATATCGACTTTAATTCACCAATTCTTCATACTTTGAGGTTTTGAAGTTTGGTGTATGGTATCTTTAAAACCTGCCTTCCTAAAAATATTATTTTAAAAAGGAATCACTATCCATCGTTGTAAATGACAAAAACAAAATCATCCAAGATCAGAAATGAAAACAGTCCATTAGAAAAATCAGAATTCTTAATAACCGGAGATTATTCAAAAACGTCATTCATCAAAACAGGACAAGAGCAAAATCGAAGTTTAGTATAAAGTCTTTTACCAAAAACGGACAAAATCAAAAAGGACAAAATCATAAAAAGGGACCGGGCCTAGTATGACCAACGCTCCTTTTTGATGTATACTGGTTCCGTCTCTCATTGGTCTCTGGAAGTCTGGCGGCAAATTTAAATCGGGAACAAATAATATTGTTGTTTTTGGACCCAAAAATATATAAAATAATAAAAGTGTCTGTTTTTTCTTTAGTTAGCTTCCCTGTCTTCTTTTGAGAGGTCAAAATTGGTGTTCACGGAACCGAACCTAGTGGTCAATTAATTGTAAACGAATCCTAACCTAGGCTCCAACACCTGTCCTTTTTGCCGTATGTGCTATAGCAATCCCTATGTAGATACGGCGTTTTTTTTAGGCATGACAGTGAAGAAATAGCAGTTTAAGGAAGCTTCAATTGCATAACAATATCAGAACCGCTCTTCTTTAGGTGAACCTCACAGGCTGGGCCCAACCCCTTTTTATGATTTTATCCTTTTTGATTTTGTCCGGTTTTGATAAAAGACGTTATACAGAACTTCGACTTGCTTTTGTCTTGTTTGTGACTTGTAAAGAATGACGTTTTTGATAATGTCCGATTACTAATAATTCCATTTTAACATAGTTATGCCATTTTCCTTTATGATCTTGGACTATTTTTTATTTGTCCTTTATAGTAAACCATGGGGGCCCTTAAAGAGTGATTTTTTAGCGGAAGAATGCATTTAAGCATAAAAATATTTTTTTTATAGTACCTTTAAGTGTCCGCTTCTTCTGGTGTATTACTTAGCATCCTAGCTTGGGCAGGTAGCTGTCCAAGCCATTTGGGCGATTGATCCTGATTGGATGGAAAGCCCCTATTTTAAATAAAATGTCTTCCTATTTGGGTGAATTTAAAATAAACCGAAAAATACTTTGAAAAATGTATAATATCCTGGTAAACATTTTCTGAGATTTATATTTTGTAACACCCTCACGGCATGGTAGCTCAGATAAAAGCATTGTAAAACAACTTGGAAAGGAGTGCATAAGATCTTAATAGAGGAGCAATCTCTCAGAAAATATTTTAAACGGCATAGACAAATTCCACCTCTTTAGAATCACAAATAAAATATACAAAAAAAAAACATTTCCCAGAATCAGATATTAGAAGAGTTAACCTTAAAACTAGTTTTTAGACAAAGTAGTTAATATTTATTTTTCAGGTGGAAAACATAAAGAAGCAAGAATTGCAGTACAATGATAGACTGAGTAGGCTACAGCAAGATGAAAAAATTGTCACGCCTCTTAGTATGAAAGAGATGCGGCAAAGGGGACTGACAAAGTACGATGCGGAGATGTTGATAGCCCAAGGTATTTTTAAAACCAAATTCATTATCATTCAGTCATTGACAATACCAAAATCTTAATTACAAATCAAACTATAATTAAACTTTTAAAAATACTTCAAAATAAAGACGTTAAATGTGTACACAATCTTCCATTTTTAGAACCCACAATAAACATTTACAAACCTATCAGTTATCTTGTTGTTCGAAATCATTGTCATTTAAAATTCGGTATCATACTTCATTCCCTTAATACAAGCTAATTTGGATTTTCTGGTTTTACAGATTTTCACCTTTATGCATTTCTCGAAAAAAAGTTTAAAACCGATTTTGTTGTTAAGTACATGTCGTCCCTTTTTTTTGTAAAACGTGTCTGGTCTTTAACCTTGTTTGAAGGAGCACTCAATTATTGTTAAGGCAAGAAAAAATAATAGTGAACTTGTACATCCATAACTTTACATTATTTTAAAAACGAAAATCGAACAGGTTCGGTTCTCTTCTATTAACGAGGGCGCGTCAGCGCGTAGCCTTGCTTGTGGCACTTCTCGTATCGAACTGTTTTTCGGGCGGGCTTTGCATTGGATTTTTCTTCGATCGCTTCAGAATGCGGAGACTGCGCGAAGTGGGGATAACCGGTTAACGATTGCCACGTATTCAAAAGAATAATTTTGTAAGAGCGCGTTTAATTAATTTAATAAAGTATAAACTGTACATAGCCGCCCCCGTTGAAAAGCTGACTTCAAAATATTTTCACATAAAAAAATATGTTTACACACAATTGAAAACTTAAACTAATTAAGTGTGCAAACACTCTAAATCTATTTAAAAACTAATCCAATTTATCGTCCACTGGTAATACACAAACCTTAGCTAATGATTGTTTAAAGACACTTCCATTAGCCAAGCGAACTGATACTACTCTTACAATCTTATCTACTCCAGGATGGAGTTCTACTCTTACAATCTTATCTACTCCAGGATGGAGTTCTGTCACCCTTGCTATTAGCCATTTTAAAGGTGGCATATTATCCTCAACTAGAACAACTAATAAACCTATCTTATTTTCGTTTTTTGCTGATACAATCCGGCTCGAAGGACCATTATGTCGGGTCTTTAACTTTGTTTGAAGGACCACTCAACTATTGTTGAGGCAATAAAAAATAACAGTGAACTTGTATATGTATCGAACAGATAACAACATAATTACTATTAGGTATTGCGTCATACCTTTTAACGAGTGCCCGTCAGCGCGTAACCTTGTGCTTGTGGCATTTCTCGTATCGAACTGTTTTTCGAGCGGGCTTTGCATTGGATTTTTCTTCGATCGCTTCAGAATGCGGAGAATGCGCGAAGTGGGGAAACCCGGTTAACCGTTGCCACGTATTCTAGAGAATATTTTTCTAAGAGCGCGTTTAATTAATTTAATAAAGTATAAACTGTACAAAACGCATTGTGTAGATCAAGGTTAGGAACACTTTTTGTTTTATTAATTGTTAAAAAGTGTTTTCAGAATTTTCCATAAACATGTAATAAAGCAAGTTTTTAGTGTTTATCTTAAAAACCAAGAAAAAACATATGAAAACCACTTTGATGAAGATTTTATGACACCTGTTTTAATTGATTACTAATGATCCCACCAACACTGCCTTAGCTGTTAACAGACCCAAAAATTTCTCAGTGAAAAAGCATGGCATGACTGATTCTTCAACTGCCAAAAAATATTAAATATATGGCCGCTAGGCGGTGCAAGGTGGCAAAATGTGGTTTTAGATTATTCCTTATATCTTCTACACTATTACCTCTGCACATCCAGGTCTCACTAAATTGGTAGTTTATACAATTATCCAGAGGTGTGCGGTAAATGGTATGACTCACAAAATTTTAATGGTTGATCGAGGAGGCCAAAATAAGAAAAAAAAACTTAACTGATTTTTGTCTAAATCGTGTCAAAGTTTTAACATTTAGAAACCATTAACTTGCAAATACAAAAAATTTGACGTGTCCCGTCCTAATAATTTTTAGCAGGAATATTCTTTTTAAAAAACACAAGTTTTCTCGTTAAAGTTTAAAAATAAACGGCATCAGCGCATCATTTTGGCCCACACGCAAACTTGACTTTTAATATTATCTACACACCTGTGCCTAAATCCTTTTGTAGATTAGCCGACAAGTTCAAAATTTTCACTGCAGTCGCGTGTCACCTCACTGTCTTGTCCTAGTCTGAAGATAGAGCGTGCGTGAGCGGTTCTGTTTTAAAACATTTTTTTATATTTTGTACTGATGAGCACTAACTTTGGGATACATCGTTCTTTGAAGCGATCTGTTTTTGTTTTTAAAAATTGGTTAGTTTAAACACCACAACAAAAACACAAGAAAGAAGATGCGAAGATACCTACTGCACATAAATAGGTATTTAATTCAACTATCACCTTTAACACTAAAGGCGATGTATGAGTCAAAAACCACTGTGGCTTTTAAAAGAATTTGCGCGAAATGCGCGGTGTTGCCAAAATTTTTAAACTTTCATGTCCTTTATTTCGAAAACAACTAATATTTTACCCCCATGTTATATGAACTTTTTTTCTTATTTTGGTCTCCTCTATCTCTCATTAAAATATTGTAAGTCATACCGTTTACACCCTGTAAAAAAAAAATCGAAGAAGTTGACTAGGCTCCCTAGTTGAGGACAAACATTTTTGTAATTTTTACTTTAAAAAAATGAGTATAAGCACTGTGTCAGGGAAATTTCACCAAGACTGTGGACCACTGTTTAATTTTAAATACCTTATACTTTGCCCTCCGCCCCTAGGGGCTGTAAGGGGCCAACATCTTATTTTGACCTGACTTCATAATCACAGATTCACTCATTCTGGATATCTTAAATCCATCAGTTGGATGGTTCATACATTATAAAATGCAAAATTTTTAATCTTCAGGGACGACTCCAATATAGGAGTTTTAACCATCAAGTAGCTTGCGCAAATTTAATCATCGCCGATATAAATTGCCAAACAAATTCTCCCTCTTTGAATTTGCAATGATTACATTTGATCAAACTATAAAATGTATAGCCCCTATATATAATGTCACTCATCGTCAAGCAAGTAAAGCTTGGTTGACGATGAGTGACCTTACCTATATAGGGGTCGCCGCTGAACATGAAAAATTTTGTATTTTCTGATATATAACCCAGTCAATTGATCGGTTTAAGATATCCCAAATGAGTTATTTCCTGATTGTGAAGTGAGCTTACAGGCAAAGTATAAAGCACATAAAATTAAGAAGTGGTCTACCTCTTTTGGGGCAATTTCGCTGACATAGGACAGAGTATAAGTTTTTTTTTCTTATTATAAATGACAACATTTTTTGCCCCTAACTAGGGGGCCTTGTTATCAGCTTGCAATTTGTTTTTATATTGCCGACCTCTGTGGGTAATTGTATAAACTACAAATTTAGCAAGTCCTAGTTGTGTGGGTGCAATAGTGTAGAAGATATAAGGGATAATCTAAAAGCACATTTTGCCCCCTTTGAATTGAATATTTTTTGACAGTTGAAGAATCAATTCTTAGAGGCCGATATGTGGGCCAATTTTCATGCTTCCACTTACACCGTTAATAATTGTTTGTCACTCTAACCTTACTTTTTATTTTGAGATTTTTGGGTCTGTTAATAGGTCAGGGAGTACTGGTGTGATCTTAAATAATCGATTAAAACAGGTATATAAAATCTTTATCAAAAAGCCCACGAAAGACGCTATGGCCCGGACTAAAAATGGAACTGACTTTTAGGCTGCAAGTTCACCGACATCGGCGAATTTCGCAGTTTGAAACGATCGAGTCGGAGCAGTTCGGGTGGCTCCAGTACAAATACACCAGAAAGCAGCACCAAAACTGCCGCAGTCGGAGCTGAAGCTAACGGCCCGAGTCACGTGATGAACGGCTCAAAAGTTGGTTTGGTTGTTGAAAATGCTATTACGTCATCACGAGCGGCTCGGCTGCAGAGGCGGCAGGCGCAAAAGGCAAATCAGGTAAAACTAAACATGATTTTTTAGATAGTAAAACAATGATCTCTATATAAACTGCTCAAAAATTGAAGTGAGCCACCCCATTTTTTTGGTAAAGTAAATTTATTTCTAAACTAAACGGTCAATTCCCACAGAATTTTCTCTGTGATATAGCTAGGAAAATCCTCTTTTAGTGTTTGGTGTCCTTATTGTCCTGCGTTTGACAGATAGCTTCACAGGGTGGCTACAATAAGTGGAACAAAAGTGCGAAAGTTTGCACGGCTCATTTTTTAGGTCTGCTCTATCGCTTTTGTTGTGTGGAAGGATGGTTACTGATTCTTTCCATTTGTTTGAAATTTCGTATTTTAGAGAGAGAATATTAACTACACCTTTAACACCGTACTTTAGCATTTCTGCCGTTACTCCGTCTTTTCCGGTTGATTTGTTATTTTTCATTTTCTTTAATGCTCTTTATTTCCGCTTTGCTTATTTCGAGTTGTAGTTCTGAGTTTATGTTCTTTATTTTTGTTTGGAGTTTCTTTATGGTTACTCGCGATGTTTCACTTTTTGTTTGGTATAATTCTGTATAGAATAGCTGTGTGATATTTATAATATCCTATTTAACGTTAGTTTCTATGCCGTCCATATCCTTTATTTTAATTATTCATCCATTTGTACCATTTGTTAATTTTTTTTTAGGAATTAATGCAAACTTCGACTCAAACAATCTCACGGTCAAACCTTCTGGACGATCTTCAAAGTAACGTGAGCAGTTGCCCGAGCAATTTTAGCGACAACGACCCGGTCTATGATGCCACACAACAGAACAAAAGGTTCAACGATTGTCATGAAAGCGGGAGCCTAGGTGAGAGAGGACCTTTAGGCCAGCATTAGATTTTTAAAAAAAAATGGAAATTAGGACGTGCTAACGATGGGACGCATGATAAAATAAGGGAAAATATTAGTTACGTTTTAACTACATATGTAAGACATGAATAAATAAGACAATTAACTTCTGACTTTAGACGTTTTATCGTTGTTATTCATAGATAGGACGTTTGACCTTTGGTTGGGTCATAATTTGCGAACATAGGATAAAACATTTCAGTAATTCTAGCATTAATAAATAAAGTTAGAACGTTCTAACTTAGGAGAATAGATGGATATGGCATAGGACTACTGGTATATGCAGATAAGTCGAAAACGAAAAAAAATTGAGTTAGGACGTTTCAACTAAGGAGGTCAGTACTGTAAACAATAGGGAGAGCGAGAGCAGCAGAACGTAAGTTATGCTGACGCAGTGAGGTGGCGAAACGACCCTTAATGGGTATTAAAACGAAAAAAAATGAGCTAAAGAGAGTTCTGGTTGAAAATAAGACTTATCTCGATGGTTTTCTTTACAAGCAAATGGGTACCATGGTAATGGAGTAATCCGATTGTAGTTTGTCTTCTTTGGGTGGTCGTAACTCTTTTTTAGCGTCACTTCGTTATTTTTAAGGCACTGTTAGGTTTTGCGCGATAGCGGCTTAATGATTTAGTTTGCAATTAGGTGTAGTTTAACACTAATTAGCAAGATGGTTTAGTTCGGCAAGGGCCGTGGGTTGATGCCACAGTGACGCAAGGATAAACCCTTTTGTAACGCTTCTTGGCAAGCGTCCAATTTTTGGAAATTGTATATGCGAATGACTGAATCAAATCAACGTGGATTGCACACTATCTTTTATTATGGGAATTTTCTTGTGGTTTGCAGGTGCAGGTGAAGAATCCTCAGGCATCACCCTAAGGAACCACAAGTGTCTGGCCGATCCGGTGGTGGATTCGACATCAACTGTGGATGCCAAAGTTGGCCTGTCTGATGTCGCGTATAAAGAGTGCAATGGTGTAAATAATAATCACGAGATTACTAGGTTAAATAGCAAAAGAAAACGGAGAAAAAACCTTAGGTAAGTGATCTGCCTTCCTCATTATACGGGTATTAACAGCAGTGGTGTGCAGTGCTAACCAAATCAAATGGGTAGGCAAAAATTTGCAAAATGAAATTAAGTCTTAAATATTGCTTACCTACCAAGCTTATAGGTAATTATCTGCAACACAAAAAATATCTAAACTTTCATTAAAATTTGTAATATTTTTACTATATGTGTAACAATATAGCTTTTGTTATATTTTATCCTTAGAAAATTAAATAAAATAACTTGTCACAAAAAACATGTCGCAGACAGTAACAGCCAATTTTGTGGCAACCTGGAGTTTAAGTATAAACACAAGTAGTGGGATATAGAGGACCGCGACGAACAATGTCGGAGAGTTTTTGAATTATTGATAATATATCGTTTTGTGTTTGAAAAATAAAAATGTATGTATTTGAATGAATAACTTGATTCAAAATGAACATTTTCTCAAACAAAACCGTTGAAATCTTGAACAAAACTGAATAAATAGTTGCGTCATATATTTGGCTTGGCCGGAAAATGCTAAAATGTAAAGAAATTGTCTTATCTGTAACACGATTTGTCCCGTTCGGTAACGCTATTTTTTGATGTATCAGAAATTGTCCCTACGTTACATATCGGGCGATTAAATTTTTTCTTTGGAATTTAGTTATAAAATGGTCGTATTTATAATCTGCCTTGATATTTTTGACTATCATCAATTTTTGTAATGTTGCCATAAATTGGATATTTTTTGTTGTTTTCAGAGAATGTGTATTTCAATCATTTGTGAGGAAAAAATACTATAAATACCTAACCAAAATCTCTAAAAGTTAATTTTTAAGAAATATTTTGCTAGCTATTCTATTCTATATTTTATCTATCTGAGGGCACATCAGTCCCTCGCCAAGTTCGCGCGCCGTACCATCTCTCCTTGAAACATTTCAGCCGATATTTGACCTAAACCCTCTTACGGCTGCAAATGGCTTTTAGGCACAGTGCTAAATTGAACGTAAAGAAGCTGGCTGGAATAGCAAAGTTTAAAAAAACATTTCCAAACTAGTAAGAACCATTCGTTTTGAAATTTGTATTGGAGAACTTGGCTTTACTTTTATCTCAATTCTTTTTACAGAATACCACTTTCGCGTACTTGGCTTTTTTTACATGAAATGTTTTTGTTATGATATTATATTTCAGGCATATTTTAACACAGAAGGGACAAGAAAATGACCATTCGAACTCGAACAAAAACTCCTTTTAAAAAACGAAACCCACATATATTTGATTTGCTTTTGGTGACACATAATAATTAAAAGTCAAACACGTTCAGTTTACAACAATTTTTGCTAACAAAAAAGCGAAAATTTTGGTATTGTTGTCTTAAATCGATCTTAAAGGATTTGCATTTTTTAAAAGTAGATCTAAAGAAGAAGAAAGTTATTTCTCCGAAATCAATGAGGGCACTCCACTACAGATCAAGGAGTAGGATCAAAACAACAACGTAGCCCCACTTCTTCGTGCAAGTTTTTAACAACAATTTTAAAACAACAATTAGTTGAGAGTCCTTTGGCATCCTGTGGGATAGTTAGAGTGGAATATTTTTTGGTCAGAATGGTCAATTCAATTTTCAATTCAATAATGCTTTATTGTCGAAATTTTAACAAAAACCATTGACAAAGCAATTCTTAATATATCTACACTTATTAGTCTAGTTTCCCACACAACCTTAGCGAAATTTTTTTCATATTTCATAGTAATCAAGTTATTAATTAATTAAATAGTTGATTTTTAAAAAAAATTAAGTATTAAGTACTTTAAAAGATCAAAACATAACACGACATAAAACAGACTAAAATGTTAATATTACAAGTACACAAAAGAAAGTAGAAACAACATCATCAAAAACATATTAAAAGAATATAAAAAATAACAACAAATAATTAAAAAATACAAAGTTTAGTAAGTAGGAACTAGGCTAAAATACCATAAAATAGTCAAAATAGTAAAAAAAAACAAAATATATAGAACCTTTCACAATATTAAAAATATTAAAATACAAAAATTAATAGAAAATAAAAGTTTGAGAATTACAGTAGGCTAAAATATTATCAAATAGTTAAAATGTAAAATTTCCTACCTAAATGAACAAGAAAGATAAACAAAACCATTTGGGAACTCCCACAATGTCCAGATCTTGACAATTTTATTTTAATGGTAGGTATCGATATTTTAATGGAAGGTATCGATATTGGTATCATTTGATATTTTTTTAAAACTGTATCGATTCTCTTCGATTTAAAGTATCGATAGGTTTATTAAAAACACTTTCTTTGTCAAGGCACCGACGCCAAACTTTAAACTAAAGGAATAAAGATATTTTTATTGCGGTTCTGAGAATAACAGGGAATCCATTTTTAAACAAAACAAAATAAAATAAATAAATAAATGACTGAAATAAATTTTTTTTACTTTACAGTTAAAATAAATAAGCAATAAGCACGTGATGAGCCATGGATTTGCACCGGTTTTAAATGCAGTATCACCTGATGCGTTTTTTGAATCAGGGTGGGCATGCATAGGTGGAAACCGGGTGTTAATCTAAAAAAATGTTATGGTAGGAGTAGAAATGCAAAGACGATTCCGATAAAGTTGTTTTAGAAACCGTAGAAGCCATTTATAAATAAAGTACCTAATAAATTTGATAAAAGGCAAAGGACGATACCGATGAAAAATAATGTAGCCGTCATCATTTAAAAAAATTTTTGTTTAGGTAACACCTCACATTTGAGTTCGTTTGTCTCTAGCGATCCAAGCGCAAAGCGATATTCTCTTCTAAGCATTGATACCTTAAATATATCGGTACTGTTTTTTAACCGATATATCGATACTATAATAGTATCGATACCACAACCTTACTTGGACCCCCGTGAGGTTAAGCTTTCAAGCTACCCACGGAAAAATATGATAGAAACAAAAACTCCTTTTTATGAATGAACCACGAAACTTGTTGATTTTTAAATTTACGGGTACTAAATTTCACGTTTGACAAATAAAGACCCAAGTGGATGAAGGTGCTATGTCGCATTTTTATTAAATTTGAGTTTTTCCACCAAATCTAATAAAAAGCGCTATTTTTTCTCGCAAAGTTTATTTTTGAAGTATATGTATCATAGGAAATCATTGATTGGTGGGACCCAACAAGTGATGAAACAATTTATTTAAACGAAAAAGATAAAATATGTGAAAACCATTAATACCGAAAGAATAGTTTTTTGACTTAGCACCTTCATCCACTTGGATCTTCAAATCATAACCTATATAATTTTTCCGTAAAGTTGATGTTGCAAAAGTTTGTGAAAAACATGAAAGAAATCGCGTCTTGAATTTGTGACGTCACATAGGTGCTCTTACTCAAATTTGAGGCAGACACCCGGCGACTTAAAATGAAGAAAGACCCAAGTGGATGAAGGTGCTATGTCGCATTTTTATTAAATTTGAGTTTTTCCACCAAATCTAAGAAAAAGCGCTATTTTTTCTCGCAAATTTTATTTTTGAAGTATATGTATCATAGGAAATCATTGATTGGTGGGACCCAACAAGTGATGAAACAAATTATTTAAACGAAAAAGTTGTAATAAAATATGTGAAAACCATTAATACCGAAAGAATATTTTTTTGACTTAGCACCTTCATCCACTTGGATCTTCAAATCATAACCTATATAATTTTTCCTTAAAGTTGATGTTGCAAAAGTTTGTGAAAAACATGAAAGAAATAGCAGTCTTGAATTTGTGACGTCACATAGGTGCTCTTACTCAAATTTGAGGCAGACACCCGGCGACTTAAAATGAAGTGATCCATAACCAATCGATTTGGGTTAGTCTAGAATTTTTTATTGGGTAAAAAAAGTTAATATTTTTTACTATTTAAAAAAACAATATAATTATTAGTTTTTGAGATACAAAGCAAATTTCTTCACTACACTAATTGGTGTTCTCTTGCAAACAAAAAACGTATTAATAGTTTTTCTGTAAAACGAATTTTGCGAAAGTTATAAGCCAAAGTTTGTGAAAAAACATGAAAAAAGCCGCATCTTGAATTTTTGACGTCACACAGGCTCTCCTACTCAAATTGGAGGCAAACGCCCGGTGACTTAAAGTTGTGTTATCTATTACCAATCGATCTCGGATACTTTTAAAAAATCTTCCACAACTATCCCACGGGACTCGAATTTTGACTAAAAGCCACTTAACTAAATAAACACAACACTGTCTTGCATTTTTAGAAAGGCAAACCGTACATCACATCACCCCACCCTGTTTGGTCCCTCCGCCACTGATTTCTTGGACTCTGAGAGTAACTGCAACATGAGCGAGACTACAAAGAGTGACATTTACGATTTCAACGAGGATGATTCGTTCACTGACACTCTGAGTCTGAGAAAGAAGGAAGACGTGAGCGATAGCGAGCCAGAGAAGGACAGACGTTGCGAGGAGGAATTCGAAGACGTAAATGATAGTACCACTGCCATGTTAGCTGATAGCAGCTGGTCTGCTGAAAAAGTAAGTTCCGGAATCAGATTTTTACATTTCTAGTCGGTGTAGCAATGGGTAGAAAAGGTATTATTTTCGACGAAAACTTTTTTTCCTAGCAATATCGTCGTGATGTCTGTCTGTGTGTGTGTGTACATATATTATTTCTGTCCGTAACACGATAGCTTCTAAACCGCTGAACCGATTTTTATAAAATTTTCAGGTAAAATAGTGTTCAACACTCTTACGAGCTGATGGAAGATTTATTTAAATTAAGTCGTATAAACTTAAGAATTGCTCTTAGAAATATCCAAATTTTAGCTAATTAACTGATTTAATTAATTTATACCATACCGGGTCAACCGGTTAGTCGCGATTTTCAAACCATGATTTTGTATGACTACAAAAAAGGAATAAAACAAATCAAATGTCACGAAAGTGTCATTGGATGATGAGCCTCGCACAAGTCGATCGCCCAATGCTGTGACTCCGGAAACTGTAGAAGTATATCGAGATTGAAGCTTCTCTCGGCATTGGATCGGCAGTGGTTAAAACAATTTTACACGATCACCTTCGCCTAAGAAAGCGATGTTCCAGATGGTCGCCACATTTGTTGACCAATAAGCAAAAAGCAACAAGAGTTGATGGGGCTAAGTTTATGCTTGAGAAGTTTGACAATGGGGATAGTAAAAACATTTTCAACACGTAACAGGTTGCGAAACATGTTTTATTATGATTATGAAGGTCAGTCTCCAAACGAAATTTGTCGATGCCAGAGTGTTGGAAAGGAAATGGTAGCATCATTTGAAAGTGGATACATCATAACGGTAGCTTTGGAAAATCAAAATGTGTTCCTATAGTCTTTCAAGAACTATGCAAAAAACGACTGGTCTACGGGGTATTGAATGGCACCATGACAATGCACCTGCCCACAGCGCCGCTAGAAGAGTAGATTTTTTGCCTGACAGGAGGTCAAACTGTTGCCTCACCCACCTTATTCTCCCGACCTAGCTCCATGTGACTTCTTCCTATTCCCTAAGATCAAAGAAAAGTTACGAGGTCGTCATTTTTCCATGGATGAAGAGGCAGTGGCTTCATTTGAGGAGGAAAATAGCCACCTTTCACAAGAACGTTGGTCACAAGAATTGTTGAAAAAACAGAATAAAATTTTTTGAAAAAACCTTGTTGTTTTTCTGTTTTTAAAAACTTTTTGAGTGACCCTCGTAAGTCAGATTTGCAATAATATTGAGACAAATACGTTAGAGCATAAATATAATAAAATAATATGACCCCTGAATTCTCACACGCAATGCTTGAAGCCAGGACCCCTAATTAATGTTCCTTTTTCGGGTAGACAGGATTTCGGTTACTGCGCATGCGTCAGTTTTGATGGTTTTGGAACATACTCCGTTACGTCACTACATTATTTGACAATTGTCAAATGTTTAGGGTTATGTCTATTATTTTTTTCTAAAAACTAGTTGAGTGGGTGAAAATTTATCAAATTGTGGATTAAAATTGTAGTTTTTCGAAAACTAATTGTACAGCTAACTTTATTAAAGAAAAATACACGTAGTTACCTATGGAATGGCACTCCCTTACTTCTTTCAGACATTTTTCCACAAACCGCACATGTTTTACATGAATTATGTCCCATTTTTCACAGAAAAAAACATAATTTTACACAAACACAAAACACTGGAAAATGTGAATATTGCTTCCACCCACCTGTGTGTCTACATGACAAAACACACGCATGCGCACTTGAAAATTCGCATCCGCGCTTCACTTTTCGATTCTTTGAGCATGTATTTATGCTATAACGTATTTGTATAGAGAGCGCTCGATGTACTGCTATTGCCATTTTGTTAACTAACTTTTTTTCATTGACAGGTTAACAATATAATAGCCCCAGAACCACCCGATTGTGTTCAACAAGTACCAAAAACCCCTGAAAAGTGTGGTGGCCGGTTGAAACTCACCCTTAGGATGAAAAGAAGTCCTATGTTAGATGAAGTAATAGAATCAGGTAATTTAAAGATACACAGGGTGTTTTACGGCAAAGGGTAAATTTTATTAAACCATTTTTCAAGAAAAACACTTTTTGTCAGTCTCAAAATATTAACTTTGTAAATTGTTTTAACATCTCGCGACGCTTCGTTTCGTATTGGAATTAAATGGTCCATTCTTTAGAATTTGTAATAGTTAAATAATGAGTTTAGTGTCAAAAGAAAAGGCGCAAAAAATACTTTCAAAATTTGTTTTAATTTATACCCAAAGTGCTAGTGTTCATTCATAAAAACCAAATTTCCTTTATGTGAAACCTATAAGTAAACAATTAAATAAATTTTTGGTCGTAAATGGATACTGACCTCGAGTTCGTGGGTTATTGATAAACTAATATTTGTTTGTTGTTCTTTTTTTTGCTAATTTATTTTGTACCCTTTCCCAAAAGGATTTAAAATGGTACCTTGGACCTAAAATACATATAGACCACCAAAACTTGTAAGTAATAAAACTGCTAGAAATAATTATTTTTTAGAATTCTTATCTAGGAGTATAAAATATGTTTGTACTTCATGTGTCGAGATTTTGTCTAACAGCACTCATGAAGACAAGATACAGAAAATTTTTCAAGAGAATAGAACGTTTCGGTTCGGTTCGGTTTCGGTTCGGTTCGGTTCGGATCGATAGGTATAGCAGTTTTTCGCCTGCTTTTGTTTTTTGTTTCTCTCGTATCTCGGTAGATGGCGCTTTTTGCGATAGTTTTCTCACTATTTACTTATGATTAGAGACAAAACCGTCTAATTAACTTCGCAAGAATTGTCAAATTGACCAAGCAGTGTTCTGAGGAGTCCCATAAGGACGAAACAGTTAACTGTCCACACTTATTACGTGTCCATTAGATCTTGGACCCCCGAGAGGTTAAGCTTAGCTACCCACGGAAAAATATATGAGAGAAACAGAAACTCCTTTTTGCCCGATTAGCCACGAAACTTGTTTGATTTTTGAAACAGGAACATATCTAAAATTCTTAAATACTGCCCATGCTAAGCCGGGGATCATTGATTTAGGCAAATCCACTAGTGACCTAGATGTATGCAATACAAATATCCAGACTGATTTTTTAGACGGATTGCAGTCAACAAATAATAGGATAATAAATACAACCAGCTGTGATATATTGTATTTAAATTCATGTAGTACAATTGCCAATTTTGATTATATATATGCCTTACCCAAGTAACATTATTACCACTCAAGGTTTTATTAATTTTATTCCTAGGTTATTTAGAGGGTGCTGTTATGGGTTTTAGGATCAATTTGGCTACATAGAGATAATTTATATTGCCAATTACCTAAAGAGGTGTTATACAACCAAAAAGTGATTTATAAAAGGACTATAATAAAACTGATATTCCTTCTGTTCCTTTTAGATACTTTTGGTTTTATTGATTTCTGATTTATAAAGATGGTCTTATAAAACCTTTTTACCTAAAGTTTTTAAAAATAAATAAATATAAACTTTGGTCATTTAGTTTTTTTCATTACTTTAGGTCATCACAAAGGTGTTTTATAATAGAGCTAAAAGGTTACCTTATATCCTTTTGTTTTTATAGTTACCAGTAGTTTAAAAATAAATATGATTAGATAGGCGGCCATATAGAACCTAGTTTCCTTAAGGTTTTTAAGAGTGGTAAATATAAACTTTAGACTTTTGGTTTTTGCCATTACTTTTAGGCATTTTAAAAAGGGTTTATAGGAAGGCTTAAAGGTAAACTATTATTTTGTATTTGTAGTTACCCATAGCTGTATATTAAATATTATTTAAATAGGCGGCTATATAAAACCTTGTTTCCTTAAGGGTTCTACAGGAGTAAGTAAATCATTTCGTGTTTTATTTTTTTTAGGTATTTCTGGTAAAAATAATAGATATACCTAGGAACAGATTGGTACCTACCTATTGCAAGATTGATTATTAAAAACCCAATAATTAATAATTGTTGTGTTTCCGTCCTCCTGGGTAGGACACCCCGGCCTAGATAAGGCCTGTTTAGACGGTCAATATAAGAGGTTGCCCTCCAACCTGCAGGCACAACGAATATCATTGCACTGGCCCTCTCGATTGTGTCGAAATTGCACGATAGAAAACATTTAAAAGTGTTGAATTATAAGCTTTTAAACACAAAAAAACAAAATTTAAGTGAGGTTATGCTTTGTTCTTTTTTGTTGGTTTCATAAGGGCACTCAAAAATCCTTGTTGCGATACAGTAACAAATAAAACCAAGTGACCACTATAAAACCATAACGGCGTATATACATTTATTTAAAAAATATTGTAAAGATAAAATATTTATCTAGTCGTTTTAGCAGTGTTTTTTAACAATAATTTTACTTTAATTCTGATTTATGTAAACCAAGCAGACTTTTTTAATGGTGAATAGTGTAAATTATTTTATTTTTATTTTAAATATTTGTTATTTTGTTTTCAAAAAACTATTAAAAAGCATTTCTGAGCTGGCGCGCTTGTTTTGAGAGCTTTTTAGATACGATTTTATCAGAAAAATAAATCTGGCAGGCAATTTGATCATCAACAAAACGACAAACTCGGTATATTTTTATGTGATAAAATAATTTTGGGACTCTGACATTTTTGGCAATTTTGTGACCTAAATTATTTTTTATAGCCATTGTGAATCTAAAATATCGCCATAGCTTTTATAGGAAAACTTCTTTACTCTAAAGGTATTATGGTATTCAACAGAATCGCCAGGATACCAAATTACCAAATCTAGTTTTATAATAGGATGGAGGACGTTTCTGAGTTGCTTTTAGAACCTGGCATAATAGCTTTAGGCTCTAAAAGGTTCTATACTGGTGGAACCGCCAGAGGGCGAAGCTGGAGTTTATTTCTTATGGTTTTATAGTGAGTTTAATACATAGGTTACCACCACCAATTTAGGAGGTCTAAGGGGTATATAAGGGTAATGGGAACGTGCTAGCGACGAAACATTGAAACTAATGGTTTTAAGGAAAGGCGCTGGCTACCTTTTAGCTTCTGCTATAAATAAAAAATGTTACTTGGGTAGTCGTTGAAAAAAAACCTAAGATTATTTGCTTAACGGAAACACATTTAACTGAAGATATAACTGATAGTGAGGTTTATATTGAGGGATACGATTTAATTAGGGTGGACAGTACAAGCAGAAATACTGGGGGTTTTCAAATTTACATTATTTCTTCTTATATGATTTTAAAAATAGATAAAATAGCAATTCAGTTAAAGTATTGGTTTTTAGGAGTTAAATTAGAAATTAGCAATAAGATTTTATATATTTTGTGCTTATATCGTTCTCCTAGCTACAGTGATAAATTAATTTATGGGCTGGTCCTCAGAACAAGGTAGTGGTAGCCGTATACATCGATGTTACAGTCTCCTTAGACATTGACAGTACGGCATAACCAAGATGGACCAGCCCGTAAATTAATTTATTTAGTCTATGACCACACCTCAAAAAATTCCTTTCATATTTACAGTGATAAAGATTTTTTACATTATTTTGAAAACTGGAGTAACGAGTTTGTCTGTGATAATAACATTCCTACAATAATTTTAGGTGATTTTAATATAGATATGATAAAAACAGATTTTACTTATACAAAGAGGCTGAATGATATTGCAAAAGACATTGGATTTACTCAGATAATAACTGAGATTACAAGACCTAACAAAGATGGGGGTACCTTAATTGATTTAGTATTTAACAATTATGTTGATGTATACGCAAAAGTCAACGAAACACCAAGAATTGGTGATCATTTTTATATCTGTCTCAGTGTGCCAATCTTGAATGAGAATAATCATAGACCTTACCTTATAAAGACAAGAGGAAAAAATATTAACTACAATCTAATAAGCGAAAAGTTACGAACAGTTAACTGGCCTTATAATGAAAAACATCAAGACAAAAAATGCCAGTTTCTTGTCACAACTATTCAAGAGGCGTTAGATAATGTCGCTCCTTTTAGAGAAGTTAAAGTATTCCCTAGATACAAGCCATGGTGGAATAAAAATGTTAAACGAGCTATAGAACAGAGATTTAAGTTATAAGAAACATAAAATTATAAAGACCGATGATTCACATAGGCAGTATAAAGAAAACAGAAATAAAGCAGTTCAGCGGATAAGACAGGAGAAAAGGATATATTATGAACAACACATAGATTTATGCAAGAATGATTCTGAAGCAATGTGGAAAACTAAAACATTTTACCAGAGAACAAACACATAAAAATAGACAAAATTGAAATAGATTGAGACATGCTGACAAATATGGACGTGTTACCCGATAAGTTAAACAATTTTTATGTGAAAAACATGGATAACATAATTGATAACAGCGTTCCTAGCTCAGAAATTCAAGATATTCAAATCATTATAGAACAGCATGATCCATTTACCTCATTTAGATTGGTAGATAGAGATTTACTCTATAAAATCGTTATGTCTTTACCCACCAAGAATAGTCCGGATCATTTGAATGTGACTTTGATTAAAAGTATTTACCCAAGTATTGAGGCACCATTAATTCATTTAATAAATAGCTCTTTAGAACGGTAATTTTTCAGATCCCCTAAAACTTTCTACAATACAGAAAAAACCCGATCTATTTAAAGCTTCTAATTTTAGACCTATAAACACCCTCCCAATAATAGAAAAATTCTTTGAAAAAGTAGTTTACATTCAACTTACAGAATTGCTAGAATTGCACAATATTATTACTGAAAAACAGTTTGGGACGTGAACATAGTTGCGAAACAATTTATTCAATTCAATTTATTTTAGATGAATTTAAATGCCATTATGATCAGGGTAATAATATTTTAGCGGTTTTTATTGATTTACAACGGGCATTTGAGACAATTGATAAGACAAAATGACTAGAAAAATTGGAGAAGATAGGAATTGAAGGGATTTCTTTAAAATGGTTTCAAAGTTATCTAGAAAATCGAAAACAAAAAATACTAAATGGGGTATTTTCGGATAAGTTACTCAATTAACATGGTGTACCTCAGGGTAGCGTATTGGGTCCCTTGTTATTTATATTATACATCAACGATCTCCCAGAATTTATTAAAAACGAAGATACTGGAATAGATTTACATAATTTTGCTGACGACGGATTGCTTTACGTGGTTTCTAAGGATTTAGTATTGTTAGTATTAAATATTAACGGAGCTTTGGAAAAAATAAATAGATATTGCTCTTTGAACCTTCTTAAAATCAACAGAGACAAGACTAAATTTATGTTGATTGGCAAGAGAACAGCTAAAAAAATATTTACTGAGAGAAACTATAGCATTAGGATTGGTAATAAGAATATTGAAGAGGTAATTAAATTTAAATCTCTTGATATTATCTTGGATAATAAACTATCATTTAAGCATCACTGTAATTTTCTTGTTTCTTAGATTAGTTTCAAAATAAATTACTTAAGACGCTGTTCTGGGACAGTATCTGTTTGGTCAAGGATAATTATATACAACACAGTAATTTTGCCTCATTTTAACTACTGTTCAACAATAATATATCTGTTTAGCCAAAATGAACAACAGATGATACAAAAGCTGCAAAACAGAGCTATGAGAATCATTCTTTCATGTAACAGATATACACCAATAATGAACATGCTTATAGAATTGCAGTGGCTCCCGGTCAGAGTTCGCAAAATATTGTGTTTTGGTTTTTATTTTTAAAATTAAAATTGGTAGAGCATCACTTTATTTAACAAATAAATCCGAACCGAGATATAAGGGATTATTAAAAATGCATTTTTTTCAAAAACTCTGTATTAGCGAAACTACGGGGTATAGCAAAAATCTGATTTCACCATTTTTAAAGGCTTAAAAAAAGAGCCCGGTAAGGTGCAATCAGAAAATAAATATCTTTAATAATAACCGAGTTTCCCATTTAATCCCATCGAAAATGGGACACGCTGTACCGCGAGAAATACAAATCAGCTGCTGCGCCGGGGCCTGCTTGACATAACGTCACGATATTAAAGGATGCTGGCCCGTTCGTTTTGACAGCCGTGTTTCTACTTTTGATTTATTTTAAAGTATGGAATGATTCTTAACACTAGCATTTCTTGTGTTAGGAAACAGTCTCAGTGAAGAATACTTCGAGCCAGAATACGAAGTTCTTCGGGTGGAAGGTGTGGATGAAAGTGATTCTTCGTTTAGTTCGTTTTCACACCGCAAGAAGCGACACAAATCCAAAGATAGAAAGAGAGAAAGGAAAATGAGGGTAAGTTTTATGCCCAGGGTGTAGTTTAAATGGTGCACTAAACCAGTTCAATATAAATTTTGATCACATGTTTTTAATTCCAAGTTATATAATTTGTCAAGGTTCAAGAGTAGGCGAAAACTGTTAATTTTAAAACAAATTTGAAAAAAGTTTGTAATTAAAAAATGTTTTATTGCTTTTTTTTCCAAAAAATTATAGGTTAAGAGGATAGAGTTCGGCCAAATACCCTTTCCAATAGGTACAAATTCGTATTTTTTTTAAATAATTTTTTTAATGAGCTATTAATTTTTTTAAAAGATTTAAGTTAGATTTTAGTATACAGGGTTCGTCAACGATCGTTTGGCTATTAAAAAATATGTGAATTGAAGTAAGATCGCTATTTAAATAAATGGCACTAAGAGAGATAAGTAGTTTAGCGCTATTGTCAAGTTAGCAATTCAAGAAAATGGTTGTCTTTTCGCGATCTAATGACGTTACTCTTACCGGCTGAGTAGGCCAAAGACGGCGTTTAATAAAAGCCCTAAAACCTCTTGATTTTAATTGCTGTTGCTCCATCTCTTAAATATCATTTGAACTGTAAGACTAATAATCAAACGTGCGAATCCGTAATTAAGTGTACAGCTTTTAGTTCAAGCCCTACATCAGAGATTCCAGCCATATGCTGCGTTTAATGATTGAAGCAACACACTTGGCATGGATAGACATAAGACTCGCCCGAACATTTTACGAAAGGGAACCACCCTCCACCTGACAGGGGGGTGGTTCCCCCCCTTTAAACGTGCTTTTTGATAGTTTTTTGCTAATAACTCGAAAACAGTCAACTTTTTCAAAAATAGTTGATGGTTTTTGACCTAATAACTCGAAAACAGTCACCTTTTTCAAAAATATGCTAGAAATCATTTTTCAAGCGGATACAATTTCCTTTTCAACAATGTACCTTAGTATTACCATTAACGTACGAAAAAAGGGGAACATTTTTAAAATATTTTTTTATCTATTTTTTGTGGTATTATTATTATTATGTGGTATTATTTGCAAACTTTTAACTTGGCAAAAATAACTAAGTAACAATTATTGAGGCAGATGAAAAGTCCTCTCTAACGATGTATAACCCGCCTCCCTTACATCAGTGGCGTACCTTTTATAGGCATTTAAATAAATGAGAGGTGTGAAAAAAACTAGTTTTTTTTAATTTTGTTAAATTTTACTGTCCCACATGTCTGGTTTTAAAATTTATTTTTAAAGCTGAAGAAATTTCCTTTCCAACGATTTATATCGCTCCCCCCTCAAGGCAGCGGTAGATCTGGCATAGACGCACCAAAAATGGTCAAATTTGGTATACACAGAACAGTTTTAATACGGACACTGCGTTCAATGAGAGAAGCAACACACTTGGTATGAATATACAGTATACTCCCCCGAAAATATAACGACGGGGAACCATCCGCCCACCCTTGGTGGGGGGGGGCTATCCCTACCCTAAATGTTATTTTAACAATTTTCGGTTTATTGGAAAAAATTTGAAAAAAATATTTAAGGGGGGACCACCCCCTCCGTCAAGAGTAGGCGGGTGAATCCCTTTCGTTATATTATTGGGGGGGAGTATACTGTATATTCATACCAATTGTGTTGCTTCTCTCATTGAACGTAGTGTATGTATTAATCTGTTCCAAAAAGATTGTCTTAAATGAAGATTCAAGTGTATACCAAATTTGACCATTTTTGGTGCGACTATGCTAGATCTACCGCTGCCTTGAGGGGAGAGTGATATACATCGTTGGAAAGTAAATTTCGTCAGCTTTAAAAATATGTTTTAAAACCAGATATGTGGGACAGTAAAATTTAAGAAAATTAAAAAAAAAAACAAGTTTTTTCCACACCTCTAATTTATTTAAATGCCTATAAAAGGTGCGCCACTGATGTAAGGGGGCGTGTTACACATCGTTAGAGAGGACTTTTTATCAGCCTTAATAGTTATTACTTAGTTGTTTTTTTCCAAGTTAAAAGTCTGCAAATAATTGGGAAAATACTGTAAGAGAGCACTTTTGAGGGGGGTGAGAGGAGGGATCCCCACTTTGAAAAAGGTTAACTAGAAAAAGTCAGTTTTAAGTTATTACTCACCAAAAATAATTTTTTAATAGTTTTTTATATGCGCGTCTTTGGTCCCTCACTGACTTCTTGTTTTCCATAAGTTCAAGTTTTATACGCTTTTCATAAAGGCTAAACCTTCGATGTCGAGCACTGTATATCTAAAAGCCCCTTAGTAAAAACAGAAAACAGTGATATTTACGCTATATTAACATTTTTTCAACATTTTTGAAAAAAAGAAATTCAGTAATAATTATAACATTTCATTATTACTTTTATGTAATACATAATTCCATAAAATTTCGATTGTCTGTTGTAATTTTTAAAGAAGTTATAACAAACCATCAAATGAAAATTGATAAGTTTGACATCCTGTATTCTACTACCCCTTAAAAGAAACCCGCACCCAAAATGGTTTAGTCATCTACCGGTGGAGGGCGCTGCCATCTGCGTCAACTGTGGCTGTAGAAAAAGAATTCTATTAGAGTATAATATGCGTAACGACATGACTTACATTTTTTGGATTTTTTTTAAATTTTTCACTCCTTTCCTCTTTTGCGAGGTCAAAATCGGTGTTAGCCTAACTGTCAAATGATCGCAAACGGATCCTATCCTACACAGCCACGCCCCGGTTAAAATACGTTAGCGATCAATTGACCTCGGTTAGGTTATACTTGCTTTATGTTAACACCGATTTCGACCTCCCAAAAGGAGGACAAGAGAGGTATAATTTAAAAATCCCGCCTAAATATTTTATGGTTTACATCCTATAATTTCATACTAACACGTAGAACTGGCAACAGTAAAGAGCCTTTCCTGAGCGCTACATGATAAAAGAGTATCCATTCCCTTCTTCATTTAAGGCTATAGCTAACGCAGCTGACGGTGGCCTCTACCGGTAGAAGAAAAAAAATAAACAAAAACATTTCCAATTTGGAATGAAAAGAAAATTCCAGAAACTAAATTAATATACTATTTATTTCGAATGGTAAGGTATTTAAACATTTTCTTTACAATGGATACTTAAGTCTAATGTCTTAATCCATGCAGGAACTGGAAGACTTTGAATCATCCTTGGAACTTCAAGAACCTCCAATACTGCCGATGAAACGGCTGCGATTGATCTTCGGAAACGAAAGTCACACAATAGACATACCGTCCAGCAGTACTAGTTGCAAAACCTGACGACACTCGTCATCTAGTAGTAGTAGTAGCAGTTCCAAAGGAAGAAAAAAAAGTACTGCGAAAAGTAAAACCTGTGGATCAGTTTCACATAGTACTGTAAGTTCCGTAAGTTTAAGCTGTTCTGTAAGCCAAATTGTAAGTTCTAACATACCGGTAACCAGCGAGGAACAGCAAGATATTATCAGTTTTAAACAATGCAACAGCCGCCGAATAACGCGTTCCAGTTGTTCTAAAGATCAGAGTGTCTGTGATACTGTAAGTTCAGATATTTTTGTACAGAACACCAGAGGAGAACTACGGGAATGTATTGGTTTCGAAGAAAACAACACAACAGATTCAGATTTAGACCAACATAAAACTGATTATAAACTACAAGAAACGAATGCCGAAAAAGAAAAGAACTGTGCTACTTCTCAACGATGCAATATTGACAAAGTAGATCAATTAGAAGAGAAAGGGGGTGTAAATGATAACAAAACTGAAACCTGTGGTACTTTGACTTTAAAATCTGATACACTAGATCAAATAGATTGCTGTAGTATTAGTCCTAAGGACGATAGCACTAACACTAGCCTTCAAACGTCTAATATTGGTAGTGTACACGACGAAAGTCCCTTTGCTGGTTTTGTACAGGAAACTTGCACGTTTAACATTTCTGAGATAGTTCAAGACGGTACTTCTTTTACAAAATTTCCGCTTTGTGGTCAAGAAAATGTTTTAGATGACCAAGAGAGCTTTAGTCTGACTGAAAACCTTGATATTTCAGGGGGTGGTTTATGTAAAGAAAGACATGACAATCTTGGTGAGTTAGATATTGAGAAAACAAATTTTGTACTTGAAAATCGAGCCCTAGTACAAAGTAGCTGTAAAAGCGACGATATAAGTGACAATCTAAAAATAAATAATGCCAACTCTTTGGTTGAGGATGTAAATGATATTCAAAACAAACTTGAAATAAATAAAATTAATAAAGAAGTTTTGCTTGTACAAAAGACCAAGTCTAGCACCATGACAAACACTAATATTAAAGATGTAGAATTGAATTATCCCAAAATTTTAAATATTCCCGATTTTACCACTTTAGAATCCGAAAGGCCGGATTCTGGAGGTTTTACAGAAATTATTGAACTAACGGTTCACGAGTCCTATACCGAAGTACAAAATTTTAAAGTAGATGCACAAGAGGTGGAAAGTTGTCAGGATTTCGTAGAAATTAGTAAAGAATCTTACGCACAAAATAGTAATAATGAAAGTCATTTTTCTAATGCAGAAATTTTGGAAGATCTTTCAAATATTCCGATTATTTTTGTGTCGCCCTAAATATTATAGTTAGAGCAAAAATTTTTCGGTCTAGAAGTAAATCATATTACTTTTTGGCAACATACCATTTCCCCTAATTCGACCCCGCAGAATCCGAATATCCCGGAGGACGGAGACGGAGAAAATCCCCCTAAACCCCAATTTTCTCGAAAACTAACCTTTTTATCGAAAATTGCAAAGAACAGTTTTTTGTGGAGAATAAAATTCCCTTTCCAACAATGTATTGGTCCATAAGGTTAGGAAAAGAAAGTAGCTCTTCAATCGCGTCCGTAAATTGGGATTATTTATAAAAAAAATGTTTTATAGGTTTTATAAAATTTTCTCAAAAACTACACTTTGGAAAAACGGGTCGTGAAGTTTATTGTAGGAAATTAAATTTTATTTTAAACGCTGTATTATAATGTGCGGCTTATGTCACATTTAAGACTCCAGGAGCGTACTTATATAAATAAATTTTGAAAATAATCAAAATAAGCAATTTTTGTATAACATTTTATGATTTTTTTTAACAAAATTATTTTTAAAAAAAATTACAAACATGTTTTTTTTTTAATTTTTAAAAGTTACCTCAATTTACGGTCGCCTCTGGAGGGTTACCTATAACATAGTTTATATTTAGTGATGTTTGAAAGGAAATTTTATTGTCCACCGAAAAGTTAAAAAGACAGCTTGTCGTAGGAAGCTTAGTTTTGAAGAAAATTGGATAAAACCTGTAAAAAACTTGATTAGTTTGGTTATTTTAAATCATTACTTTAAATGGACACCACTGGAGCGGTAAATATGGAATAAATTTTCTTTGTTATACATCGTTTGAAAGTTGTCTATGACGAAGTATAGAACATATTTTTTGTTAAAGAGTTTGGTTTTTAAGGAAATTGAATAAAACGTGTGAAAAACATGTTATTTTTTTAATGATTTTTTAAATCATCCCCATTTACAAACGTCGCTGGAGAGATTGTTATAAGTCAAACCCCACCGAGTTTCATATTGTTGAAAAGGAAATTTTACTATCTACAATAAAGTAGTATATATTTTTTCATATTAAGCTTAGTTTCTGAGAAAATTAGATAAAACGTGTAAGCAAAATGGTGTATTTTCTGTTTTTTTTTTTAATTGATTTAATTTACGGATCCCCTAAAGTTGTGATTATAAAATCAATCAGACCATGTTACACTTTATTTTAAAGGAAATTTTATTGGCTATAATAAAATATAAGACATGTTTAACTGTAGACATTAGTTTTTCAAAAAATCGAATAAATCTTGGGAAAAATATGTGTATTTTTTTAGCTTTTTCAAATTAATTCAATTAACGGACGCCACTGGAGAGTTTGTTATCAGCCTGACCTTATTGAATTTTACTTTTTAAAAAAGGGAATTTTATTGTCTACAATAAAGTATATTATATTATAAAATTTTCTCTCAGAAGCTTATTTTTTAAGAAAATTTTGTAAAAACCTTAAACTTTCAGATATTTGGGGGCTTTTTGGTTGTTTTTGCAGCTATTTACAAAAAAAAACTAATACGATATTATTTTTTCGTTATTTAAATATATAATTTGAATGTACACCTGTGTCAATTTGGGCTTTACAGGAGCAATTTAAAATTTCGCCGCCATGTTGGCCGCCATCTTGACTATCTCAGCTCGTCAACTTTTCGAGGTAACAACAGGGATATTCGGATTCAGCGGGGTCAAAATAAGGGGCATTGACCATTTGCCAAAAAGTAATATAAAATGCTTCTAGAAAGTGGATTTTCCGAAATCTTGCCTTAACTTATTATGTAAAACTGTTTGGTATTTGTCCGTTTTAGGACTGCTCGTAAGTATCCAAGATTTCTTGATCTCAAACCTTTAGATGAAATCCTAGTTTCTTGAACATCCTACGGGAATGTTTTTCAGTACAAAAACCAGCATTTAAATGTAAATACAAAGTGTAAGTGTTGTAAAGAAAATAAAAAAGGGCTGCCTGTTTAATGGTATTCTGTGAAAATAAGTCTGTTACAATGGACTGCCTTATAACATAAGTAAAATTTTAAATAAAACAAAAATGAGATAAAAAAAATTGAATCTGTGTTGGAAAGTTTGGACTTGAAAGTACGGGTTAAGCTGCAATGCATGTTTTTGAAAAAGTAGTATGTTACAGAGCGTTTGTATAGATATAACAAAGCAAAAATGTTTCCTAAATTGTTTTACTCTAAAGATAATCGAATAAACCAAATACGTTAGAGCATAAATATTGGGCATACCCATGCATTCTTACACGCGGTGCTTGAAGGATTTCGGTTACTGCGCATGTGTCAGTTTTGGTGGGTTTGGAACACACTCTAGTTACGTTCGGTATTTACGTCGGATTAAGCTTTTTGATCGAAATCGTTCGTTTATTCCATCTAGATCTAGGGGGGGGGTAGGTCTGAATCGTTCGGTAATTCAGCTCAGACTAGTCGGACGTAAATCTGGTTGCTCCGTGGATTTTGACCGACGAAACATATTGATCCGAGATTGTGACGTCATGTTGGGTATTTGTTTTGTTTACAAAAATTTTTTTTATGTAAAAGGATTGAAATTGAATTATTTGATGTTGAAGACAACAAATTATATAAATTTCTGACATCACAGGAAAATTTTGTTAACATTATAGCTGGGCGTAAGTTACAATATGTACATAATATTTTTGGTTATATTTAGGGTTATAACCATTTATAAAAATTTCATCGATTTGATAATCGTTCGGTAATTCCAATTTGCTCAGACTAATCTGTAATCACGTGACCAAAAATCCGTCGCGTCTGGGATGCAAATACCGAACGCAGCTTCTGTTACGTCTCTAGATTATTTGACAATTGTTAAAAATGTAGGCTTATGTCTATTATCTTTTTCTAAAAATTAGTCGATTGGGTGAAGATTTATCAAATTGTGGATTAAAATTGAAGTTTTTCTAAAATTAGTTGTGCAGATTTATTGTAGACACCATAAAGAGTATTTAATGGCATCTCTCCTAACTTTATTAGCAAATCATAAAAAAAAATACAAGTACTTATCTATAGAATGGCACTCCCTTACTTCTCCCAGACATCTTAAATTATTTCCCATTGTTCACAGAAAAAAACAATTTGCCACGACAAACGCAAAACACCGCAAAATGTAAATAAACAACAAATATGGCGTCGACCCACATATCAGCTGTGTGTCAACGTGACAAAACACACGAACGCGCACTTAAAAATTCGCGTCTGGGAATTTAAATTTGCCATTGTTTCCAAAGGAAGCTATGAATGCTTCACTTTTTAATTTTTTGAACATGTATTTATGCTCTAACGTATTTGAATAAAACTTATTAATAACAAAAGTAATTTAAAGCCTACTTCGTTATAAAAAGGATTTTTTTGTCAACAAAAGTGTTCTATTTTTTTAAAGATTATTATTTTTAAATAATCCCAATCCACGCTATCTTGCCCGTATAATTTTGACTGAAAATTTCATTTTCAACAATAATTAAATCTACATACCTTTAAACTTTTTTATTAAACTATTAACATTCAGGACTTTCTATGCTTAATGGGACAAAGATAAGTTCTTTACTAATTTTCTACTCCTAAAATACAGGGTGATTTAGAAATAAGAGGCATGTTTATGGGGGCATAAAAATAAGGGAAAAAGTTCCTAATATGAGTCCGAAAATGCTTTTTTTTCTTTATAACTTTAAAACCCTTAACAATTAAATTTTGAAAATTGGTGTACTGTATAAACACTTGATGGCAAATGAGATTCAAAATTTTATTCATTGGCGTCATATGCGGGTAAAAACTACTAAAAATATCAAAACTTTTTAAGTAATTGCGGTTTTGTTTAGCAATTATGAAATTCTAGAGCTTTTTACATAAATAAATCGACTTTAAACATTTTTATGATTTGCGTACGAGGTATGACAATTAAATTTTTACACTGGCCCCCGTACTAACAGGTTTTAAATCTCCACGCCTCGGGCGGTCGGAGTTATTCACCTTGATGTGCGTTCTACTACCGCGCGCAATCTTGTCGCCTTTCCTCTACTACTTTGGCTTACGCAGTGGTTTAAAGCTGATTGTGCATAGCTCATTTGCCGGAATTATGACAAACGAAAAAATTGACCATCGTATTAATTTAAAGTAAAACTTAAAAAGAACGGCTACTGAATGCTTTCAAATGCTAAAAGATGTCTACGGAGATCTGTGTATGCTCGTTTTTCGATGGTCGTGAAGAAGTTAAAGATAATGAATGAGAAGAGCGCTCATTGTTTTTTTTTTCGATATTAGAAGTGGTATTCTTATTGAATCGGCGCGTGAGGGTCAAACAGTCAACTAACATTTATATTTGGAAGTATTGATGTAGCTAAGGGACCGTGTCAGGAAAAAGCGTCCAGAACAATGCACCGGCCCACAATGCCGTTCAATCAGAAGATCGAAATTATAAAAGGTCGAAATTACACAAGGTCAAAAATACAAAAGGTCCAAATTACATAAGACCAAATATACAAAAGGTCGAAATTCCATACGGCCGAAATTACATAAGGTCGAATGAAAAAAGGTCGAAATTACAAAAGATCGAAATTACAAAAGGTCGAAATTACATAAGATCGAAATTACAAAAGGACCAAAGAGCAAAAGGCCAAATTACAAAAATTTTAAAGGCGAAAAGATCGAAAAATAAAAAAAATCTAATCGAAATAACCTAACCAAGTCGACTTGCCCTGTCCAGCCGAGGTGGACCAGGGGCCGAGGATAGTTAATAGTTAATCTGGTTAGTTTCGTAGCCTAACCTGACTGGTTAGGTTAGTATAACAAAAAAAAAACTCATCTGATCAGATCAGGAATTGTTTTTTGTATAATTACCTAACCAGGTCAGGTTTGGAACTAGCATAACCTAACTATCAACTATCCCTGGCCCCTAGTCGACAATTTGTATTTCCGGGCTTTTGTAATTTTGTACTTTCGTTTTGACCTTATGTATTTTCGATCTTTTGTCCGCCATCTCTTTTCTAAAGGTTCATTGTTTCATGCTTGTGTAAAATATTAAATGAAACACGAATAAAATGAAATTATTTTAATGCTGAAAAATTTAAAATTTTCGATTAGTTATGCAGGTACAAATCTATTTTTTTCCTAAATGTTTTTTGATCGACTTGCAATATTACTTCCAATTTTTCGCAAGTCGCTCATGATGGGATTTTCTTTCAGAAGCTTTGTTTGAAATTGCGCAGTTGGATCAATCGAAAGTGGGTTTGATCTGGGTTTTAATTTAACCTTAAGAGAAAAAGGTGTTATTTAGCACGGTAAACTAATTCGCGCTTTGTCAGCAACTCGCGTTTTCGCCGCGCATTACGTCATTGGTATGCAACTAATGTTAAATTAAATCGCATTTTTCCGTGGGTAGCTCGAAAGCTTAAAGACACGGGGGTCGAAGATCTAATGGGACACCTAATAAATGTTGACAGTTAACTGCTTCGTCCTTATGGGACTCCTCAGAACACTGCTGGGTCAATGTGACACCCTTGCCAAATTAAGTATACGGTTTTGTCTCTCTCCTTACATTTCTAGTGAGAAAACAAAACCATACACCCCACAAGAAGCGCCATCTACCGAAGTACGAGATAAACTCCATCCATTTGATCTTGGACCCCCGTGTGGTTAAGCTTTCGAGCTACCCACGGAAAAATACGAGAGAAACAAAAAAGCCTTATTTTTACCCGATTAGCCACGAAAACTTGTTTGATTTTTAATTTACGGGTACTAAATTTTCCATTGTTAAAAATAAATGTGGTGATAAGTGTCCTAGAAGTCAACATACCAACTTGAAATTTTGCACAAATGTCCGCTTGAGTATGCTTAAGAAGTATGATTAAATTTCTGGTTTAAGGGCCTAATGCACTAGCGGTAAGACGGACCCCCTCCCCCTTAACAAAGCCGCAAAAAAAACAACAAATAGGATCTAAAATAATTTACAATTTTAACTGTCAGGAATATTATTTTAAATTACAACAAAATATGTCAGGGATTCAAGGCATGGATGGTTCTACGGAGAAGTGCAACATACAGAGAAGAATATGTCTGATGATGGTTGAATAAACTGAAACGTCACAGACAAAAAAGAGAGATTTTTATTGACCGATTCCCAGGGTCTAAAATAATTTACTATTTTAATGGCCAGGGATATTATTATAAATTACAACAAATAACAATGATTCAAGGCATGGATGGTTCTACGGAGAAGTGCAACGTGCAGAGAAGAATGTCTGATGATGGTTGAATAAACTGAAACGCCACAAACAAAAAAGAGAGTTTTATTGACCGATTCCCAGGATCTAAAATAATTTACAATTCTAACGGTCAGGAATATTATTTTAAGTTACAAAAAATGCCAAGGATTTAAGGCATGGATGGTTCTACGGAAAAGTGCAACGTGCAGAGAAGAATTGATGATGATTGAATAAACTAAAACGCCACAAACAAAAAAGGGAGAGTTTTATTGACGGATTCCCAGTATATAAAATATTTTACAATTTTAACGGTCAGGAATATTATTTTAAATTACAGCAAATGCCAGGGATTCAAGGCATGGATGGTTCTACGGAGTAGTGCAACGTACAGAGAAGAAATTGTCTGATGATGGTTCAATAAACTGAAACGTCACAGACAAAAGAGAGAGAATTTTATTGACCGATTCTCAGGATCTAAAATAATTTACAATTTTAACGGTCAGGAATATTATTTTAAATTACAAGAAATGCCAGGGATTCGAGGCACGGATGGTTCTACGGAGAAGTGCAACGTACAGAGAAGAATTGATGATGGTTGAATAAACTGAAACGTCACAAACAAAAAAGTGATAATTTTATTGACGGATTCCCAGGATCTAAAATAATTTACAATTTTAACGGTCAGGAATATTATTTTAAATTACATCAAATGACAGGGATTTAAGGCATGGATGGTTCTACGGAGAAGTGCAACGTGCAGAGAAGAATGTTTGATGATGAGAAAAAGAGAGAGTTTTATTGACCGATTCCCAGTATATAAAATATTTTACAATTTTAACGGTCAGGAATATTATTTTAAATTACAGCAAATGCCAGGGATTTAAGGCATGGATGGTTCTACGGAGAAGTGCAACGTACAGAGAAGAATTGATGATGGTTGAATAAACTGAAACGTCACAAACAAAAAAGAGAGAATTTTATTGACCGATTCCCAGGATCTAAAATAATTTACAATTTTAACGGTCAGGAATATTATTTTAAATTACAAAAAAATTACAGGGATTTAAGGCATGGATGGTTCTACGGAGAAGTGCTACGTACAGAGAAGAATTAATGATGGTTGAATAAACTGAAACGTCACAAACAAAAAAGTGATAATTTTATTGACGGATTCCCAGGATCTAAAATAATTTACAATTTTAACGGTCAGGAATATTATTTTAAATTACAAAAAAATGACAGGGATTTAAGGCATGGATGGTTCTACGGAGAAGTGCTACGTACAGAGAAGAATTAATGATGGTTGAATAAACTGAAACGTCACAAACAAAAAAGAGAGATTTTTATTGACCGATTCCCAGGATCTAAATTAATTTATTAGTTATTTTGTCATCTACATGACGTCACGGAAAATGAGAAGTTTCAATGGAGCGTCATCCCCGGTATATATGGATGCACGCTGACATACCGTGTCTTAGTTTATCGAGTTATTAAGTAAGCCCTGGACGCTTATTCTTGACGCTCCATGAGATGAGGTAACCAGAATTCTCACTTTTAAGGGTAAACTTGAGTTTACATCTTTTTCCACAGGGAAATAAATCCACGAGAGCTGTTGTGGCGTTTATAACCTTACTTTTGATTGTAAGTTTTGTTTTATCAAGATTTTTTTTATTCTTAACATAATTTTTTTACTTATTTTTATTAAAAAAATTCGAAACTATCAAAACACGCCACAAAAAAATCTGAGAACCAAAGTAATGAAAAAGGTGGTAAAAGTTCACCCGTGAAGAAAATTTCGCTCATTTCACCTCACGGGCCTTCAAGAATAAGCGTCCTGTTTTGGCAATGCAAAAATTCGCGCGATTTCGTTCCAAACGGCAGCGCTCAGTCGCTTTAACTTTAAAAAGGGTGCAAGTAAATACCTTATTCTTTTGCAAGTTCATAGAAGCCGCCTTCAGTTTCTCTTTAGGAACCTTTTGAAGTGTCTCTAACGCTTTGTCCACCAAAGCGGAAAGAGATTTTCTGATACTTTCAACTATCTCTTCATCGAGCATTTTGGCTTTGAACGTGTCAAATTGTAAATTGTCTATTCTTGATTTCATTTCTTCCTTCAATCTAAAAACAGCATAATAAAGAAGTGTCATATCGTAGCTCTTTTCTGTTTATTTGTCTACCTTTCCTTTTCTTTTTTGGTAATAAGATTTCTCTTAGCGGGAATTTTTGAGTTTATTGCTTTCAATTTTTTTTCGGATTTAGTCCCTTCTAAAGACTTCCACATCACTGTCGCTTTTAAAGACGCCGCTGTTTTAAGTTTCATAATTTCTTTATTTTTGGTTTCTTTTTTGTCATCGTCTTTGTTATTCTCGACGTTTGATAAAGGACTGATGTTAGTAGTCGTAGCAGAGACTACTTTGGGAAGATTTGTGTTTTCTTTACCTGTTTTTCTTTCTAAAAATTCAGATCGCTGTTATTTATAACTCATTTTTATTTCTCAAAATAATTTTTTATTGCTTTATTGCATGTGACTGGCCCCAGTTTTTTATAATTTTGTTTCCAATAAAACTTTAGATGACGTGGCCTATGAATAAATTTTTGTGGGCTGGAAATGTCCCGTGCACTGAGTCTTCAACAATAATTGTCATTCTGTTAAAATGTTTAATGGGAATAAGGCCACATGCACGATACACTAAGACACGGTGTATCCCCACACAACAAGGTACGAATCAGCAAAATCGGTTCGGTGGTTCTAAAAAAATATATTTTTGCTTCAACCATTCTTTTAAATATTATATGATTGCCTTGCCAATCATGTCTGCATTTATTTCCTTATAAATTCATTACTACTGAATCGATTATGATAAAATGAAAAACATCCTGGTGAGAATTGAGTGCCTTTTAAAGATTATGATAAAAATTTACAGCCATCTTAAAATTTAAGATGTCGGACAGAATCATACTGGACCCTTCAAAGAGGCACGTTTTTTTCTTATTTTCCGAAAATGTTTTAGTTATTTTTTAAAATTATAGAAAAGCGCTACTTTTCTCGCATAACAAGGTAAAAATTAATAAAATCGATGTAGTGTCTGCAATTATTTGATTGATCCATGTTTAATACGTTATCGTTAAAGAACAATCAATTCACATAATGATTTTTTTATTTCACTAAAATCGGTTCGGTTCAAATTTATATAACGAATTTATAAGAAAATGAATGCAGACAGGATTGGCAATGCAATCGTACCGTCAAACGGGGTGGATCGGGACTGCGAGGTCAATCGGGACAAAACCTGTTTTTTACTATTTAAATGGCCCCTGTATCTCAAAGTCAACGTTTTTAGGTTCAATAATATTCAAAACTCATAGGCGATATCTTAGTGAACGCGTTTCTGCAAGTCGCCGGCTAGTTCACTTTAGCTTGTTGAATGGAGCAGCACGCAAAAAAAACCAACAAAATTTTCGCGGTTTTTTGCTGTACTGTTTTGTTGTTTTATGAATAAACGTCGTTTTCTGGCTTATTTTTAAAGTTTTTTTTTCTGGTTTTTCTTGCAAAATAATTTTTTTAACCTTCTCTGTCATGATTGACCCCATTACAGGGGCTAATCGAGCCTTAACACTGAAAAAAATGGGGTGTCCCGATTGACCCCATATGCGGGGTCAATCAAGACATCCACTAAAAAATATATATTAAATCACCTGTCAAAGTGATAGATATGTGTGACTTGTCATTTTAAAGCTCCAACTGTAAGCTATCATTTGGCGGTGGTTTTCAGTATATGGCTTTTTTAGAAAAAAAGTTATTTTGAAAAATATCTGAAAATCGTCCCGATCCACCCCGTTTGACAGTATATCTGTAAAACAATGGTTGAAACGAAAATAGATTTTTTGAGAACCACTACACCAATTTTACTAATTTGTACCTCGTTGTGTAGGGAAAAAGTAGTGCTTTTCTATAAATTAAAAGAAAAACTAAAGCATTTTCGGAAAGTAAGAATAAACACGCTATTTTGAAAAATCAAGTATAATTCTGTCCGCCATCTTAAATTTTAAGGCGATAAACTTTGATCATGATCTTTAAAAAGCAATCAATTCTCATTAGGATGTTTTTTATTTTATTAAAATCGGTCTAGTCGTAATGCATTTATAAGGAAATTATTGCAGACATGATTGGCAAAAATATTTTTTAAGAACCACTGAACGGATTTTGCTGATTCGTACCTTGTTGTCCTTGACAGGAATGCAGCTGTTTTACTAATAAAAGAAATAACTAAATACATGTTCGCAACACAAGAATAAACGAGCATCATGGATTATATTTAGTCAAAACTCTGATTAATTATCTGCCAAGTGCAGTTTGTCCCATTAAAATAAATTGTATAGTTCAAAAGTTATAATGAAAAAAAAATTGTCCGGTTTTTTTTGGCCCACCCGGTATATGGATGCGCGCTGAAATACCGTGTCTCACACCCGGTTCCCACCTACGACTTTCTCGTGGGTGCCCGCTCACGCGTCACATGATCTCAATATGAAATGTAATGACAGTCATGTGACGCGTGCGCGGGCACGCACGAGAAAGTCGTAGGAGGGAACCGGGTGTCGACGACTTTCTCGTGGGTGCCCGCTCACGCGTCACATCATCTCAATATGAAATGTTATGACAGTCATGAGACGCGTGCGCGGGCACTCACGAGAAAGTCGTAGGTGGGAACAGAGCTGTCAGGTACTTCAAGTACAGTACTTGAAATTGTACTTCAAGTACTTACATGTACTTCAAGTACTGTACTTGAAGTACATCTACAATCCGGTACTACTTGAAGTACTTTTAATAATGTACTTGGAAATGTACTTGTGTATTGTAGAAGTAAAGTACTTCAAGTACTTCAAGTACATTCAAAGCACTTGAAGTACATTCAAAGTACTTCAAGTACATTAAAAGTACTTCAAGTACAATAAAATATTCTTGAAGTACAATGTAGATATAGGTGAGATATAACTTTAATTCGCCGAAGACAAGTGGTAACCTAAGGGTTGCCACCTGTCCGGTTTTTTTATCAACTTGGCAGGGAAGTCCGGTATTTTAGCAACCTTGATAGGTACGTCTTAATTAATAGCCTAAAAAATTGTAATATTAGGTCCACACTTATCCAAAACATTTTGATGCGACTGGGTCAATTTTGCAGCTTTTTGTGTAATAAAATCATCTCTTCATTATAGTGGCATTTGTATGTAGAGTCGGGGACTTAAATTGCCGTTTTTCTGTCAAAATTAATTATTTAAAGAAATCAAAAAAAATATATTTTTAAATATGTTTTTGTACAGACAGAGGTAAGGTTCACATTTTTTTTGTTTTGGTTTAAACTACTTTTCCGAATTTCAAATAGGAATATTTTATATTTTCGAGGGCGGCAATTTAAAAAATCCCCGACTCTGCAATGATGAGTTCAGAAAAAATAAATAAATGCAAATTAGGTATATAAGTAATACATATTTACATACAATAATATTCCAAACAATAAAACCTTTCAGGTTGAAAATTTTGTAAAAATTTTTTTACATCTTTGAAATTTTTTTACATTTTTGTCAGTTTTTGACATTTTTGGAAATTTTTCTCAACTTAGATATTTTTAAAAGTTTTTGACGTTTTTTGACATTTTTTTTTAATATTTTGGGCATTTTTCTCATTTTTTGACATATTTAAAGTACTTGAAGTACTTTTATTGTAAAAGTAAACGACTTGAGAAAAATCAAGTACTTTTATAATGTACTTGGTACTTGAAGTACATTTGAAAAGAAAATGTACTTAATACTTCAAGTACTTTTACAAATCTTAATGTACTTGGTACTTGTACTTGAAGTAATTTCATAATGTACTTGTGACATCTCTAGGTGGGAACCGGGTTTTAGTGTATCGTGCATGTGTGTGCCCTTATTCTTATTAAACATTTCAACAGACTGGCAATTGTTGAAGACTCAGTACACGGGACATTTCCAGCCCACTAAAATTCATTGATAGGCCACGTCATCTAAGTGTAGAGCGTGTCCCATTTTCGATGGGATTAAATGGGAAACTCGGTTGTTATTAAAGATATCGATTTTCTGATTGCACCTTACCGTGCTCTTTTTTTGCATTGCAATTGCATTTTTAATAATCTCTTATATCTCGGTCATTTTGGAAGATATTTTTATTCTGTAAAAACCTTTTTATAGCAACTTTTTAAGAAGAAAATAATGACGGTGTCAATTTTTTTAAATATTGTTTAGTTTTTGAGATATGGTATTTATCATAAAAAAATTAAATACGAACCTGGTTTTTTTTTATCACTATTTTGATTGATTTTATGCTATTATTATTACAAAATATTAAAAAATTAATATTTTTTTGTTTCAAGATGAAAAGAAAATATTTGATTTTTAAAAAAAAATTTAGTCCGGACCTGGAAATTTCCAACATAAATATAAATTAAAAATTTTATTTTAAGCAAATTAAAATGGCTTTACGTTAATTCAAAGATTTGTTTGAAACAAAGGCTAGGACAAATACAAATAAATAACGAATTACTAAAAATAATAACTAATTTTTCTTTAATGATATAAATGTTCAAACTGATTGCCATTATGTGTAAGATTTTGTTGGCATTTTTGAGTAATTATTCTTAACGCATTTTAAATAAAATATTTCTGCCGTTTAAATATTGGGATTTTGATGCTTACCACATTTTTCAAAAATGGATATGGTCGATTTCTAGCCATTTTAAAATAATTGAGAGTGAGACATTCACAAAATAGATAAGTAAAATGATTATGTCAATTCCACGCTTTTAATATTTAATGTTGAAGTAAATTTCATGAGTTGCTGTGCTGCCATCAAATAATTACTATGATATTATTTTTGTAAGTTTTTAACGTTTTTTACTTTATTTATAAATCTTTTAATTGATGTTTCAAAACAGATAACCTAAAAATTGTTCAACTAGTGTGTCTTGCAATTTTTAATTTATATTTCCGTTGGAAATTTCCAGGTTTGGACTATTTTTTTTAATATTAATTTTTTATTGTTTAACCATTAATCAAGAAAATATTAAAGTTTTATCATTTTAAGATAATAATAGCATGAAACGAATCAAAATAGTTATAAAAAAATCCAGGTCCGTATTTAATTTTTTTATGTTAAATACCATATCTCAAAAACTAAACAATATTTTCAAAAAATTGGCAACGTCATTATTTTGCTCTAACAAAGTTGCCATTAAAAGGTTTTTACAGAATGAAAATATCTTGCAAAATAGACGAGATACAAGCAATTATTAAAAATGCAATTTTTTCAAAAACTCCCTGTATTAGCGAAACCACGAGGTATAGAGAAAATCTGATTACATAATTTTTAAGAGTTCAAAAAAAGAGCACGGTAAGGTGCAATCAGAAAATCGATATCTTTAATAACAACCGAGTTTCCCATTTAATCCCATCGAATTTGGGACACGCTGTACCGTGGCCACATGAAGGCCAAAGTGTCCTGGTAAGCGCTGTCGCTAGTCTTACATATTTTATCACAAGTTTAACGGGCTCCCCTCCCGATGAGTTTGGCTTGCTCAAGTCACCCTTTAGGGTCGCGTCGTCATGGAATAGCACACCGCGGTGCCCACCATGGGTTCAGGTAACCCTGGATTAGCTGTTGATCCCATTCTAGCCAGTTTTTTTTTCAAGGGTATTAAGGGGAAATCTTCCATAAAGCTACGTTTACTGGCGGAAAGTACTTGCAGCCACTAAACTTGCCATATGTAAACTACAAGAAAGTTCAGTTGCTACTCTCCCGCAAGTACAGCTACGTTTACATTTAGAGAGTTTACTGGCAGCCACTAAACTTGCCATGTATAAACTACAAGAAAGTGCACTTGCTACTCTCCCGCAAGTACTTTCCAAAAGTTTAGTGGCTGCCAGTACTCTCCAAATGTAAACACATGTCAGCAAGCGTTCTGTGAGAAAGTGTCCACGTTTTTTACAATGAATAAGTGGGATGGAAATCAGATAATTTCCTCTTTAAACATATATCAAAAATATGAAATGTTGTGGAATATCAAGTTCATCATCAACCTAAGTGGGATGGAAATTAGGTAATTTCCTTGTTAAACATGTATCAAAAATATGAAATTTTGTGGAATATCAAGTTCATCATCAACCTAAGTGGGATGCAAATCAGATAATTTCCTTTTTAAACATATATCAAAAATAAAATTTTGTGGAATATCAAAAGTTTCAATCATCAACCTTCGGTAAAAAAACTGAAATGGTGCATTTCGGTAGTCTGTATAAATACTGCAAGGAAGCAAAACTATCACCAGTGGCCAGATAGCGTAATGTGACTTCCAATGTATTTTGGGAGAAATAGCACTGCTCATACACGTTTCCGATTTGGTCAGTTTATGTTAACCTAGTCTTAACAGTTCTTTAAGTTTTTGGTATAATAATCTCATAAAATTCCTATAAAAATCTGGATCTTCAGTTGATATCTCCTTTAAGAGTCGTTCTGATGCAAGTACTTCTGCGTCTGATCCAATCTGTAACCCAAACTCGTTTTTTCCTAGTTTTCTTGCATTCTAACTTATTTATTAAATTATTGGCAATTTCACACATAACAAATTTAACAGCAGCACGCACTACCGCCATTTTGTTTTTAACTGCTTGGCAAGTAGACTTGAAAACGTGTAAACACAAAAGTTTCGTGGCTGCTAGTACTTTCCGCCAGTAAATTCTCCAACAAAGCAAATTTAGTGGCTGCCAGTACTTTCCGCCAGTAAACTCTCCAAATGTAAACGTAGCTTAAGACACCTGGCCCACTTTTCCTACTAGAGTCATTTCTCCTCAACCAGGAGAGGTCAGGTTATGTCGGATTCCTACCGACTAAAACCCCTCGATTGTAACTGCAACCTGCCTGGCGGCAAGTCACCGCACTGCAGCCATTACTGGCTTATTGTGCACATTTTCTAGCCAGATGGTCAGCCTCCTCTTTATCAAAAATGCCTTCGTGCTTCGCTGGCTGTCACCCAGAGCAGATTAGCCTGACGTGGCCTATCAATGTAATTATATTTTTGGTACCACTGGATCAGCTATTGATCTCATTCTAGCCAGCTTTTTTTCAAGGGTATTAAGAGAACAAGATTTCCCATAAGACACCTGGCCTACTTTCCTACTAGACACAGTGTGCCTGAATGAAGTATATGTTACATAAAAATGGTTCCAAAAACTAATGCACCTTTTGAATATGGACTCTTTCTTGACTTCAGAGCCATATTCGTATATATCCGAGCTGATCCTCTTCTCGATATTTTATCAATTTTTTACCATTTTTCCAGTTAGTCTAGGCGCTGGCTCCTGTTACGTGTGACCTAATAGAGGCGCTCAGTTTGACTGCGGAGTATTGGTGAGCACCTATAGGAGTATAACTCATGGTCGTTTGGCCGCCATTTTTGAAAATAATCGCCAAATTCATAGATTTTTTGTTTTAGCGTATCTCCCTACCCAGTGGCCCGATTTTAATTTTTTAAAGCTCGTTATACTCCATTTTTAAACGCAAATAAATTTTGTCATTACATATTTTTTGATAAATTAAGTAGTTCTTGAGATATACCAAGTTATTAGTATTTCCGCTCGCAAAAGAATTAAAATAATACCCATGCTCATTTTATTGTAGCTACATTATTATTAACATTTGTTTTTTTTTGTGACATAGAAGGCTTTAAATTTTTTACAGAAAAGTTTTAAAAGTTCGATGTATGGTACCCCTAAATACTGCCCTAAAGAGGGTGATTTCTAAAACTGTTTACAAGATTATAGAAAAAGTGAATTTGCAACGGAATGATACATCCTAGCGAAAAACGTTAAGAATAATTTTTTATAGTACTTTTAATTCCGGTTCTTCTCGTCATTGTCATATACAAAATTGTATATTTTAGCTGGCTTGTCCAGCTAACTATCAAAGCTAGGGTGCTAACTGATACATCAAAAGAAGCGGAATTAAAAGTATAAGTACTATCGCTAGGATGCATCGTTTGGCTGCAAATTCACTTTTTCAATAATCTTGTCAACAGTTTTAGAAACCAGCCTCTTTAAGGCAGTTCTTATGGGTACCATCCATCGAACTTTAAAACCTTAAAGTCAAAATCCTCTTTTGTGAAAGGTTTAAAGCGTGCTATGTAACAAAAAAAAGCAAATGTCAATAATATTGTAGCTACTATTTTAATTATTTTGCGAGCGGAAATACTAATAATCTTGGTATATCTCAAAAACTACTTGAATTATCAAAAAATGTGTAATGATAAAATTTCTTTGCCTTTAAAAAAGGAGTAAAACAATTTGGCGGCAATTTTCAAACATGGCGGCCAAACGACCATGAGTTCGACCACGTGACCAAACTTTTTTATACTCCTATGGGTGCCTAACAAAGCCCCATAGTCAAACTGATCGCACATATTAGGTCACAGGTGACAGGAGCCAGCGCCTAGACTTATTAGAAAAATGGCAAAAAAATTATAAAATTTCGAGAATAGGATCAGCTAGGATTTATATGAATATGGCTCTGAAGTCAGGAAAGAGTCCATATTCAAAATATGAATTAGTTTTTGGAACCATTTTTATGGTCATTCAGACACACTGTGCAGAGGAGATTGGCCTGACATGGCCTATCAATGTAATTATATTTTTACCTTGTTGTTTTGACTTTTGCACTTTATTTTTCACAAGGTCTTTGATAGCTTTAAGCTGTCCTGTACTTATTTTTTTGTGGCCCTTTACTTCTTTTTTTCTACTTTTGATCTGGTATTTTTCGTTTTCTAATAATTGGCTTTTAAATCCTGCAAGATTCTTCTTTGTTTTTGGTACATCCGCGGGACAGTCCAGTTGGCACTGCATTATATTTAAGTTTCTAAGTTTATTCCGTAATTTGTGCACTTTTAAATTTTGTTTGTTTTTATTTACTGAACATTGACAATATTTGTTTAGCAACGCTTGAAAAATAAGGACACTCAAGGATCAAGCCTGACCGTTTTACTTTTTTTTTATGTAAACGATGATAAAGTGTATCGTAATTAAAACTTTTTTGGAATAAACGGTTTAGGTTAATAAAAAATAATTTCGTAAATTAAAAAAGTTGGCGAGAAAACAAATTTAATCTTTATGAACTTGGCCCTTGATAGTTTTAATAAGTTATTTTAGAACTATATTCTTTATTGAATATTAATGTTTAATATATGAAATTAATTGCTTACAACCAGGCTTTATTCCACATGATTTTACCAATTAAAATAAACAAATTTTACTCTATAGGTCTTTTTTAACTCTTCATCAATTTCGAGATATTACGGCTCGAAATAAAAAATGTTTAATTTACAAGTTTCTAAAACTGTATAGTGTTAACTTAGATCTAAACGCTACAGGTTGCCGATTCAGGGCCGTGGAAGATGTGATCTATCATTTCGTGCGAACAGAATAGCTTTGACCAATAGCAGGCTCTGAATTGTCTCTGAGTCATCAGACGTTATGCTTATCTTATGAAACGCTCAAGGAGCTTTCAGTCAGTGTTGCCATTGATAGGGAAATTTCCCTAAATCTGGGGAAAATCTGCAATCAGGAAAAAAGGGAAAATTTCTATAAATATACAATCAAACATCAAGAAAGAAGTTGAAAAAACAAACGCTATCCGCTATCCGTCCTAAGTCCGATTTACTATTAGCAGTTTAAAACCTCAGACGGGTCGAATTTACTATAAACCTAACTCCCTAAATATAAACAGAGCGAAATTCGGTAAATCCCCGGACCTCGGCTCGCTGTTTACCTATACCTAATACTCATGCAGGTTTATTTTCATAGAGATTTGTCTCTGGTTTATTTTCTTATTTTATCTTGTATTTATTGACTAAAAAATAAACTTGAGGTGGCTTGATTTTTATTTTTAGAAAATAATTAGTAAATAAGCATATATGTTGTTTTAAGTATCCTTATTTTCATTATGAAATTAGGTGGAGATAGGACGGTATCCATGAAACTGTTACTTTGGAGCTGCTTTAAAACGGCAGGGTCTGAGAAGCAGGCCGCTGGCTGTATCGCGGCTCTATGCACTCGGTTATTTAAGATCCCGGAATAAACACAAATGACCAAAACTTCATAACATTTTTTTAAACGAAATTCCAGGGTGGAGAAAATAATTGCTAAGGGGGCGGAATCGCAAAAATTTTCGCATTCGGCGCTATTTTTTTCTTTTTGGGATCTAGGGAAAATCTGGGGAATTTTTCATAAATTATCTAGGAAATAAAAATTTTTCAACCTGGCAACACTGCTTTCAGTTACTTCGTGGTAGGGGAACAGATTTCACTGCATGCGCGTTCTAATGATTTAAAATTACTTTGTGATCGATCACTTCTTACTATTACGAGAATCACCCCCAGATAGAACACCGCACCTGTTTACACAGGCCTTATGGGAAATTTTTGTATTGTAATTAAAGATAAGTTTTTCTAAGTATAGTTTTTGAGATATAAACGGTCAAAGTTCGTTAAATACATCTTAACCAAAAAAAATTAATTGATCATAAAAATTACTTAGTAAAGGCCTAAAGACAAAGTAATATAGGGAGGGGTAGTAAAAAAAATCAACTTTTTTATATCAGCACTAGTACCGGATTTTAAAACTAGCACATTGTATTTCGCAATGCATTAATAGTTTTATACCATATTGAAAGAAAGAAGTTAATTTTGTTTTTTGATTGGCACTACTTTTTTATTTGCAGATTTATTTTCCTAGTAAATAAAATTGACTTCAGATGTTTTAAACCATTTTTCGTACGACAGAAATGAATTTACTAAATATTTTGTAGTAAAACACAGCACACCGAATATTTTAAATACATAAAAGGAATGGATTTACCGAACGGCAACATAAAAAAGGTATTTCACCTCCAATTTTTCCTTCACATACCAAAACTATAAAAACAAATAAGCCAAAAATAGAAAAATAAATATTTACAGGTTGTCTCAAAAAGTTGTTTATTGCGTTAGTTTTTTAGAACTAAGGCAGCACTTATTGATAAGTTGTAACATAAGTTCTAACTCAATACATTTTTTTCTTAGTGTGACACTGGATTACGAAAGTAAACAAGTAAAATAATATCAAAATTGACCGAGCCGTTTTCCAGAAATAAGATAAAAATAATTTAGGAGCAAAAAGAAAAAAAAAATTTTTTTCTTAAATAGACCCTTTGGCTACAACAAAATCTATAACATTTCTTTTATGTATTTAAAACATTCGGTGTGCTGTGTTTTAATACAAAATATTTAGTAAATTCATTTTTGTTGTTCGAAAAATGGTTTAAAAGAGCTGAAGCCAATTTTATTTATTAGGAAAATAAATCTGCAATTAAAAAATTAATATCCACTAAAGTATTGCCAATCAAAAAACAGAAATAACTTTTTTTTCAATATGGTATAAAACTATTAATTCATGCCAAAATACAATGTGCTAGTTTTAAAATTTGGTAGTAGTGCTGATATAAAAAAGATGATTTTTTTGCGACCCCCGTATATTACCCAATGAATTGAAAAGAATAAAATTATAGGTGACTTTGTCTTTTTAGCCTTTACTAAGTAATTTTGGTGATCAATTAATTTTTTTTCGGTCAAGATGTAAGAGTTATTATTATTGGAACATACACAAAAACGACCATTTAACGAACTTATCACATATCTCAAAAACTGTACATAGAAAAACTTAACTTTTTTTAGCTATATACCTATATACACTAACATACTAAAATTATAGCCAATTCCACCGGGACAAAAATTTTCCATAAGGCATGTGTAAACGGGTGCGGTGTTCTTTCCTACGTAATTGTAAAAAATAGTGTTAAATGCGACTTGATGACAAAACTTTTTTATTTAATATTTTTTACTGTTAATATAACATAAAAACTCCCAACTCTTTTCATGCTAAACCAACAATGTTTACTCTTCATCTTAGTAGTTTTTTATGGATATAAATATAATATAAACCGAATGTGATAAAATTATTAAATAAATTTAACAAAAATTTAACTTAGTAGAGAATTATCATTTAGCTTAAGAGCAAACGTTAGGCTGTTGTAATTTTTGCTTAATACAAGTTAGTTTGTAAGTAGTTAAATTTATTTCATAAGATTAAGACTCTGCTGATCTATTTTTTAAAGTAGTTTTTGTTCTGTACATATTAGGTATACACATACATATTTAAGTATACAATCGGATTATTTTACGTATTTATTTCCCAAGCATTTAATTATTAAAAAATCTATTTATCATAATATGTATGTCAAATGTACACTGCCTTATCAAGTCACAAGAGTTTTTTACTTTATATGTGGTGTTGTTTTTTTAGTTCATATTAACGACGTTTGGTTTACCTTCCATGTAACGCTTTGTTTAAGAAAAATATATTATTCCTTTTTTTCATTTATAATTCAAACTTATTTCGATATCTATCAAGGGACCTTGTATGTATGACATATTTTAAATAAATATAAATATATTAAAATATGTCATACATACAGGGCCTCTATATCTACCTATATTAAACACTTTGTAACTTTATTTCGTCGATTTTTTATTTAGAAAAATAGGTAAGGACCAGAGGACTAATCGATTTAGTACATTTTGAGGGGAAAACAGCATATCGCATTATAGTTCAGGCCCAACGGGGTCCGATACTGCGTTTAATGATAGAAGCAACATACTTGGTATGGATGGACATAAGACTCGCCCGAACATCTTACGAAAGGGAACCACCCCCACAACCCTGGCAGGGGGGTTGTTACCCCCTTTAAACGTGCTTTTTAACGGTTTTTTGCTAATAACTCGAAAACGGTCAACTTTTTAAAACCCATTGTATACAGTTAAATACTTAATAAGTTAGGCATAACTTTTTAAAGAAGCCGCCTTGAAATAAAAATAAATGTGTTTGTAGAAATCCTCAAATTAAACAAAAATTTTGATCATTCATTTTTGTAACTCAGTAAATATTACTCAAGGTGAGTATTAACTTAAAACTTAATTTTTGTTGAATTCATTTAAATTGGGGGAGGGGGCATCCTCCCTCTCGCCCCCCTCAAAAGTGATATTTTACAATATTTGTCTAATTATTTGCAAACTTTTAACTTGGCCAAAAACAACTAAGTAATAATTTTTGAGGCTGACCAGAAGTCTTCTCTAACGATATATAACACGCCCCCTCTTACATCAGTGGCGCACCTTTTATAGGCATTTAAATAAGCGAGAGGTGTAGAAAACAATATTTTTTTTAATTTTCTTAAATTTTATTGTCCTACATGTCTGGTTTTAAAACCTATTTATAAAGCCGAAGAAATTTCCTTTCCAACGATGTATATCACTCACCCTCAAGGCAGCGGTAGATCTAGCATAGACGCACCAAAAATGATTTGGTATACACTTGATCTTCATTTAAGACAACCATGTTGGAACAGTACTAATACACACACTGCGTTCAATGAGAGAAGCAACACACTTGGTATGAAAATACAGTATATTCCTCCGAAAATATATCGAGGGGGAAGCATCCCTCCACTCTTGGTGGGAGGGGGGGAGTGGTTCCACCCAAAATGTTGTTTTCGACATTTTTTATTAATAATCCGAAAAGTATCAACTTTTTTAAAAATCTTCTACATATAATTTTTGGAGCAGATAAAATTTTTTATCCAGCAATTTTTGAAGGGGTACATATAAGTTGGCTAAAAATACCACAAAAAATTAATTAAAAAAATGTACCCCTTCTTTCCTATAAAACGTGCACCTCTGCTTCCAGAAGGGCCAAAACATAAAGAAAATTTTGTCTGCTCCAAAAATGGTTTCTAGAAGATTCTTAAAAAATTTGATATTTTTCAGTTTATTAGAAAAAATTTTTAAAAAATATTTCAGTTATTACTAACCAACAATAATTTTTACTCACTCTTATTATTATTTACTGAGTACAACAATGAATGTTCAACATTTTTGTTTAATGTAAGGATTTCTACAAACACATTTATTTTTATTTCAAGGCGGCTATTTAAAAAATATATGTCTAGCTTAATAAGGATTTAACTGTATTGGGCTTTTAACCAGAAATATTTTTTTGAGTAAAAAATAGCGATAAAAAATACCACAAAAATATATCAAAAAAATATTTTAAAAATGTTCGCCTTTTTTCGTACGCTAATGGAACATGCACCACTGCTGTCAGAGGGTACTAAGGTACATCGTTGAAAAGGAAATTGTATCCGCTTGAAAAATGATCCCCAGAAGATTTCTGGAAAAGTTGACTGTTTTTGAGTTAGCAAAAAACTATCAAAAAGCATGTTTAAGAGGTGGAACCACCCCCCTGCCAGGGTTAGGAGGTGGTTGCCTTTCGTAAAATGTTCTGGCGAGTCTTATGTCTATCCATACCAAGTCTGTTTGACATTACCCATATCATCGAAGAAATAACATTTCTTAGGCTGTCTCTATTCACCCCGATTATCTGAAAAAAACGACAGGTTCGATAAAAAAAAATCTAGCATTCAACACTGAGGGTTTAGTGACATATTTGTTTTAAATCATTCAGAAACACCTTAATCTATCATACTTACGGCAAAATCTTTTTTTTTTAATCGGCAATATTTTTTTCTGGTAAAAGATTTCTAGGTTATAAATTGTCGATATAAAACACCTAATTTTTAATTAACCATTGCATAAAGGTGACGTTTGACCTACTTGCACTTGTGAACCTATAAGCTCGCGGAAAGGCGAGCAAACAAAAATCAATCGAAAAAAGCGAGTTTGAGCAAAACAAAAAAAACTTGTAATTTTATACCAAATTGCCGATTTTTGTCTCTATTCAGGCCCCAGTTTCTATTCACCCGGTTTTACGGTACGGGAATAAATTTGTTACTACACAATTTACCAAATCAATTAGTCTTCACTGGTTCACTTAAAAAATCAAAAACAAAAAAGCTATAGAAACATACCCTATACTTCTATAATAAATCACCCCTATTATGTTTTCAACTGTTGGCATTTCATGGGTTCAAATAAACTATAAAAGTTTACTCTTTTTATTTATTTGTTGTGATTTTTGGGTACCATGTAATTTTTTTTCTTTGGAATTTTAAAAACTCGTCTGACTGGTTTGTATAAAAACGTTTAAAAATTTTTGAAAATGGCACAGTGTAAAAATTCTTGTTAAAACTCTTTACTGTTGAAAATTTTAACTCTATGTATTTGTATCTTTTGCTGTAAAACAAAAAAAAACACGTTGTAGATAAATGTATTTGTTAGGCTAAGTAAATGTAAGCAACATTAATTTTTTATTATTTGTTCCCATTCTGTACTTGTATATATAGTAATATAAATTACAAAAATTTTTCCGTAGTTTTAAAATATTCTTTTTTTTAAAGCTAAAAATAGTGTTAACCTTTGAGTAATAAAATATTTTTATTACTCTAAGGTGTTAACATATAAAATTTAAACTGCAGTAAGTTTTTTCTGTTTATTTTTTTTAAACACTTATTTTAGCAGTTTTGACTTTGACAACCTTTTTAGGGGATCGTGTAAATATATGCGGTACAGCTACGTTTATGTGACCCATTGTGTTATAGTCACGGAACTGTAACATAAACGTTACAGTTCCGTGGTTATAGTAGAATTTTTATGGATATGCAGCATTTTCTGGTATCTTTGTTTATTATATTCACTGACATTATTTACATATTTTTCTGTCATTGTTTATTACATTTTTAGGTCACTGCATATGCATGACAATTCTACTATACCTCCTATGTCCTCATTTTGGGAAGTCGAAATCGGTGAACCTTATTCCGTTGATCGCAAACGTATTCTAACCTGTCCAGGCATGCCTAAGGCAGTGGCGCACCCAGGAATATGTCTTGGGAAGGGCCCGAGGCCTCTTGGCGGGGGGCCCGAGGCCTCATGTCGAATTTTAGGTTATTTTTTGTGTTTTTTCATGAAATATGTGGAAAATATGTAAAAATCTGAGGCTTGGGGGGGGCGCCCCCCCTGGGTGTGCTCTTGCCTAAGGACACTCATCGTAAACGCAAGCTTGCTTTACAATGAGTGAGACTTTTTTTAGAATACGTTTGGGATCGATTGACTACGGGTAGGTACGTTAACACAAATTTGACTTGGTACGGATAGAGATAAGACTCGCCCGAACATTTTACGAAAGGTAACTACCCTCAACCCTGACGGGGGGTGGTTCTCCCCCTTAAACGTGCTTTTTGATAGTTGAACTCGAAAACAGTCAACTTTTCCAAAAATCGTCTGAAGATCATTTTTCAAGCGGATTCAATAATTTCCTTTTTAACGATGTTCCTTAGTACCCTCTGCCGGCAGTGGTGCACGTTCCATTAGCGTACGGAAAAAATAGAAAATTTCCAAAAATCTTCTGAAGATCATTTTTCAAGCGGATTCAATAATTTCCTTTTTAACGATGTACCTTAGTACCCTCTGCCGGCAGTGGTGCACGTTCCATTAGCGTACGGAAAAAATAGAAAAATTTAAAAAAAAAATTTTGTGGTATTTTTTATGTTTAACACTATAGTACAATGAATAGAGAAGTTTTACCCTACAAAAGGTCCGGTAGTTCTGAATTTTGGACATGTTATTAAGGGCGAAACGGTAGTTAAAAATCTGAGTTTTCGTCACCCCCACCCCTGTGCTCCCTCCGCTATCTTGAAAAAACCATCAAAAATTGGCACTTTTTTTAGTTTTTTGCCTTTAATTTCGTTCCAGTACACTAAATCGCAAAAAGAGTTATATGAAATTTCTTAGAGGATATAATTATCTACAATTGGGTGGTGCTATGGTTGTTCTGCGAGCAGTACTAACGGAGCTAGGTAATTTCCAAAAATGACTCAAATCACGTGCTTGGGCAAATTTTCAGATTTTTTCTACATTAGACGGCATAAGCTCCGAAATACTTTGTTCTAGGGTAAAAGTTCTAAGAAGATATCTTGTAGAGAATTTTATCAGCTACAAAAATCATTCTTTAAATGTATTTTTAAATATTGTAATGTAGTGGGAGTAACTTTTAACTTAAAGTAAGTTAAAAAATATAATTTTTTTTAAATTTAGTGCTTTGAACGGCACGTTTTTTATTTATTTTTATTTTTTTGTGTAAATTTAGTGACGTACAAAAAGGTAAGAGAGCTTAGGGGTCAAACACCTCCTTAAACTAACCACCTCTTCAAAAACCCCCCAAACCCCAACATATTTAAGTTTTCTTAAATTTTCTCAAAAAATACGCTTCTAAGAGAAAAATGTGTAATATACTTTATTGTAGACAATGAAATTTCCTTTTAAAAATGTACAACTCGATGGGGGTCAACTATTTATAAACTCTTCAGCGGCGTCCGTTAATTGAAGTAATTTAAAAAAGTCAAAAAATATCCATGTTTTTTCCATGACTTATTCGATTTTTTTTTAAACCAAGGTTTATAGAACAAAATGTGTTATACATTATTGTAGCAAATAAAATTTCCTTTAAAATGCTGTACAAGAAAGTTGGATTGGTTTCATGGTTATAAATTCAGACGCGCCCGTAAATTTAACCAATTTTAAAAAATCACAAATTAAAATATTTTTGTTACAAGTTTTATCTAATTTTTTCAAAAACTAAGCCTAATTTAAAAAAATGCTATGATGCACTTTATTGACAGTAAAATTCTCTTTTCAACGGTGTATAACTCGATGGGGTTTGACTTACAACGAACCCGCCAGCGACGTCCGTAAATGGGAGCCATTTAATTAACTTTTTTTTTAATTATGTTTTGCACAGGTTTTATTTGATTTTCTAAAAACCATACCCTTTATCAAAAAAATTGTTTTTTACTTCATTGTAGATAATAAAATTTCCTTTTAAACGTTGTGCAACATGGTAAAAAATATTTCATATGAGCTTAACAACATATCCAAAATTCAGAACTACGGACCTTTTGTAGGGTAACCCTCCTATTTTGACCTCTATTCATTGAACTACTATTATTTTCTCAAAAAAACATTTTTTTTAATAGCCGCCTTAACATAAAAATAAATGTGTGTATGTAAAAATAACTCAGTAAATAATAACGAGAGTGAGTAAAAAATTATTTTTGGTTAGTATTAACTTAAAACTGACTTTTTCTAGTTGACCTTCTTTAAAGTGGGCGTGGGGGGCATCCCTCTTCTCACCCCCTCAAAAGTGCTCGCTTGCAGTATTTTCCCAATTTTCAAACTTTTAACTTGGCAAAAAACAACTAAGTAACAATTATTGAGGCTGATGAAAGGTTCTCTCTAACGATGTATAACACGCCCCCCTTACTTCAGTGGCGCACCTTTTATAGGCATTTAAATTAATGACAAGTATGAAAAATTTTTTTTTTTAACTTTCTTAAATTTTACTGTCCCACATGTCTGGTTTTAAAACTTTATTGCCAACAATATCATAAGACATTAATTACATCAATATCCTACAAAAAAGCAACTTCAAAATTTGGAGATCATTTTCTTATTCATTCCCTAACCTTTTGAGAAATTTACATAAAACTTAATAAGTTCGTTTTATTTTGCATATACTATGGAAATACATAGAAAACGGGTGTACTTCTAAAACTTCTTGGTCTGTATCTCAGAAACGGTACTACCCAGACAACAGATTTTCTCAAATATAAGCAGTTTATAAGTAAAAGGCTACTAAAAAAAATTGGACAAAATCCAAAATGGCGGCGCAATGTGTAGCCTCATAACTAGAAAACCATTCGTCTGACAAAAAAGTTATTAAAGCGCTTTTGTAGAAAATTTTATTATCTTCAACTTTTGTTTAAAACTTTTTTCTAGAATGTAAATAACGTAAATAAAATTCTTCTATTTTGGAAACGCAGGGCAGCAACAGTCTGTTGAGGTTTTCGTGAACTCGACACTCAGTAAAGGAAATTCGGATCCGTAGCTTCTGAAAATAAAATTTAAAATTCTATGTAAACAATAATTTTAAAGTACTACTACTAGCCAAACAATTCATGCTCAAGTGAATACAAGGCAAACAATTTCAAGGCGCCTATTCACTTTAGCATGAATGCAAACGAAGCATTCGTTTGTTCCGACTGCGAGGCTTGCGAATTCTGCCTCAAATGAATACGCGGCTCATCGTCCGCGGTTAATTGTCGCATTCACTGTCTGATTACCTATAATGTTAGGTATGAGATATTCCATACAAAACAATTTTTTTACTTTTGTTTACGTTTCTTACCTAATTTTGTGATGCTTTATTTAAATCACTGCATACAAATTTGTTGTTCTTTAACTATACCATCTTTTCCCCACATAACTGGTGTATATTCCTATCCAAATATGTATTCACTATCATTATTAATAACTGTGCTTTTAATTTACCATGTTTGTTTCTACAAAAGGTAAATATTTTAACGAAAATTGCACAAAACGTATCTGCTACCTGACTGACTCGTATGAACTCGCAGCGAAACGCAACTAAAAATGGCGATGGCCCGTTCTAGTAGTGGAACTATGTGGCAGCGCCCTCTATAGTATCATTTTTTTTTAATGTTTAAAAAACAAAACATTTATTAGCTTCATATATCTTAAATTCAACGTTAGAAATGAGATCTAGGAAAAACATTATAAAAATAACCATATATTGATGGTATTATTTTTAATGTTAATAAAATTATGGTTTTTTAAATATTGGTTTCTTAACGTTATTAAAAAATATATTTTTGGTAATGCTTTTACATGAAATTTTCGTTAGGATTTTCTACATGTTTTTTTAATGTCAAAAGTTGACTTAATTTTAACACAAATTGGTGCTAGAAAAAAAACATTTTTTTTTCAACATTTATTTAACGTTTTTAACGATTTTGTGCTTAGTGGGAGGTAAAAATGTATAAATCAAGTACATTTCGAAAAAAAATTGTGTGGTGGAAAACGTCTTGCAGATATGACAAGCAAAAAATTGCGAAAAATTAAGTATTTTTTAAGAAATGGGTGCTACAGTGCAAAATTTTTGGTAAAAAGGAAAAAGAAATGGGGGCAAGCAGAAAACTAATTAATTTTTTGTAAAAATTGTATCAAATGAAAAAGTTTTGTAAAGTTTCAAAAGAGCTGAGTCAGAAATTTTTACTGACTTATATATACAGTTAGTTTGCCTCTGATAGTATTATGCCCATTTTGTTTGGGGAAAGTTGGTTGCCCAGAAGTTTTTGCACCCCTTAACCCTTTTCTCTCCAAACTCATCTATCAGTTTCTTCTGCACCACATAATTTACCTTAACTCGAGGGGTGTCTCGATCGCCGATTTTTGTACACCAAAAGGAAATACCTACGGTCTAATACCTACAGTATTTCCTGGTATTTCCCAGTATTTCATCAAATTTCAATGGTATTTCCTAGTATATTTCCCAGTACTTCCCAAGTATTTCCCCTAACCTGTACACCAAAAGGAAATACAGAGCCACCCCTCGCCTTAACTTTATAATTGAATAAATTTTTAAAATGTTAAAATTTGGTCGCTCTTTGAAGGCAGTTGCCAGAGGCTGCCTCATTGCCTCACCCTTTGGCATGCCCCTGCCTCCCCCAGTGTAACACTTTCTGGAACCCCTTCTTGTTCGACATAGGTTTTAACTTGAATGTGTTTGTGTTAAAACCAATATTTAATAATATTTTAAACTTTACCTAATGTCCCCACTTTTTTAAATGTGGCTTACCACTACCTTGGACTATGCTTTTCAATTGATAGGTACTATAGAATATGCCATCAAAAATTAAGTATTAGATATACATAATTATTTCAGTTTTATTGTAAATGTTGTACAATATCTCTTGCCCTTTTTAACTTATCTTCACCTACAGATAGTTCACTTTGTTCCTCTTGCTCAACGATTTTCACTGCTTCTTTAAGCAACTGCTGTCTTGAATGTCCTTTTGAACCACTAAAGTACTCAACTGTTGTTTCCCAAAATTTGTCCGGGATTTTTGAGGAGTCAAATAAGTTTTGTTGAAGCCTAAAACAAATCAAAAAGTCAAATAAAAATTATAACTTAAAAATAGCAATTTGCATACCAAACTTGTCTCAGCTTCTCAAACTTCCATTCTGATCTACAATGTTTCCATTTTGAAAGATAACTGAGAGCTTTCTCCTGAAATCCAAGTTCAGACTTTAACTTCTTAGCAGCTTCTTGTTCTTCAAATTTCTTTCTCTTCTGTGTCCGCTTAGAATCTTTTTTGGGTGGCTTAACACTCTCTACCTCAAGGTCAGCTTCTGCAGTTTCCTCTGGCTCTTCAGTTAATTCAGTTTCTTCTGGTTCTTCACTTAATTCATTTTCATGGTTGGTTTCTAAAGTACTGTTTGACTTTTCAGCCTTTTTTTGTTTATATTTCTTTTGCTTTCCTTTTTCTTTACTTTCTGGTTTATATGAGCTTTCCACAGGATCAAAATGTTTTTCATTGGTCTGTAATAACTTGTCTTGTTTTCTGATTTTATTTTTTTTATGTTTTTCTAAACCTTCATCTAATAAACTATTATTTTGTTTTTTTCCACTTTTCAAAATTTCTTCAGCACTATCCTTTGTCACAATTTCATTGTCAAATAAAACAATTTTTGACTTTCTTTTATTTCTAAATTTCTTAGTTTTATTTACTTCCATTTGATATGTGCGCTAGTTCACAACTTGCATTCCGTTTGCTATTGGTCGAAATAGTCAGCTGACTTTTTGATGTTGAACGTTGCTGTTTAAGATTATTATTATATTATATTAAGAGATGGTGCCACCAGTCAAGCATTTAACAAACATTATGTTTACAGCTTTCGGCGTAAAATACGAATATATACTAGTTGTAAGTGATTAAAAAGTGTAGTGTCATGTGCAGTACATACCTATTGAATTTAACTATATCTATTCATATGTCGATGAGTTTTTTTTTCTTGTTTTTTAAAAACATATTATATTCTTTTTACAGTTCATGTCATTATTTTTGGGACAACTTTTTACAACTTTTTTTTGTTGGCCTATGCTTTTTGTTATGGTCAAAAAGTTATCTCAAAAATCATGATATATAGTTTAAATTAGCTTCCCTATCCTGTTTTCCTGTCGAAATCGCCGGTGTTAACCTAACCCTGATAAATTATTCGACAACGTATCCTAACCTGTCCAGACACGCCCCGGTTAGGATACGTTTCCCATCAATTAGCTTGTCTAACGAACTGTCACGATCAGCTGTTTTTCGATCCAAGATGGTCGCCATAGGACAAACAAAGCGTTTTCCCATAAGCCGCAATGTTAACAAAAACTTAATTTATAAAAAAAGTGAAACGATTTAAGTTACAACAAAGATGCTGTTTTAAGTATTGAACCTTTGTACACATAGGAAAAATGCGTTTTTCTTTAAAAAAATCAATTGAAGCCAGTAAATCTCAAATAAAAGGGACCATTTTAAGTATTGAACCTTTGTACACATAGGAAAAATGCGTTTTTCTTTAAAAAAATCAATTGAAGCCAGTAAATCTCAAATAAAAGGGACCATGTTTTGTTCAAAAGTCAGGTTATGTTTTTATTTGTTTTTTTTTACTTTTTTTCCAGTTTTTTACTCAGTTTGAATCATTATTATTAGTTTCTGTGCTGTTATGAATTGTGGCAGCTGGGGAGAGCTTGATAATGTTAATTTTGATGGAATGCCAAGTATTTTCACCTTAAAAAATCATCTTGATTTAAATGAACTAGGTCTCAGCCCAAAGAAGGGAAAAGAAAGTGGATAAGTGCTCTATTACCTGACTTAACAGAGGATAAATTGAAATATTCGAAAGTTTTTTGTCAGGTTTGTTTTGGATAAATGTGTAACAGCCATTTTGGCAACATTTTCTATTGGGATCTTTTTTTGTGCTTGAGTGGACCTTTTGCAGAAGTGTAACATAGAATTGTGTTAAACTGTAAGAAATATTTCACTATGATTTTTTTACTATTCTAGGCAAGCAACTTTCAAAACTAGAATACAGCAATGATCATGACTGGGTCTCTCCTGAATGGATTATTATTTCAAAATGGTTGAAAAATTTTAAAAATGGTTGAAAAAAGGGTCCAGAGAAGAAAGAAAAGGAAAACAATATGAGGTTAAAGTGTGGATAATGAGCTGAACCAAATTTGTACACCATCCTACGGAACTCTTAAATAAACTTTTGGTAGTGTAGCGTCTTGTATAGTGTCGAGTGAAGTCCTGTATCATCAAAGTTTCTTTTTCTTTAATAAATATTTATTTTACAGACCTCAAAACAGTTTAGAATAAACTGGTGAATTTGACAATCTCCCTAACTCAAACCTCTTTTTATCCTAAACTATTTTGGTGCAAATTTTCCTTTATTTCCATGCTTTTTGACACCTAAAACTTGTACACCATAAAATTTGTATAGTATCTGACTGGACCTACTACAAGTCCTGTTGTGAAATTTCTACCATACTGTTCTGAGCTTATTACCAAAAAAATTTTTTTATGGCATCATTAATAATAGAAAGTAATCTTTGTTGACTTTGATGACCACAAGAAAAACAAATAAGTTCTCTCAGATATTTTTTTCAATTTCTCTCAAAAAAACTTGGGTTCTCATACTCCTAATGGGTCATATGCTGTTACGCCCAATTGTAGAGTAGAGTATATATTTATTTGCATAAACTTTTAGATACATAATTGAGCAAATATTGTTACAGAAAAACAGTAATAGTAACAGTAGTAATACAACAGCGAATATTGTACTGTTGTAAAATTTGAACAGTACTTACTGTTGTGAGCTGATGAACCTTAGGTTTGACCGTACTTAAGCCCTATGTATTATAGTTCATGGAAAATCATATGGTGATGTACAGTGTGTGAGGCCAATGACAAGGAAAAACTGTGTATTTTAATTTTGCAAGTTCTTTTTTTATATAATGTTTACTTATATTTTTTTAAATAAACATATTTTGTAAAGTACTTATTAGAAGTTTGCTTGACCAACCTCGGTTGGAATTCATATGTGCATATTGATCTGTTGGACTGACCTACCTATAAGTTGTGCCTCTTTTTCATGTCACTACTGGAGGGTTAAAATAATTAACCTTTGTCTAAACCTAAAAATCATAGTGAAATATTTTTCACAGTTTAACGCTATAGAAGGCCTATTACTTAGCAAAAGGTTTAGTCAAGTACAACAAAAGATCCTAATAGAAAACCTGAATCTGATGAGAAAAGTTTAGTCTATTTCAATTTCGTCTCTGTTAAGTGAGCCTTGAAGTGAGCTCTTTGAACAGAACTACTTTCCCCTACCTTGGGCTGATAGTTCATTGATTCATTGGTCAAAAAACTTCAAAAACCTTTGGGGGCCCGATACCTTTGGAGTCTCATGATGTACTTTATGCTATTTTTTTTGTTTATTCATGAAATATATGGAAAATATCTAAAAAAATATGTGGTTTGGGGGGTCCGGGCCCCTAGCCCCCCGCCCCCTTGGTGCGCCCATGTAATAATTCAAAATAAGTGAAAAAACTAGAAAAAAAGTTTAAAAAAAAACAAAATAAACAAAAACATAACCTACTTTTTTGAAGAAAACATGGTCCCTTTTATTTCAGATTTTCTCGCTTTAGTTTAATATTTTTAAGAAAAACGCATTTTTCCCATATGGACAAAGGATCTGTTTTTAAAACTGAATTTTTGAGACTAAAGCTCTTGTCGTTTTTGTAAAATTTACGTTTTTGTTAACATTACGGCTTATGGGAAATCGGTTTGTTTGTCCTATGGAAGACATCTTGGATTTGATCATATGTTTTGTTAGACAGCCCTATTGACCACGGTTAGGTTTTGTTTCAGTTTGGTTTAACACGGATTTCAACCTCCCAAAACGAGGACAGGAGAGTTTTAATTTAAAAAATCCCGCCTGACTATTTCAACCAATAGCAAATGGAATGCAAGTTGTGAACTAGCCGCTCGTCATTTGATCACCATAAACCAAAATTTTTTGAAAAGAAGCATGACAAAAAATGGGGTTAGGATCGAAAACATATGTTTTGATTCCTGTGGTGAAAGCTTGCTGTGGGAGTGTTCCAAAATCGATTTTTGAGTACCTCACAAAGGCTTTTTGTAACACGGTAACACGCACATAAAGACCGGCCATGGGGGCGTTATAAGCAAGTCGGCGGTCATGTGATCTTAGGAGTTCCAGGATTCTTATTGTATTGCTTAACCCTTAACCGGTGACGTGAAATTGCTGATACATATCTGGTGACTACGGGTCTCACAGACCCACACAATTTTTTTATTACATTTTTTGGTTTTATGGAACATAATCTAACTTTTGGGTTTATATTATTGCCTGAGGTATAAACTATTGTATCATATTATTTTGACCAGAATAAAGTTGCTACAAACCTAGATATATCTCAATTAGTAAAAAAACATTAAAAAAAGTGTGTTTTTTAGTGTTTTCTTTATTATTATTTTTTTTAAACTGCGTACTCAACAAGAAAACTTTTTTCACATCCTTAGAACTTATTTATACAAAAACCTAAAAACACAAGAAACTCTCAGAAAAAAACTGATACAAAAAAATTAGCAACAAGGCAAAAACACTAAATTTAGTATTTTGTAAACTTACTCTCTAGCACAATTAACACAACCGAACCGAACCGAAGTCAAGCAAACTGGCTTTCGGCATCTGACGCATCTTAAATTTGTTTTTTTGTCATTTTTGTAGCTGCATATCAGACACCTTTTCCTTTTGTATGGCTCAGCTTATTCAGCTTCTTGGTCAACAACTGGCTTATCCAAAATTTTTGGACGTGGAAGCCTAGTATTGCTTAATCTTTCACTCAAATGGGGTAAAACCAGTTCATGTGCCAGCTGTTTAACAAATGAAAATCTTGTGAAACCTGAATTTTTTGGGATTGATTGGTAAATTACAAATGAATTTACAGAAGCAATATTTAGGATGGCATAAAAGATGCTCATAGGCCATCTTCTGGTTCCTGGATTTGTGGAATAAGCTGCACATTTTTGGTCCAGCGAATCGACATCGCCTTTAGTGTAATTATAAAAAGCGATTATTTTTGAGTGAAGAGACCATGGCCACAGCTTTATTTTTTTAGGCACAAATGACAAAAGTGTTATTTCACGAGTAAATCCGTATAGTGAAGATCCAACTTCTCTACTTTTTTTGGGCAAAAATTCTGGTGGTATTTGCCTTTTGTATTTTTCATTGTGCCAACGTATGTCAGAGCTTTATGTTTTAGTTTCTGTACAACCTCAACTGAAGAGAACCAATTGTCAGCGGTAATGTTGCGATTAGTATTGAATATAGGACGGCTTAAGCGTAGGACAGATTGTGTTGGAATCGATTTTTTCATCTCCTCCATAGAAAGGCCAACTCCATCACTGCCTTTTCCACTATATATGTAGCCATTTAGGAAGTAACTGGTGCGTGCATCTGTTAATATTTGAATTTTTACTCCATATTTTTCCGGTTTTGACCCCATATATATCCTAAATTTACAACGACCGCGAAATCCTACCAGCATTTCATCAATACATGTGAGTTCGCCAATAAAATAACATTCCTGGCACTTTTCAACAAATTGGTTAAAAAGGGATGAAATTGGAGCTGCAGCATCTTGTTCTTTTCTTTGTTCTGTGGTTTTTGTATAGGCTAATATAACAGAAAACCTTTTCAGTGACATGGTGTACCTAAGTAAATCACGGCCAGTGCCATCTGTGGCAAATAAGGAATCTAAATCCTCGTGATTTGATTTAAAAATAGAAGTGTAGTACAGCAGTCCTATAAAGGCTTTTAGCTCTGTAAGATCAAGATTCTTCAATTCCGGCTTGTCCTGCCTTTTGTAATGTTCTCTAATACTAGCCATTTTGACGTTAGTATTCGTAACAACTTCCATCAGTATATCGTCAGGAAGAAGACACTTCCATAGTTCGTATGGAGAAGCATTGTTTCCCAACTCTCGCGCAGCTCCTTTGGCGCCTGGGAGATGTGACACTATATTATAAGCTGGAGTTCTCTGAGGTGTAGGTCCTAAAAAAAGTTTTTTTTGTAAAAAAATTGTGTGTGCTTAAGACCACACAGCAGAAGTGAAAACTTCAACAAGGCGAAAATAATAATGAGCGTGACGGCTCAGTTCAATTCAGTACCCACAAAAAGAGCTAAACGCGCCTAAAGAAGTTTACACTTCAAAATATACAACTGTAGAATCTTAAAAACTTACCTGTTTTAGACCTTTTATAGCGATCTCTTCCGTAAAAAGCAGATTCACGTGAAGAATGATCACTACTTGCGCTTCCACCATCCTCCAACTCGGCGTCATCCTCGTCACTAGTATCACGGATCACCATTTGTTAGGTGATCCGTGCTAGTATTGCCTTCTATTTCTGAAGCGGAGTCGTGCTCAGAATGGAAATGTGGGTCTTGAATGCTATCATCTCGGTCGCTATGATCACTCTCTATCTCGTCATACCATTAAGAGACAACTTCCTCAAAATCGGGGTCCGTAGCTTGCACTAATTTCCGATGACCAGCCATCACTAATTGAAGCGTTAACGGTGACTATGGGTCTCACGGACCCTGCGAGCAAATGAATAAATCAGTGCAGAAACAAGTGAGCGACCTTAACCGTGCAACGCGCCGCAATATACTGACAACCAAATAGTAGGAGGGTACACGGCGGGATATTGGCGTAGGAGCAGTAATCTAGAAATGGCGCCAATTTTAAAATTGCTGTGGGTCTTAGCGACCCATGGTCACCGGTTAAGGGTTAATATATTATCTGTTTTTACACAATTTAAATAAATTGACAAAAATTTTTTGTTCTCATATAGGCAAAAATTTAAAAAATATTTTGCTGATGTATGTGTTTATTATAAATAAAAGAACTGAATCTATAAAATAAAAAATTATATAAAATTTGCACTCCAATATCTTCAGGTATATTAGGTACATAATATCGTTACTTACTTATCTAATCTTTAAATCTATACAAGTCTTTTAAAATTGGACATAACAAACCTTTAAGTTTTTTAATTTTTCTTTGAATGTCATCATCTTTGTCTGTGTTCTTATTCAAAGATTTATTAGCAGACACTAAATCATTATGCTTTTTAATAAAATTATTTAAAAAAACTTTACATGCCCTTAAACTAATTTTTTCAAGATTTGACAATAGTTTTTCTCCACAAAAACACTCGCTAGAGTTATCTAAAGAAAATTTTTTAATATAAAATATTTCACAATAATTTATTAAAAAGAAACAAGTGATTTTGTAAATAAGTGAGATGGTTTTCACGTTCAATAAACTGAATGTAATGGTCGTCAATAATTTTTTGAAAAATTACCCAGCATAACGTTTAATATTATATTTCATCAATGTGTAATGCCGTATTCCATTGGGGAAATGAGTGCAGCACTAGTGCACAACTGGCTCGGTGTTTGCATTCCATTGTCATGCACTTTTTCAGTTTTCGTATTCCATTGAGGAACTTATGAATTCAGTTTTGCACTGAGTGCGGCTTTTTTGACACCGGCTCTGAGGGCTCGTGCCGCACCGAAAACTTTTTCCCGCCATTAATTTTAAACGCTTATTATTGTCGTGGGACGTAAAAATGAGTGAAAATAAAGTTGTTAGCGATTTTTTATTATTTTCTTCGCTGCTAAGTAGTAGCAGCGATGAAGATGAAGAAGAACAGTTCTGTGCGATAAAAACAATGAGAACGGAAACCCCAAAAATAAAAAACTTTAATGAATATGTGGTTTACCGATTTAACAACAAACAGGTAAGTAGATTTGTATGGATTTGGTTGACTGGGGCCCTGGGGCTAATTTTCCGACAGTTGGGGTTTTCTGGCAGCTATGATTATAAATAAAAATAAATGTATTTTTTAGTTCAGGAAACACTTTCGGCTCGAGATGAGCACTACAGAATTCCTCATAAATAAATTCAAGTAGCATCAATTTTGTCCAAAAAAAGAACAAGGGGGACGAAACCCCATTAGCGCTGAGGCACATGTCTTGCCATTTTTATGGTATGTTAAAACACCCTTACGCTTAGCTGTTAGGTTAGGTTATGTTCTTGTTGAATGGAAATTTGTTCAAAAATATTTTCTTCAAAAACTTTTTTTAACAATTTTCCTTATGAAAAAAAATGACTTTCAAAGAAAATGTTTTTGAACAACAAAATTTTATTAAAATGTTTTCAAACAATTTTTTGTTTGAAGGAAATGTTTTAAATAATTTTCCTTTTCAAGAAAATGTTATTGAAGTATTAATATTACTTTCGAACAAATCGATTTTGAACAACATGTTTTTGACCAAATTCTGCAAGGCAGGAAAGTTAGGTTTAGCTGAAAGAAACTTATGAAATATTATATATGTATACAAGGTGTTTCGAATAATTATATTCAAATTTTCGGAGCATAAAGTACACTTCTGGTTAGGGTTTTTTGAAAAACAAGCGCGAAATATAGATAACTACTCTATCTGTTGGTATACGAGCACAAGCCTGCATTTAACAAGGAGGTGGGCATTTTTAAAATATTCTTATTAACTTTTTTTAAATAAAATCATTATTTATTTATTTGACGAATTTTATTTATCTTAGGATAATATTTATCGGCGTGTAACTTTGAAACAAATAAAAATGGATATCGTCGTTGGCCTGATAAAACTACAGGTTGTGTGACATTTTTTTCAAACATGAGATTTTTGCATAATCAATTTGCCCTATTCATAATGGATATACTATAAAAAATTATTTGCAAGAAAATGTTTTATTAACGTTGCTTAAAGCAAGAATAAAAAAGAAGTTCTACAGCTCATAATGGCATACCACACTAAGGTCACTATATCACTTAGGAACTTCGTGATATAGTGACCTTATACCACACGAGTGCGATTTTTCATTTTCCGCGTGTTCCATTGAAACTGCACTCGGTGCAAATTTGCAAATTTTTGACAGCACCGTTTCAGTGTCAGTGCACCACCAGTGCTGCGAACAAAACAAAAGAAAATATTAATAATTAGCAGATTAATGTTGTGTTTATCTGATAAACAAAACAAAAGAAAATATAAATAATTAGCAGATTAATGTTGGGTTTCGTTTTTAATTTTGTGCCGTTTGTTTTCCTGATGTGCTTGAATTCTTGTTTTTTGTTGTTCCAATGTACGATCTAGTCTGAAGGGTGAGTACGGAATTTTAAATATTTTAACAGTCCTTTTTAATTTTGTTTTAAATTTTAACATAGGTTTATAATCTGTACATTGTTGTTATTTTCTACCTGGTATTATGGCTTGCTACAGGTTTTATTTGTTATTATTGTTTTTATATGAATAGCTGATTGATCTCTTTGTGCGTATTTTATTGAGCCACCCATCAGTTACTATAGTGACAAAATTTTTTGAACCTTTGTATAAAAATTTTTTATATATGTATATTAAAAAAAAAAGAAGAAAAATAAACCATAATTATTTCTTTATATAAATAAATAAAAAAAATCAGTTACATATACATTAAAAGGGAAAAAAATATTTAGGAAAAAAATAATATATTTTCAATAAGGTCATTTTAAATGTTATTTATTGGGAAAAGAATAATTTTTAATTGGTGATGTATTAATGTGCCGTATTTTGTATTATCTTACTAATGAGTTGTAACCTTTTTAGTCTGATGAAGACAAAAACCATTGTCGAAACGTTACCGATGGATTAAAACGTATATTTACCAGAACAACAGTGTCCTTATTCCCACTAAATTTACCTATAGCTTTTTTTATATTCAAAAAAATTAAATGGTTTACAAATGTTACGTAAAGAACTGTCCGTGACAGCCGTATATAAATTTAACTGTCCAAATAAACAAACCATTATAATAATGCTTTTTCAGATTGTCGATATAAAAACTAAATTTTTTATGATTTCAATATTTATTAGGACCTTGAGTTAGGACCCACACAGCGCAAGAAACCAAAAATATAGTTTGCATATTTTATATCGGGTAAATGCGCCAGTAGTCGGCCACCTAACAGTATTTCTCAAACAAAATTAATTTAAAAAAAGATTGATTAGGTGCAGTCCATCGTAGTTATTGCATAACTATTCCTAGATAATGCCTGCGTGTTCTCTAAAACTCAAAAATAGCCTAATTATAGAGATAAAAAATGTAAAAAGAAAAATACTCAAAATGTACAAGAATTCCAGTAGTCGGCCAATTTTCAACCGGCCTAGATATTTTATACTGGATAGGTGGGTCATAAAAAAATCAAAATCAAATAGGAACAATTTTTATTTTGATCTGTATAAACCCAACATAAAAAACACTATGGCTGAACACTGGTCAAAGAAATCCTGAAGTCAGTCTGCTCTGACTGTATTGTAGTTGAAGGGGGCCGACTACTGGTTTTGAAAAAAATATTCAGTCGGCCGCCCGGCCGACTATAGTTGATGTTGTATTAAAGTGACACCGCGTAATCAAAACCGTGATGGACGGGAAGGGAGTAGAGATACAGTGGCACGCACTTCCTTTAATTTTTTTATTGATATTGATTCCCAAAATGAGGCACTGCACTAATTAGTCATTAGCTTACCATTTTACTTGCTTTTTTTTGATGTCTTCTTACAAACGATTTCATTAGAAGGGAACAGATATACTCTAATCTGGTTGTTACGAACATATTGTTGATTTAGCCGGGCTTTGACGTTTTCTATTCGTTGTTGTTTTGACTGTCAAACAAATTATGATGGAAAAAATTATTTAATTTTTCCGCGAAATGGGCCATAAATAATTTTATTTCCTGTACTTTACTTATATAAAATAATTTATTATTTTATTTCTTTTTAACCTTTGATCTATTTAGTTCACAGGTGCTTGGCTAAATTTAAACACCTATTTGATTTATTAAAATGATTTTAAAATTCAGTCTAAAACTTACTCGCCTTTCGAACGGTTGGTCGGTAGTCTGAATGTGCGCCAGATAAATAGTGGCTTGTTTCTTATTGACGAATAATACTGAAGGTGATTATTATTGTACAACGATGTGAATATTTAGTGCTTGGTCAAAGCTAGTTTTATTTTTAAAATTTTATGTATTCGTTGCTTACTTTTAAAACAATTTATGGCCTTTCGTTTTCGGTTAAATAAGGTGCTTGTTGTATGCTGCTTCTCAAAACTCGGAAGCCCTCATAATTTATGTTCATCACACCGTAATGGTCAAATTTTATAAAATTTGTTTACAAGATGGCTGACATATCAATTTTTTTTAAAAACACTATTTTTAGTTTTTGCTCGATATTTTGAAAGCTTCTGTAGATATTTTTTTAATTTCAATACACCGTCTGATTGGGTTTGGAACAGGGCAACTTTTTTTCCCAATTCACCATAATTGTATTTGTTTCCGAAAACCTCATGGTTACTTTTGTCTGGGACACCCTGTATAGGCAATTTTAACATTTTCAGCCTACTGGATCTAATATGTATTTATAATTATAAAATATTTTTATAGTTCTTTCAATGATTTAATTTTAGGGCTAGAGGCCCTCTATACATTACATTTGACTGACAAAACAAGTGTCAAAATGTATCGAGGGCATCTATTATGGTGGGAAATAAAATAAAATAACAATAACATTTAAAATTTATTTATTATCACGGTTCTCACCGGAGGCCTGATAAGACATGACCTACAAAAGGGTAATCTTATATTGATTAATTTCTTGTTAACAAATATTATCACTAGGTTTATTTCTATTTTCATTTTGTTGGTTTTACAATAAAAACATATATTTTTTTTTATAATTTGCAAAACATAGTTTATCTTTTTTTTATTAAATTTTATATTACCTTGGTGGGGTTGAATATTTTTACTCAATCTAAAATACAAGAAAAGTGCTAATTTTAAAAAAGCTCACAATTTGCAAAAATTGAGGGCGATTTTTGAGGAGTAATAATGTTTCTTGCATTTAGAGCCCAATTTTGATTTAGTAAAAATATTCGTTTTTTAATATAAAGGAAACTAAATAGCGCAACATTAATATTTTGAATTTAAAATAACATGATAAGTGTTTATCATTTAAATTGAATGACTATAATATTACCGTTGATTCTCCTTAAAGTAAGAATCTCTTAATCTAGAGTTTTCTCTAAAATGTTTGCAGTTCTTAACAATAACAAATCCTGGGTGGTACGTTTTAAGTGGAAAAAATTGTGAGTATACACACTGTGTCGCTCAACCAGTTTTAAGTTTGGGTAGAAACACCCCAAAAAACTAAAAATGTGGTTTTGTAGGGAGGCTTCCCTAGAACACAAAAACATAATTTTCAAAATCGCAGCTGATCCCTTTTTCGAGTTTTTTTTGATTTTTCCGAAAATGTATAAATATAATTTATGATTTTAAATTACGTAATTTATTTCCAGCATAATTCAATTCAATTCAATTCAAAATTCTCTTTATTTAGCAAAAAGCTAGACCAACAAATTACAAATTTATATAAAAACCAAAGAAAACAGCTGGTGCAAAAGAAAAGTAGTCCAATTCAATGATAAAAGGAATAAAATTACACGAACATCACGAACTATTTAAAATTTATCACAGCAATTTTTAACACACAATATAATTCGATAAATTTAAAAGTCTGGCGTTAACCTGAAAAACTTTTTTAATTTGCTTTCAAAATGTAAAATCGTTCTACAGTTTTTAATGTCTGCGGGCAGTTTATTATAACAACTCATGCCTGCAAAAAATAGTGTCCGTTTTGTGGAAAATAACCTAGTTTGCTCAATATGGACGTCATTACGTTGTCTGGTATTATAAGAATGTTGAACCTAAATTGTAAGTTCTTAGATAAATATAAAGGTAACATATTATTAATTAACTTAAAAATAAATAGAAGGGTTCTAAATTTTATATTTACTTTTACTGACATCCAGTTTAATCGCTCTTGCATGTATATTATGCTGGTATATCTATTGCAACCCAAGACTAGTCGCATGCATCTATTTTGCAAAATCTAAAGTTTATACAGATCTGTCTCATTACACATAAACAATATAGTAGCACAATACTCGAAATGCGGTTTTATAATGCTGTTATAAATTAGAAATTTTGTATTTTGCGACACTTTTACTAATTCGATAAGTAAATCCAAATCTTTTTACATATGTAGTCAACATGATCACTGAAAGTAAGTTTACAATCAATGATAATTCCCAAGGATTTCATTATGTAGACGCGCTCTAGGGTATTTCCATCAAATAAAACTGTCATTGTCGGGCTAAAAGTCGCATGCTTTCTACCAAGTAAAATCATGTATTTTGATTTATTAGTATTGACAGTTAATTTGCTCATTATAAACCAATTTTTGATTTTATTTAAAATTAAATTTACTCTTAAAATTATTTGATCAATATCATCTCCAGCTATATATATAATAAGATCATCTGCGAATAAATGCATGGTACAATCTGGGAAATCATCACTTATCTTTAAAATATCGTTAATAAAACAAATAAACAACAAACAACCCAAGATGCTTCCTTGAGGACCGCCATTACCGACCGGCGTTTTTCTAGATTTGGTTCCATTTATTTTTGTTTGTTGGTAACGTGCTTCTTTCATATATGACTTAAACCAAGCCAGGGTGTTATCGGATATACCAAAGTAAAATTCAAGTTTTTTGAGCAACAGTTCTCTGTCAACCACCTCAAAAGCTCTTTTTAAATCTAGAAATACAGCCACAATAGCTTTACCTCTACCTATAGAGTTTTTAAAATCACAAATGACTTTTTGGAGGGCAGTCTCACAAGAATAACTGCCTCTAAAGCCTGATTGATTGACAGATAACAATTTTTGCTTGTCAATATAGGACGTAACTTGTTTATAGGCTGCAAGATCTAATATTTTATCGAGGCAAGGCAAGGTATTAACTGGCCTGAATTCTTCTATATTTTTGGTGCCCGAATTTTTAGGGATGGGTATTAACAAAGACGTTTTAAGACATCATGGAAAAACGCCCGTCTCAAGAGAAGTATTAACACAATGTAATAATGGGTATCCGATAACATCAAAAGTATTTTTTACTAATTTAAAATTAACTTCATCCTCTGAATATTTATTCTGTTCAGAAAAAATTAACTTCCTTAACTCGGCTAAAGATAACTTTTCAAAACAACTTAGCATCTGGGTAGGATATGCAGCATTGCGAGAAAAAAGGGCGTTTTCTTCGAGCATAAATTCCCGCGCATCTAAAGCGCTGACAATAGCATCGATGCTTGTAACGAAATATTCATTAAAAAGATTTGGAAGATCTACTGCACCCTCAACGCCAGAAACATTAATAAAAGGAATGTTATTTGTGTTTTTGGTACTTATTAAAGACTTAAGCGTTTTTCACATTAAACTAGAATTGTTTTTAACATTGTCAATTTTTTCTTCATAATAGGATTGTTTTAAATGTCTTATAACAGAAACAGCTCTATTACGTTTCAGTGTATAAAGGTTCCAGTCGTCTGGGTTATTTGTGTTTTTAAACCGATTATAAGCAAGATCACGCTCAAAGACAGCATTTTTCGCCTCTATTCCAAACCATTCATTATGTTTTCTAACTAGTTTTTTAGTCAAAGGACAAACAGTGTTCAATGACGTAACAATATTTGAAAGCATATTCTCAAACAGCAAATTTGCATCTGTGGAATCGTAGAACCATGATCTAGAAATAAGAACTATATTCCACTAAAATTTAATTTCCTGACAAAAACATCAGATTCTTTATTACACATTTGATTTTTGTCATTTAAATAAATACAGACTGTTTCATGGTCTGCTATCTTTGGTGTGACCATATTTACATCACGGTCAAAATTATTAGAGAAAACTAGATCTAAAATTGACTTAGAGTCTCTAGTTATTCTAGTCAAGAAATTAACAAACTGCTTAAAACCGTATTGGTTTGCTAGCTGTTTTAATTTTTTTGTATATATAAAATTTGGTTGATTCCAATTAATATTAAAGTCCCCAAGAAAAATATAAGTCTGTTGAAAATCTACTGTCTCAAGTATTAATTCAAAAAAGTCACAAAACTCTGCGTGACTGGCATTTGGAGAATGGTAGAAGCCACCTATCATCCATGTTTTCCGCCACAAATGTATTTTTATTTGCACAAACCAATAATTTGGGTGTATAGAACAGTTTTTTATTATACTATACCTTAAGTTTTTTTTGACATACATAATCACTTCCCCAGTATGCCGACTAAGGGAATCGCGTCTTACCAAATCGTTAAACAGATTGGATTGGATTCAAACTATTAAAAAAAATTGTAGCGATAATTCTCAGGCCTCACAACCCCTCTTCTCCCGTTCCTCTCATTCCTAGTCTTCTTTAAACCAAATTTTAAACCCTATAAGGCGAATTGTTGATAAAGTCATTTTATATTCGTTTTTGTTTTGTTTCCTTATCTTAAAAATGACCACAAACTATAAACAGATAAGAAATCAGAAGAATAAATTAGCGAAAACTATGACATCAAACTGTTAGATCAAACGTTATAATAATTAGTGTATTTCATCTTACATGATAAAAACAGACAATAACTAGTTACGCACTCCGAACCGAACCGAACCGTACCGAACCATCTTACAAATTTTAAAAACTTTCTTTTATTCAATAACATCTTCTAAATAAAGAAAAATAGGATAAAATATAGTCACTGTAATCGTCTGAAACACACCAGCAACCGTCCGAAACACCTAAAATGAATGTTTCGGGCAGTTATATTTTGTTTTGGCCAACTTTTTAGGTTGCTACCCGCTTGCTAATTGTAATTTAATGAATTTTTTAAGGGTTTATTTGTTTGTCGATACCTTTTGCGAGAATAGCGTTTTTTTGTTTATTTTGCAAACTATCGAAGAAATTTTACGTTTTGGACATTACACATTTTTACACTTGCCTTTTTTGTTATTTTTAAAACTAAGTAGTAATAATACAAAAAAGAGTCCGTCGTATTGCACCCTTAAGCTTAAATCTTGTTAGATAGACCACCATTAATTCGCGTCGTTTTAAAACCAGGGCACATATTTCGTGTACTGTCGAATTCCATAGAGATGTCGTCCTTTCTTTCTATTTTTCGCAATTAGTAAGCGACATTACATATTGCTATTAATTTATACAGTGCACAGAATGTGGGCGTAGACGCGCGTTTCTTATGACGTCTTCCCAGTCAGAGCGCCGACAGAGGCGACGCCCATTGCAGATTACGATTATCCCTCTCTGTCTTTAAAACATACAGAAATAAAGCATAGGTCGGTCGCCTATTTTTTCCCGGGCTGGTTCATGTAAGATGGACATTATCACTTTCAAAACCCTGTATTTCAAAAACTGGTCATTCATTTAGGTTGGGCCTATGAAAAAAGGTTCAGTCTACAACATAACAAAATTTCATGAAATTTGACGGCGGATTACAGAAATTCCATAAGAGGTGTGCCTGATCCTTTTTGGAAAAATCAAAAAAGCTCGAAAAAGAGATCAGCTGCAATTTTCAAGAAAACAATCAAATATACCTACATTCCATTTTGCTTGCAAGGAATCTCTTTTGACCACTTTTACTAGTTTCTACGGAAAATTTTCATAAATCAGACGTTGTTTCGAAGTTCTCTTTGTACCTTTAAAAATTCCCTGTGGTTAGCTTCAAAATGTTGTTGTATCAGGATGTGGTTCTTTTCACCTGTTTTCTTGAAAATTGGGGCTTGTAGGATTCCGTTTTTTTTTCTCCCCTTGAAAGAAATACCCGAAACCCCCAAATATATCGAATTTGTATATACTTAACAATGTCTTAACAATTGAAAAGCTTTTCAAATCCCAGATAAACCTTTTTTCCTATTTAAATGTTGGGTAAACTTTTATCTCTCAGATGGAATCCCTATCCAACCTCATAAAGGAAAAGAACAAAATCGTCCAAGATCTTAAAGGAAAACTTAAATTAATAGGAACTTATTGCAATAAAGCCAGATTTTAGCCATAGCTATAAAACTAGTAGACACGTAACACATTACTTTTTAAATAAAATCAATGATTACATACCCCCAAAACATGCAACCCAAGAAACTTAATAACAGCAGCGGACAGATGGCTCTGCCGTGTCATGATTGGAACTACATGAATATACGGCAGAGCCATCTAACCGTTGCTGTTATTAAATTTGTTAGGTTGCATATCTAGGGGTTGTGTAATCATTGTTAAAATATAAATGTTGCGCGGTTAGCCTAATTTTTATTGTGTACCCTTTTTTAAGTAAAAATATTTGGCTAATACTTTCTATAGATAGGGTTATATAGTGTACAGCGACTTACAAGTTTTTAATTTTTTAAACCTTATTCTTGGAAAATTAAGTACAAATATTTATTGTTATTTTAAAAATTATGATATATCTTGAATCTAGTCAATTTATTTTTGTCTTCATGTGTTAGAACAAAAATTGTTTGATTGAGCTAAAATGTATTGAAATTTGAGCTACTAAAATTAATAAATACATATAAAATAATTCTCCTTTGTTTTAAAAATAGTTAATTTAAACTACACTGTAACAAACTCGAATAAAATTTAAAATTACTAACAATAAATTCATTAAGTATTTTTTACTAATTAATAAAATAACTACACCGATCCACAAAAGGAAGTGACACACCCAAGTTTTTTTCTCAGATATTGTATTACAGCTAAAGGCCCTCACACACTTTTGGTACTCAACGGCTTTTAACCAATCAGCGATCGAATAGCAGCGGCCATGGGTTTTGCATAAGAAAAGTCCATAAGGTTCAACTTGGATTGGCTTAAATCAGCAATGCGAACTTGATAAAGCTTTTTGCGTTTGATAGAGCCATTCATCCAACCAATGATTATACAACTTCCTTCTAAATAGGCAACCCAACAAGCTTGGTAACAGCAGCGGACAGATGACTCTGCCGTATATTTATGTAGTTCCAATGATGACACGGCAGAGCCGCAGAGCTTGTTGGGTTGCCTACCTAAAAGGCAGTTTTGATTGATCCAACCGAGCTTCCAATAACCATTTGAATCTGAAACTATCAGGTTTCATTATTTTTATATCAAACTCCCTATAATTTAAAATTATGTTTATTAAAAAAAATAATACAAATAAATAAATTTATCTTATCTTATATGTCTTATTTATTTTGCGCGCAGATCGCTTCGCCTCCCGGTTTAAGACGAGGTTAGTCTTTGTCAAAGATTTGCTCGAAGGTTTTGCATCATGCAAGCTTCGTCATCGGCCCCACAAAAGTTTACTAGTTTAGCAGTGATTATTTCCCTCATGTCATTTTTAGCCAATCATAACAACGCACCTTAACGTCAAAAATTCCATGACAGCTTCTGTCAATATTTTTTCCGGAAAAATCCCACGATAGGTCCCGTCAAAATAAAACAAAAATGTTATATGAAGTCAGTAACAGGTCATTTATTTATTTGTTCAGTCTTTTCATTAATAAACAACAATATTAATAAAAAATTGTTATTTTGCTTATTCAGAAAATAATCTACCAAATACCACAGATTTTAACAAGTTTAGCTTAGCTATGTATCAATTTTGAGGTTAAGAAGGCCGTGTCAAAAATAGAAAAAATCCTAACTGTGAGTAAAAAAATCGAGTGCATCACTTTAATTGAGGTCAGTTTATCTAATAATCATAAAATAACCTAAACCTAATTTACTTTTTTTACATTTACTATATTTATTTAAAAATTCAAAATAATGTAAGCTTTCTCTGCCATAAAGCCCTCATATAATCTCATAGAAGCTTTTTACAAGATTTTAAAAGCTTTATACTCCGTGTACCACTTTCATAGTGGTAAGTGCGAGAGGTGGGGTATACAATTCAAAAGTACATTAAAAGGATAACCAGTCCCCTACGTTTTTGCTAGCCGCATTTTTATTTGGTACACGCCGTTTGCTTTTACTGCCTGGCACACTTAGATCATATCATATACTTTGTCTCGCGCACACATAATTTTTCAAATAAAGAATTGAATTGGAACGCCCAGTATGATTTATATCCGGGAGATGAAATAAACCCTTAAAAACCAAATCAAATCTAAAAAATATAGATTCCTTTCATCACTTTTGATGAGGAAATGAATCCCTATCCATCGACGTAAACGAGAAAAAGAAAATCGTCCAAGATCATAAATGAAAATGCTATCGTATAACAGTCCAATGGTAAAAACGGAATTCTTAAATACCGGAGATTATTCAAAAACGTCATTTATGAAAACAAGACAAGAGCAAAATCGAAGTTTAGTATAAAGTCTTTTATCAAAACCGGACGAAATCAAAAAGGACAAAATCATAAAAAGGGATCGGGTCTAGCATGAGCAACTCTATCTTCTCTTTTCATGTATACTGGTTCCGTCTCTCTTCCTCTTATACAAATCCATCTTATGGAAGTTTGGCGGCAAATTTAAATCGGGAAGAAATGATATTGTTGTTTTTGGAACCAAAAATACATAAAAAAATAAAAATGTCTGTTTTTTTCCTTTAATTAGCTCCCCTGTCCTTCTTCTGAGAGGTCGAAATCGGTTTAACCGAACCGAACCTCTTGGTCAATTAATTACAAATCCCACTAAGCACAAAATCGTAAAAAACGTTAAATAAATGTTGAAAAAAAAATGTTTTTTTTTTCTAGCACAAATGTGTGTTAAAATTAAGTCAACTTTTGACATTAAAAAAACATGTAGGAAATCCTAACGAAAACATCATGTAAAAGCATTATCAAAAATATATTTCTTAAAAACGTTAAGGAAACAACCATAATTTCACTAACATTAAAAATAATGCCATCAAGATATGGTTATTTTTATAATGTTTTTCCTAGATCTAATTTCTAACGTTGAATTTAAGATATATGAAGCTAATAAACTATTTGTTTTTTAAGCATTAAAAAAAATAATACTATAGAAGGCCCGGCCCTAGTCCCACTACCAGAACGGGCCATCGCCATTTTTAGTTGCGTTTCGCTGCGAGTTTATACGAGTCGCTAGCAGATACGCTTTGTGTTGTTTTGGTTAAAATATTTGCCTTGAATACATATTTGGATCGGAATATTACTTCAGTTGTGTGGGAAAGATGATATAGTTTAAGAACAACAAATATGTATGCATTGATTTAAATAAAGCACCACAAAATAAGGTAAGAAAGTAAACAAAAGTAAAAAAAATGGTTTTGTATAGAATATCGCATATCCACGTTATAGGTTATCAGACAGGAAATGAGACAATTCACCGCGGACGATTAGCTGCCGGACCTTCGCGTATTCATTTGAGGCCGAATTCGCAAGCCTCGCAGCGGGACCAAACGAATGCCTCGTTTGCATTCATGCTAAAGTGAATACGCGCCTTGAGACGAACAATATTCAACTGAATGTTTCTCTGAAGTTCCCACTTTGATCGGTTCGGTAATTCAGTTGATGTCTCATGCCTACAAAATTATTGTTTACATAAAATTTTAAATCCTATTTTCAGAAGCTAAGGATCCGCATTTCCTTTACTGAGTGCCTAGTTCACGAAAACCTCAACGGACGCTTGCTGCTCTGCGTTTTCAAAATAGAAGAATTTTATTTACGTTATTTAAGTTACCTTATCTTTAGAGATATTTGCAAAAAATATATTTTTTCATTGTTAAAAACACATTTATTTTTCACTGTTAAAAATCAATTTTTTTTTAACGTTCGAAAAACACTTTAAAAAAACGTTCGTTTTTGGATACTGGAAAAAGAATTATTTTTAATGTTATAAAAACATAAAATTATTTTTGTAACGTCAGAAAACGGGTTATTAAGCTTTTTTTCACTAAGAATATGACGTTAGAACTAACATCCAACCTAGCATTATGTTTTTAAATTAAACATAATTTTGACATTATTAAAATGTTTTTGTGTTTAGTGGAATGAATCCTAACCTAGGGTCCAACACCTGACCTTTTTTAAGGATTGGCATTGCTTAATAAAAATGCTGTATGTGTTTATTGCAATTCCTATTTAGATACGGCGTTTTCTTTAGGCATAACAGTAAAGATGCTTAGCTAGTTCGAAGACTAAAAAAGAGTGAAGCCGTTTGAGCTAGTAAACTAAGTGAGTTACATAAAACAAAATATTGCTATAAATACAACACAATTGTGAGTTACAGAAAAAACAAAGCGAGGAGAACTGTGTAGTGAACCCTAAGTTTAAATCTGACTTTTCTAGTAAATAAAGTTAAAACAAAATTGCCAATTAGTCTTACTGACTAGAAAAAAAGCAGTAAAGAAATTGCATTGAAGGACACTTCAATTGCATAGCAATATCAGAACCGCTCTTCTTTAGGTGAACGTCACAAGCTAGGCCCAACCCCTTTTTATGATTTTATCCGTTTTGATTTTGTCCGGTTTTAGTAAAAGACGTTATAAAGAACCTCGATTTTGTTTTGAAGAATGACGTTTTTGATAATGTCCGGTGATTCCGTTTTTAGCATAGGCCTGTTATGCCATTTTCCGTTATGATGTCAGATGATTTTTTATTTGTCCTTTATGATAAACTATGGGGTCCCGAGGAGATCGGTCTCGCTTATAGAATCTTGCAAAACGCTATAGGATACAAACTCGTCAACTTTTATGATATTTTATGTAGGTTTTTTGGAAGGGTGGTTATTACCCAACTCACGGTGAATCCACCGAGAACTGAGTTTTTTGTCTATTCCATAAACTATATTTAGTAGTAGGTAACAAACTGAATACCCTTCCGTAAAATTAAATACGCGTCCACATCTGCGTATACAAAAATTTCTAAGAGGTTAAAAATGTCATTCCAAAAATCTCGAGTACGGTACCTGTCCCTAATAAGGACATGCACTAAAAAAAGCAAGTGCCCTCTGTAGGCTAACATAAGCCTCTCAGCAAAATCTACATTGGCCTCTGAATAGTATTGGGTTTTACATGGAATTAAAATATTTTGTGGTCCCTATGACCCCCTTAAGACAGTCGCATATATTTTCTGGCGTGTCACGTTTTAATATTTTAGTTTAGAATTTTTCGAGTTTGTGTATAAAGCAGTCGTGTTTTTTGTGCTTGTTCTGTAAGAAGGAACAAAAGGCCTAAATAACTGGGAAAAAACTCGGAAAATAATCAAAAAAGTGTGAAAAATAGCGTATAAAGCTCGTGATAAAAGTGTATATTTATCCCTTAGTATACACTTTGTACTATTCTTCTATAATAAAGGTTTTATGATGTTTTTAAAATAGTGTTTTAATTTAAAAAGAAATGTTTCTCTCCCGTATTTTAACTTGTTTTGTGTTTTTTAAGAATTCGCCTTATTACGTCCGCTATATTTCAAATAATGCCATCTGTGTAGTAGGTCTGTATGTTTTATTTTTAGGTCAAAAATTAAATAAAATATGCCTGTAAAGGACTATCTATATATCTATAGATATTATTTTAGTAAATTTACAATTATATAGTTCGGTGGTTTTCAAAATAAAAATAAAACTTCTTAAGGAGGCCATATTTGGGCCAGGTGCCTATTTTCTTAAAATTTTTGTATTCATAATTTAAAAAAACAAAAGAGGAGTAAAGCAACTTATTCTGACTTACCCGCTATTTTGAAAACCAATATTTCACGCTTTTTTTATTTGTTAAAAAAATACCTTTTTACTCTAACTTAAAAAAAGTTAGGTCAAAAATTTTTGTATATTCATAATGTGCAATCGCAGCCTTAAGTGGCTACCCACGTACCAATAAATCGTACCCATTTATCTGTACAAACTAATTTGTGCAGTTAAATCGCTGCGATTTATCGATACGTGTTTTGCCGACGTAATGCGTAATATTTTACCATCGCTCCGCAATTTTTTTCACCCTGAGGCAAAACCGAGGGCAAAACCCTTCTCAATCAGTCTTAAAAATTACTTTTGTTTACCATCTTTGCTAATTTTATAAAAAATATTGTTCTAAATATTATTTTACATTTTAAAAATAAACCACTTACACAAATTTTGTGTGTCGTTTTATATATAAAATTAATATTTATAAATAAAATTTTTTAATAATTAATTATTTGTAATATTTATATCCGAGAGATATTATTTTTCTGTTTAAAAAAAACTAAATAGAATAAGTAAGTCAAATAAAACGTAAACAGACAACAACGAAAATTTAAAAACTATTTCGAAGTAACTGTTATTTAAGTGCATTTCAAAAATTAGAAATTTTTATCAAAAAGTTGTTAAAATTAATTTATTAATGTATTTTAGGAATTTTTGGGAGTTATTATTATTTTTTTTTGAAATATGGGATATGTATTCCATATCTGTACACTCACCCAATTTTTTAATGACATCTTATTTTTCTCACGTTTGTAGAATTCAAGGAAACAGTACGTTGTTTGGCAACATCACATGTTCTTAAAAAGGTATCATAGTTGAATATACCATTTTCCTCTTAAAGATTAAAGCCCGTTGAGGCACCAGCTTTTTCAGACGAGTTAAAGTAATACTAACATGCCGTTAAAAAAATGGGCGACCGTACCTCACAGCAAAAGGTCATTAAGTCACAAAATATTAATGCTACAGGAGAGCAAAAACAAATTTGGTTTTGCTTAAGGAACTTATCTAATATTCTTTATAAATTGCTATTTTCGCCCTCTTTGGCCTTTCGTTTGATAACAGACACGCCATATTTTCACCTAAACTCTAATTTTTTAAATCTACCCCTTTTACTTTCCTTGTGTTCGATGGATTTTGTTCATTTTTAAATGGGACCATCTCGACCCAAGACCCAGCCTAGGTACGAAATTTCATTTAAGTTAAGCCAGCGGTTTTTGAGTTATGCGCGTTGGTCGTTACAGACAGACATACAGACAGACAGGACAGATATACAGATATACAGACAGACAGGCTTGGCCGATTTTAATGAAATTTGGTACGTAGGCTGGGTTTTGGGCCGAGATGGTCCCATTTAAAAATGAACAAAATCCACCGAGCACAAACCAAATAAAAGGGTGGGGGTAGATTTCAAAATTAGAGTTTATGGGAAAATATGGCGTGTGTGACATCAAACGAAAGGTAATTGAGTCTGGAGTTCAACAAAATACATTTTAATCTATTTTAAAAAAAGGGACGTATATTTTAAAAATTAGAGTTTAAGTGAAAATATGGCGTGTGTGATATCAAACGAAAGGTAATTGAGTCCGGAGTTTAACAAAATACATTTTAGTTTTTGTTTTTTTTAAGGGTGGGGGTAGATTTCAAAAATTTGAGTTTAAGTCAAAACATGGCTTGTGTGGTATCAAACAAAAGGTAATTTAGTCCGGAGTTGAATAGAATATATTTTAGTTTTTAGTTATATTAGCTCACACGTACACTATAACTATAGTACCTAGTGTGAGCTTAGGGGCCCATATATTGGCAGAGTATTTTTTTATTATACCTGTGACTTTCCACCTACCTATATAATATGTAGATAACCACCCATAGATGTATAAAAAATATTTAGTAAGTTGTTCTAAATCATGGTCGTTTGACCGCCATTTTTAAAATTAGCTGCCAAATTGCTAGATTTTTTGTTTAAGCGTATCTCCTTACCCAGGGATGGATTTTAATTTTTTTAAAGCTCGTTTTACTATTTTTTAATGGCAAACTAATCTTATACTTATACATTTTTTGTTAAACTAATTAGTTTTTAAGATACTCCAAGATTATTAATATTTCCGCTCGCAAAGGATTAAAAAAAAATTGCCGAGGCTTCGCGTCGAACGTGACGTCACATGTCGGGGGGTTAGGGCAGGGCTCCCACCCTGAGTTCCGTGGAACTGTAAATATTCTCCTCTATTTAATACACTCTTTAGGCGAGTTAAATAAAAACATGTTAAAATTAGAAGATTTCGGTTTTGTGTTTTTTTAATTATATTATGCCAAACGCCCCAAAAAGGACAATAAACAAAACAAAATCTTTTTTTATGAAAAACCACCGACTTCTATAGAAGTCTGTATGCAAAACCAAATTTATTTTTGATATAAAATCATAATTGTTTGTTTTTGTTTGAAGGTATAATGACAATCTCGGGAACCCGGCTCCCTTAAGGTCACTCATCGTCAAGCAAGCTTTACGATGAGTGTCCTTAGGCTCCCTAGCTGTACGATTGATCGATAGATGCTTCTTAAATACGTTAGAGCATAAATATGGGGCATAACCATTCATTGTCACACGCGATACTTGAGGCCAGGACCCCTATTTAATTTTCCTTTTTCGGGTAAACAGGATTTCGGTTACTGCGTATGCGTTAGTTTTGATGGTTTTAGAACATACTCCGATACGTCACTAGATTACTTGACAATTGAGGAGCAGAAGTAACAAAGGGGCTAAGGGAACGTCCTTAAATTACGGGTACTTTTGCTATTCAATTGTCAAAAGTTTAGGGTTATGTCTATTTTTTTAAAAAAAACTTGTTGATTGGGTGAAAATTTATCAAATTATGGATTAAAAATGTAGTTTTTCTAAAAATAATTGTGCAGATTTATTGTGGACACCATGAAGAGAAAAAAACATAATTTTACACGTCAAACGCAAAACACCGCAAAATGTTTATAAGCAAGAAAGATGGCCTCCATCCACACGGCAGCTGTGTGTCTACATGACAAAAGACGCGCCTGCGCACTTAAAAATTCGCGCCTGCGCACTTAAAAATTCGCGTCCGCGAATTTAAATTTGCCATTGTTTCCAAAGCCAGCTATCAGGGCTTCATTTTTCGATTCTTTGAAAGTGTATTTATGCAAAAACGTATTTGATGCTTGTATGTATTAATACGGACTACATTTGATTTTTAATGACCGAGGCAGATTAATACCGATCTATATTTAACGAACAAAGAGAAACAGTGGCAGTAGAGGGTGACTTTTCACCGCAGGCGCATTTTATTGTAAAATACAATATAATGGCACCCTCAAACAAAAACCATTATGATTTTAAAATAAAAATAACTTTACAAAAGTTTCACGGCCATCGAACAGTACGGACTCCTGTGGGCAATATTCGAAAAACTGAGGTTACATTTTAAAAGTTTTAATGTTGCAAAAGTATAGATAAATGTCCAGTTTTTCTGTAATCATAACCTATTTTTTAGTCACACTTGCGAAAGTGAACAAAATAAATAGTTAAAGTCGTTATTTTAAAACAGGTACAAAAAAATCGTATAAAATACCTATCAGAAAATTAATTTTACTGGTTCTGCATTTAAATATAAAAAAATTTTTCTTTAAGTATTACAGTGATATATATTTACGCTATTTGTTTAAATAAAATTTTTGCAAATTGACGTCTCGCTTTTAAAATAATTTAATTAAAACTGTTATGCTTACAAAAAAAAATATTTTTTAAATTTTGTTAAGGTTATAAAAAATTGCAAAGATTTGCAAGGTCTGGCATATATCCTAAATATTAGTCCAATGAATTAGCAAAAAGGTAGCATAAATATTTTTTGCTACTGGCTGCTACTAAGGGTGCTGTACTTTTTTAAATAATATAATTCAATCCTAATAATTTATAACACATTGGTTACCACCCCGGTTGAGAGGCCTCACATCATCTCCTGTTTAGGTTTACCCTTAAAACCAGTCTTGCCGCCATTTGGACAAATATAAAATTGTGACAGCTCTCATCAACGTCAAAAATGGCGGCAGCAAGGTGTCAAAAATGGCACTAAATCTGGAGAAGATATGAGGCTTATTATTCGGTGATGGCGAGTGGTTATAGGTGATAATAAATTTAAAAAAAATTCCCATGATATTTATGGTACTAAGTCACCTTATACTACTGAAGAAAATGGAAAATTCAATATTTTAGAATCGCATATCGTATTGGCCGTTTTTTGTCAATGGGAACGCACAAAAACAATAATTTGAGGTAGTCAATAAAATTATAAAAATACTGCATCACTCACTTTAAATCACTCTTAAAATATATATGCCAAAAATTATTCTGGTGTTTGTGTGGGCGAATATTAAAAAAAAATCGTTTTCGCACTTTGGAGATCAAAAGTGCGCTTTTTATCACAAATTTTAGGGATAAAGTATCACTTTTTAGGGATAAAGTATCACTTTTTAGGGATAAAGTATCAGTTTTTATCCCGTGGCCTCTCACGTAAATCTGAAGGTGTTAAATATTTTCAAAAAAATTCAACCCTTGTTGGGTTTAGACGAATATTCTGACAAAAATAACCAAATTCTAAATAAGGCGTCATTAAATTTTTGCAAAAGTCTCAGTTTTAAATAGAAGCTATCCGGACAAAACAAAATTCATTTTCAAAACCGTTATTTTGAATGGTTAAATAAAGATATTATATCTGAGAAATTTGGTTATAAAACGGATTCAGAAAAATCAAAAAATACAGATTCGGAAACAGAGGCCGTACCCGGACCGAGTCGTGGACGGTCTAAAACGGCTTTCTTAGAATCATCTTTAAGAACCAAGAAACTGAGGGTGCAATGTGTATTTTGGGGTTGCTAATTTAATATTTCTGGAAGGGACTTAGCCCCCCCAAGCCTTCCTAACTACGCCCATGAATCCGAATAAAAAAATAATTTTAGTTTAATTTTTGACACAAAAGTAAATTGATTTTTATTTTTAACGTAACTGTAGGTTAAACTGAATGCACTTTAATTTATTTTTTTAATATTTTAAATAAAATGACATATATATATTTTTAAAAGTTTTACTTATTTTAACCTTTAGACTACACTTTATCACATACCCTATAAAAAAATTAACTTTTTTGAAAAACAACAAAGATATTGATTATTGTCCAAAAACCCTATTTTTGTCCGCACTGTGCATCGTCCAATGGTGGGTTTGCTTTCGGGCTGTTCGGCCGTCGTCGTTGAAAATTCGTTCTCGACGTTTCGCCATCTCGAGTGGATGGCATCTTCAGGAGATGTCACAGAAGAGCTCGGTTTGGTCCGCTTGAGTCAATATGTTATGGGAGATGTTGACTGTTTGTCGGCTTTACAATATATATACAATATACACAAGACGCTAGCCCTACCATGTGTACTTTGGCTGCCTGACTTCCGCATGCGCAGATCTACCAATATTTTTTACCTCATGTATTACAATAGATGAGCAGGGTGATTTTCACTTGATTTCTAACCACATGGAAATAGAAAGTTTCAAAAACCTAACCTAACGAAATCTAATCAAATCTAACCGAACCAAAGCAAACTGAACCAATAATTTTTTTCAAAAAAAACTTTCGTGACTTCCTACCCGGGATATTAGAGGATGTGACTCCGAACCGAACCGAACCGAACCGAACCGAACCGAACCGAACCGAACCGAACCGAACCGAACCGAACCGAACCGAACCGAACCGAACCGAACCGAACCTAACCAAACTAAACTACAACACTGCTAATTAGGTTTAGTTGGGTATGGTTAGGTTTGGATAAAATAAACCTAACAGCCCGAAAGCACACCCACCAAAAATAACTTTGGTTTTGCACACAACCTTTACCCCTGATTTATGAGTTGCCGTTCACGGTTGACGTTCACGGTTCACAGTTCGTAGACGGATTTTAGCATTTATAGGTTGCCGTCTTCCGTTCGAAACCGTTCGGTAATAATAACCTAAAAAAATTTTTTTTTCATAGTTTTTTTGTTTAAAACGGAGCCTTTAACCTTTTCTGACTTAGCTTTTGTCATAAACAAAAAAAACATAAAAGGAAAATACAAAAGTAAATCAACTAAGTGTGACGTACGTGGCCGACTACGAATCTCTAACGGCGAAAGATAAAGACGCTAGCCCTACCAAGTCCACTTTCAATCCCTGACTTCGCATGGGCAGATCTACCAATATTATTTACGTCATGTCTTAGAATAGATGAATACAGGGTGATTTTCACTTGAATGATTCTAACCACATGAAAATAGAAAGTTTCAAAAACCTAACCTAACAAAACCTAATCAAATCTAACCGAACCGAACCAAAGCAAACTGAACCAATAATTTTTTTCAAAAAAAAAACTTTCCTTACTTCCTGCCCGGGATCCTAGAGGATGTGAATTCGAACCGAACCAAACCGAACCTAACTAAACTGAACCAAACCTAACCTAACCAAACTAAACTACAACAGATACTGCTAATTAGGTTTAGTTGGGTAGGGTTAGGTTTAGATAGGTTCGGTTCGGTACGGTCCGGTTCGGATTCACATCCTCTAGGATCCCGGGTAGGAAGTCAGGAAAGTTTTTTTTTGAAAAAAAATATTGGTTTAGTTTGCTTTGGTTCGGTTCAGTTAGATCTAATTAGGTTTCGTTAGGTTAGGTTTTTGAAACTTTCTATTTTCATGTGGTTAGAATCATTCAAGTGAAAATCACCCTGTACATCTATTCTAATACATGAGGTAAATAATATTGGTAGATCTACGCATGCGAAGTCAGGGATTGGAAGTGGACTTGGTAGGGCTAGCGTCTTGTAAGATGAATTATCTCCAACTTTCGCGAACGGCAAGGCCGAACTTTGCCCAACTTTAACGAACGACAACTTATAAATCAGGAGTTATGTCTGTGGTTTTACATAAAAAACGATTTTGTTTTGTTTTTAGTTCTTTTTGGGGCGTTTAGCATAATATAATTTAAAAAAAAAACATCAGTTAAGGCAAAATAAATAATAATAAAATCCAAATATCATAATTTTTCCAAGTTTTTTAATTAACTGGCCTAAAGAACGTATAAAATAGAGGAGAATATTTGCCACTCCACGGTGACTCAGGTCCTTCTCTAGCCCCCGACGTGTCACGTCACGTTCGACCCAAAGCCTTGGCAAAGACTTTTTCCTTAAACTCTTTTGCGAGCGGAAATATTTATAATGTGATATCTCAAAAAATACCTAATTTAACAAAAAAAATTAAAATTGGACCACTGGTTAAGGAAAAAATCTAGAATTTGGCAGCTATTTTTAAAGGTGGCGGCCAAACGACCATGATTTCGATCACGTGAGTAATTTTTTTAATACTCCTATGAGTGCTGAACAAAGCCTCGCACCAAAACTGTTTTATTTAGAAAATACGCTACGGACAATAGGGACTTATTGGAATAAAACCTGACTTTATTTCAGAGTCGACTATATTCTGACAGATTTACAAAGAAAACTGACAGCTGACCTCTCAAAATTAACATACCAAAGTCAAATTTAAAAATAAAGTCGCTAACTTTCATTTAATAAATACAGACACTAATAAATCTGGTTCTTAAATACATAAAGGCCGAATTTTGAAAGAAAGCAGCTGCTTTTTATATGTACATCTGTCACAATACGGACGATTTTAAAATAGGGTCAGGTTTTATTCCAATAAGTGTCTAATGAAAAATGTTGGACTTAAAAAATGCTCTTTTGCTCTGAGGTACAGATATTATTATGAAAAATGCAAAATACAATCTATATCGTATGTTTATCAAAATTTCGCAAACACTACCAAGTAGATTTAAAGATAGGACTCTTAAAACAATTACATATTTTGCAGAAAGTTTTTTGCTATTCTGCAGAGTCCTCATTTCTTTTGCTTCTTAAGAATTTGTCGTCAAATTTTTAGTGGGCTTGGTAACTGGCATCTCGTGTGCAAGTCGTTGATTGGTTATATGCCGTAGATAGGCCTGCCTAGGGCGCCAAAATCAAGATTTAAGGTTATACTCCGAACCGAAATCATTTATTATCAGATTTATTAAAGACTAAACGACTGCGACGCTTATATCTTTGAAACTAACCAAAACTTTGACCCCATCTTTTTTCCGTAAATTTCGTCAGATAATTTTTTTTTCTAATATTTCCACTTGTTATTTTTTTAAATTTTTACCAAAAATGTTCGTAATTTTCGCCTATGGTGCCTTTTTTTTCGATTAATCCATAATTATTTGTCTGCTAATTTTTTTTCGAAAAATACTTGATTTTCCTTAAAAGTTCGCCTGCGGTGCCATTTTTTTTGTACTACAACAACATTTAATTTCAAAAGTCAACCACAAACTTGAACACAGGATCCTTAAAAATCAATTAACATTTTTTTTGTTCTGTCTTTTGGGATAGTTGTTGACTGTCGCTTTCATTAGTTATTATTATTGTCAGTTAATTAACAATTTGACATTATTTATTTACAAAATTTAAAATTGTATTTTAACAAACTGAAATTAAAATATCAAAACGAAAATCCCGTAAAATTTTTCAATGACCAACACTTCTGGCTGATCTTTTTCACTGAAGCAACATACGACGACATCTGTCTGCTTTGTTCCTGCTTAATTAATACTTTTTTGATACCCGTATTAGGGACCTATTGCAATAAAGCCAAGCACAAATTGTACCGGGCACTATATTGACAGTTTCACATTACAAACTGACAGTTGATCTTTCAAAATTGACATACGAAAGTCGAATTTAGAAATCCAGTCATTTATTTTCCATTAATAGTGGCGTCACTATTAATTCCGGCTCTTATAATACACAATGGCCTAATTTTGAAAGAATACAGCTGTTCTTATAATGCGAAACTGTCAATATAGTGCCCGGCACAATTAGTGCCTGGCACTATTGCAATAGGTTCCTATTGAATCGGTCACGTTACGGTTTTCCCGGCACGCCACATTCAGTGGTCACAGTTTACACCGTTTAGTTTGTGTCCTACGAAATTTAATTGAAAGTGTTCGACGAACTCGAACTCAGTTTTTAATTGAAAATGTCTGCCTCCATATAGTATCCTGTGGTCTGTAGTATACTACGTTTAAGTTGAATCGACTATTCCAATTTATTGCGAGATGTAAACATTGAACGGGTGTTGACGGTTCACGGTGCCTAGATAAGACCGGTGTTCGGATCTTATTTTTGAATATGTTGAGTTTTTCACGTCACTGGTGGTCCAGCTGATTTTTGTAAACAAAAGTCAGATATGATATAAACAACTAATATTTTTTGAATTTTTTGAAAACTAAGGCAATTTTCCTACTGTTTTTTAGTATATTCTTATAAAATAATTTTTTTGAGACATAGCAGTCGTTATTTTTTTTAGCCTGCTTCATTTTTCTTTACACAAAAATTAAAATACGAAGAAAATAATGTGTTCGTTTGAGCTTCAAAAGTAATCCGCTAACCTACCCCTTTGTTTACTTCTCAAGTGCTCGATTTACCTTTAACATTAAACGATCACATTCTGTTTGAATTGTATTTTAAGTTTTGTGTAATAAAAAATAAAGCGGGCTAAAAAAATAACGACAGTACGTCTAGAAAATTATATTTTATAAGAATGTACTAAAAAACATTAGGACAATTGCCTTAGTTTTCAAAAAATATTAGTTGTTCAGATCATATCTAATTTTGTTTCCAAAACTCAGCTGGACCACCAGTGACGTGAAATTCGACATACATCAGCGATGCCAGATGTCAAATATAAAATTATTGCACAGCGATGCCAGAATTATCGAATTTTAGGGAAAATTATGGTACAAATTGTTGAAAGCATGAGCCAGTACAAATAAAACCCTAATTCGAATTTATGTTATAATGATGTACATATATGAAAACTTGAAAAAGTATGTAACAAAAAACAAACGACATATTTATATTATTGCGTTTAGTATCTATTAAAGAGAGAGCACTAAATTAATGTATGTTTACGTATGTAAGTAAACCTTTTTGCTTCCATTGATTGTAGCAAGGAATTAGAGACGTCAAAATTACAACATTCGCAGTACTTTTTGAAAACCACAACAGAAACAGAAGCAAAGCAATAACCAGAATAATTACTGGGTATTCCCCGAACTTTTGCATAATTGCATGACAGGCTAACCATTTGCAAATGTATGTAAGAAACCAGCAGAGTTGCCACGAAGGGCAACATTTGTTTATTTATAAGCATATTACTTAAAAGAATATTAGTATTTAGTGTCAAGGTCGGGAATAGGATTTTATCATTTGCTTAATAGTTGTTGAGCAAAATGTTGAATTGATCGAAATTATGGTACAATTATTGACTATGGTACGTTTAAAAAATGATAAAATTTAAGGTAAAAATTATGGTACAATTCCATAATTATGGTACACATACATATAGAAGATTCGAACACTGGTATATTCTAGCCACCGTGTGGACGGTTAACGTCCTCCCACTCCCAAATTACAGATAGTATTGGCTTTCAGAGCGACATCTGGATCAGTTTTTAAGAAATCCCGTAATATCGATTTTCCAGACAAACAAAAGTTGTTGTGGGTGTTTGTGCACCACGCACGGACTTCTTAACTTTAAACTGGGTTGCTGACATATAGTTGAGTAGCTTATAGATCGATTGGTAATAGATCACACAATTTTAAGTCACTGGATGTTTGCCTCCCATTTGAGTAGGAGGGCCTGTGTGACGTCATAAATCCAAGATGGCTTAGATTTACAGAAAATTATTAATACGTTTTTTATTTGCAATTATTGATTTTTTTCCATTGGTGGGTATTGGCATTGAAACACCACGCTTGCCAGGCATATTGGTAAGTTTATATTCAGCCGCCCAATCTGGGACAGACGCTGTTTGCAGCCGCTTATTATGAGTCAGACGATGCTGTGTTTTTTCTTTTTTATTTTCCCCAAAAAAGGGGTTACCACCTACGCTATATGCGCCGTACCGAGGTCCTTCCTCTCCGCCTTTCACACCGGTGTGGTCTTCTCCCGTATCCCTGGGAAAGGGACCCTAGACAGGTGCTAACCCTCCGGGTCAGAGAGTACCTGAAATCTACGGAAGGCAGAGGTCGATTCATTTTCCCTGATAGACATCTTATGAGGTCTACCCGTACTCCAATGCAATTAATACAGTGAAGAAATTAGCTTTATATCTCAAGAACTAACAAAGATATACATTTTTTTTAAACAAAAAAATAGTAACTTTTTTTAGCCAAAAAAAACATTTAAGAATGATGTTTTACACTACCCTGCCATGTTTTTTCACAAACTTTTGCTTTTATCTTTTGCCACATGAACTTTAGAGAAAAATTGTATTTTATAGGTTATGATTTATATGTAATACAGCAACAGTTTATGTTCGGGGTGGACAAGGTGGGCAGTCCTAAATTCAGAAATCCAAGGGTGGACTGTATAAGATAAGGGAAACTGGTTCGGAAACTCTTCAACAACCGTCAATCCTACTCCCGTGGATATCTCGACTATTTGGTGATGTATGCTGCCGTAATTGGCAATAATGAATGATGTGCCGTATAGCACTTATAAATGGTATAAAATTTTATATGAAAAATTGAGAAAACTCGCGAAGAAAAAAAGTACACTCGACTTACCTTTAATTCTGCTAGGGAACACCGGGTAAAAGAGAAAATCCGTGTAGATTTGGCACTTTCACTAATTTTCTTGGAGTAATCCGTAGTTTTTCTTAAGAGAATTGTAATTTTCACATGTAGGAAAATTAATTAGGTTCACAGGTGGCATTGGCGATACCGCTCGTCGACGTTATTGCGGGCGATGAAGGGGTCGACCTCTCCGCGCAGTGGGGAGAGGTTCGCGCGCTGCCTGTCCTTTTCGCCTGGCGCGCACTGCTTTATAGGAAGGTAAAGGGAGGGTACCAAGGAAGAAAAGGGCTCAAAGGATGTAGGGTAATTGTAGAAAAATTGGGATAAACACTAAAAGCTTATCGAGTGTAAAATTAATGAAATTAAGTAAACTTGCAGTGCAAGCAAAAGTAAAAATAAAAAGCTTAAAATAAAAAAGAAAGTAAAAAAAACTATTTTCTAATTGCAAAAGTGGAATAGAGGCGGGAACAAACCAATTTAATTGTCGTTTTAATAAACTTTGTATTTCAAGAACAAAAAAAGATATTGTAATTTTTTTAAATATTAAAAAAATTTAAAAATACAAAATTGATTAGGAAAGTTTAACAGTACCCTCGGTCGATTGGGGATGGATCAATAAATTTTAAGTCACTGGATGTTTGCCTCAAATTTGGATAGAAGGGCCTATATATCTATAAAGAAATTAGTTTGGGAAGGTATCAGATCCGTCATGGATTTGCATGATTTTTGCATATTGCATTTGTATTTACAAGATAATAACATTAATCATTAAAAAATAGCAACAATAATTACTAAATAAAATAACTTAATTGTTTTTAATAAACTAGGTTTAAAATTACATAATTAATTTTGAATAACATAAAAAAATTAGTTTTATATCTTAAATCTAATAATTGATGTCCTCTTGTAAACCAAAAACACATATACAGCTTTGCTGCGAAACTAATTAAATGTAGCCTTCCTACTTAAATTTGAGGCAAACACTTGGCGACTTAATATTGAGTGATCCATCACCAATCGACCGAGGCACATAAGGACAAATAGCTACATTAGGGCGCCAATAATAGTAAAACCAATTTAGTTCAAACCAACGAGATTAAATAGAAGGGAGGCGTCATGCCTGTTTTTAAAACGGTTTCACTTTTCACTTGTATGTGCTAGGTTTACGTCAAGTCAGCTGTTCGAGTTTCGGTTCGGTTTTTGTTGGGTTTTAGTAATTTAGTTGAACTATTTTGGATATTTTTGACGAAAATTGTGAAGTTTAAGAATGGCTTGATATGAAGAAGAAGGCTGTAGAAGTTGACAAGGCGTGGATAAATAAATAATTAGTGGAATACCATTTCATATGAAATTGTATACATAATACTGGCCCGTACTATATAATTTCATATATTTTTTTAATGGTACAATTAGTATTGCAGGTAGGTATAAATTATAAAAAATAAGAATATCATATATACAAGGTGTCCCGGAACTAATGGTATATAATAAAACTGTAGATTCCTTGGATCAAAATATTACGAATTGGGTTTACTTGCCTTAGTACAAGTGAGTTGATATTAATCAAGATACACGGCGTTAAACTTTATTTTTCATTTAATTTTTCTTTAATATCTTTTTTACAAATCAATATATTTGCAAAAAAATTGGAATTTTTTTGGGATGAGCAATTCGTTTTCGGCAAAAAAATTATGGTACATAATACAGGGTGTTCTCTGGGTCACATTAAAATCGCTGTAATTTTTTTGTGTCTAGGTGTATACCAGTTTTTATTTATAATATGATTTTTGCCTTCATTTTTATATTAAAAAATTATACTTTTTAATGTCGCTTCGAGCAACAGCTGTCGAGATTTTTGCATTTCAAAGTATTTATTGCATGGGTGAAAATTTTGTGACATGTTTCACTCACATCTTCCTTCCTTAATAACTTTTTTACAATTAACATTGAAAATTTGGTAGTAATTTTTTTGTAACAAGCGATTCGATTTCCGTAGAAATGTTGGTGTAACTTGTACAAGGTGTTCTCTGGGTTCCTAGCCTTACATTTAAATAAGTGTAACTTCTTTGTGCCTCGGCGTATACTAGTTTTTTTTTTAAATATTATTTTCCCCATTATTTGTATGTAAAAAAGGTAAATAAATTTGTCGCCCCGAGCAACGGTTCTCAAGATATTTGCATTTAAAGATTTTATTGCATTTTTGCAAATTTTGTTATTTTACCTATTATTTTCTTTAATAACTTTTGACCCATGCAATAAAAACTTAAAATGCAAAAATCTCAAAAACTGTTGCCCTGAGCCGCATAAAAATAGTATAACTTTTTTACATAATACCAAGGCACAAAAAGTTACACCGATTTTAATGTAATGGTAGTAATCCAGAGAACACGCTGTACAATATACACCAAATTTTTTATCAAAATGGAATCGCTCTATTCAAAAAAACTGTTATGGCTATATTATATACTAAGGGATAAGCTGGGGACTTTTTATTTCAAGGCGAAAAGTTTGTACAATTGTCAAGGGTTAAAAAGGCAATTAACAAAATTTTTTGGACTTTTTTGAAGTTTTTAGGTGTTCGTAGTTTTTCTCAGGGCTTTATCCTTTTTATCTTTGATCTGTCACTTTTTATCTTTAATTTTTACTTTTTATTTCCAAAACGGTCCCTTTTAATTCCTGTTTTTTTTTCTTTCTACCTCTGATCTATCACTGTTCATTCCTGATTTTTAATTTTTTTCATACTTTTATCATATTTCAAGGTAAGTAGGTACTTATGGCACCATTGGCACCGCAGGCAAAAAATTCTGCAGGTTCGTTGTTCAGGGTAAATATATTCCAGTATGACTAAGTGGTACAATTTTAATAATAATAATAATACTAAAAAAGACGCTTTCATGTTTTACCTATTTAGCGTATATAGAAAAAATTCTTGGCGGGAGGCATTTGCTCCTAGTCCCCCACTCTGGACTCACCGCTGCAAGTGATTCTTTTTTGGTAGCTTTTTAATATTTGTTATTCATAATTAAGCTTATTATTGTTGTTATATTGCAAACCTTCCAGGAACGGAGAAAATTTTATATTTAGTAATTTATATCTAGATATTTTGGCACTCTTGTCCATCCCTCCATTTAATAAAGCTTATTTTATATGTAGGAATCTCTTTCATACACATTTCAATGCCCAATTTGTTAATAGCGATGCCCTATTAAACAGGAAATTACTGTAGTCCGGCCCTGGGCTCAGCGCGATGTAGGTTCGGTTCGATCTGCCTAGTGCAACCACTTTTGCTAGGCAGATCGAATTGATGCAGCGCATCCTTCTAATTCAACATCGTTGGTTCAAACTAATCCCACTTATCTTTAAAATCTTACCTATAGATCAGGCTTAAGGACAATAGAGACTTATTGGAATAAAACCTGACTTTATTCTAGACTCGACTTTATTCTGACACATTTGCAGAGAAAACTAACAGCTGACTTCTCAAAATTGACATATCAAAGCCCAATTTAATAATACAGTCGCTAACTTCCATTTAATAAATACCGACACTAATAAATCCGGTTTTTAAATACACAAAGGCCGAATTTTGAAGCAGAGCAGCTGCTTTTTATATGCAAATCTGTCACCATAGGGTCGTTGTTTAAATAAGGTCAGGTTTTATTCCAATAAGTCCCTAATATATGAGTTTTATTTTTTAAACCCACCCAAATGTATTAGCATTAGCGCAAAGTTGGCTTTGCTTACACGCTGCCTATTAAATTAGGTGTTTTTAAAACTGTGATAGAAAAACTTTTATTTGTTATTTGTTGTCAGACGTCAAATTTAGACGGTGTCAATATGGATATTAAGGCAGCAGGTAGGTACTTTATTTTGCCATAATTGTTAACAAACCAGGTTTGGTTTTATTTTACTTGGCTCCGTATATTTGTTTTCATACCCATTTCTGTTTCAAATCTTGCGACTGGACTGGAAACTTGTTATTTGTATTGAGTTTGGGTGACAATATAACGTTGAATTTTTTCTATTAAAAAACAAAAATTTCGGTTCTAAAATGGCGGACATGTTTATTTGTAAACCAATTTGCCTCAAATTCAAAAACTTGCACTGCTTAAGGTCACTCAATAAAATTTTTGGTTCCTTAAAACATTAAAATGGCTGATTCAAAATGTCGGACTTTCTAATTTATGAGATGTATCAGGAACTACAGCACCGGCAAGCAAGAGGAGACTATTCAATAGCTCCAGTAAAAGAAAAAAAAGTAAAATAACAACTCAGTTTTATGATGAAATAAGTCTCGTTATTGATCAACTAACGAAGGTGTGGAGGCAATTTATTTTTTAAATCTGAGTTTGTTTCCAAAATATCCGGTATCGAGAAAGGATTAATAGAAAGATTTGCAAATATACTTTCCATCACTTCTTGTGGGCATTACATCAATCAGGAAAAATTTTAAAAGTATGGTTTTGAAACAGCAGAAATAGCAATTGTCCTTTATGGATGATATAAAATGAGTGCTAGCGTTCATCCAACTATTGCTGCATGGGCTGATATAATAAAATCGCTACCTTTGCCAGTAGGGCTACTGTCAGAAAAAGAGTATAAGAAGTTTCGACAATATTACTCTAGGAAAACCTGAAGAATTAACACTAATACCGATATATTTAACTGGATACTAGTATCCTCTAAGCCTATTGTGACCAATAAGCGAGAAAAAAACAAGAAAAATAATTAAAAAGAGTGGTGTTAAGTATGCCAAGGCTGCCAATCCTTCATGGTGGAGATAAGAAAGGTAATGAAGATGGTAACGATAAGGATGATGATGATGATATGAATAATGAAGAAGATGCAGATACCGTAGATATATATAAGTATGCAATTGGTTTCTTTAATTAAAATACGTAACCTCAAATAATAAGTATTAAATGTACTCCTCATAAGCAAGTTTTTGAATTTGAGGCAAATTGGTTTTACAAATAAACATGTCCGCCATTTTAAATCCGACATTTTTGTTTTTTAATAAAATAAAATTCAAAGTTATATTGTCACCCAAACAAAGTTTCCAGTATCTGAAATAGCTGTCGCAAGATTTGAAACAGAAATGGGTATGGAAACAAGTATACGAAGCCAAGTAAAATAAAACCATTTAAAAAAAGAGGGGGAAAGAGGTGGACGTAAATTATACTTTTTTAAATTGGCTATAAGATATGTTTATCAGGTAGCAAAGAAATATCGGTGTACTCGGCGAAACTTTTTTTATAACTCTAGCTAACTTAAAAATTAATATTTTTTTAATCAAAAATACTTTCTCTCACCTACCTACCTTAATATCCATATTGACATAGTCTAAATTTGACGTCTGACAACAAATAACAAATAAAAGTTTTTCTATTACAGTTTTAAAAACACCTAATTTAATAAGCAGCGTGTAAGCAAAGCCAACTTTGCGTTGGGTGGGTTTAAAAAATAAAACTCTTATATTGTCTTAAGGCCTGATCTATATGTAACATTTTAAAGATAAGTGTGATTAGTTTGAACTAAATTGGTTTTACTATTATTGGCGCCCTAATGTAGCTATTTGTCCTTATGTGCCTCGGTCGATTGGTGATGGATCACTCAATATTAAGTCGCCAAGTGTTTGCCTCAAATTTGAGTAGGAAGGCTACATTTAATTAGTTTCGCAGCAAATCTGTATATGTGTTTTTTTGTTTACAAGAGGACACCAATTATTAGATTAAGATAAGCATTTCTGATCCTATTATCACATAAAATCAAATGTTAGATTTTTGGCGCCGTAAATTGTGATTCTGTCCTTATGTGCGAGGGTAGTCTTAAACTTTCTTCATCAATTTTGATTTTTTATAATTTTTTACATCGCTCTTAGTCCAGTGATCCATAACCAATCGATTTGGGGTAGTCTAAAACTTCCCTCCCAATTTTTTTTTTGGTAAAAAATATTACTAGTTTTTAATATTTCTTAAAAAATTCATATCTTAGTTTTTAAGATATAAAGCTAATTTCTTCTCTAACTTAATTGCTGATCTACTGCAAACGAAAAACGTATTATGATGTCTCACTGGCCTTCATGAGAGCTGGTCATAAAACCAAGATGGCGGCTTTTTCATGTATTTTCACAAACTTTGGCTTAGAACTTTTGCTAAGTTAGTTTTACAGAAAAACTGTGAATATATTTTTTATTGGCAATAGAACACCAATTAACCTGGTGTAAAAATTGGGTCGATATCTTAAAAACTAACAATGATTTTAATTTAATTTGACCATAAGCCACTCAACTAAGAAGTCCATGGCTCCACCTATAGTAAGCCTGAGAATTTAAACCTCTGCGACTGATTAAAATATTCCTGCTGTAACTAACGCGTTGACGTTTGTATCTTATTACGGTATATTCACTATTTTAAGTCGTCAACTACCCAGTCCAATGAACGTCCATTTTAGGTTCATTGTTGGTCTAGGACGTCCATGGCATTAAATTGACGTCCAATGGATGTTTTTGTGTAGTCTGGGTAGTGGGTTAGAAAAGTTATTTGGGAATTGAACATGTTTATGGAGATGACTCTGAATAGTTTGCGATAGACATAAACCAGGTTATTTTAATATTAAAACAGCTATTTTAAAGTTAGCTTCGAAAGAAAACCTTTCTCGTAAAATTCCTTATTGATGTCTTAAAATCGTTGTTTTCTTATTCCTGCTCCTGCAATAAAAAATAAACTAAAAAGTACCTGAAAAAAAAACACAGAATTTACGGTTTGGTGGTCTTTTCTTTTTTGTGAAGCGGGGTAACCGATGGAGATCGTTCAATTTCGGGTGTGACGGTTTCGCAGTTTGAACTGCATGGAGTCAAAATGGTTGGGATGAGACTGGCTACCTCAGGACTGCCAGGACCTACCGTCTCTTCGTATACCCGTTCCTGAAAATAAATTCTGGGTTATTCTCAAATTAATCTGCACAATGGTGTCATATGCAGATACGTAATATTCCAATACTCCCTGTTACCTATTTACACAATGGTTGGCTTTGATGCAAACATTCAGAAGGTATGAAAAATGCACAGATACCAACTTTACATAGATAGAGTTTTGATCAACTGTACAGCGTGTCCCATTTTCGATGGGATTAAATGGGAAACTCGGTTATTATTAAAGATATTGATATTCTGATTGCACCTTACCGTGCTCTTTTTTTAAACTCTTAAAAATGGTGTAATCAGATTTTTGCTATACCTTGTAGTTTCGCTAATACAGGAAGTTCTTGAAAAAAATGCTTTTTTAATAATCCCTTATATCTCGCTTATTTTAAAATAATTAAATACGGACCTGTATTTTTTTATCATTATTTTGATTGGCTTCAACCTATTATTATCACAAAATAATAAAAATCTGATAATTTTTTTGTTTTAAGATTTTAAAAAAATCTTTACTATTTTTAAAAAAAATTTAGTCTGAACCTGAAAATTTCCAACATAAATATAGATTAAAAATTGCTATTTGAACGATTTTTAGTTTAACTGTTTTGATTCTTAGCAAATTAAAATGGTTTTACGTTAATTTAAGGATTTATTTGAAACAAAGTCTACGATAAATACAAAAAAAATAACGAATTACAAAAAAAATAACTAATTTTTCTTTAATGGTATAAATGTTCAAACTGATTGCCATTATGTGTGAGACATTGCTGGCATTTTTGAGCAATTTTTCTTAACGCATTTTGCTTAATAATATTTCTGCCGTTTAAATATTGGGATTTTGTTGTTTGAATAAAGCAGTCAAAAATATTACGTTTTTCAAAATCTGGATATGGTCGATTTCTAGCCATTTTAGAATAATTTTGAGTGAGCTATTCACAAAAATGACACGTAAAATAATAATGTCAATTCCACGCTTTTGTTTTTCCATGTTGAAGTAAATTTCATGAGTTGCTGTGCTACCATCAAATAATTTGGTTTTTTACTTCATTTATAAATCTCTTAATTAACGTTTCAAAACAGATAAACTAAAAATCGTCCAACTAGTGTGTCTTGCAATTTTTAATTTATATTTACGTTGGAACTTTCCAGGATTGGACTAACATTTTTTAAAAAATATTATATATTTTTTTTAGTCTTAAAACAATGTTTTATATGTTTTATTATTTTAAGATAATAATAGCATGAAATCAATAAAAATAGTAATAAAAAAAATCCAGGTCCGTATTTAATTTTTTTATGATAAATACCATATCTCACAAACTAAAGAATATTTTAAAAAATTGACCACAATTATTTTGCTCTAAAAAAGTTGCCACAGAAAGGTTTTTACAGAATAAAAATATCTTGCAAAATAAGAGAGATACAAGGAATTATTAAAAATGCAATTTTTTCAAAAACTCCTTGTATTAGCGAAACCATGGGGTATAGCAAAAATCTGATTATACTGTTACAAATTTAAGTTATTTAAATTTTATAATTGGAATTTATTTAGGTTTAGTGTAGTATTAGGTTGATTTATCTTAAGGTTGTATTCTTAGTCTAGGTTTTAGTTGCGTTATCTGTGACTTGCGGTCGTAATAATACGAGAACTTTCCGGACGTCGAAGGCTGCCGGAAAGTTCGAGAGAGATGGACGATCCTATATATATAGGGCCGGGGTCGCGCACCAGGCAGTCAGTCAGAGATAACCAATGGTAGTGATCGCGAAGTTAATAGGCGGATTAAAGTAGTGAATTATTCGCAAGTTATTAGTAAGTTTAAGTGCGTATTTTTGTACATAATTTGTCGAAATAAATTGACGTATCGTTTTCAACAATTGCGAGTTTTAATTTGTCGTTGTGAACCCGTAACAATTGGTGTCAGAAGTGGGATTAAAAGAAATAAATAGTGCAAAGACTATCCTTACACAGTACCACCGGCTAAGACAATTAAAAAGAAGAACAGTAAGTGATTTTGCCAGAATATTCGGAACTGAATAGTGCAAAGACTACCCTTACATATTACCACCGGATAGGACAATTGGACAGAAAAACAGTAAGTGATTTTTCCAGAATATTCGAAGAAGTTCGATATTGTTTTATTCAAAAACTAAAAGAGATATTTAAGAACCGACTTCGACATTAACTTTACAGTCCAAAAATTGATAATTAGAGAGATTTTCTAGAATATTCTATAACATTCTACGACGTTCTATTTAAAAACTAGAACAGATATACAAATACCGACTTCGACATTAGATTCGTAATTTTAAAAGTAAGAATCAGAAAGAATTTCTAGAACATTCCATCACTTTCTACGACGCTCTATTCGAAAATCAGAAGAAATATCCAAAAAAGAGACTTCGACATTAGCTTAGTAATTTCAAAAGTAAGAACTAAAAAGAATTTCTAGAAGATTCCATAACATTCTACGACGTTCTATTCAAAAACTAGAAGAGATATACAAATACCGACTTCGACAGTAGCTTAGTTATTTTAAAAGTAAGAATTAGAAATTATTTCTAGAATATTCCATAACATTCTACGACGGTCTATTCGAGAACCAAAAGAGATAATCAAAAAGTGACTTCTACATTTGCCTAGTAGCAGAAAGAGTAGCATTTACCAGTATATTCCAGAACATTCCATTAGGTTCTATTTAAGAATTGGAAGAGATATTGAAAAACCGACTTCGACATTCACTTTATAGCACTAAAATAGACGTTTTAAGTGATTTATCAGGAAGTTGATGCTTACTAGACAAGGATCGGCAAAGATGGAAGATCTAACTAAAATGATGCAGGCTCTAGCAGCTCAAATGGCTCAAAACCAGAACGATATAAGACAGACCATTGAGCAAAATCAGGACAATATGAGACAGACCATTGAACAAAACCAGGGCGATATGAAACGGACCATGGACGACATGAAGCAGACCATGGAACAAAACCAGAACGACATGAAACAGACATTTCAGCAAAGATTAGATGGCATTCAAGAAAACTTCGATCAAATAAAGAGCAACTCTGAACAGCTGAGAGAGGAGTTCAAGATAGCAACCGAAGACCTTAAGGAAGACATAACTCATAGAATGCAGAATGTAGAAGAAAAAGTGGAGACCAAACTACAGAATGTTAGAGAAGAAGTTTTTCAAACCATGGAAGAAAAATTCCAGGACGTGTCAAAACAGCTTAGACAGCTCCAAAAAGAACACAACAAAATGAAAGCTCAGGGATGTGTTGTGAATTCCAACCAAAACATTAAGCCTCCAAATTTTGATGGTACGTCTTCCTGGTCTATCTACAAACAACTATTTGAAGCCGCCGCCGCTGCAAATGGTTGGAATGATGAGGAAAAAGCTAGAGCATTGTTAGTAGCTCTACGAGAACCTGCTCTGGGACTTTTACGGTCCATTCCAGTCGAACAAAAACAGAATTATAACGCTTTAGTGGCAGCGTTAGAAAGAAGATATGGAGATGAACATTTACGAAATTTGCATTGGTCAGAATTAAATATTCGCCAACAAAGAGCAGGGGAGTCATTACAAGAGTATGAAGCGGATATCAGGAGGCTGATGTACTTGGCTTACCCAGAAATGCCAGAAAATTACAGAGATCCCTTTACGGTAGATCGCTTTATTAACGGCTTGCGAGACACGGACTTAGCAAAGTTACTTCGTCGAGAACGCTTCCATAACAGCAGTGAAGTGTTGATTCGAGCCCTTGAAATTGAATCATCAAATAATATGTCCAGGCCAAAAGTAAGAGCTGTTTCAATTCAGGAGGGAGAAGAAATGAGCACTGGAGAGGAGGTCAAATTAAAAACGCTAAACCAACTGTTTCAGTCACTGATAGAGAAGATTGATTCTTTGAAAGAAAGCAAAATTGCAACGAGATATAAAATTCGACCAACAGAAAAGAAAATAACACTTAAGACTGTGACTGGAGAATCCGCCGACGTGTTGGGGCAGACAGACATAGACCTACAGCTGGGGAGGTTGAAGATTCGCCACTCGGTATTAGTTGCAGACATAGAAGACGAATTTATCTTGGGAATGGACCTGATAAGTAAACATGGATTTGCGTTTGATAATAAACTTAATACCCTAAGATTTGGGAACGAAGAGTTCATTTTGTCAAATAGTCACATCAATAAAGAACCAATAAAGGTGGTGGCAGTATGCACAACAAGACTAGTCGGTAACAGTGAGACCATAATTTTTGGGAGGCTGGAAAGTAAAACATCAAGCTGCGTCGGACTCATAAGCCAACAAAAGACACCCAACACCTACCTCGTTGCAAAATCACTAGTTAAAACCGATAAAGACATCCCGATTAGAGTCGCCAATATTTTCCCAAATAGTGTCAAAATTAATAAGGGGGAGGTGGTAGCATTATTTGAACCAGTACAGAAAGTAACAAGATGTGAAGAGCCAACTTCCGAGGATACAAGCAAGTTACCAATGGAGGTACTTCAGCAATTTGAGACAACTTGGCAACATCTCACTCCAGAAGAATTTAGTAAAGCGAGAGAGTTTATAGAAGAACAAAGTAATATCTTCGAAACTAGGAGTAGTTCGGGACGCACAAACCTTATTCAACATGCTATCAACACTGGCGATGCCCAACCGATAAGACAGCCCCCAAGAAGACTACCAATGGCCAAGCAAGAAGAAGTTCACAATCTCATTAATAAAATGCTCAGCGACGGTGTTATTGAAGAGTCATCAAGTCCTTGGTCATCTCCTGTGGTGTTGGTCACTAAAAAGGATGGAAGTACTAGATTTTGTGTCGACTACAGGAAACTTAACGATGTGACCAAGAAAGATAGTTACCCACTGCCAAGAATAGACGACACATTAACAACGTTGGCAGGATCATATTGGTTTTCTACTCTTGACCTGAAAAGTGGGTATTGGCAAGTAGGAATCTTTGAAGGAGATAAAGAGAAGACTGCATTCTCTGCTGGAAGTGGACTTTATCAGTTTAATGTGATGCCATTTGGCCTGTGCAATGCCCCAGCTACATTTGAAAGACTAATGGAAGTCGTTCTACGAGGCCTTACTTGGAAAACCTGCCTAGTCTATTTGGATGATGTCATAGTAATGGGGAAATCATTCCAAGATCATCTAGATAATTTACGAGAAGTATTCTCAAGAATCAGGAACGCAAATCTTAAATTGAACTCAAAGAAATGTTTTCTGTTCCAAGAAAAAGTTGAGTTCCTGGGTCACGTCGTTTCCCGAGAAGGCATCCATACCGCCGAAAAGAAGTTACAAGCAATAAAAGAATGGCCTTAACCTCGTGACAAACATGAATTGAGAAGCTTTTTGGGTCTGTGTACATACTACAGACGATTTGTAGAAGGATTCGCCAAAATAGCGTCTCCATTACATAGACTTACAGAAGATAAAGCTTCTTACAGATGGAATACTGAATGTGACCAAGCATTTAGAAGACTAAAGGCAGCATTATGTTCTAGTCCGATTCTTGCATATCCCATTCCCAAAGGTAAATTCATATTAGATACTGATGCGAGCAATGATGGCATAGGAGCAGTACTCTCCCAAGTTCAAGATGGAGAAGAACGGGTCATCGAATTTTTCAGCAAAAAGCTATCCAAACCAGAGAGAAATTATTGTGTTACCAGAAAGGAGCTCCTAGCCATCATTAAATCCGTAGATCACTTTCACAAATATCTCTATGGACAAGAGTTTCTGATTAGAACGGATCATGCTGCGTTACAGTGGCTCATGAAAATGAAACAACCTGAGGGGCAAGTCGCGAGATGGATAGAAAAGCTACAACAATACCATTATCAAATTAAGCACCGAGCGGGAAGGGTGCATAATAATGCGGATGCATTGTCCAGAAGACCTTGCCCTGAGGATTGTAAACATTGCAGGAAAATTGACCAGAAAGAAGGAATTACCTACGTGCGCCAGATAAAGTTAGAACCAGATGAAGAATGGATGTCGGCCTCGATTAGAACCACACAACTTAACGACAAAGATGTAGGACCTATCTTGCGATTGAAAGAAGATAACAAGCCACGACCATCATGGCAAGATATCGCAAACCAAGGAGTGATATTCAAATCACTGTGGGCACAATGGGATTCACTGATAGTAGAGGAAAACATCCTTAAACGTGCCTGGGAAAGTGCCGATGGCCTTACTGTGGTTAACCAGGTAGTGGTTCCTAGGAGCATGGTAGACAATATAGTGGCCGAGTGCCATGGTGGAAAATCAGGCGCGCACCTAGGCATAAATAAAACCATGGACAAAATTCGAAACCGATTTTATTGGGTCAATTACTTTCAAGATGTGAAAAACTGGTGCCGCCGATGTTCGACTTGTGCAGCCAGCCAAGGTTCCAAAACAAGGTCCAGAGGTCAAATGAAACAATATAACGTAGGTCTGCCATTCGAACGCATTGCTATTGATGTGGCCGGATCATTTCCAGAAACTAAAAAGGGCAACAAATACATCCTTGTTGTCATGGATTACTTTAGCAAATGGCCAGAAGTTTTTGCTTTGCCTAACCAAGAGGCCGCTACAGTTGCAGAAGTTCTGGTAAATGATGTTTTCAGCCGATTTGGCATTCCTTTGGAACTACATTCAGATCAAGGAAGAAACTTTGAATCAAAGCTCTTCCAGAATCTCTGTGACCTTTTAGGAATACATAAAACACGGACTACGGCTTTACATCCTCAGTCAGATGGCATGGTTGAAAGATTTAATAAAACAATAGAAGAACATCTGTGCAAAGTTGTTGATGAGCACCAAACATATTGGGACCAATATATTCCATTGTTTTTGATGGCCTATAGAACCGCCATTCACAATACGACAGGAGCTACTCCATCTAGTATCCTGTTTGGTAGAGAACTGCGTTTACCATGTGATATCATGTTTGGTTCACCTGAAGAAGAACACTTAGAGGTTAATGACTATGTCGAACGTTTAAGGCAAAAGCTGCACGATATCCATGAAATGGTTAGAGAGCGAATAGAAATAGCCAGTGACCGCATGAAAGCGAGATATGACCTGAAAGCAAACTCTTCAGGGTTCAAAGAGAATGATCAAGACTGGCTATACAATCCTCAACGCAAGAAAGGAAGATCACCTAAGTTGACACCACCATGGGAAGGGCCTTATAAAGTTGTTAAGAGAATTAATGATGTAGTCTACCGAATCCAGAGAAGCCCGAAGTCCAAGATGAAAGTTGTTCATCTAGACAGATTAAAACCTTACCTGGGAAATGTTGATCGAGACGATCAAACCTGAAGAGGAGGATAGTGTTACAAATTTAAGTTATTTAAATTTTATAATTGGAATTTATTTAGGTTTAGTGTAGTATTAGGTTGATTTATCTTAAGGTTGTATTCTTAGTCTAGGTTTTAGTTGCGTTATCTGTGACTTGCGGTCGTAATAATACGAGAACTTTCCGGACGTCGAAGGCTGCCGGAAAGTTCGAGAGAGATGGACGATCCTATATATATAGGGCCGGGGTCGCGCACCAGGCAGTCAGTCAGAGATAACCAATGGTAGTGATCGCGAAGTTAATAGGCGGATTAAAGTAGTGAATTATTCGCAAGTTATTAGTAAGTTTAAGTGCGTATTTTTGTACATAATTTGTCGAAATAAATTGACGTATCGTTTTCAACAATTGCGAGTTTTAATTTGTCGTTGTGAACCCGTAACAATACCATTCTTAAGGGCTCAAAAAAAGAGCACGATAAAGTGCAATCAGAAAATCGATATCTGTAATAATAACCGAGTTCCATTTAATCCCATCCCAATTCCATTTAATCCCATCGAAAATGGGACACGCTGTACGCCGATAATTTGACGTAACGAATACAAGAATAAAATAATATTCATGCCTAAAAGTACCAATCAGGACATTTTATCTTAAGGACCGCAAAAAGGATAGACTTATACCCATTGATATTGCTATTTCAAATATGTTTGCATTCTGCATCGTAAGGTACCGTAGGTATTGCAATAACACGTACTATATGGAAATTATATGCATATGTCTTTGAAAGCAACCAATCAGGTCTTTTTTGCTTAAAGACCGCAAGGCCCTCATGTTTGCATCATTAATGGGCAGTTACCGTGGGCATTGGAATATTATGTATATGGTCTTATGTAGCTATCAATATAAGAATTAGCATAAAAAATTTTGTCATAAATGTAAATGACACAAAATATTAAAAAGTTGTAAACAACACCTGGTTTTGTGAATAGGGTTGTGGTATCGATACCCGATACTATTATAGTATCGATATGTCGCTTAAAAAATATCGATTCCAACGTACCGATATATTTAAGGTATCGATGCATAGAACAGAATATCGCATCGCGCTTGAATCGCTAGAGATAACCGTTCTCAAATGTGATGTGTTACCTAAAGAAAAATTTTTCTAAACGATGACGGCCACACTATTTTCGGCAACGGCCAAACGGGTTCCCTGTTATTTTCAGAATCGCAATAAAAATATATTTTTTTTTAAACCAACAGAAACAAATATTCCGAGGGAAAATACCCCTACCGGCATTGAATTATACTGATAGTTTAATGCTTTCGTTGAGAACTTGTTAAAACTGTTTGGTTTTCACTATCGCCAACGTTGATCACAGGGATACGAGTGATCCCCGTCTGGAACACGTCCTGATAGTCAGGAACAAGTGATCCATGCCAATCCACGACCGGACCGGTTTCGACCTTTTGGCCCATCCTCAGGTGAATGTAGGCGATAGCTCCGTGTAGAGCATAAGTTTTTTGAAACCAACAGAAACAACTACTCCGAGGGAAAATACCCCTACCGGCATTGAATTATACTGATGGCTTAATGCTTTCGTTGGGAACTTGTTAAAACTGTTTGGTTTCCACTATCTCCAACGTCGATCACTAGGATACGAGTGATCCCCGTCTGGAACACGTCCTGATAGTCAGGAACAAGTGATCCATGCCAATCTACGACCGGACCGGTTTCGTCCTTTTGGGCCATCCTCAGGTGAATGTAGGCGATAGCTTCGTGTAGAGCATAAGTTTTTTGAAACCAACAGAAACAACTACTCCGAGGGAAAATACCCCTACCGGCATTGAATTATACTGATGGCTTAATGCTTTCGTTGGGAACTTGTTAAAACTGTTTGGTTTCCACTATCTCCAACGTCGATCACTGGGATACGAGTGATCCCCGTATAGAACACGTCCTGATAGTCAGGAACAAGTGATCCATGCCAATCCACGACCGGACCGGTTTCGACCTTTTGGGCCATCCTCAGGTGAATGTAGGCGATAGCTCCGTGTAGAGCATAAGTTTTTTGAAACCAACAGAAACAACTACTCCGAGGGAAAATACCCCTACCGGCATTGAATTATACTGATGGCTTAAAGCTTTCGTTGAGAACTTGTTAAAACTGTTTGGTTTCCACTATCTCCAACGTCGATCACTGGGATACGAGTGATCCCCGTCTGGGACACGTCCTGATAGTCAAGAACAAGTGATCCATGCCAATCCACAAGCGGACCGGTTTCGACCTTTTGGGCCATCCTCAGGTGAATTTAGGGGATAGCTCCGTGTAGAGCATAAGTTTCCAGACGGGGATCACTCGTATCCCTGTGATCGATGTTGGAAATAGTGAAAACCAAACAGTTTTAACAAGTTCCCAACGAAAGCATTAAGCCATCAGTATAATTCAATGCCGATAGGGGTATTTTCCCTCGGAGTAGTTGTTTCTGTTGGTTTCAAAAAACTTACGAATTCTTCTTCGATTTGATCTTCGATGTGTATGCTAGTGTATGCCCGCAGTAAGAAAAACGATAACTGCAGTGGACTGTATATATTTTAATTAATAAAGGCGCGAACAAACATAAATATATTGATACGAAATCACGAAATAATCAAAAGGTCCATAGTTAATTGCTGGTACCACACAACGGAAATTAGAAACAAAGTACTCACCAGTTTGCAGCCAATTTCTCCACGTTCCTGGGGCCCCAGTCCGGATCTAATGATGGCACCACGTAGCTGAAGGGCTGAAGTTTCTAGTTCTATGCTTCAGCACACCAAAATCGAGCACTTTCAAGTGTAGAATATTGCAATAGTTGGAGAAAGTAAATTAACACGCCATTTTCTCGAGGCGGTCGAAAAGGATCTCCCTGATTCTTGGTGCGCATGTCCAAATGCGCGAAAATTGTACTCTGTCCGTCATCCAATTGTGTGGTTTTAAAAAGTAAAAACAACCGCGAAATTTAGCGGGAGCTAACATAACTGCCCTCCAAAACACACAATTTTAGAATATCAACCGGACAGATATAGATATAAGAAAAAATGATCGACCGATAAATATAAATGAATGAAAAACAGAAAAGTAGCGTAAGTTTATGTAGAGATAACGAAAACCCGAAAAAGGCAAAACAAACAAACAAAAAATTTAAAAAAAATAAAAATAAAGAAAAACTTATTGTAATACCCGGTAATAGGTAGAAAAATTAAAATTAGTTTTAATTCGGCAAGAGGCACAGTTTTACAACTGGCCGCTTGTAAACACCGGTAGCCGTTCGTACCGTCGCTACACGCACTTGACCGTCTCCGCCAGGATGCAATTCGAGAACCCGACCGACTGGCCATTTCAAAGGTGATTGGATGTGATCACTCGTTATGATAACCAAATCATTTAATTTGATATTTGGGAACGAATCAGCCCACTTGTGTCGCTGTTGTAGCGTATGCAAATACTCTACAGAATACCGTTTTCAAAAATCATTATGTAGTTTTTGGATTAGTTGCCACCACGAGAGCCGATTTAGGGGAACCTCGGACAAATCTGACTCCGGAATTTCTGAATTAAGGGGTTCAAGGGTCAAAAAATGCCCAGGGGTAAGAGGTTGAAGATCGTGTGGGTCTGAAGAGGCAGGAGATAAAGGGCGACTATTAAGTACAGCTTCTATGCGACATGTAAGGGTGGACATTTCCATGATGGACAACTTCTGGTCGCCGACAACTCGAACAAAGTGAGTTTTAAAACTTTTCACGCCAGCTTCTGCCAGGCCATTGAAATGTGGACTGAGAGGAGGTCCCAGATGCCAACGAATAGAAAGTCTGGTGGACGCACTTCTTGCGTAATCAAGTAATTGGTTATGAAACCCTATAAAATTACTGCCCTGATCTGACCAGCATTGCGTCACGCTTCCTCGTCTGGAAATGAATCGATGGAAGGCACCTACAAACCCTTCGGTGGACAGTTCCATGGTTAATTCCAAATGCACGCAATGTGTGGCCGTACAGACAAACACACAGACATACGAAAGCTCTACAACCACGGTAACGATGAGGGATCACAAAGAAAGGTCCACAAAAGTCGATAGCTACACTCGAAAAAGGTTTAAGTTGATTGATTCGATGAGCGGGAAGAGAACTCATTATGGGCGGTCTATAGGGTTTAGGGTTGATTCTAAAACATTGCAAGCACTTGGATATGGTTCTTTGAATTGCCCGTCTGGCAGATAATATCCAAAACTGCTATAAAAGCAGATTATGTAATGTTTTAAACCCATCGGCTCGATAAGAAGAGTAGTTAAACGATGGTTACTCGAAAGTAAGACGGGGTGTTTTGCAGAATAAGACAAAAGGTCAGATTTTTGTAATCTGCCACCGACTCTAATGATATTATTTTCATCAAGAAAAGGTGAAAGTTTTCGAAAAGGTTTCGGTCTTGGTTTATCCTTAGATAACGCGGAAAAAAGCTCAGAAAAACAAGAACCTTGAACGCGTTTGATAAGAAGGTATAACGCACATTGCATCTCACCGGTGGTAGGAAAAACAATATTTTCAAAAATAATTTTTTGGTCCGGTAGATTAGTGGGTTTTTGATAGGAATGGTTTTAAAAAAAGTTTACTATTCGAAGGACATAACAAATGATACGTTGAATTTTTGATATAGATGAATATTTGATAAGAAGCTGATCTAAGAAGTTAACGTCAATTATCGCATTGCAACAGACCTTTAGCTTTTCCTCCAGATTAATATCTCCGAAATCAATCGGCATTTTTGATTTATGAAAATCGGGCCATTCGTTTTCGGGGTACCACAAAAACGACGGTGCGTTCCACCACATGTCATGTGACATGAGCTGTGAAGGGGTGGCCCCTCGTGACGCAATATCGGCTGCATTTAAAGCAGAAGGAATGTAGCGCCATGAGTTTGAGGGAATGATTTCTTGGATCCTACTGACTCGATTTCCAACAAAGGTTTGCCAGCGATTAGGAGGGGATGAAAGCCAGTGCAATACGACTTGGGAATCGCAGAAAGTAACGATATTTGTAAAAGTTATTTTTCCTTCATAACTAGATAAGACGAAATCAATTAATTCGCTTAAAAGAAATGCGCCTAGGAGTTCTAGCCTAGCCAAAGTTTGTGACTTTATAGGCGCGACCCTAGATTTTGCAGATATGAGAGAAACAGATATATTGTTTTCCTCTTCTACACGAAAATATACGACGCCTGCGTAACCTCGAATTGAAGCGTCACAGAAGCCGATGATTTGACAGGTATTGGTTTTTGACAGTTTGATTTGTCGGGGTAATTGAAAATTGGAAAGAAGCGGGAATTCAGAACGAAGTTTGTTCCAAGAGTCGATGATAGAAGAATCTGGTTCTTCGTCCCAGCCTATTTTCGATATCCACAACTGTTGCAAAATAAATTTTGCTTGTAGCAACAAGGGACAAAGAAAACCTAAGGGATCGAAGATTGTTCCTATGATAGATAAAATAGAACGTTTAGTTGTGGGTTTGTCCTTCATTCGGCATTGATGAGAAAAAATGTCGTGTTTTGGATGCCATTGAAGGCCTAAAACTTTGATAAAGTGTGGTTCATCCTTGTCAAAAGAAAGAGGCATTTGACGATCGGATTCTGGCAATGTTGCCAATAACTCAGGACAATTGCTTGCCCATTTTTTAAGTTCAAATCCTACCGACTTCAACAAATCATTGAGTTCCGTTTGAAGGGAAAGAGCTTCAGAAAGCGAAGGGCTAGTTCCCAAGATATCGTCGATGTAAATTGACGTTATTAGAACAGTACTAGCCATAGGAAAACGTTCCTTTTCTCTCTCTGCTAGCTCATTTAATGTACGCATGGCTAGAAAAGGTGAGCATGTCATGCCAAAAGTGACAGTAGAAAGTTCCCACACTGAAAGTGGGTCCTGTGGAGAAAACCTCCACAGTATCCTTTGATAAGGACGGTGATTGATAAGGACTTGACGGAACATCTGTTTGATATCAGCAATGTAGGCAATAGGATTAAGACGAAACGTAAGGAGTAAAGAAGCAATATCCTTTTGAAGTTTCGGTCCAGATAACAACGTGTCATTGAGACTAATATTCTTTGGGGTGACTGCCGAACAATCCCAGACTACCCTTAATTTTGTACTTAAGCTTTCCGGCTTTAGTACGCAATGATGTGCCAAAAAACATGATACGTCGACTTTTGGTTGACTAGATAAAACTAGACTCATATGATTAGAATCGATATAGTCTTGCATGAAACTAGAATAGGCAGTGTACAGATCAGGATTTTTGAGTAATCTATTTTCTAGAAGTAAAAATCTACGATAAGCTTGCGGATAAGTATTTCCTAGGTCAGGGTTTATTTTATCTTTAAACGGAAGATCTACCATGAATCTACCGCTCGGTTGTCGTACGACACTCGCAGTAAAAATTGATTCCGCTTGTTTTTCTTCCTTTGATAAGATTTGTTTTTTAGGCAAATGTTCGATTTCCCAAAACCTAGGGATAATGACCTCTAAAGGAGGTGAATGACTCGTTAAAAAACAACTGGTTCGTTCCGTAAGACTACCTACTTCGTCCACTTTTCCCATGACGACCCAGCCAAAGATGGTTTCAAGGGCTGAAGGTTGCCCTATTTGTCCAAGAACCCTGCCCTCCTTGAATATCTGTGCGAATAGCTCGCAACCAATAACTAGGTCCACAGGTCTAGATTTGAAATAAGATGGGTCGGCAAGTTTAAGGTTTTCCAAGTGTTTCCACTGATTATCGTTCAAAGTGAATGTAGGCATATTGGAACATAGTTGTGGAACAACAATTGCTTCGAAATTAAGTAAAGGATTGACCTGTCCTTGTGGCTTAATGTGACATTGAACGAGCCCTTTGGAAGTAAGAGAAGACATTTGATTTAATCCGAATATTTCAGTGGTGTAACTTCGCCTAGGAAGATTAAGACGCTGAATACACTTTTTACTGATGAATCCTGTCTGTGATCCAGAATCAAGCAGTGCCCTTACAGGTTGAAAATTTCCGCAACCGTCCATAACATCTATTATGGCGGTGCATAAAAGAAAGGTACCTGAATGTCCTGAGGTATTTAATGACACATGAAGATTATTGACAGGTGGTGTGTGAATGACAGGACTAGTATCTTGGCTTCCAGACTCTTTATTAGTCTCTAAGATATGAGTTAAAGTTTGGTGCCTTTTACTACTGCAAGTCCTGCATGAATATTTTGATTTGCACGTATCTACCCCATGCGAGGGATGAAAACACGCTGGACATAATTTTTTCTGCTTGACGAAAGATAGGCGATCGCTAGGCGAGAGGTCAAGAAATGTTTGACATTTAGAAAGCACGTGACCTTGATTACACCGGAAACATTTTATTCCCGTACTTGAATTAGTTGAGGTGCCAGCCAGTCCCATAAAAGGCGAATTGGGTGATTTATAGGTAGGCTTTTGCCCAAACTGATTTGGCATAGAATTTGATTTTTGATAGGTGAACCTTTTTGGGTGCTGTTGATTGAGGAAGTGATTCCAAAACTTTACATCTTTTTTCTAGAAATTGAAAAAATGACTGAAAAGTGGGAATTTCGGTATTAGTATTGGCGTGACTCATTTCGAAATTTAAGCGCGTCGGAATATCCAATTTTTCTAACAGAATGAAGAAAATAATAAAGTCCAAACTGTCAACGTCAAAGCTAAGTGATTTTAAAATTTCTAGGGATTCTGAAAAGGTGTCAATTAAATTACGCAATTCTTTAGCTGACTCGTTTTTTAATGTAGAGTTCATAATTGTGCTTAAAGCATCATTTGCGAGGTCTCGCTTGTTTTGAAATCTATTGACTAATTTGTCGTAAGCAATTTTATAATTTTGATCAGATAAGCTAATCCCTGATATCAATTTTAAAGGCTCATCCTCGAGATATGAAAATAAATATTGAAGTTTTCGGACGTTACTTAGACTTTGATTTTGATCTATAATGTTATTAAAAAGATCGAAAAAGCTTGGCCATAATTTTTTATCACCTCGAAATATGGGAATACCTAACTCTTTGAGTTTTGGAGTTTCAGATTCGTTTTGTCGAACATATGATCCCGAAAGGGTTGGAGCCTCAACCGGAAATATTTCAGAGTAAACCCCCTTACACGCATAAAAATATTTACGAGCTTCTGAAAGGATCGCATCTTGCGTTTTAAACTCCTCGTCGTCCGAGTCGTCTATCAACATAATGACATCATTATGTGCCAACATGCATTTATCGAAGGTTTCATCCAAATCGGAATACCTCACTTGAAACTCGTTTCTCGCTTTTGCGTCCGTTGCCGCGGTTTGTGAAAACACATAACACTCGGTGATCGCAGATAAAAAACCCTTGCGTTTTTGCACAGCTTTTTTGATAGACATGATTTTTACCTTTGAAATGACGAAATTGTCGGTAAATATACAATTAACGCTAAATTAATGCTTCTGAAATAGAAAAATGACGAATTGTCGAAAATATGCACTAATTTATCGCAATTGATGAAAATTGTTTTAAATATCGAAATGATATGGAACACATCTAATCACAGAAATGTCGGTAAATATACAATTAACGCTAAATTAATGCTTCTGAAATAGAAAAATGACGAATTGTCGAAAATATGCACTAATTTATCGCAATTGATGAAAATTGTTTTAAATATCGAAATGATATGGAACACATCTAATCACAGAAATGAGAAATGTTGTTTGTTTTGATTGATTCTCGATTTTTGTTTAGTGAAGTGACCACGCGGTAGACCCTGCGTTACCATAGCAGCGGACCGAAAACAGGTGAACTGCGCCGAAACCGAAGGTCGAACGATTGACAAATTCAAGGATGTGTGGTCGCCGTGTGAAAATGTGAAATGGCCGACTTAATAATACCGTCGTATGGAGTAAATTTAAATAATTCGGGTCGAAGGAACACTTATGTATGCCCGCAGTAAGAAAAACGATAACTGCAGTGGACTGTATATATTTTAATTAATGAAAGCGCGAACAAACATAAATATATTGATACAAAATCACGAAATAATCAAAAGGTCCATAGTTAATTGCTGGTACCACACAACGGAAATCAGAAACAAAGTACTCACCAGTTTGCAGCCAATTTCTCCACGTTCCTGGGGCCCCAGTCCGGATCTAATGATGGCACCACGTAGCTGAAGGGCTGAAGTTTCTAGTTCTATGCTTCAGTACACCAAAATCGAGCACTTTCAAGTGTAGAAATTTGTAATAGTTGGAGAAAGTAAATTAAAACGCCATTTTCTCGAGGCGGTCGAAAAGGATCTCTCTGATTCTTGGTGCGCATGTCCAAATGCGCGAAAATTGTACTCTGTCCATCATCCAATTGTGTGGTTTTAAAAAGTAAAAACAACCGCGAAATTTAGCGGGAGCTAACATGCTAGGTCTTCTTCTTGGTAAGATATTCGATAAATTCATAATTCTTTGTAGATTAGGTTTTGGAAATGGTGGAAAGTCATTACCATTATCATTATCGTTATTGGTATTATTACCATTTCTTGTTCTTCGGCGTCTTCGACATTTGTTAATAATGTAAAGAATTACTAGTAGTACTATCAATGTTATTGTAATGATAGTAAACCAATCAATGTGTTTTGAATGAATGGTTGATTGATCATTTTATCTAATTCTTCTGAATATTGGTTAAGATTATGTTGTGCAATATTCAGATCTTCGACGTTTATTTTGCTTAACTTTAATGGTTTTAGGCCTTGAATTTTGGGAATTTCAGGCATATCTTTACAACAAGTATATGGAATATTGTTTATTGGTGAATTTATTTCTTCGAAGGTACTTTCTTGAAGTATGGTTTCAGAATGAATTCTCGTACTTCCAATAAAAGCATTGCATGTTGATTTGAAACGAATTATACTATTGGTTTCAATTAATTTCGTAATGATTTCTTGATTCTTACATTTAATATTGGTAGGTACTGGTTCTGATGTAGTAACTAGCCATTGATTTTCTTCTAGTGGTTGAACATTGTAGCCTTGTGCATAGAAAATGGTTGTTTGACATGTTTTCGGCAGCTGAGTTTGTTGCTTCAATAGTTGAGCTTCACAAATAGCATCACTGTCGATGGGATACGGAAGTACTTTGGAACAGAGCTTCGTTCTTCTTTCGATGATCTTGCAGTGGTCCACGTTGTGGAAGGTGACGAAAAACATTGAATCATCGTCGCGCAATAAATTTATTGATTGTTGATATAGTATGGTGAAGACCTGTTCGATTATCTAATATTGGTATTGGGTAAAGTCTATATAAAGTATAAGTCGAAGGGTCTATAAGAGGTATTTTAAGAACAAATACTATTTTTGATTCAGTTTGAAAAGCACTAAGTTCAATTAAATTAATGTATTGGGCTACCGTTGAGATTGATATTGGTAAAGGCAAATTATTTTTTTGAACCATGCAATATTTTTAAACGTGCAAAACTTACTGCGTTTAACGCGTCATTTAATGAATCTTTAATAAAGGTGTAACTTTCCATAAGCGATTCGCATAAGTCTAATGCTTTTATTTGTGCTTCTGCATAGGCAGCGTTATCAGAAATCGAAGTAACTAAATATTGAATTAATTTAATATCATGATTAAACGTTTCTTCATCAATTTGTAATTTTTGTAAAGTCGTATTAAAACTTTTAATAACAGAGGTTGTTACTGAAATTTGTTTTTGCAATAATCTTTCAATATTTTTCTCATCAGTCGATACTTTATTAATACAATCATTAAAGTATTCTCCGTCTGATGCATCTAAATTTCCTGTAAAAGATTTCCAAATAGTTCCGATGCCATTAAATATTCCACGTTTTTGCCTATATGATTTTTCTTTTGTATCCGAGATAAGTTCTTCGTATTTAATATTAACGTAATTAGAAATTTGTTTTAAAAGGCTAACATGCGTTTTAATTTGCGATTTGAAATTTGCAATTTGATTATTATTGATTGAAAAGTGATCCATAAAGGTATCTAAAATTTTGTCATTATGCTCAATTGCTTTCTTAAAGGGTAAAAGATCTTTGTAAACAACAAGTGTCCATTCATTATTAGAAATTCTGATAAGGGATTCTTCATGATAAAATAGTCCTAGTGTATTATCAATGAATATAGTTTGTATTCATTGGTATTATTTATTGGTAATATTGAATATTGACTGGAAACGATTGAGATTATTCCCATTAATCTAAAATAAAAGATTTTTATTTTATTCAAAGCACGGTTTTAACCTATCAAAATTAACTTTGGTTAATTGATTTGTTTGTGGGTTTTTAAGTGTTGCAGAATTACGGTGTATTTCTAAAATTTCAAAAGGACCATTCAATAAGTTTTCTGATTTTGATTTGATTTGTGATTCTTTAAGCCAAACTTTGTCTCCTACATTAAATTCAGGGAGATTCTTTCGTACGTGTTCGTCAAATCGTTCTTTCGATTTTTGTTTCGATTGATCAGTTCTATTTCTAGCTAGTTTGTAAAAATAGTCCATTCTATTATTTAAATCGCGTACATATTTAGATATCAATTGTTCTTGATTATAGAGTTTTTCGGGGGGTCTACTTGATGTATATCCGAAAACGAGTTCGTAAGGGGTAAATCCGTGTGTTTTGTTTTTTGTATTATTATAGCAAATTACTGCGTATGGAAGAACGCTAAAACAATGATCTTCAGGGTTTTCTTGTTTATTGATTCTAATCATTTCGCAAAGGGTTGCGTGAAATCGTTCTAGTGAACTGTTTGACTGGGGATGTGCTACGCTAGAAAATGTTAACTTAACATCGTATAGGGTACATAAATCTTTTAAAAGGGTATTATCAAATTCTTTGCCATAATCGCAATGTATTCTTAAGGGTACACCGAAATGTTGGAAAAATAGTAAAATAGTACTTACTACTGTACTTGCTTTTTTATCACTCATTGCGTAAGCTTGTGTAAATTTTGTTAATTCATCCCGTACTGTTAACGCGTAATTTCTAGTGGGGTATTCGAAAATATCGATATTGATTCGTTCAAAAGGGGTACGTGGTGTTTCTGTTACAACGAAGGGTCTGCTTAGATTTTTACGAACAATTTTAACTTTTTGACAAGTTTCACATTTTTTTATGAAATCTTCTACGTTTTTTGTTAAACCACGCCAATTATATTTTTCTCTAATGCGTCTAACTGTTTCATTTATTCCACGGTGTAGGTTGCTTTTTCCTAGATGATAATTTTCTAAAATTATTGGGATTTCATCTTCGTCGGGGGTTGTTATTATATTTTGGCAAATTTTTAATTTTATGTCTTTATCAGAAAAAATGTAAGATAGCATCTCTAAAGTTGGTAAATCTAGATTGTTTTCGATGCAGTATGTTTTGTTAATTTCAAATTCATTTTGATCTTTAAAAAGGCAATAAAATAAGTGTTGTAAACAATCATTATTATCGAATGGTAGGGCTATAATAAAATATTTACGTTCTTTAACTGTTTTGCTAGAAACAATATTAATTTTTAATTCTTCAAGCTGGAATTCTTCTTCAAAAATATCGTCAATGATTTTGAAATGCAAATCTTCCATTTTATTTTGTAGGAAAAAGGTTACTATTAATTTATTTCATTTATCTAATAATTGATCATTCGAGGTTTCGATTTTAGAATAATCAATTAGGGATCGCGTCTTGTAAAGTTCAACAAATCTGTTAAATTCATCTGTGATTTTTTGATCATCTTCTTCGTTAAAAACTGGTTATTGATCGTTATTTTCGTTATTTGAAAAAATTTTAATGTTTGATTTAAAGTCTATACAGTCTTTGAAATGATTGATTTTTATCCGCGATAAAGCGTCTGCATTTTTATTGATTTTACCGGGTTTATGAATGATTTTAAAACTATATTCTTCTAATTTTAATCGCCAACGTGCTAATCTGCTACCGGGGTCTTTAATTGAAAGTAGCCAGGTTAGAGGTCTGTGATCGGTGACTATAGTGAATTTTCTACCAAAAAGGTAACGTCGAAAGTGTTTTACGGACCATACTATTGCTAATAGTTCTCGTTCAATAGTGGAGTATTTAGTTTCTGCACTACAAAGGGTTCTCGATGCAAAAGCTATCGGAAGGTCTTTACCAATTGATCCTTGTGAAAGTACGGCTCCTATCGCAAATGCGCTCGCGTCTGTAGTTAAAATGAAAGGTTCTTCAAAATTTGGATAGATTAATATTGGATCAGAAATTAATGCATTTTTAAGTGTTTCGAAAGCTTCTTTACATTCTTTAGAAAAAATAAATTTGGTATCTTTTTGAAGAAGTTTTGTTAAGGGTTTTGTGATTTTCGCGAAGTTCGATAATATCCGGCAAGTCCGAGAAATGATTTTACGTCACGAGGATTTTTTAATTCTGGAAAGTTTTGAATACATTTTACTTTATCAGGGTTTGGTTTTACTCCATATTCGGTAATTAAATGTCCGAGGTATGCTACTTCTTTTCGTAAAAACTCGCATTTGTCAGGTTGAATTTTTAAATTTGGTTTTCGTAATCTTTGGAAAACTTTGGAAAGACGTGAAATGTGTTCATGAATTGTTGGTGAATAAACAATAATGTCGTCCATATAAACTAAACAACGTTCATTTAGAATACCTAATAAAATGTTATCCATCACACGTTGAAATGTGGAGGGTGCATTTTTTAAACCAAATGGCATACGAACAAATTCGTAGTGTCCATTTTCGACAGAAAAGGCTGTTTTTTTAATGTCTTTTTGATCAATTTCAATTTGGTGAAAACCGGATGCTAAATCAAGTGTTGTAAAATATTGACATTTACCTAACTGATTGTAACGTGTCATTTTTACGTTTAAGGCAAACGTTACATATTTGTTTATTTAGGTAAATAATCAAGGCTCTTCGACTCGTCTTTCTGTACACAAATTAAGGGTATTTTATAGAGCTAGGTTTGGAGGTTATATAGTGTCCAAAAAGTTACCTTATAAAGGAGACATTCCATCGAATTACTGTGGACACTGCGCACATTGTATTATCTGGGCATCGTAATTGGAATTTAAGATCACAGGTTTCGGGAAAAATCACATAAAAACTTTCGATTGTTTTGTTTATCTGTAAAATTTCGTAATTTTCTTTGACGTTCACGAAGATAAACAGGTGTTCTACTGGGGCATGGCGGCGTTGTCGCATCACAAATGGTTTCAGTAACAGGAAGAAAACATTTAGGTGAACATATCATTCGCTTATGTTTATTTTCGAGGATATTGGGACAATCATTTCTCTTCCGAACCTCATATCCTTCACGGATTAGCTAGTTTTGATAGCACGAAAATATAGTTAGGTCCACGGTTTGACCAGGAACAACCGAGGCTCCGCCCACTTTGATATCTTTATTAATTTGATAAGGAGAAGATAAAATAAATACGAGTTAGGCACTTTTGTAAATGGGAGATAAACGAGGGATAAAAACCAAGAATAAAAGAATAAACGAAATCGTATTTTTATATTATATAAATTAATATATAATCATAGTTGAATTAAGTTGATATCTAGCTCAGTTAGTCGGATTGAAGGGTTGTGTAGGGCTAGCTAGTGGTGAGCAAACTTAACATCTGAACACTCTTGTGCCGAGTTTAAGCAGTAGTTCAATGTGTATTTTTAGGTTCAAGTTCAGAAACAACTTTATTAATGTAAAAATGTTTTACAAAGGTGGCGTCAAACTATATGAATCTTAGAGAAAACATATATAAAGAGCAAAGGAAACTTTTGACTAAAACTGTAACTAAAATACAACTAAATTCTATACTTAGTATAGCTTTACTCATATTGGTTGAATGTTCGAATATGCCTGGGTTTGCTGCATGCTCTGATCTCCAGTAATTGATTTTACAGTTGATGGTTTCAATGCTGAGCTTCTTATAGTCCGTCTCGTTATTTTCCTCCTACTTGCTATGTTGGCGGGGGTCCGGTAGGCAAATGTTCGGTGTATGTATGGAGGGTGTCTGGATGTCCTTGTTATAAAAATTTCAACCGTGAAAATAGATCCGACAACACCTCAATGTGCGTTTTACGTATTTTCTATATCCCCTTAGTCGATACTGCCCCCTATATACCGGTACGAAAGTGTATTTCATCATTGGTTAGTTTGAAAACCGCGGGTTTTTTCTCCAGTCTCGCAAACCGGAGTTAGTGATTTTTCGGCGAGAGCGTTTTTTTATAAATGGGTTCGCATCCTTATTTGAATTTAACCGGGAAAATTTGGTTGGTACTGTGTACTGTCCCCACCAAATCTAGAAACGATTTCCGGCAACTTCATTTTTTTTGTATTCTTGACAAAGTGCCTTGTCTCTTTCCTAAAGAATTTTGGCTGGGCTGGTGGCCGTCTATTGGTGTCGCCATTGTTTTTGTGGTTATTGGCACTTAATGGCACTGCAGTAGTTGCAAATTATACCAAAGACGGTATAACTGTGAGCCGTCGTGTTTAGGCGAATCCTAAGTGACGCTCACACCCTCTGAGAGGGATTTAAGGCGGCCTACGCCGTTTCTACGGAAAGAGCAGTGGTAAGTTCGATTTTATTTTTTTTTATTTTTTTATTATTTGAGGACTCTTCAAGATAATATTTGCCTCCCAAATTGTAATTATTTTTCGTGTGAAATGTACTTCTTCGACAAAAGACGTGGGGAATTTTTGGAGTTTTTTTTTAATATTTTTTTTTAAAACCACGTTTTGAATAAAAACTATATATTGTTTTTCTCAAATGTCTACAGCCCTGTCCAATCCATCACTGAGACAGTTGTGCTGGACGCTGGTGTGAAGCCGGGTGTAGCATTGTAACCCTGGGAAAGGTACGTTAGGATTATTTTAGTTCATCTGTTTAAATCTACTTTATTTTATTGAGTCGACATGGGGTTCTCGATTTAAGTTACTCGGTGTAGGGGAACGGTGCAAAATAGACGAATTCCAGGAAACTGAAACATTTCATTTTCCACAGGGTTTTTACGCTCGGGCAAGGATCCCACAACCTTTTCACGACCATGTGCTGCCCTAGTACCTAAGGGATCTTCAGGGGAGGCGCGAGCAGGACGAGGACCCGGAGTAGTAGGGGAATGTCTGGAAACAACTCCAGGTTCACAAAACAAAACACCCTCTTATTTATCATACAATAATCCAGGACCAAGGTAGGAGCAAGCAACATTTGATATAATCTTTTCATATAACTTTTTAAATATAATTTTAGCACTTCTTGTGAACGCAAGATAAGGTATGACGTCATAACCACGATTTTGCGGTATAATTAAGCTAAATTTTATTGTGAAATTGCTATTGCGGTTATTTTGGCGCTGACTTGTTCCCACCAATTCAATGATTTATACTTCATGTTCCAGTATTATTCTCAGGTTTCAATATTTTTTTTTCCTCTTGAGAAAATAAACAAGATGAACTAATTTTTTTGTATTATTTGTACAACCCAATGACCAACTTTGCAGAGACAAAAGAGAGATGAGATTATATATTTTTTTAGCGGTTTCCTTACATCGCTTTACCTCATGGGGTAGATCTCGGACTGAGTTGCTGTCTGTCTCATTCTACCCAACGTTGAATGATGACAGCAGATATTTGGTCCAGATCTCCCCTATGACAGAATAATTTTGGAAGTATATTTTTTTTACAATCGTTTAAATAACTGAGTCTCACACTACTGACTCAGATGTAGGTACACTATGACTTGTTAAAGGAGTCCATCTACCTGTAACGTGCCTCTAGTTTTGTCATCTTAATTCAATCTTTTACAATTTTATTTTGTCGATGAGTCAATTTTTTTTTTTTGGTTTTTTTAATTGGACAAATACTCTGGAAGCCTCGGAAGTAGGTAGAATTTCATTGTTTGGCTACAACGTTTGGGTTGAACTGTATTTTAATTAAGATCTTCTTTGTAAAACATTGATATTAAAACACTGTGGCGCTTATAATTTTCTTATCTCTGAACCCCCCCTTCTCCACTGTATAAAAGTTACCGGGCATATCAATGTTTTACCTAGCTGGAAAATACAATTCTGCTTCCAGATATTTATTTAATTACTCAGTAATTTGATTTTAGTGTCACAAATTGGCACAGCGTTATTTACAGTGTCACAAAATGCGGCAACCTCTTTTAGTTTGCCACAAATGTCACCCAACGCATTTTAATTGGCCACAAATGGCGCCCAACGTGAGTTTTTCGCTAGTTTTTTTAACATCTGATGTAATTTTTGTTTGTTTTTTTTTTAATTTGAAAAAAAAAGAAAAAACTTTTTTTGAATTTTTTTTGAATTTTTTTTAAGGAAATTTTTTTTTGTGTTACAGCCATAGCCGGGTTAAAGTCTTTTAGTGGCTGTCGGTGTTTTTGACACTCAATCATTTTTTTAAATGAAAAACAAGTTTTCCATCATTGTTGGTTTTGATAACATTATTTAAACATTTTTTTTGGTAATATTTAAGCGTTGATTTGGAATTCGTTTTGTTATTTTAGTAGTTCTCATAGTTTTTTTATTAACTTATCTTCACAAGTTTTTTCTTGGAAAATAAAAGATTCATTTTTGTTTAATAAGGAAGAATAAGTGGATAAAAAGCATGGGAGTTTTTATTCAACTGGACGCTGTTGAATAAAAACTCATGTTTTTAATTCTTTAAAGTTTTTTTTGTGGGAAAAACATGTTTTAATTTTTTTAAATTTTTTTAAAGAAAAATAAAATACAGCAATGTAAATTTACGTCAAATTTTTTTTGTTGATTTATAGGTGGATGGACCTCCAGACATGGTTTTTTTATGTTTTAAATATATGACATAGGTAATGTGTTTTTCTAACATTTTTTTTGCAGGTTCATTTATTTATATGTTATTATTTCCTGCTTGTGATAAGATAGAAATTGTTTCACCAATTATTTTTTAGTGCAGTCAATTTATTTAGGTCAACAAGTTATTTTTTTTTGGTGATTTAAATTTTTTGTTTTGTGGGATATCACCACTTGGAAATTGGAATATTTTTACAGGGTTTCACACAAATTTTTCTTGGCTAGGTTGTTTTAAAGTAAATATAGCTTAACAGCTGGTAGCTTTGTTTAGTTAAAAGTATTAATTAGTAATGAAAGAAAAGGAAAATGAGTTTATTTTGATTTGTCATTTTCTTTTCTTGTTTTTTTGGTGGTAACTGTTGATGACAATTAAGATCTTACGGCACTCAGTTACATCGGGTCAGAGGAGGGTACTACTACTACTATTTGGTGTCAGCTCGGAACTTTAGGGAACACAAGGCTAAAATTCCTAGAGCAACACATTGGCTGAACATCAACGCCAGAGGTCCAGTTAACATTTTTTTTGGGATATTTTTTTTTTGAAGGACAGTTTTTTAGGTCTTTGGTTATCGTGACTGGTCAAATTTTTTTTTGGTAGAAAATACAGCGTTGGGCTTTGGAGTACATTTTTTTTTAAATGACCTACGGGTATTTCTATCAATTAAAGTCTTTCTGGTTCACAATTATTTTTTTTCTGTATTTTTTTTCTGCGTTCAGGTCATAGCTTGGTCATGGCCAATGGAGGGCAAACATTTATGTTTGAGCGATGAGAAGTTTTGCCTGCTCCGGATTGAATACAGAACAAATGAATTTGAAGCCCAACTAGATATAATACCACAAAAGGAATGTTTAACTGAGACAGATATAGATATAAGTTTTTTTGATTTTTTTTTTAGTTCATTTGTAAAGTTCAGTAAAATTGGTCAGTGAATTTAAGAGAAACTTTCAACTAGATACAAATGCTAGGCAGTGGTAATTGGTAAAAATATTTCAAAATTTTATTTCTTTTTTAAATAATTTAATTTTTCTTAAAAAGATAATTTTTTTTCCTGTAAACATAACTTCTCGAATTCTTGTTTTGGTCTAAACGGTTTGTATAGTGGTCGTAGTTTTAAAGGGTGACCAGACAGGTTATATTTTTTTTAGGGGACTAAACGGGAACTTCTTGAGTTACAAAAGGGGAACTTTTTTTTGTCTTAGTTGATCAGGCAGGAATAAATAAATCTTTTACTTCCAAATCATAATTTTAAATAACAAGATTTATTGGTTAGATGTTTGGGTCTTATAATAAAAAACGTTTTATTTTTGAGGATACTGGTATGATATGGAATTATTTTTATTTCATGCCAAATGTTGTTTGACGGCAGATATGCTAGTTTTCAGTTTTTTTGATAGTTTGCATTAATATATATTATTCCGATACAGAGACGTTTCAATTAATGCTAAAAAAATTATATTTAACGACCAATTCCTCTAGTCGTTCTGATTCATAAGGTGTAAGAGTTGTTTGTTGGTCTGCTGTTTCTAAAGAACAAATCACATCTTTATTATCGGCAAAGTGCCACTCATTAGTACTTAAGTTCGGTACTATACCCATCGATATCCAAAAATCGAATCCCAAAATCAAAGTGTGCGGCAACTCAGGAACGACGACGACCTCTATTAACCTAAATTTATCTTGAACTCGCATAGGAAGCTGCACTGTCCCAATACTACTCGTGCTTTGACCATTTGCCACAATAAAACTCGTCTTCTTTGTCGTATCAAGTGAAAAACCAAACCTCTCGATGATTGACCAACCATGATCCCCTAAAAAGGTACGTGAAGCCCCGGAATCCAACAAACCTAATAACTTATTTCCGAGCACATCCACTTCTAAATAAGGCCTTTCATCTTTACGAGCATGACTTATCACATAATCTAAAACGTACGTTAGCCTATCGGTCGATGCTTGTTCAGGCTGACTCGAAGGTCGACGGCCTACGAGCGCCTGGGTCCGTTTCCCTGACGATTACAATTACGACATTCTCTGACTGTTACCCCTGCCTGACCACACGAATAACACTGCTTACCTCTAGGTAATGCGCACCCGATCGCCATGTGCCCTGTTTGGTTGCATCTATAACATACCACGTCCCTATTCGCCCTACCAGATCCAACACCCTGTGGTGGTTGTACATCCCTGTCACTTACGCTAGACTGACCACTAGGTGGTTGTTGTCTCTCTCTATCAGCTCTAGCAGAGAAACTGCCTGCTGGCTGCTGCCTATTTCTGTCGAATCTATTAGCAGGATGATTTAAATTCTGTTGGTTCGATGTCCCGGCACCTGATATTTAAATTGCATCAACCCCTGTTGGGAAATCGTCAATATCGCTCTCTACGTCAACGTAGGCCAAGTCAGGTTCAATAGATTGGTTTCTTCTAGGAGTAAAATTCTCCTCCTCTAACCCATATCTCTGGTCTATTCTACGACACAAATCTTTTAAATGTGATAGGCTATTGACCTCAGTAGCAATCAACCCTTTCTTATAGATGTCCGCTATATTTCTGAAGACGATAGCTAATTTTGCCTCTTCGGAAACAGGACAGCCAAGTCTTTGGAAGTATGTGTTCATGACAGCAATGTAGGTCCCTATAGACACTCCAGGGCCTTGTTTACGTTTTTGAATTTCCTTCAATAGCTTTTCGCCATATGAAGAAGGAAGATACTCTGCCATGAACCTCTGTTCCTGCTGTTTCCATGTATGGGCTTCTCTACGAACATCTTTATAAAAAGTATAGGCTGACTTTTCAAAAAGATCAATGCCTGAGTTCAGTAGAACCTTTTTGCTAACTCCTCTAGCCTGACTCAACTCGTCCACTCTCTCAAAAAATGCAGTGACGGAGATCGTACACCTCTCGTCTGTAAACTTTAAGTTCCATTTATGCGGAGGTACAGGTGCAACGTGATATGAGGTACCAGGATCACTTGACATTGGTACTGGCGATGAACATGAAAATGGTCGTGACTGAGCAATTGGTGCTATGCTACTTTGGAGGGCAGCTAAACTCAAAGGAACGGTAGACGGTTGTTGATACTGAAAAGCTGTTGTACCGTAATTCTCAATCGGCATAGGGAGTGGTGCTTGTACTGATGTTTGAGTTGGGTTCGTTAGCACTTGCATTTGCACTGGAGCAATGACCGACGGTTGGTTCGTAGGCTGTTGAGCTGTTCTTTGTGTGCTCGAGTGCGGTGGTTGCGGGAGTTGAGACTGGCTGGGTATGTTGCCAACATTTGTCGAAGGGTCTGAGCTTCGACTCGTTGATTGGCTTTCAGATGCTTCATCATCATCTGAGGCAACGCCAACTCTTAGTAGATCTGTTGCTTGGCTCTGCAACTTCCCAATTAAACTCAAGGTTTCCGCAACCAGTATGCCTTTTGTTTGACTTTCTTGAAAGTTGGACGGATTCATATTGTTAATCCTGGCTAACACGTGTTCCAACCTTTAAGCGATTTTCCTAAACTCCCCCCTTTGCTCATACCAGAGAACTTCTCTACCAGCGGTACCAGACTATCTAGCTTCTTCATGCAGCTAAAAGCATCCTTGCCAAATTTAAAGGGATACGGAGGGTATCTCATACTTGCATCAGTCTTTTCTCTCTGCTTAATCAGTATGAGCTTTTGCTTCATTTCTTCCACCGATCCAATGGCTATGCCTCTCCATGTTAACTCATATATTAACTCGTCCTTGTCTAAGTACCTTATGTCAGACAATCGACTCAAAGAAATAGTCATGGTGCCTTTTATATTCAAACTTTAAACTTTAATTAAAACTGTTAATTATACCTCCCAATTATACAAACTAAACCACGTAATAACAAACACAAAGTTCACTTTATATTCACTAGTGAAAATCACTATAAATTTTCTCACAAATGTAGAAAATATAAAACTTAAATACGGGCAGACGCGAACATAATCGAAGAACACCGGAGCAGTAAGAAAATAAAATTTATTTGCATTTAAAAATGTAATCATAGTTTATATTAGTTATTTGCACAACCAACTATGACGTCCAACCTTGCAGAGAGAAATAACTACTTAAATCCTAAATTAGAATTAACAAGTAGCCATAAAAAAGTTAAAAAAAAATAAAAGAGAGACAAGAGCTTTGGCAGTGTTTAGGTCTTATGTTCCACTCCTGCGTGAGTAAAACCAAAAAAAAAAAATAATTGCGCTTATCCTAGCTGAACTGGATTAAAATTAAAGTTAAGTGATGTTTGTTTACCTCAGCAACCGAATAGGTAAAATTATCCCTAAATGGAACGTAGAACAGACTACCTATAACAATAAAATCCCAAAGCTGTTGTACACAGTTAATACTAGGGTATACTCCTGCTATTGCAGAACGGCTCCACAACTAAACTTCTAAAAAAAAAACCCAAACTGCCGTATACAATGATTTTTCTCAAAAGAATAAATCAAAACCCACTTTAACCTGCTTACCTATCCTAAGGTTACACGAACCATGCATTGCTTAAGGCAACATCATCCCTTAATATATAAATGAACGCAAAAACATCGGAACAGATGTTCATGTTATAGAAATCGTAAAATATGCTCAATTAAAAAAAAATCCGCTCGCTGAAATTGCGTTGAATTAGACTAGTAAGGATGTTGTGTGTAATTAAAAATCTTTTTTTAAAAAAAAAATTCCGATGGTGTTAAATTTTTTTTACAAATAACGTCTTGGTAGGACTGCAACTCTCTATTAATCGTTAAAATAAAATTCCCAAAATTTAAACTAAATTGATGCAAACCATGGTCAAGAAGACCCTAGGATCATACCGAAAGGTGTCCAAAAAAAATTAAAAAAATTTTTTTGGTGTCGACCACAGTAGCCCAATAATAAAAATTTAATTAGTGGCTCACTAAAATTTTCAAAATATTACTCTACCCTAATAGGTGGTTTGGAGTAGAGAAAAAAAAATAAAACAAATGATGATAGGTTGTTAAAACGCGAGGTTTCGAAATGAAATTATGTTTTCATTCACAAAACAAAATATTTAAATAAACTGGTAAAACCATTGTAGGGCGAGGTACTACTATGCACCAAAAAAATTTTTTGCAACAAGAAAATCAAGTTTCCTTCTTTAAAAAAAATATTTTCAAAAAAAAAATTAAAAATGTTTAAGTGGGGTTACAGCTCCTATTAACGATTTTAAAAGAATTAAAATAAAATTAGCACTAGAAAAATCTTAATAGAGTTATGTCATGCAACAGTTTTTGTTCTTTTCCTTTAAAAAAAAACAGTTGTAGAAAAGTGAATGAGCTAGAAAAATTAATTTACTATACAAAAAAAAATGATTGAAAATAAAATTTACTTAAGAACCATAAGGTATAAAAAATCGTAATTGCATAAAAACCAATCAGTTTAGGAAAAGTTTAAAAAAATATTTATGTTCCAAAAAAATTAGACGGTGTACAATCCTCAGCTGGAAGTAAGAATGAAGGTTTCCGGAAGCTCTATGCTGATGTTAAGAGAAGGTTAGAGGTGGCAGGAGAGAAAAACGTAGTTCAGTATAATTTGCGTACAAGGGTACCCAACTTTGTTGTGGGTCAGCGTGTTTGGAAGAAAAATTATGTGTTGTCAGATGCTGCGAAGTTTTTCTCGAAGAAGTTAGCACCGAAATTCGTTGGTCCTTTATGATTAGGAGTAAAATTTCTCCATGGATATTTGAGCTTCAGGAACCATCGGGTAAAGTACTACCAGGGAGCTGGCATGCCAAAGAACTTAAGTCGGCAGCGGATCTCTCCGATTAACCTTTTTAGGTTAATCGTCTTGAAGTTGGGGGGGGGGGGATTATGTAACGTGTCATTTTTACGTTTAAGGCAAACGTTACATATTTGTTTATTTAGGTAAATAATCAAGGCTCTTCGACTCGGCTTTCTGTACACAAATTAAGGGTATTTTATAGAGCTAGGTTTGGAGGTTATATAGTGTCCAAAAAGTTACCTTATAAAGGAGACATTCCATCGAATTACTGTGGACACTGCGCACATCGTATTATCTGGGCATCGTAATTGGAATTTAAGCAGGAAAAATCACATAAAAACTTTCGATTGTTTTGTTTATCTGTAAAATTTCGTAATTTTCTTTGACGTTCACGAAGATGCTGGGACATGGCGGCGTTGCCGCATCACAAATGGTTTCAGTAACAGGAAGAAAACATTTAGGTGAACACTTCATTCGCTTATGTTTATTTTCGAGGATATTGGGACAATCATTTCTCTTCCGAACCTCATATCCTTCACGGATTAGCTAGTTTTGATAGCACGAAAATATAGTTAGGTCAACGGTTTGACCAGGAACAACCGAGGCTCCGCCCACTTTGATATCTTTATTAATTTGATAAGGAGAAGATAAAATAAATACGAGTTAGGCACTTTTGTAAATGGGAGATAATCGAGGGATAAAAACCAAGACTAAAAGAATAAACGAAATCGTATTTTTATATTATATAAATTAATATATAATCATAGTTAAATTAAGTTGATATCTAGCTCAGTTAGTCGGATTGAAGGGTTGTGTAGGGCTAGCTAGTGGTGAGCAAACTTAACATCTGAACACTCTTGTGCCGAGTTTAAGCAGTAGTTCAATGTGTATTTTTAGGCTCAAGTTCAGAAACAACTTTATTAATGTAAAAATGTTTTACAAAGGTGGCGTCAAACTATATGAATCTTAGAGAAAACATATATAAAGAGCAAAGGAAACTTTTGACTAAAACTGTAACCAAAATACAACTAAATTCTACACTTATTATAGCTTTACTCATATGGGAATTGGTTGAATGTTCGAATATTCCTGGGTTTGCTGCATGCTCTGATCTCCAGTAATTGATTTTACAGTTGATGGTTTCAATGCTGAGCTTCTTATAGTCCGTCTGGTTATTTTCCTCCTACTTGCTATGTTGGCGGGGGTCCGGTAGGCAAATGTTCGGTCTATGTATGGAGGGTGTCTCGATGTCCTTGTTATAAAAATTTCAACCGTGGGTTAATGTTGAGTAGAAGGGTTAATGTTGAGTAGCTGGACTGTCAGCTAGACTTCGCCCTTTGAAAAGTGCTTTTTTTTTATTGACTAAATACTTATTAAATTTCCAGCAACATTGTATATGGCATTTTTTTTCAATAAAGACAATTTATTATTATTATTATTATTATTATTAAATAGATCCGACAACACCTCAATGTGCGTTTTACGTATTTTCGATATCCCCTTGGTCGATGCTGCCCCCTATATACCGGTACGAAAGTGTTAGTGTATTTCATCATTGGTTAGTTTGAAAACCGCGGGTTTTTTCTCCAGTCTCGCAAACCGGAGTTAGTGATTTTTCGGCGAGAGCGTTTTTTTATAAATGGGTTCGCATCCTTATTTGAATTTAACCGGGAAAATTTGGTTGGTGCTGTGTACTGTCCCCACCAAATCTAGAAACGATTTCCGGCAACTTCATTTTTTTTTGTATTCTTAACAAAGTGCCTTGTCTCTTTCCTAAAGAATTTTGGCAGGGCTGGTGGCCGTCTATTGGTGTCGCCATTGTTTTTGTGGTTATTGGCACTTAATGGCACTGCAGTAGTTGCAAATTATACCAATGACGGTATAACTGTGAGCCGTCGTGTTTAGGCGAATCCTAAGTGACGCTCACACCCTCTGAGAGGGATTTAAGGCGGCCTACGCCGTTTCTACGGAAAGAGCAGTGGTAAGTTCGATTTTATTTTTTTTTTATTTTTTTTATTATTTGAGGACTCTTCAAGATAATATTTGCCTCCTAAATTGTAATTATTTTTCGTGTGAAATGTACTTCTTCGACAAAAGACGTGGGGAATTTTTGGAGTTTTTTTTTAATATTTTTTTTTAAAACCACGTTTTGAATAAAAACTATATATTGTTTTTCTCAAATGTCTACATTCCTGTCCAATCCATCACTGGGACAGTTGTGCTGGACGCTGGTGTGAAGCCGGGTGTAGCATTGTAACCCTGGGAAAGGTACGTTAGGATTATTTTAGTTCATCTGTTTAAATCTACTTTATTTTATTGAGTCGACATGGGGTTCTCGATTTAAGTTACTCGGTGTAGGGGAACTTCGTGCAAAATAGACAAAATTCCAGGAAACTGAAACATTTCATTTTCCACAGGGTTTTTACGCTCGGGCAAGTATCCCACAACCTTTTCACGACCATGTGCTGCCCTAGTACCATGTGCTAAGGGATCTTCAGGGGATTCGCGAGCAGGACGAGGACCCGGAGTAGTAGGGGAATGTCTGGAAACAACTTCAGGTTCACAAAACAAAACACCCTCTTATTTATCATACAATAATCCAGGACCAAAGTAGGAGCAAGCAACATTTGATATAATCTTTTCATATAACTTTTTAAATATAATTTTAGCACTTCTTGTAAACGCAAGATAAGGTATGACGTCATAACCACGATTTTGCGGTATAATTAAGCTAAATTTTATTGTGAAATTGCTATTGCGGTTATTTTGGCGCTGACTTGTTCCCACCAATTCATTTATTTATACTTCATGTTCCAGTATTATTCTCAGGTTTCAATATTTTTTTTTCCTCTTGAGAAAATAAACAAGATGAACTAATTTTTTTGTATTATTTGTACAACCCAATGACCAACTTTGCAGAGACAAAAGAGAGATGAGATTATATTTTTTTTAGCGGTTTCCTTACATCGCTTTACCTCATGGGGTAGATCTCGGACTGAGTTGCTGTCTGTCTCATTCTACCCAACGTAGAATGATGACAGCAGATATTTGATCCAGATCTCCCCTATGACAGAATAATTTTGGAAGTATATTTTTTTTACAATCGTTTATATAACTGAGTCTCACACTACTGACTCAGACCAGTCCATCCAGAGGAGTCCATCTACCTGTAATGTGCCTCTAGTTTTGTCATCTTAATTCAATCTTTTACAATTTTATTTTGTCGATGAGTCAATTTTTTTTTGGTTTTTTTAATTGGACAAATACTCTGGAAGCCTCGGAAGTAGGTAGAATTTCATTGTTTGGTTACAACGGTTGGGTTGAACTGTATTTTAATTAAGATCTTCTTTGTAAAACATTGATATTAAAACACTGTGGCGCTTAAAATTTTCTTATCTCTGAACCCCCCCTTCTCCACTGTATAAAAGTTACCTGGCATATCAATGTTTTACCTAGCTGGAAAATACAGTTCTGCTTCCAGATATTTGTTTAATTACTCAGTAATTTGATTTTAGTGTCACAAATTGGCACAGCGTTATTGTTCTATTTACAGTGTCACAAAATGGCGGCAACGTCTTTTAGTTTGCCACAAATGTCACCCAACGCATTTTAATTGGCCACATGGTCTAATAAATCTGAAATATTTGGAAGTGGATATTTATCGTCAACTGTTACTTCATTCAGTTTTCTATAATCGATTACTACTCTCCATTTTTGTTTGTTAGAGGCGTCAAGTTTTTTTGGGACTACCCAAACAGGTGATGACCACGGGGAAATTGATGGGCGGATTATTTTTTGATCGAGCATTTTATTCATTTGTGTTTTTACTTCCTCTTTGTGTATTTGAGAGTACCGATATGATTTAGTAAAAATTGGATGAGCATTGTTGGTTTCAATTGTATGTTTGATTTCATTAGTGAAAGTTAATTGATCTCCTTCGATATAGAAAATGTCAGAAAATTCAAAACAAAGATTTGAAATTAGTTATTTTTCTTCATAATTTAGATGTTCTAGTCTTAATTGATTTTTAATAAGGTCGATTCTATCAATGAGTTCGTCTTCATTGGTATTAAAATTTAAAATATCGTGAACACTTGGTATGGGTTCGAAAGACAAGTTATTAAAATGTATTGTTTTAGGAATAGCATTGGGATTTATTACTGATGTATAAAATTCACCATTTTCGTTAATGTGGACTAAGTCGTTTGGTAATCTTACTTTTGCTATTTCTTGACCAATTAAAATTGCATCTGTGTTTTTTAAATTACATTTTAATTTAAAAACTTGTTCGGTTCGCGGTTCTAGAGATATTTGATTTTGAAAATGATTTTGATTTATATTTATTCGCGGTTTTGGTATTGGTGGCGTTTTTTGATTTTGAATTAATCTTGGTTTAGGTATTGGTGGTATAGTTTGATTTATTTGATTTTGATTATATTCGAGATTTTGTTCAAAAGTTTTTTTCTGTTACGTGAATTAAAGGTATTGTTTTAAAATTGGTGCATAGCTGTTTCGAATTTAACTCAATTACGCACTTGTAATGTTCAAGAAAATCGAGTCCTAATATTCCGTCAAATTCTATGTTTAAATTACAAATATAGACTTTTAGTGGATTGTCTTTAGCGAAAGGGATTAAAACTGATTGGGTGATTGGAATTTTTTCATCGGTTATTCCTTGTACGATTACATTTTCTGCAAATCGATTATTATAATTTTCGACTGTTTTTTCCTTAAATACTGAAATTCCTGCGCCGGTGTCAATTAAAAGTTTAAATTTATTTGTTGCGTCGTTAATATAAAAGAGATTTTTCGAGTTTAAGTTATGTAGATTGGTATTTACACGAATGTTTGTTCTGGTGTTTGATCGATTGACATGTGTTGGATTTTCGTAGTAGTTTGTTGTAATTGGGATTCCGTTTCTTGAATCGATTGGGGTGGATGGTTTTGATTGGAAGTAATTTGAAAATTTTGGGTCTCTGGTGGCAAAATTTGATTTTGGTTTTCAAAATTTTGATATACTCCGGGTTGATTAAAATTATATTGACTTATGTCATTTAAATATTGTTCATCAAAATTGTTCGAAAATTCTTGTTTTCGTAATGAAATTGATTTTCATACTGAAAATTTTCAAAATTTGGATCATAAGGATCGTAGTTGTCAAAATTATTAAAATATTCATCAGAATAGTTCACTACATGTGCTCTATGTTGTGGGGAATTATAATTTGGATGTCTTTGAATTACTGATGGTCTAAAATTATTTTGTTGGTTTTGTGGTACAAAATTTCTAGAGGTGCTTGGTTGATTTTGGGCAAAATTGGGTCTTTGAAAATTTTGGTTAGATTGTTTTGATTTTGGGCAAAATTGGGTCTTTGAAAATTTTGGTTAAATTGTTGATTTTGATTTGTGTAGACCGGGGGTCTCTGTACAAGGGTACGACATTCACTTGCGTGATGACCTAAAAGATTACATTTAAAACATTTTTGTGGTTGAGAAGGTTTACGAAGAATACCTTGACTATTATTTTGTCTATTTTGTATGGGATTATTTGAAAAATTGGGTTGGTTCGGAGTTTTTTGTGTTTCAAAATATGAAAGTTGTAGTTCGCGTCTTATTCTTACTTGTGCTTCAAGTAAATCTTTTGGATTGCTAGCACGGACAATATGACCTATGCGCGATTCTAATCCTGTTAAAAGAGTATTAGATGCCATAGAATCTATTATTTGGATTTGAGTTTTGAATACAAGCGTGCATTTTTGAATTCATAACTTGTAATCTATTGAAAAACAATAAAGGTGATTCGTTTGTTTGTTGTTTAAGTCTTTGTAGATCTTGAATTAATGAAGAAAGGTCTCGCGTATCTCCATAATATGTTGTTAATAATTGTTTAATTTGAATCCAAGAAAGAGGATTTCGAGAGTTTAGTAATTGTGCGGCTTTTCCTTTTAATTTATTTTTAATGTGTATGACCAATAAATCGCGTTGATCTTTGACGGCCATGTTATAAGCACAATCGCAAGCATTGATAAAAGTTCCTAAAAATATTTGATCTCCATCGTATTCAGGGATTATTGAGAAAATTTCCGATAAACGATAAGGTTCAACCTCAACTATAGGTTGGTTTGCTGGTACGTTTGCTGGTTGATTATTACGAGGTTCAGTCATTTTTGATGGTTTTTGTTTTCTTGTGTTTCAAACTTAAATTAAAACTTTTTTTAGGTTTTGTTCCTTAAAACTAAATTTTATTTTTGACTTCTTTTAAATGAAAAAAATTTTCTTAAAAATTCAAAATTGTAAAAGTGAGGGTTAGAAAATCGAACAGATTTTTCAAAATATCAACTTATTTGAAAAAAATAAAACGTGATGATTCAATTGTCTTACTCACAAAAGCTTTAGCTGGACCATTTGTCTCCACGTGTTCGGCTACCAGGGGCTTCACTAGGTGTTCCTTCCGTATCCGTTGGTTCGTTGCTGTCTAGCTTCTTGGTTGCTTATGTAACTACTTGGTTGCTATATGTAACTTCTTTGTTGCTGTGTAACTTCTTGGTTGCTGTAGATTCTTGATAGCTTAAAGAGCTGGAGCTTCACCACTCGCGAATTAGAATACTCGTGTTTTCGCGTGTGTTAAACTATCCTACCGACTGCCCCAAATGTTATACTTTAAAGTTTACTTTTAACTTTTTAAAAAACTTTATTTTGATTAAATACAATATAGGACTTACACGTTATAATTGAACGTGTACTTAAGAACGATTCTAAAGAGAATGACTTAACATTACAATGATTTTAGTTTATATAAAGAAAAGGTGCTGATTAAGCAATGGAATAATTCCTTAATATTCTAGATTTAAACTTCTTAGAACTAAAGTGCAATTCGGCAGGAATGCACGTGTTGTTTATTCCATGAGAGACGCAAGTCAGCAGAATGGTGTTCTTATCTTGAAAGGTTCTGAGAAATAAAGTGCTGATTCGGCTTGAATGCACGTGTTGTTTATTTCATGGGAAACGCAAGTCAGCAGAATAAGCTTCTTATCTGGAAGGTTCTCGGGTTTCATAGAAGGTTCTGGTTTCTTCTAAGTGTAGGCAGGATATTTTCATATAACATATATATAAAATATTTTTTGGAACAAATATATTAAAAAAATCCATTATTATAAAAGACAAAATTTAAAAAAAACTATCAAAAAAAATTATTAAACAAGTTTTGTGGCTAATCGGGTAAAAAGGAGTTTTTGTTTCTCTCATATTTTTCCGTGGGTAGCTTGAAAGCTTTGCCTCACGGAGGTCCAAGATCTAATGAGTATTGACAGTTAACTGTTTCGTCCTTATGGGACTCCTCAGAACAAGGCTTGGTCAATGTGACACTCTTGCGAAGTTAGTTAGACGGTTTTGCTTTAATCCTTTGTAAATAGTGAGAAAACTTTCGCAAGAAGCGCCATTAACCGAGATACGAGAGAAACAAGAACAAAAGCAGGCGAAATAAACTTCTATACATATCGATCAATGAAAAGATCGAAAACAAATAAAAATGAACAAACTAATCCGTGACCTACGACAGCTCTTTCTGCCTTTTAGGCCAGATTAACGCTTATTGCGTTTTTACCCGCTATCGCCAAGATCTAGTGTTGACAGTTAACTGTTTTGTCCTTATGGGACTCCACAAAAAAAATTATAAAAAGGCGAGCAGACATTTGAAACTGAGAGAGCATTTGTCGGAACAGCACCAGCGTTCGTTGTTCTGCTCGTCGAAATTAAAAAAGTCCATTCGCGATTGGCTTGCCGTTCTGCTCGTTGCGAGGCTAACGTTTGTCGAAAGATTCAGGTGTGGACGCGGCTTTACATTAAGCCCCAGGCTTAATACCTATATAATGCAAATAAAGCTTATACACGACGAAGGGAGTGCAAGATGGCTTAACACACCTCAAGATATAAAAAAAACTGAAAATTTGAGAACATTGTACCATAGACGAAAGTTTTAGAAACATGAAGTACCTACTTGTCAGAAAAATCGCAATGCAGACAAAAATTTGCCGAAAAAGAAGAGAATGACACCTAAGGTAAAAATTTTGAAATCGTTTCGCAAAAAAAAATTGTTGACAAAGCGAAAAACATTTTATTTTTAGTTTTTTTTTTTAATGGCGCCAAAGGAGAAATTTTTTAATAAAAAAGAAAATAGTCATTAAAAGAAGGCGTCGCAGGCCGAAAGTTTTTGGGAAGAATGGTGCCAAATGCAAAGGTTTTGGTTAGTTAGTCCCTCTGTTAACAGCACTTTTGTCTTACTTTCATTTTTAGCAAATTTACCATGAAGAAAATTTTAATATTAAAAAACACACGGTCCTCGTCTGGTAAATTTAATGAAATCGACTCCAGCTCGTTCATAATTCACACCCTTTTTTTGTGTTTCTATTGTTACCGCTGGCTCAATTAGACTCCGGCCCGTTCACAATTCACACCCTTTTTTGGGCTTCTATTGTTATCGCTGGGCTCAAAAAGAATGACTTTATACACATTCTAAAATTCAAAAAGAAACAGTGGCGTATCATTTACACTTTTTCATTTTTTAATAAAACTGTGTGGAGTTCCAATTTTGAAGATATAACGAATGGTTTTGGATTTTTGCAATTTTTAGAAAGTCAATTGGTATTTTTTTAGGTTTCTAGATTCTTACGTACCTACCTAATTAAATAGGTAGGTACCTAATGAAATAGGTAGGTACCTATATAATATAATAAGTATAAGTAACATAAGGTATGTAGTTCTGACTATGAATGAACTGGACAGTAAAAGATAGTGCTAATTGAATCCATCTCTTTTGCGCCTCATTTTATTCTGGCCGATGAGAAAAGTTGCGTTCACGACAACATCGAAACGGCCAGTCAAGTGAGTGGATCACGTGACACCGTTACTAGTTGTGAGCAACGGTTTGTGGTCGATGTCTTGACTAAAACTAGCCTATAAAATTGAATGTAAAATATATTGACGCGAAATTATTGCCTTGATGAGAAATCTTTAACCCGTTGATGTCGATAATGGACGAAGTGTTACCTGCGATTTGTCGTACTTCAGTCTTTTCCAAATGTTCTTTCCAGTGCTGGCTTGCGGATTGTTAACTTCGTTAGTCGCCGAGTAGTAGTTCGGGTTCGAAAAGCTTCGACTAGCACCATAAGTGTAGGTTTTCAAGTTTTGGTTGCTACCTCGCTGACCAATCATGTAGGATGATATTGCCACGCTCAAGATGACCAACAGTAACATTATTGCCTATACAAAGATTAATATTAATTTTTCTAAAACCAGCGGCGCATCGAGGAATATATCATGGGGGGGGCGAGACCCCATGATGCCGTATTTTATGCTATTTAGTTTTTTTATTCATGCGATATCTGAAAAATATCTGGTCATATGTTCATAAGTCAGGTTTTTTGTTTATCACTTTTTATATAAAAGACGTAAAAATTTATTTTATGCATTTTTTTTGTTCATAATACTCTATGAACAGCAGGATCTTAAAGTTATGAAAAACTAGATGCTGTAAGGTGACTTGGGGCAAGTGCGACAATGGGGCAAGAGCAACTACAACCTTCAAAAATAAAACTATGAGCAATAATTACAATTTGTTTAAATAAACTATATCCTACTACGCTTGGCAACACCGTGTACTAGTATCTGAAGCAAAGCGGGCGCACGCTCTACTCCAGTCGGCTTCACAAAAAAAAAAGCTTTGGTTCGGTCTGCCGTCGGCTTTTGTCTGCTGCCCTAATCTATTGCCATTTGATAATATTTTTTTTGTTTCTTTTTCGGGTTTGTAGAATGGAGCATAAGTCGCACTTGCCCCCCCGAACTGCGCTACCGGGGCTAGTGCGTCTCTTGCTTGTGGGGTAAGTGCGTTTTTCAGTCGCAATGTTAAATATGCGAGAAAAAGCAGCCTTCTTAAAAAAAATACGCTTTTTACATTCCCCTCAATTGAAGATATATCAGATGTTCAAAAGGATGACATCATTTCAATTTTACTTGCTCCAGTACTTGTGAGAAGAGGCGAAATGAGTTTTCCAGTTTCATTTGACATCTACAATATTCAGTAGATTTAACATCTAGGGATTATATGCTGCCTGTTAGCTCAAAAAAGCTGTTAGGTTAGTAGTTTTTTCACGTTTTTTTACATTTGTAAGTTTATTTCTAAGTCTAAAAGTTTCCTCTTTTTCGTTTAATTTTATGAATATAAAAAGAAGATTTAAAAAATAATTTCCTTAGTTTTACCTTCTTTAAAAGTTTGTAAAATGATAGCGGTTAAAGATAAAATCATTCTTCAAACAATAAAAAAATCAGAAACATTTGCAGTAAAAGGGTCTTCCCCCAATAAATCTACCACAACTTTAGATAGCGTTGTTCTGTGTAAAATCGCTCTTGCCCCATTTGAAGGGGCAAGAGCAATTTCGGTCACTAACAAAAAAATAAATTTACAAAAAATTCAGGGTTGCCGCTTTTTAATCAATAATTGTTTATTTAGTAAAAACACTTCAAAAATATTATAGAAAAAAATAGCTTTGAAATTCTGAATAAATTTAAAAAAACATTGCGTTCTAAAGCCGTACTAATAGAAAAAGTGGTTGCACTTGTCCCAACTCACCTTAATGATTTTACATCATATATAGGGCGACCCAAACAAAAGTTTGTTTTACCAAAATCTATGTCTAATTAAATGCCTATAACTTTGCCAACCTGTCATCTAATTTTATTGTTTTAAGCTTTTTGAAAAAAAAGACCTTTAAATTTGAGCAAATCGAATAAAAATGTAATCCTTCTTATAATTTCAATATATAATTATATAAGGTGGGTTCGTTACTCAAAAAGTTTTTATAGAATTTTGAGAGGGTCGCCCATTTTGGAAATAGAAGGCCTAAAAACACTGGTCGGCATGAAAATAGGCCCTGACATCATTCTTGCCGATTCTTATGTAAACTGACCTCCTGAATCCAAATATGACCCCCCTACCTATTTTTACTGCTTTTCGATAGTTTGGTGGGACGGAAATTTTTTTTGGCCTTAACATAATTATTTCTGAGAGACTGGAGAGTTTAGCGTTCTCAAACATTGTTATTTATAGCAACGTGGTAAGCCATTAGTTTGGGGGGGGGGTTGCATAAATGGTAAATGGATATTGTCAATTTTACCGTTTTATATGCATTTTCTAATTATTTTTATAAAATTTTAGCTGCCAGCAGCTTAACGGTAAAGGTAATAAACGTTATAGCAAAGTTTAAAGCAACATATTAGTATACAAAAGTATATATACAGAAACCACTGGCGTATACAAAACATCGCCTTGGAGGGGCTTGGAAATTTTTTCCATTTTTATTTATTAACATATTAAAAAGTAGGAAAATAAATAGTTTTAACATAATCTATTTTTAGATTCTTGGGGGGCTTTCCCCCCCAAGCCCTCCTTCCCCCTTGTATACGCTCATGCAGAAACTATAATAAAAAAAAATATTGTTGCTTGATTTGTGAATAGGACAGCCGAGCGCGGGACAAACATTACATTGTACGGAACTGGCCTTTGCGAGAAAGATTTACTCACCGTCAGAAAAATGTCGATAGTATAGTTTAAAAGCTATAATGAAAAAAAAGTTGTCCGGTTTTTTTGGCCCACCCGGTATAATATTATAATATTTTTAAAAAATTTCCAAACTGTGGTGAGTATAAACATTTTTATTTAGAAGTAAAAACGAACGTTTGCACCAAACATATATTGCAAGAACTTTTTTCAAATTAGTTATTCCGCTTTCTATTAAACTAGGTTTTTGCAGGAAAGATATTTTTTATGGGGCTATGCAAAAACCCAAATGTATTATTACATTTAAAATCTACCACTTTCAAAGAACTTTGGACCAAACTGATCATCACCCTACAATCAGTGACACCTAAATTGCTAAGTAATATCCGGACTGAATTTTATAACAGATTTAATTCGTTAGGTAAGTCTTAAATCAATATGAATAATTTGATTTTAAGACATACCCCTCTCTTATTTGTTTCGCAGGGAAGCCATAGACTTTAGTTTGTAGTAGACACGGCATTAAATATTCTAAAAAACAACAAGCAAGGATTATACTAAATTTCCGATATTTTATGTACAACTATCCTCGATCGATTTTCTTTACAAACTGTCGAAAGAAAAGATCGCCGCGCTAGTGGAAACAATCGCTGTTATAAAATTCTTCCCTTCACTTTACCGGGGCGCACAGAGGACAGGTATTGTATGTAACTTACCAAAGTAACCATGTAAAACGTTGTAGAGTGAGGATGTAAATTGCTTTCAAGTTCATGGATATGTTCGCGTTCGTGCTCCGCATCATTGTGCTGAATTATCTCATCATCGTAGTCTTCATCTTCGTTGCTGCAGTCGAATAGTTTTTCGGGACATTTTTGGGAGACTTGAAATATTGGGGCTAAAGTAATAAACAAAATATAAAATAAAATAAAAAATCTGAAGAACATCGCTGGTTGCTTACACGGTAAAAAAAAATTCTACAATGAAAACACGTTCATTTTTGAATAAATTGTTTTACCTTAAAACAATTTCTTTTGAAAATTAAAATATTTCTTTTTAGTTCAACGCAGCGTTTAATCTTGAAATGAGACTTTATTTTTCTTCTTTAATTGTTTTCTTTCAGTATACTCCGTTTTGTAACAAAGCAAATTTTCTTCATATAAGTAATATTTTGCTTCCAGAGAAAACGGTGCCTTGGATTAATTCAGTTCCAATTTATATTAAAAGAATTTCTGTTTCACATTAAAATAATGAGGCAAGACATTTTTTTTTGCTTAATTAAAAATATATTCTCTTGGTGAATAGGAAAGCATAAATTATTTCACTTCAAAGCAATTTGCTTTAATCCACTTTTACCGCGTAAAATATGCTATATTATAGGTTGCAATGAACAGCACACAAGTGTGTGTATACTTAGGTTTGCTGTGTGTGTATACTTCGGTTTGTTGTCAAATGTACAATGGAAATGTTTCTTATTACCCTATTGTTTTGACTATCGTAAGGTAAAAAAAAACATCGTGATGGGGCAAATATATTATATTTTGTTCCAGATTTCGCCGGTGTGTAAAGCAAATGTTGCTACCACTACACCACGGTGGATAGAATAAACCGGTGTTCGGATCTTATATATATATGTCGAATTTTTTCACGTCACTGGGGGTCCAGCTGATTTTTGTAAACAAAAGTTAGATATGATATGAACAACGGAACAACTAATATTTTTTGAATATTTTGAAAACTAAGGCAATTTTCCTACAGTTTTCTAGTGCATCCTTATAAAATGTAATTTTCTAGACGTATTGTCGTTATTTTTTTTTAGCTCGCTTTCTTTTTTATTACACAAAACAAACTGAATGTGATCGTTTAGTATCAAAGGTGAACCGAGAACTTGGGAAGTAAACAAAGATGTAGGTCAGCGGATTATTTTTAAAGTTGAAACAAACACAGTATTTTCTTCGAATTTTAATGTTTGTGTGAAGAGAAATGAAGCGGGCTAAAAAAATAACGACTAGTATGTCTGAAAAATATTATTTTATAAGAATATACTAAAAAATAGTAGGAAAATTGCCTTAGTTTCCAAAAAATTCAAAAAAGATTAGTTGTTCATATCATATCTAACTTTTGTTTACAAAAATCAGCTGGACCACCAGTAACGTGAAAATTCGACATATATATATATATATATATATATAAAATCCGAACACCAGTCTATTCTATCCACCGTGCCACTACACTACTGACGACGATAATATAGTATACACAGAGTGCTCTTTCTGTGTACAAAAGAGAAATGAAAAATTAACAGAATTGAAACCCCACAAGACATTAAAATAATGTCCAAATGTTTACTTTTTTTCACTCACATTTTTTGCAATTCGATGTATATTCATCAGGACAAGCGCAAATGTAACCTCCTTGTTTAAAGAGGCATAGATGCGTGCAGCCACCATTGTCCAAAGCGCAGGGATTCCAAGAAACCTGTCGTTTCTTTGTTACCTGCAAATTGGGAAATACATTTAGATCAGACATCACATGATAGTGGATGAAAGAAAGAACATATTTTTATATAGTCCGGGGCCATAGCGTCAAAAAGTGGCCTGCTTGGGCTTTTTAATGAAGATTTTGTGACACCTGCTTTAATCAATTACTTATGATCCCATCAACACTGCCTGACCTGTTAACAGACCCAAAAATGACTGAGTTAAAAAGTTAGGTTAGGGATAAATAAATAAATATAAATCAATAAATAAATAAATAAATAAATAAATAAATAAATAAATAAATAAATAAATAAATAAATAAATAAATAAATAAATAAATAAATAAATAAATAAATAAATAAATAAATAAATAAATAAATAAATAAATAAATAAATAAATAAATAAATAAATAAATAAATAAATAAATAAATAAATAAATAAATAAATAAATAAATAAATAAATAAATAAATAAATAAATAAATAAATAAATAAATAAATAAATAAATAAATAAATAAATAAATAAATAAATAAATAAATAAATAAATAAATAAATAAATAAATAAATAAATAAATAAATAAATAAATAAATAAATAAATAAATAAATAAATAAATAAATAAATAAATAAATAAATAAATAAATAAATAAATAAATAAATAAATAAATAAATAAATAAATAAATAAATAAATAAATAAATAAATAAATAAATAAATAAATAAATAAATAAATAAATAAATAAATAAATAAATAAATAAATAAATAAATAAATAAATAAATAAATAAATAAATAAATAAATAAATAAATAAATAAATAAATAAATAAATAAATAAATAAATAAATAAATAAATAAATAAATAAATAAATAAATAAATAAATAAATAAATAAATAAATAAATAAATAAATAAATAAATAAATAAATAAATAAATAAATAAATAAATAAATAAATAAATAAATAAATAAATAAATAAATAAATAAATAAATAAATAAATAAATAAATAAATAAATAAATAAATAAATAAATAAATAAATAAATAAATAAATAAATAAATAAATAAATAAATAAATAAATAAATAAATAAATAAATAAATAAATAAATAAATAAATAAATAAATAAATAAATAAATAAATAAATAAATAAATAAATAAATAAATAAATAAATAAATAAATAAATAAATAAATAAATAAATAAATAAATAAATAAATAAATAAATAAATAAATAAATAAATAAATAAATAAATAAATAAATAAATAAATAAATAAATAAATAAATAAATAAATAAATAAATAAATAAATAAATAAATAAATAAATAAATAAATAAATAAATAAATAAATAAATAAATAAATAAATAAATAAATAAATAAATAAATAAATAAATAAATAAATAAATAAATAAATAAATAAATAAATAAATAAATAAATAAATAAATAAATAAATAAATAAATAAATAAATAAATAAATAAATAAATAAATAAATAAATAAATAAATAAATAAATAAATAAATAAATAAATAAATAAATAAATAAATAAATAAATAAATAAATAAATAAATAAATAAATAAATAAATAAATAAATAAATAAATAAATAAATAAATAAATAAATAAATAAATAAATAAATAAATAAATAAATAAATAAATAAATAAATAAATAAATAAATAAATAAATAAATAAATAAATAAATAAATAAATAAATATATAAATATATAAATATATAAATATATAAATATATAAATATATAAATATATAAATATATAAATATATAAATATATAAATATATAAATATATAAATATATAAATATATAAATATATAAATATATAAATATATAAATATATAAATATATAAATATATAAATATATAAATATATAAATATATAAATATATAAATATATAAATATATAAATATATAAATATATAAATATATAAATATATAAATATATAAATATATAAATATATAAATATATAAATATATAAATATATAAATATATAAATATATAAATATATAAATATATAAATATATAAATATATAAATATATAAATATATAAATATATAAATATATAAATATATAAATATATAAATATATAAATATATAAATATATAAATATATAAATATATAAATATATAAATATATAAATATATAAATATATAAATATATAAATATATAAATATATAAATATATAAATATATAAATATATAAATATATAAATATATAAATATATAAATATATAAATATATAAATATATAAATATATAAATATATAAATATATAAATATATAAATATATAAATATATAAATATATAAATATATAAATATATAAATATATAAATATATAAATATATAAATATATAAATATATAAATATATAAATATATAAATATATAAATATATAAATATATAAATATATAAATATATAAATATATAAATATATAAATATATAAATATATAAATATATAAATATATAAATATATAAATATATAAATATATAAATATATAAATATATAAATATATAAATATATATAAATATATAAATATATAAATATATAAATATATAAATATATAAATATATAAATATATAAATATATAAATATATAAATATATAAATATATAAATATATAAATATATAAATATATAAATATATAAATATATAAATATATAAATATATAAATATATAAATATATAAATATATAAATATATAAATATATAAATATATAAATATATAAATATATAAATATATAAATATATAAATATATAAATATATAAATATATAAATATATAAATATATAAATATATAAATATATAAATATATAAATATATAAATATATAAATATATAAATATATAAATATATAAATATATAAATATATAAATATATAAATATATAAATATATAAATATATAAATATATAAATAAATCAATAAATAAAAATAAAATAATTATTATTGACCCACAAAATTATCACAAAAAAGTTAACTTGCCATTGTGATTCCCATAGCGGCATGCAGTTGCGGTCTGACAAAAATCATATCTCTTCCAGTCGTTTTTTCAGCTCTTAGGATAGTCTTCTGATCCCAATCGGTCCAGTAAATATAGTCTCCAAACTTAAATATAAAAATATTATAGTTTGTTTAGTACAGCTACTAGCCATAGTAGAGTGTCTTTCACTTTGATTCACTCAAAAAAATTTCGTTCGTAATATGAACAACCACTGTTTATTAGCTTTTTTTAACCCTTTCACTATGACACCCTTTAGATGATCTTAAAAAATTCTGATTTTTGGTAGACAACGCCTATGCTCTATACATACAAAAAAAAATCTTTAAAAATATCGCTCACCCCCACTTCTTACTTACTCTTACTTACTACTTACATCTCAATGGACAAACAAAGTTTAGGGAGGTAAAAAAAAATGTAGGTACTTTTTCAAAAAATGTATTAGAAACTTTAAAACACTCAAAAACGTTTACAAATTTCAGTATATTTTTCTACCAGTTTTTCTTGTTCTTTTATTAATTCATTCCCTTCATGTTCGTCTTTATCTTCATTTTTTGAATCTATAATTTTATCTTCCGTCTGCAAATCTTAATCAGAGAGAAAGTCAATATCAAAGACAGTATCATTCTCCAAATAGTAAAGAATTTTCTCCTCAGTAATCTTTCTATTTGGGTCCTTTCTTGGCTTTGACATTATCTAAAAAAAATAGTCAATTTCATGTCTCTATGGGTCTCTATAAGGCAGGAACAATATTTCTAAGAATTTCTTCACATTTACTACAAAAATGTGTTTTTCACACGTCAATCAAAACAAAAAAGAATTAAAATTAACTTATGTTCACAGAGAAAGTCATATTTTTAGACCATGCAATTTTTCTAAATTTATATCCACAAACTGTGTTTGTCCATTCTGATGTACAAGAAACATAAATCGACTTCTGGGGATGTTACGTGATATAAAACCAAATAAATCATTTAAAAATTATAAAATTGAAATGTATACTCACCAACGATAAGTCGAAAAACCAATAAATTCACGAGTTTTTTGGAAAAACACAAAAAATACTGCCTAGCCTCAAAACCACCTGTTAAGTAAAACACTGGTCACTAAAAAATGGTCCAGATCAGCTTGGCAAAACTTTGCACATACACAAGCTATTTACATCAGTCTAAATAATATGCACCGTCTGATGTACATAATAAGTTCACAGATAGTGACCATGTGGAGCCTAATACACAGCACCATAATTCAATGTACAGGGTGTCCCAAATTGGGCACTTTTAGGGGGTTTAAGGTACTTCTAGGGGAGACAGAGAAAAACTGACCACGCTTTGCGAGGCTCAAATTTCAAGGAAATCGTCTCGTCTTTGAGCTACGGGGGCTTTTTGAAAAGTCTGCATTTTGGAAGGGGGTCTATAACTTCGTTATTAGTGGAAATTTTGATTTAGAGTAAATTGCAATTTTATAGACTTTGTCACGAGGAATTCACCCGCAAAATTAAATTTTAACTGTCACTTTTGTTTTTGAGATATGACATAAAGTCGCATTTTTTCTTATGGAATGGCCTATATTTTAATTAATTTTCGATTGCGTCATTGAATTCTTTTCAAAATGATGTAACATATGTCATGGTTTGATTAAGCGGTTTCGGAGATAATTAAAGTTTTTTATTTTTATCTAGTGTGCGTTGAATGACGTCATGCGCCATTGACATGAAAGCCTTGCGGTCAAATCCTACTTCAATGCTCCTATAGTTTTGTTGTCTTATACTATGCAAATCAAGTTGGCCTTGCGTCTTGGCATTTTGTAATTGTTTTTAATTGTTTAAACAATCTGACATTACGCTTTGATGTGAAATTATTTTGCACAAAAGCGTTTTTAATTTTATTTTGAAATATGTATCAAAACGATGAAAAGTATGACATGTTAAAATGTTACTGTGTAAAATAATAAAAATACTGGAGTGCCTTGACCTGCCTCAGCAGGAAATCATAGCGCACTAGCTGAATATCTCCTAAACCGCTCAATCAAACAATGACATATGATACATTATTTTGAAAAGAATTCAATGACGAATTCGATAACTAAATAAAATATAGGCCATTACATAAGAAAAAATGCAACTGTATGTCATATCTCAAAAACTAAAAGTGACAGTGAAAATTTAATTTAGCGGGTGAATTCCTCGTGACAAAGTCTATACAATTGCAATTTGCAGACATCAAAAAGCCCCCGTAGCTCAAAGACGAGACGGTATTTCAAAATGCGGTTTTCACTATAAGTCTTCTCTTGAAATTTGAGCCTCGCAATGCGTGGTCACTTTTTCTCTGTCTCCCCTAGATGTACCTTAAACCCCCTAAAAGTGCCCAATTTGGGACACCCTGTACATGGTGATCTACAAAAATAGCGAAAGGGTTAAATTATATTCACCAATACTGTGCTGGTGAACACAAATACCGTACATTGCTTAATGATCGTATTTGTCAATACAGTGAATATCGCTTATAAGGTTATCGGATATTACGACATATCGGTTATAGCGACGACATATTAAGGCCCCGGCCGAGTTATATAATAGGAACATTTTGGGTCAGGTCAAATAACAGAAAATTTGACAGCTGTTACCGTTATTGTGACTAAGAATAACGGCAACATTCAGGGCAAAAAGGATAGATTTTGGAACACTTAAGATAACACAACACAAACGTTAGTTTAGTAGTTTCACACACCTTCAAGTTTTTGTTTATTTATATTTGTTAATTTATTTTTATTAGATTTATGGCTTTTTACAAACCAAACTACCGAATTATAGTAAAAAATTCGGCTGCATTAAACAAAACAATAGAAAACTAATCTTAAAAAATAGCGCTGACGTTAAAGGCCGGCCACCGTAAGTACCGGGCGCCGTTACCGTACATAACAAAAAAGGAGCGAGATGCTGCTAATGCGCAGACTCAGTAATAAAAATAACGGTAACAAAGTGTAAAATACGCGACCCAAACTGTCCCTAATATAACCCATTTTGTTACCTTTATTCTCTAGAACGATGCTCGGTTATAAAGCCTGAAATTCGTTCGTTCAATGTCGTTATAACTGATATTCACAGTACAATAAATATAAATCTGTTAATAAAGTTTATGGAGTTAAAAACTGAAAATTAATATAGAGAATATTTTTTCTTATGTATAACACAAACTGCATTTGTTAATTTGAAAATTATTGAAAATAACAGTCCGTTATTGTAGTATTTAACGTGTCTGTGGTCTTAAAAAGTCAAATTATGCGCATCATTAATATTTTTCGTTATTACAATGAACCTATTTTTGCATCAGTCATTTGGTAATACATTATTTTTGTGGTAAGGCACATATGCTTTAGTAAAAAACAAGTAACGTAAGCTTTTGTTTGAAAAAATAAAAAGTAACTAAGTTTTAAATAGCCTCTTGCCCGTTCCCTATGGTAAATCACTTGTTTTGGCGATTTTCGATACAAGAATCATTTAGAGCATTTTCGTCACGTTTAAAAAATGATTTAAACAAATCTGTTTTTCTGTGTAATTTTCCACAATAATGACAAGTACAATTCGAAAGAGATATACGATCATTGAATCAAAGATTAGGTACCTACCTGTGTCAAAGAGAAAGGATGAGTAGCTTGAACAGACAATGCGATCCTATTTCTTCCGTGCAAGTCAGTGGTTTCGATCTTTTCCTGATTCAACCTAGCATCAATCCAATATAATCTTCTACCGACAAAATCAAGAACCAGTCCAATTGGGAAGTGCAAATCGACCTCTACTATGACTTTTCTGCCTGAACCGTCCAGATGCGTGCGTTCTATCTTAGGAACGAACCAATCTGACCAGTACAAGTAACTAAAATATAAAACAAATAGGTCAGGGTCTCTATTCATCTCCTGCTCCGTATCCAAGAACTGTAAATAGACAGGACTGCAAAATCAACTAAAAGTGCCAGTGGCGCACCCAGGAATATGTCTTATGGGGGGCCCGAGGCCTCTTGGGGGGGGCCCGAAGCCTCATGATGTCGAATTTTAAGCTATTTTTTGTGTTTTTTTTCTGAAATATGTCAAAAATATGTAAAAAAATCTAAGGCTTTGGGGGGGGGCCTGCCCCCCCCCCTGAAAGCGCCCATGAAAGTGCCCCTCCGTATTCACGCAAAGATTCTGGAAAATACTAGCTTATTATAGCTTCATTTTATGAGGCCGCTCGACTCATAAACCGTCCGAAAAATCCCAAAGCGCGCACAATGCAGTACGATGACTGTTTTGAAACGGTTTTGGTTAGATGGAACCAAAAACATTCAACTAAAGGTAGACCCCGTATAGAAATCCTAAACTTCATCAGACACAAAAAGTATTATACTGGGGATTTCTTTCAAATTCGCAACAATGTTGCCAGTACTTTTATAACTTGTAATTTTGATGTAGGTACATAAGTAAAATGGTAACTAATAAAAATCAAAAGAATATTTTGTTTTTGAATTCGGCTTACGTTTTGGATTGCTATACATGTACCTGTAATAGAATATGTTTGCCATCCTATGTGAGAAAAGGATTGTTTTCATTGATTTTTTTTTGAGATCTTATCATTAATAATGTTTTTCTATACAATTTAATTCTAGGTTGTAAGTATAACCTCTAGATATGTATGTATGCATGTCTGTCTGTGTGCCTATATGCACATATATATATAAATGTTTGAAAAAAAGTTTTTTTTTAAGTTAGAATATGTTATCCAATAATCAATCGGTAAATTTTTGTTTACATAGGTACCTAAACTTAAAAAAAATCATAAAACATTTGCTTTTAAGTCCCTGTTTTTATAGATCTATGTGGCCGTTTAAATCCTTATCTATTTTGAATTAAAAGGAAAGTATAAATTAGAAATAATCAGCTAAAGTTGGTTTTTTTCGAAGATTGTTGATTGTCGATTTTTATAGAACGTACAACGATTAGCACCAAATTGCAATTTTTGTGCAGTCAACCAACTTGAGCTTGTTTTTTGCAGGAACACAAAATAACTAGCGGCGATATCCTGTAATGCAAACCATTTTTTTTTACTGCACATGCGCACCTCTCTCTTTCTGATCACATAAAATTATCTTCCTCTTACTAACTTCACATATGCTCGACCACAGCTGAGAGGGAGATATTTTATGTGAGAAGAAAAAGTACGGTAGCGAATGCGCAGTTTAAAATATTGATTTGGTTTTCGGTTTTCTGAAAAAAACGGGACTCCATTTAAGTGTGAAAAACGTTCAACTGAAAGTAAGTTTAATTAAATTTCTTTGGTGTGAGGTTAGAGTTCATAAATAGTTTATTAGTTTTGTATTCCTAGGTGGTATTTCAAAAGTTATTAAAACGAGATTACTAAACTGCACTTTTAACTATTAATTATTGTTCTCACTACAAATGTTTTCGGTATAAAAATAACTCTTGCTTTTAGTCCAAATAAATTTAATTTAAATGTTTTGATCACGAAAGTTAAAAAAACCTTTTCTTTATATAATATGTATATATATATATATATATATATATATATATATATATATATATATATATATATATATATATATATATATATATATATATATATATATATATATATATATAGCTTAAAAAAAATAGTCTACAAAACTCCCCTGGGCAACTCTGGAAAACTCAAAAAGCTTTTTGATTTGATTTAACGCGAAAATGGAACGTCGCAGATAAAACCTTTGTTGACAAAAAAAAATTGTGTGAAGTGTAAACTTTAACAAGGCGAAATTAATAATACTGGCCTTCATCTGCATCATCATATTGCTCGCTGAATGTTCCTCTCACAGTTAGTCGACTCGAGCCGACTTCACCCGAATGAGCGTTACATAGCCGAGTCTGACGGCTCAGTTCAATTCAGTACCCACAAAAACTACTAAACGCGCCTAAAGAAGTTTACACTTCAAAAATTCCTTTACAATTTTTCTTAAAGGTTATAGCTCTAGACTTACATGTATAGAAGATAGAGGGCACCAAAATTGACAAAAATCAGTTTTTTGCATTTTACGCAAAAACGGTAAGTCGTAGGGAAGAATTTTATTTTAGAGAAATATTACCCATACGAGTCTTTACAATCAATCTCCATAGTCTATAGGTCTACAACAACATGTTTAGAAGGTAGATGGCAGCTAAGTTGTCAAAAAATGTGTTTTTTTTAGTCGTAGAAAGAAACTTTATAAACATAAAATGTTAAAGGACACAATTTTCTACATTCTTTCCTTTTGGGCCACAGGTTTACAACTACGTGTAGAACATATAGGGCGGCAAATTTGCAAAAATTATTATTTTATTTTATGCAAAAACGGTAGGTCCTAGAAAAACACACTATAGACAAGAAATCTCCAGGACGCCATTCTCTACAATTCACCTATGTGAGTCACAGCTCTATGACTTATGGTTTTGGCGTAAAACGCAAAAAAGTATATAATGGGCATTTTTGGCACCCTCTGTCTTCAACATATGTGGTTGTAGAGCTGTAAATTGTCATTGTCGCATTGTAGAGAATTGTGTCTTGATCATTTTATGTCAATAAAGTTTTTTTTATGACTTACCGTTTTTGCATAAATTGCAAAAAACATAATTTTTTGAAATTTTCTCCTAAACGTGTGGTTGTAGACCTATAGACTATAAAGACCGATTGTAGGTAATCCTATGGGTAATATTTCTCATACATTAAATTTTGCCCTACGACTTATCGTTCCCGCGTAAAATGCAAAAAACTGATTTTTGTTCGCTATTTTTCAGAAAAAAAATTAATAGCGGCAACCATGTAGACCAAACGTCACCCTTGTATCATTTATCGTTGCCTTTAAGAGGTTATCCGAATAAACGTGTGTTTTAGTTGTTTTTTTGGGATATTTATCACAAAATAAAGATTTTTTTGTATTAAATAACTTTAAAAATGCCTAAGAAGTGCATTCTGTGTGATAAAAGTGACGAGAAGTGGCTGGATTTATCATTTCACCGGTAAGTTTGAATCTCTTCCAGAAACCGTCATATCGTTTACGATTTGGTAAGACAGTGGTGTGGTTTATAACTTTTTTTACAAAATATTAGTGATTTACTTTACAAAGAAGTTTTAAGAAACATTATTTATTGTTGCAAAATCCCTTATTTTCCCACCTCTAGTGTTTGGGTTTTTTTGGAGAAGTTTCTTAATTTATTCTGGCAATAATATATAACTCTAAAAAATATATTTCTTATGTAAACAACCATTTTCACTCTGTGATGTTATGTTCGGTTGTCATGCTACTGTACAGTTATTAAACATTTTAAAAATATTCAAATTTATGAGTTTACTAGGTTCCCCACTGATCCAAACAAGAGAGAGCTTTGGAGGGAGATTATTGGCCTTAATAAGGAAAAAATTCTGTCAAACTGGGCATGTCTTTGTTCTGACCACTTTGATCCTCAGTATGTTCGTTTAGCACCTAGTAGGCACTATCTTGTACCAAATCCCTTGCCCAAGGTCAGGTGTTAAAGACTAGTTCAAATTAAGAAAACTACTTACTACTAGTGGTTAGTAGTTAAATATTCAACTATCTCTTTTTATTATAAAGTATACATAATATATTATCACTGGTTGTTTTTGATGTTCGATCATCATGCAATGATGTAAAAAATTAGTTAGAATTAACAAATATAACTATAAGAAGAAAAAAGGTTAGTACCTACTTTTACACAGAAAAAAAAGAGTTTTAACTTCCTTTTCACTTACTTACTGCATAATCCCTGGTGATTAATTAAAAGAGAGCCTTGAGTCAAATGGATTAAAATATTGTTCTTAATTCTTATATTTGCCAAATTTATTAATGTTTGTATATACAGGGTGTCCCATAACTTAGGGGCCATAGGCCAACAAGTGATAGAGGAGGTCATGTCTGATCAAAAACTTGTTGTTTTTTTAACTTTTGTGATAATACCTTTTTAAAAAAAACGCAGTAAAAATATGAAATTACGTAGTCTTGTATTAGAACAAAAGCAGTAAATTGAAATTAATTTAAAAAAATTAATTTGAAAGAAGTTAGTCAGTCAATTTTTTTAGAAAATACTATTTTTCTGGTATGAACTTTTATGAATGCCATATTAAATGCAATGTTTTTTAAATATTTTTTGTTAATAAAAACAAGTCTCTAGCGAGACATAATAATGAAATATTATTGATATATTTTAAAAGAGAAAGCAAAAATTAATTTAAAAAAAATTATTATTTTTTATACATTTTCGAGGTTATTTTGACAGCCCGTACCTCCTCCACTTGTAATATTATCAAAAAAGGAGTACCACATTTTTTAATCACAATTAGCTGAGTATTCAGCTGGCTGTGACAGATTTTTTTTTGTATAACCCGTTTTCACCCACTCCTCTTTAAAAATCCTATATCTTAAAAACAGATGAATGTTGTCCCCATGTTATATAAACTTTTTTCTTGGAAATAACCTCCTTTATCACCTGCTGCACTATGGCGCCTAAGTTATGGGACACCCTGTATAATAATCACTTAATTATAAATAATATTTTTTCATTTTTATTTTATTTGGTAAATAAAAATTAAATAGATTTTTTTTATGGAAATCAAAAGTCTTTTGTTGATAAAACTGAATAAGTCATATTTTTTAACATTTGCAAATGTAAAAAAACACAGACTCATACCAAATATTTTCTAAAAAAACTAATTTCTAGAGTTTAATAAACTAAGAATGGATTTTGGTAAAATAAACCAATCCAGTGCTTTTTATTTCGAGGCAAGAGTTTTGATGATAAAATATAACAAAAAATCTATATTATAAGTATAGGCTGTCCCATTTTTATCATTTGGGTGGTTTCGGAAACTTCTAGAGAAGATTGAAGAAAAAACGACTACACCTTAGTGTGCTTTAATTTGAAGAGAATAATGATAGTAAACATCGCATATCAATATTATAAACATAGAAACCGAAAACACCCAAAAGTGTCGAAAATGCACTCTGTACACTAGGGGATCAAATATCCTGATGCAAAAATTTTGATAAATATCTCAAGGTCTGAGTATATAATTCGAAGTTTTTGACTTTTTTTAACAGAACAAATTTACTACACCAAGGTGAAAGAGTAAAAAGCTAAAAAAAACATCTTTTGACATTGACAATTTGAAATAAAAAGAAACACTTTTACCTGTGTTTTAAATTTTAGGGATTAAAGTAACACTTTTCTATATCCAGAAAAAATAATATAAAGTAGATTTCCTAGCTTTAGGGAAAAATAATAAAAATCAAAACTACGGATATTACCAGCTGTAAATAAGTTATTGGTTTCTAATATTATAAATCGATAAAAAAATTAATTCTATAAAAAGAGTCATTTAAATAGAATGGCTGTCAAAGCTGTACCGGTAATATTTTACACTTATTTAAATTTTATAATTTTGGGTGCAAAAATTTTATAGGAAAATGTCTATAATATATTTATTTTATATTCAACAAAATCTGCACGCCCATGGTTTTTCATTGATTTCTCTTTTATACCTCTTACAGTGTTGCCTGCGAGGATTTGGCGAAATTTTCTGAGATTTCATGCATGATGAATGAATTTGCGTATTAAATAATGGGGATGCGTCTTCTAGGGTTCCTTGAATTTCTTTGGATGGAACGAGCAAATAAGCTGTTAGCGTAGTGATCGATTTACTTCAGGCATGCGAGAGACAATAGTCACGTGAGTAAAAAAGGGTTGGTTTCGTCGTCTCGCGTAAAGGTAGATCGAAGGCAATGTATGAATTCGAGAGCTCTAAACTAAAGTTGAACACAGAAAAAAAAATTGTGAATTACTTTGCAAAATTGCTTAATTAAATTGTATTTAAAAAAATTACGACCACACTAGATTTATTTATTAAACATTTTTTTATAAAATTACATAGGATTATCAGAATACATTTTTAATTTTAGTTCTTTCAAATGCAGATAAAATTACAATAATTTAATTTATATCCAACAACTAGAAACCACTACAGACTGCCTAATAAACTAAATATACCAAAAATTAAAACGAACTTGCATTAGCACATATTTTTGGGCGAAACTTGTAACTTGTACTTTGGTAGGTATATATAGTTAATGACCTTAATGTCGATGCCTTAAAGCGAAGTCGTTTGTTCTTCCGCCAAATCTGGTGTTACCCCCCTTCTTTTAACTTTTAGTTCACATGTCACCGGGATTTGCTGCGATCAGGGTAAACACTTATGTTTCGATACCTATCCAATCACCTGCTAAATTAGTTTTTCTTTTTCTAAGCAGGCTACCCTGTGGTCAGTATAGCTTTTTTCCATGTGGTATACCTACAGCATGCCGCAGTCCCGTAGAAATAAAAATTAAGAGGCTCTGGCAAAAAAAATCAACAGATGCTGCAGATGTTACACAATTTTTTTTTGGAAATTTAATAAATATTTGTATATTTACGTGGCTTACCCGGAATTTTGTCATGTTGGTTGTGAAACTCAAATTATTTTAACAAAAATTTAAATTTTTTGGGTTATTCACTGTTTTTTGAATTTTCTCAGATAAAATTTTATGGTATATTTTTATCCCGGGTGATGTAAACTAGAATTTACATACACATTTTTCAGAGCAACATATGATAAACACAGACAAGGAAAAGAGAGAGGGCAAACATTTCTAATGCGCCTGTCTTCAATCCTTGTATTTCAGAGGAGTCTGAAACCAGTTTAAGTGGCTTGATGGAACGGAAAACTGACTGTCCAATAACAGTACAACCTCAACCTGGAAGGGCGATTGGATTTTTAGGACGGTTTTATGACTGTCGAATGTTCTGATAGAACGTAACTAATATCTTACCCTTTTCTGGGATGAAGCACAATCGATCTGGGGTCGTGTACATTTTCCTTAATGATAGTTTTCCGGCTGGAACCATCTAGTCTTGACACTTCGATTTTTTTGAACCCAGTATTTGTCCAGTACAAGTTGCTGGCGATCCAGTCCACCGCTATGCCGTCAGGGGATTGAATATCTTTACTGACAACCTGGATAAATCAAAAAATAAATAAGATTATTAAGGTATTCTTCAATTACGGCTTCACTCTTTGTCGCTTATGCTTAATTCTCAGTACTACACTCCACGATAGGGTGTGGGAAAATTATTTTACATTGAAATATACCGGGTGGGCCAAAAAAAACCGGACAATTTTTTTTTAATTATAGCTTTTGAACTATAAAATCGATTTTAAAATCCAAAATGGCGCACGAAATTAAAATGTACCGTTCAAAGATGCTCGTTTATTCTTGTGTTGCGAACATGTTTTAGTTATTTTTTTTAACTAGTTAAAAATCTGCAGGCACAACAAGGTATAAACAAGCAAAATCGGATCAGTGGTTCTAAAAAAAAAATTTTTTGTTTCAACCATTGTTTTGCATATTATGCGATTGCGCCAATCATGTCTGCATTTATTTCTTTATAACTTCATTACTACTAAATCGATTTTGATGAAATAAAAAACATCCTGGTGAAAATTGATTGCTTTTTAAAGATCATGATCAAAATTTATCGTCGTCTTAAAATTTAAGATGGCGGACAGAATCATACTTGATTTTTCAAAATGGTTATGTTCCAAAAATGTTTTAGTTTTTTTTTTAATCTATAGAAAACCACTACTTTTCCCTCACACAACGACGTACAAATTAGTAAAATCGCTATGGTGGTTCTCAAAAAAATCTATTTTTGTTTCAACCATTGTTTTACAGATTCTACGATTGCATTGTCAATCCTGTCTGCATTAATTTCCTTATAAATTCGTTATTACTAAAGTATGATTATGTCCGTCATCTTAAATTTTAGGATGGCGGTAAATTTTTATCATGATCTTTAAAACGCAATCAATTCCCACCAGGATGTTGTTTATTTCATCAAAATCGATTTAGTAGTAATGAATTTATAAAGAAATAAATGCAGACATAATTGGCAAGGCAATCGAATAATATGCAAAACAATGGTAGAAACAAAAATATTTTTTTTTAGAACCGTTGAACCGATTTTGCTGACTCTTACCTTGTTGTTCGTGGCAGGAATGCAGCTTTGTTACCGATTTAAATAGATAAATTAAACATGTTCGCAAAATAGATAAATTAAACATGTTCGCAACACAAGAATAAACGAGCATCTTTGAAGGGTATAATTTAATTTCGTCCGCCAATTTGGATTTTTAGATGGCGGACAAAAAATACTTTTAGTCAAAACTCTGATTAATTATCTGTCAAGTGCAGTTTGTCCGATTAAAATCGATATTATTGTTTAAAAGTTAAAATGAAAAAAGAATTGTCCGTTTTTTTTGGCCCACCCGGTATTATTATATTGTCAATAAAGTGGTCTGCGTTTGCAAAATATGATATTCTCTTGCAAAAAGGATCAAAGTATGTATTGTCCGGCCAGAATAAAATGATGCGCTAAAGAGATGGCTTCAATTAGCGCTATCTTTCTCTGTCCAGTGGCGTGCTATAATTTTTTAAATAATTATTATTAAGTATCAATTTTATATTTTACCCCTAGCCTTTTTTTGCTGGAAAACTCTATACCTTATTTTTCTTAAAAATAAATATTTTTTGAAAACTTTTATACTTATTATATTATATAGGTACTTAAATATTTTATTTTATTGACTTTCTAAAAATTGCATAAATCAAAAACCATTCGATATATCTTCAAAATTGGAACTCCACACAGTTTTATTAAAAAATTAAATAAAAGTAAATGATACGCCACTGTTTCTTTTTGTTGGTATAGAATGTGTCTGAAACGTGCCTAGTCATCCTGTTTGAGCCCAGCGATAACAATAGAAACCCAATAAAAGGGTGTGAATTGTGAACGGGCCGGGGTCTATTTAAGCCCACCGGTAACAATAGAAACCCAATAAAAGGGTGTGAATTATGAACGGGCTGGAGTTGTTTTGTTTAACGTACCAGACGAGTACCGTTTTTCTTGTAGTATTAAAATTTTGTTTATGGTAAATTTGTTAAAAATGAAGACGACCCAGTAAGGCCAAAATGCTGTAAACAGAAGGAGATAGATTGAGTTGAGCCATCTCTTTTGCGCCTCATTTTATTCTGGCCGGACAGTATGTGTTGAGTTATATTTTTTATTTATTGAGAAGCAAGTAAAAAATGTCTTCAAATGATTCACAAGTTGACAATATTGAGTGTTAAAAAATGTTTTTTTCTGTAGTTAGTTCATCATTAATTATATAAACTCTCTAATAATTAAACTTGACGGCAAGAGCTAAAAAACAATATATTACTTTTGTACAGCAACTACACAATAGAAAAACAGTTATTGCGACTTATAAAACTACTACCATTTTGCACCTATAAACCCGTTCTGAAACCTTTTGGTTCGGTTCGGTATTTAGTTCCTCCCTTTTTGCTGTAATATGTTCCTAAAGTTCTTATACGAGGTGTGACAATAAAATTATAAGACTGTTGTAAAAAATCTACTTTATTTAAATACTAATACAACTTAATGATGTTCCCCATTAATGTTGTCCCCTTCTCTATCGACGCAGCGTTGCATGCGTTTATTTCCAATGTTGGAAGCAATTTTAGAAATCATCAGAAGAGAGGCTGTTAAGAAGTCTTGCCGTTTTTTCCTTGACGTGTTCTAATATTTCAAAACGGGTTCCTTTTAACGATTCTTTCACTTTCGGAAACAGGTTGAGGTCGCAAGGGGCCAAGTCTGTTGAATATAGCATTGTCCTGATAGAGCAGTCACGCGATGTTCTTCCACAAATCTGGACGTTTTACCTTACACGTTGCCTTAGCTACATAAATACTTTTATTTTACCAAATATAAATTTTGGTTCACTGTTTGACCCTCACGCGCCCATTCAATAAGAATAACACCCCTAATATCAAAAAAAAACAATGAGCATCGCTGTTATGGATGTGCTGGAGCGCCCTTCTCGTTCATCATCTTTAACTTCTTCACGACCCTCGAAAAAGCTTTTATGCCACATAAAAATCATTGCACGAGACATATAGTGCTTTCCGTAGACATCTTTTAGTATTTGAAAGTATTCAGTAGTCGTTTTTTTAAGTTTAACTAAATCAATACGTTGCTCAATTTTTTCGTTTGTCATAATTCCGGCAAATGAACTAGCACGATCCGCTTTAAACCACTGTGTGAGCCAAACTAGTACAGGCAAGGCGACAAGATTGCGCGTGGTAGTAGAATGCACATCAAGATGAATAACTCCAACCGCCCGAGGCGTGACTTAAAACCTGTTAGTACGGAGGCCAGTCTTAAAATTTAATTGTCACACCTCGTACATAAAGAAATGTTACTTGGATATCTTGCTATAACCCTTGATGACAAATTACGGTGGAAAGCACATGTTGAGAAAAAAAAGAACTTTATAAATTATCAAAAATGTACTAGCTAATTGTTATTGCTTTATAGATAAATACGTACTGATAATTGAAAAATAATAACAAAATCTTTACCTACTGCCTTAACATAGACGGAGATAGGTAGTAAGCAGCAGAAAGTGGAGTTTGGGGTTAAGCCCGGTCTAGACATAACATTTTACCTTACGTCTTGCCTGTCAGTCAAAAGGGTCAAGTATGACGGTTGAAAGACTAGCGTACACACTTGATAGTTTTAACGTACGTTTTTAGTTCAGTTTTTGATACATTATGGAGGAAGCACTGCTTTTGTCAATAATGTTTTTTGTTTTAAATGTCTATGACTTAACCGTTTCAGTAGCTAAACATAGTTTTTTAACCAGCTTTTCAAAATGTTGTGCTGATTTAGTTTGGTAATGTCCCCTGAAGATGTGTGTTACGAAACATGTCGGGACTATTTGTTTAAGACAAATTAAAAATTAGAGGAGGAAGACAATAACCTGTTTGATTTCCTAAAAAATTATATTATCTAATGTCGGACGTTTCTTATACCAACTTCTAAGTTGCACTCGAAAGGAATTGGAAAATTGTATGCACTACCACAAGAAATGCCGCTAAAACTGACGTTTTACCGGAAAGAAAGCCTCCACCGATCAGTTCAACAGGTCCGACTTCAGTACAGTTCAGTTCAGGCAAAACGTACGTTTTATTGTCTACACGAAAGGTTTTGCCTGATCCGTTTTACCTGATCAAGTAAAACGTCAGGCAAAACGTTATGTGTAGACCCCGCTTTATGAATAAGGTTTTACCGTTCTGACGTCTGACATATTGTTCATAGACACACTTTGAATGAAGTTTCTTTCGATGTCAGTATAGAAGATGAGTTTTTTGTCCCAATGGTAGTCTACGTTGATCACATTGCGCATGTCGTCTTTGATTGGAAGAGTTACGTCCCAAGCGTCTAAAAATTATTGGTTGATTTATGTAAAGGTTGTTTTTTGTACCAGAAGAAATTTTTTTACAGAACAAACTTTTAAACTCTTACGTATTCCCTATTTTTTGAAATTTACTTGTTCATGATATCTTCAATGGCTTGAATTTTGTTGTTATGCGTTTAGAATTTGACTGTTTAAAAAAAAACTACTATAAAAAATAGTTATATAGTTATGATATCTGTGTTGCCAAAAATCAAAGGTTTAAAACTATTTAAAACAGGTGACAATAGGACAACATCTCTTTTGTGTTTTGGTCCAGAAAGTGGAAAATTAGATCTTAAATGGTAGTGTAGTTTTATGCCGTTTTTCGCGTATAGTTTTGACCTAAGCTTAGACGAAGACGACGCTGTCATAATTTGTACTTTTAATTTAACTTAAGACGCCATAAAAATATCGGAAATCATCATTATACGTCTTACCTAGCGTGTCTAAGCTGATCTGACTCAATGAGTACCTAGATGCCATAAGAAGGAATGTTTCGGGAATTTTCTCGCATAGCCTATCGTTGTTTGGATTCTTGGCAAGTCCTAGATTAGAAATTGTAATTTAATTAATAACATTAATAACATTCGGATTGATAAATATTATCATACATAGACTTCAAATTTTGTTGAATTGGGTTACGACGTATCAGAATTAGGGTATCTTTATACACTACTTGAGAGTAAGAAAGTCGAACTTTCGTCTGGAACAATTTGGCACATATACAAAGCTTTTGTTAAAATCCGTAAAAATTACTGTTAAAAAAAACGAAAACTTGAATATAAAATGCGAGAACGATCAGCTGATTCACACAGAACACGGTGGAGCTCAGAGGTGGTTTGGGTGCGGAAAAACGAGTGTCTGAAGTGGCGCCGCGATGATTGGACTTTGAAAGCTGAAGCAAGGCCAACACAAAAATAGAGGCCACGACCCTGAAAAAATCAGCTGTTCTCCCGGGGCTGAATTTTACATTGGGTCTTATGGGAGGTCAGACGTTTTTTTATGATATTTTCAAAATGACACTACAGATTTCCGCAAAATTTCAGTGAAATATTCTCAGACACCATCCCGATATTCCACCAAAGGTTTGTAAGGAAGCAACATGATTAAAAGGTTTAAATCTTCAAGATTTAGCATTCCTTATTTTGAATTCAAATTACCCGCCATGTACCACATGCCAACTGTTATATTTGACATCTATTTGACTTTGTCATATGTGATTGTCACATTCGCTTCTGCTTTAAACTTAATTTTTGGGTGAGCTAATGAAGCGGCTATGAAAAATTAGGGATTACTATACATTAAAAAAAAATTGTTCTGCCAGAATAAAGTACAAACAATCTCAAAAACGGCTTTATTAAAAAAAAATCAATATTTTAAAGACAATCAGCTGTGTCGTAACGTGACTATCAAAAAAAAAATCAGCCCCGGATGTGACGTCAACAAAGTGGAGGATCGTGGCCCGTCCATTTTGATAGCCCTGGCTGAAGCAAACCAAACTGTAAAGCCGCCCCACGGTTTCGTAAAAACCGAGCGAATATTATTTTAGTGTAAGCGTTTTAGTGTACATAGCTTTGATAACAACCGTTACAATTTATGTAAATTAAAAACTTTCTTTAAAGCAAGTAATTATAAAATAAAATATAGTACATGTTCCAAAGTATTGCATGTCGTCATTTTTATTCAAGTCACACAAAAGTTAAATTTATAATATTAAATTCATATTTTTCATTAAACTCTTTTTCTCCATAGTCAGTTAACATATTAGCAAAACGATTCAAAGTCAAATTTCATAGTCCACGAATTTAAACAACAACCGATAGATTAAAGTTTCTCTCACCATAATTACAGCCAGAATGCCACGACTAATATTTAACACTACTTAGTTTATTTTTTAATGGCATTACCGTTACCTTTTGCACATTTATTCACTTTTATTATTGATTTACCATTTACTTATTATCACTTTTTAGTTTGGATTCAAAACCAAGATTAGGATCACGTTCTATCCAGTTCTCACTTTTTAACACTATATAAGGTCATACAAAATATCAAAGTTTGGCTTAGTGGGATTAACCTCGCCATGAAAACATAGGATCAAGATTTTGCCTTGTTTGGCAGTCTTAATCAATATTAGGCAGCGTTGGCGCCTATTTTGTCTCGAGGCTTTAGAACCTTGATTTAGCAGATATTTCATCATCCAGCAGAGTTGATAAAAATGCTAGAAACAATTTTTTTTTATTTAATGTAAGATTACAGTCTCTACAAGTAAGATTTCATACAGTGTCAGTCAGTGGTTATTGTCAAAGTCTACGTATAGTGTTGTGATGGGTTGAATACAAAAACGTGAGTTACTTTAATTATATATTGTACAATAGTGAGTGTTGTTTTCAAAAATAATGTTCAACCTTTAACTGAGTAAAATTATTATTTAAGTTGCCGATTTAGAATTTTAAAATTAAGCTGTTAGCTGACCACTACAAAACCGGTAAACCCTAGCGAACAAGTCAAACTCGTCAAAAAACGACGATGCAGTGATGCAAACAGCGCAAGCCCAAAAAAAAACAGTGCTGCCAACAGAATCGGGGCGAGAATATCAAACACATGTTAGTAATCCATTTTGAGGTTAAGAAGTCCATGATAGGATCTCGAAACTGCAACTTTTAGGGATACAAATATTAGAGAACTTGACAACAATGCAATATCGACCGCAGCCCACGAGAAAGACAGGCCCGGGCGCGGAAATATCACGTGACCGTAGGAGGGTCACAAAAGAACGCCTCCCGGCCAGCTGTCATTATAAAACATGTGTGTTTTCAGTTTTGGTATGTTTGTTTACGTCGATTTTTTTTTTAATTCGGGCATGAATTTTATGTGAATTTATCAAAGTTATTAAAATAACGCAGCCCACGAAAAAGTCAACAATGCCGCGAACGTGTAGTGTTGTTGGTTGTGGGTCCAACTATAAAACTGAAACCGAATATGTGTCAACTTTTAATTTGCCAGTGGATAAACAAATGCATAAAATTTAAACTAAATTAATTTAAAACGTCCACAAGTTTGCATTAAACATTTTCCTAACGAGCAGGTTATTTGGTTTGATAAGTGTGTTGTAAATGGAGAGTGTTGAAAATGTTCCGAAATATATTAGTAGACAACCTGTATCTACTGTTGATTAGCTGATGTCGAGAGGCAACAACTGGAAACTGCAATACAAGAAAGTCTTGAAACACTTTGAGCTCATAAGAAATCAAAAGTTTTGTCAAACATTGAGGATATTTCAAAATTTTATTGTTTTAATACTAAAATAAACAAACATTGGATTTTTACCCAAGAACGTGACATAGTCTGCCTGTGCCTGATGACATTTTTGAACAACAATCCATCACTGTTAGCATCTCTAGTTGTTGAAGGAAATCTGTCATTTTTTGTAAAAGTAACAATGTGTCCATACCAAAAAACAAACTGCCAAAAAAAGTTGGAGTTTTATTTTTGGACAGCACCGATACACTTGAAGAGCTAATGCAGTTTATTGAAATGAAAGTTGCAAACGGGAAAGAAGTGGTAAAAGATAAGATTGATCAAGTAATAGACATCCTTAGTGACATTTTCGATAGTGAGAGTGAAAAATGTGTGTCATTTCTTATTGAAAAATTAGGTCTTTTGAAAAGGTCACCTGAGAATCGAAGATATTGTGGATACACTTTAATGTTGGCTTCATCTTTGTTTATCCAGTCATCCAGTGCATACATATCAATTTACAAAACTAAGGTAATATGTCTTCTGCACCCTCGCAATATTAACAAACTGATTTGTAAAATATCGCAACAGGTAGTAACCTCTCCAGTAGTGTGCAATATTTAAAAAGTAAGATACAGCTTTTAAAAGAACATGACTTGGTAGTTAACTTACACATTGATGAAATATATATTAAACTTTGTGCTGGGTAGTTTTTCAAAAAATTATTGACGACCACTTATTCACAAAATCACTTGTTTGTTTTTAATAAATTATTGTGAAATGTTTTATATTAAAAAATTTTCTTTAGATAACTCTAGTGAGTGTTGTTGTGTTAAATTAGTTTAAGGACATGTAAAGTTTTTTTAAATAATTTTATCAAAAAGCATAATGATTTAGTGTCTGCTAATAAATCTTTGAATAAGAACACAGACAAAGATGATGACACTCAAAGAACAATTAAAAAACTTAAAGCTTAGGTTTGTTATGGCCAATTTTAAAAGACTTGTATAGATTTGAAGTAACTAACGATATGTACCAATATACCTGAAGATATTAGAGTGCAAATTTTATATATTTTTTTATTTTATAGATTCAGTTCTTTTATCTATAATAAACACATACATCAGCAAAAATTTTTTGTCAATTTATTAAGTGTGTAAAAACAGATAATATATTAGGCAATACAATAAGAATCCTGGAACTTCTAAGATCACGTGACCGCCGACTTGCTTATAACGCGCCATGGCCGGTCTTTATCGTTGGTTGCGTATCGGACCATCCTTTCTTGTCTGGTGTCATCCACACCTACTGGGTACGCGTTCATCGGGAGTTTAGACTTGTTGGTACCTATTCTTTGTAAGGGATAAAAATAATTGTACAAGGTAAACTGGTATTTGTGCCAATAACTTGGGTATTCCAAACCAATTTCAGGATTCCTAGGCCTTGTAATCCGAACCTCGCAAATAGAAATATTAATTATTCCTTATTTTAATCATTTAAATCAAAATGGGCCAAAAACCCGCCTTGGTTGCAAATCGCGCTATTATCCTAAATATTACTTGAATCTAGGGAAGTTCGTGAATTCTATCCCATTTGAAGTTTCATTTATTTTTAACACTTAAATTGTAGATATAGAAGGAATCACTTACCTGTAGGACATGCGCATGTATAAGACGTAGGGTTCCTCAAGCAAAGATGGCTACAACCCCCGTTGTCTTTTCCACAAGCATTCTCACCGATATTGTCAGTTTGAACCGATCTAACGTCCATCAAACCAACCAGATTGCTCTAAAAAATAAATTTGAATTTAATTTTTTATTAAAAAAAATTAGTTCTGGTAATATTTCTGATATTACAAAATTTGCTGCAAAGACATAATTTTTAATATTTTCTATGGTTCATCGATTTATAGTTTAAAAAAATTAGACGATAAAGCGACGAATGCAAGACAAAATTATAGTTTTTATAAATGTTGTTATAAACTGCCATTAGGAACCAAATACAGATCCGAAGGGGAGCTTCATCCACTTTTGCTGACAAAACTAACCCCACAATTTTTTTTTTCCGAAGCATTCAAAGATAAGCTTTTCAACAATAAACTAAATTAGTATATTTATCTGCCTTCGGGGATTCTAAAAGATTCTCTACTTTAGAAAAGAGTAAGAAAGATATTAGGGATACTTTGCATGTCCCATAGTTACCTGGTTTAAACCTTATCCTTTACTAAAAGATAGCGTTTGACCTTACTTGTGTTCCAATAACGCTGGCTACTAGTTCCTTTATTAAGAGACAGCGTTGCCGCGCATATAACGTTACTTCAAAATGTAATGTAAATTTAAAATATTTTTGATACCAGACAATTATTTCAAGAGCTGCCAATGCGGGGTAATCCGCAGATTTAATTTTATGCCAGTTATTGAAAATTATTTTTATAAAAACTGATACTGTACTCAACCCGAATGCAGTCACCCACCTGAATTCCGTTACTTTTTAGAAATGTTTTGAATTATTAAGCTAATCCTACAATGGAATCCAAAAAAAAATACTTTTATCATTTCACCTATATATCTTGCAACACTGTGCGCAAACTTCAGCTGTATTGTTTAAACGGAAGCTGCGCACGAAAAAGTCTTTTAGTCGTGCGTCAAGTGTCGAAGTGGAAAGTCGCATTTTATTATAAGGTAAGCCACTTGCACGTACTTATTTAATCTAAGATTTTAGGTACCTTATTATATTATTACCTAATATATTTGTATTTTTTACTAAACTAATGTCCGCAGATAAGTTTTTAACCAAAATTTTCTTCCTTTTTTCGATTATTTTCAATAAAAAGGGGGTGGCAGGGTTTAGGTTACAAAAAAGCATTAAGCCGGAAATCCGACAGGAGTGACAGAATTCCCAACAAAAACAATATCCATTCAAATTAGTTTTTTTCATACCAACATTTATCAAAAAGCGAAAAATACATCTAAATCAGAATCACATTTGATCATATTTTCTAAATCCCAAATTCCGTCACAGGCTTTTTGAGCTATTTTCTCTGAAAATGTGTTTTAAATTTAAGGTGTCGAAATTCAGGCTGTGGGTCTATGACGGCTTTCCGATTGACAGAGTTCTGGTGGGCAACAATTTTTTTAAACTTCCATCTAAAGACGAAAAATTTAAGATGATAAAACCTACAATAAATCAAATTTTTTAAATTTCCAATTCCGTCATATTTTTTTTACTCTACTCATTTAAAATCTGTGATGAATTTGGGTGTCTGAATTCAGGTTACGACAATGACGGCTTTCAGGTTGTGATTTTCACGTTTGCTGGATTATGAAGGAGGCTGTCCCCTTTTCATATCTTACGAAAAATACCTACCTATCCAGAATTTTTGTTCCAAATATTCTGTTTACTGTAAGAAATAAATACCTTACAAGGCTCCATCCCACTAAAAACTATTAATTATCATTTCGAATACCATAGTTATAGGTTAAGCGGATTTTTAGTTATGTTACAGTCAGACAGATAGACCGACAGATAATCCTAGAAAAGTTATATTGACACACAGACATATACTACCACAAAATTTGGTCATTAGTTTTTTTGGGTTTTTAAACAACTCATTTGAAGTGGTAATAAAAATATTTTATTGACGAACCCATTAGGCTGCATGAAAAATTAAAAATTCTATATTTTTTCGTGTGCATACTGAGGTCCTCCTAAAAATATTTGATGAATTTATGTAAGCAAAGTTAATTAGTACAATAAAAGTTAGTTGTATTTGTTATAGATTGTTTTTAGCATCCATTTTATTATATGACGGAATTCAGGTCAAAACTATCTCGGAGTTCAGGTAAGCAATATGACGGAATTAGAAATTTCGGATCTCTATTATTTACTAAAAAAATATAGTTAGATTTAAATTCTCAAAATAGAATATAATGTTTAATCAAATGTCCAAATTAAAAATAATTCAATATATCAACACATAGAACATTGTATATCATCTCAAAAGTCATTCTATGAATACTAAGGGGCTTAAGGTGACGGAATTCGGGTCGACTACGGTAGGTATGTGTTGTTTGGCAACAGTGTTCACCAACTAACCAATAGTCATCAATGTTCTGTGAAGTGTGTAAAAAAATAAGAAGTATACAGTAAAAACAGACCTAATCCTATATTTTCCTGGCAATTTTTCACTGGTACCCTTTCAGTTTCTCTCTCGTCGTTTTTGGAACTTTTTAATTAATTTTGCATACAGAACAAAGCAGGCTTTTGACAGATAAATAAATGATAAAAAATTGTGTCTGTAAAAAGTCAAAATTGGGCCTCTACATATCACGTGACATCTGTCATTTCATGTCGCATTTATAAATGATACAGTTAGCTAAAGGAGGGCGTGCAAAAGGTCCCTATTATTTTATTGCCTGTTATTCGCAGCCCACGAGAAAGACCGGCCCGGGCGCGGAAATATCACGTGACCCTAGGAGTCCCACAAAAAAACGCCTCACGGCCCGCTGTCATTATAAAACATGTGTGTGTTCAGTTTTGGTATGTTTGTTTACGTCGATTTTTTTTTTAATTCGGGCACGAATTTTATGTGAATTTTATCAAAGTTATTAAAATAACGCAGCCCACGAAAAAGACTGTAGTGGGGTGCGTTAAAATAATGAATGGCTAATGAGTAAATTATAAAGAAAATACCTATAAGATAAACAATGCCGCGAACGTGTAATTAGTGTTGTTCCTTGTCGGTCCAAATATAAAACTGAAACCTAATATGTTGCAAACGGGAAAGAAGTGGTAAAAGATAAGATCTTGGATAAGATTGATCAAGTAATAGACATCCTTAGTGACATTTTCGATAGTGAGAGTGAAAAATGTGTTCAGTTGTCATTTCTTATTGAACAATTAGGTCTCTTGAAAAGGTAACCTGAGAATCGAAGATATGGGTGATACACTTTAATGTTGGCTTCATCTTTGTTTATCCAGTTATCCAGTGCATACACGTCAATTTACAATTCTAAGGTAATATGTCTTCCGCACCCTCGCAATATTAAAAAACTGATTTGTAAAATATTGTTAACAGATATATAACAGTAATCTCTCTGGTAGTGTGAAATATTTAAAAAGTAAGATACAGCTTTTAAAAGAACATGAGTTGGTAGTTAACTTACACTTTATTGAAATAGATATTAAACTGTGTGCTGGGTAATTTTTCAAAAAATTATTGACGACCACTACATTTAGTTCATTGAATGGGAAAACCATCTCACTTATTCACAAAATCACTTGTTTCTTTTTAATAAATTATTGTGAAATGTTTTATATTGAAAATTTTTCTTCAGATAACTCTAGCGAGTGTTTTTGTGGCGAAAAACTATTGTCAAAGCTTGAAAAAATTAGTTTAAGGGCATGTAAAGTTTTTTAAAATAATTTTATTAAAAAGCACAATGATTTAGTGTCTGCTAATAAATCTTTGAATAAGAACAAAGATGATGACAGTCAAAGAAAAATTAAAAAACTAAACGCTTAGGTTTGATTGATTAATTTAAAAGTATTTATAAAATACAGATTGTATTTTATAAAAATTACGTGTTTATGTCCGTTTGACTGATTTTTAATCTGTATGTTGTTTTAGACTGTTTTAAATGTTTTTTAATTTTTAATTTTTGTGTGTTCCAGTTTTTCATTTGTTTCAAAGATGATTCTTAACTGTCTACCAGACCACTTGATAATGGTTTTTAAAAACCGAAACGCGTCGTGATTAGACAATAAAATATTTGTGAAGTAAGCAGGACTTTTCGTTTCTTCTCCTTTAACAATGGTTCAAGGACTTCACTCTGGAGAAATCTACAATTCATTAGAAATAGTCTTGTCTAATTTTTGAAAACCAAAACTAATTTGTTGGAAGATGTGCCATAACTGTTTTTCGTTGTTTAATTTACTAATGTTATAATCTGTGTTACAATTATGTGTATTTTCAATATTTTTGAATATTTTTTTGTCCTTGAAGCAGTAAATACAAGGAAAATGTCAATGTCCTGACAATTTTTCTATTGATATATGATCACTTTAAATTTTGAAAAGATAAATTGGTAGAATATTTTTTATTGAAAAGTTAAGTTTAAATACTATCCGAATATGCCAGCAAATAAAATGCTTTCCATTTCTATCTGGAGGACGGACTCTCCAGCATGCGAAGGATCAACCTTATGCCTTAATAAAGCTTTACTGAACTCTAGATTTGAGTTCTAACTCCAAAACTCGTTGATAAACTTTAAAATTGTTCCATCAACACATTATTTAAATAAAATGGATAAAAGAGTCCATTATTTTGTCTTAATTGTAGCACAGTGTTGTTAAAATAAAGTCTCATTAAACTTATCATTCTCTTGCCATTAAAAGCCGATTTTGTCGAAATTCGAAAAGCTCCTTAAGCTTTTGTTTTTCTAGCTGAATTTTTTAAGAATCTTTTATTAAAAACACAAAAAAAGAGTCCATTGTAACTCTTTATTTTTGATTAGTTGGCTGAAACAATAATTGCCAACCCTTCCTCTGACAAACCACTGATTTTTTTTTTGAAGACACCCGTGAAATATAACTAAGGGAGGATATTTTTTATTTATTTTATTGCATTAATAACAGTTTTTTTTGTTTTTTGAACCATTAAACTTTTTTTTATTAATATTTAATAACATTTTTTGTTTAAATAATACAAAAATTTATGTTCTCTCTTCGTATATATCGATATTTCTACTTTATTTTGGTTTTATTGTTTGTTTAATAGCTAAAATTTCATTTGGCAAAAAGTACCTAAGCCAAATTATTTGACCATCTAAGTATCCACAATGGTGTAATTAATTAATCTCAAGTAATTCTCCATTGATATTGCATCATAACTTTAAAAATTATAATTTCTAACTGCTTTTTCCATGCAAGCGTGGGTAGCATAGCTCTGCTATAGTCTATTTGCAATCATTATGGCAATTTCATCTCTCATAAATGTGTGCTACAGGACTGTTGTAAAGTGTCTGGTCAGGATAAACTCAAAAAACAGACCTAGCTACTAGCAATATCTTGTATAGAATATGTGATAGATGTTTTTTTTGTCACTTTGTAATTTTTGTACTCTCTATATCATACATATAGGATTGAGATTTACCACAAGTTTAAACTAACAGTAAGCAACCACGAAGTATTTTCAAATTTTATATTTTTATATTTCCAGATTTTGAAAATGTATTTTTTTTCAAATTACACACAAGTCTCTTTTTGGAAAATAAAAGTGACTGACTGATTTCTTTGCATCTCAGTAACAACTTTGTCGATTATGAGAAATTTCTTTATTATAAGGTCCACAAGTAAATCTTTCAAAATTTTAAAGCACTAGTTTGTTAAAACCAGGGACTAAATAAATGTAGCCACAGCAAATATCGATTCTATACAATTATTGTCAAATTAAAAATAAAAATTTACGTTTTATGTTACAAAACATAGCATTCAAACATAGCATTCTTTAAAACGACGTACCTGTCGAACTATTTTTGTTTTATAATTTTCTTATTAAAGTACGTATTATTCTTTTCATAAAAGAAAATTTGATTTTTTTTTAAGTTGGATATTATCAGCACTATCTGCAAATTCACAGCTTTTAAGTAAAGTGAGGTAAATGTAAAAACAACCTCCTGTATATTTTTTTTGGTTTTTTTGAGAGTGACTTTATTTTATTTATTTTCTCTCACTAACATGTAGGTAATCAAGTGAATTTCGTTTCATAATATTTTTAATCAAATTAAAAAGTATATTGTCGTTTATTATCGTAAGTTATTGTCAAGCCATTTTTGCAAAATGGTATACCTAATTAAATATTATGAAATGGAAAAACCTATTGTAGAACCCTCCATTCAATTTTCTATGATTCAGGTAAAGCCAACTAAATTGTCCCAACAAAAACTTTCGTGTTTTTGATTGTAAAGTCATAAACTAATTTTGTCTCAGGTATTATGTAGATGTAGCATAATAAAAATATTTTGGAAAAATTACAATAAAAATTATTTTTGCTTTATTTTATGATTATCTTTGCCCTTAAAGGAATTAATCCGCTACAAGCGAAGTAATTAGGTAATTAGCTATTTATGTTAATAAATGAACTTATCACACTTAAATATCTTATAAAATATTAACACCTTTGAAATTAAAACCTAAAACGACTTATTACCAAATAGATCATTCAGAGTTAAAACCATGATGTAGGATTTCTAGATAAATATTTAAAAAATTTAAAAAAATTATTAAGGAGCTTGATAAAAAAGCCATATTATGATCATACAAAAAAAATACTGATCTTTGTCAACATTAAAATTTGGTACATGTCTAACTTTGAAGACCTATTTTTTTCGAAAAAAGATCTAAAGTTATATCCTAAGAAAGGATATTAATAAAATTCGACCTATTTTAAATCAAAGCCATAAAATAACCACCTTTAGCGAAAAATGTACGTTATTTTTCATATTTTCAAAAATCAAAACGTTAACCTAACAGAAAACTAAACCTTTTTGGTAGAAAAATTAAAAATGGCATCCATATCGGTTTACTAGTTACAGGTGGTAAGACAACTTAGCCTATTTAGAGAGAGTTTCATCCTATTTTTTTATTCGTATGTCATTGTACTGAATAATAACTTTACTGAAAAAATAAATAAATAATCCACCAATTAACTTAAAAGTCAAAACACGTTAACTAAACTTAAGAAAGGACTATATTACCTATTGAGAACTGCCCATAAGCGTTTATCTCAGTACACATTTTAAATCGAGTCAAAATTTTTATTTATAAAATCCTTGTTGAAAGATTGCGCAAGTTGTAATTAAACATTATTTGTTATAAACTACCACTAGTTTTATTGTCTAATAACAAGAGTGAAGATCTCATTTTTCTGTGCATAATGTGTGTGACATTCACAAGTTACCACAGAACACAGTAGACAGAAAACATAATTTTTTGACAGTAATTTTTGAGTTAGGTATTTATTCGCACGGTAATTAAACAAGTTTTAGATTGGTAATTTTAACACTACATTCATTACATTTTAAGAAGAATGGTGCTATCTATCTATTTATTTAGCCTTCTTCGATCCATCTTTGGTTATAGGCCTCCTCCAATATCTTCCACTCGTTCCTGTATGACGCCGTGTTCATCCATCTAGTTCCCGCATGTTTCTTCAAATCGTGCGCCCATCTCATTTGTGGTCTTCCACTACCTCTTTTATTTTCCCAAGGAATCCAGTTTACAATACATTTGTTTGACAGAAATACGATCGATTTAACAAATGTATTGGTGCTATCGACCATGTCTTAAATGAAATAATATTTTGTAAAGCCATACAGTAATTTTTGAAAAAAAAAACATAATCTCATTGCATTTTTATTGCATAAGGCTAAAGAAAGCCACAAATCAATGTCCTAACACAGTAAAAGCTTTTCTTAACCCTTTTTACTTGTTTTAAAACGACAATTTGTTATAAAAGTGAAATCGTTTTGATTAGTTTGAAGCTAGAAGATATTTTCTTGTAATTTTTATTAAAAAGACCAAGTTTACAGGTCATGTCCATGTCTTTATGACTATATAGGTACATTATTGATTTTTATTAAAAGATATGCAAAATTAAGTAGCATATTTTAAATAACTAAAAATATAAACAAATTAAATAAATAAATTCGATAAGATCAAAGTACCATGTTTGATGTAATATGTAGGTTTACACCAAAACACTAGATAACCTAAAAATATTGCTTGGCAGTTCCTTTTCCATACTATATAAGAGAAGTACTAATAATTGTTTCTAAAATTTAACCAAAGATAATGATAAATCAATCTATTTTTCTAAATTTGATTTGACCTTTGAAATTGGATAAAGGTATTTGATATTTTTCCTAAAATAAAAACTCGCGTATTTTGAGTTAGTAATAATTTTATACATAATCTTAAAAATAATATCATTTAACATAAATAATAATTATTAAAATAAATATATCATAATTCCCATTTAATAAATTAAGACTGGTTAAAGAGAACACGCAATATGGAAATATGGAAATTTAGGTTATACATAACCAATAAGCTAACTTAATTATAAAATTAATTAAAATCAAACAACAAAAGTAAAACCCTTTGGTTAATAATCATTAGATAAGATTAGTAGTAAGGAAACGAGACATAAATTAGTTGAATGACTTAATTAGTGATAAAGTCTTGTTTCAAGCAAATAAACTATTTTGAAAAACTAAATCAACTTTTGAAAATTATTGCAAATACCGTTGCAAAAAGGATACCCTGTTTATTTGCTTAAATCAATTTAAGTATGGTAAAACTTTTTTCATATTTTTTTTTAATTGAACTGTATTTAATTTTTTTTTAAAAATACATAATGAAAACTTTCCCACACGAAAGAAAAAAACCGTTATATAAACTCATATTTTTTGGTCTCTTATTTCCAAGTATTAATCTACTTGTAAAACAATAAATCTATTACAAAGACTATAAAAATCAGCTAGACCATTTCAAAGATAAACAAAATTATAAAATACATGGGTATTTCCAAAAGGTCTTTTATTTAGAACAGAGAATATAGTATTCTTTGTGTTAGTAGGTACCCAAAAATAGTTATAAAGAATTTTTATAACAAACACGTGTTTGGAAAAATGTTTTCGTCCGTACGCATAACAGTGGCGTATCTTTATTATCTTTATTTGGGGAAGGAAATATTATAATAAATATTGCATAAAACTATTTTGCATATTGTCCAGACCACTGTATTATGTGTGTCCAAAACAAATATATTTTAAGATTTGGGGGGGAAATTTCACCTTTTTTTTACCCTCCCGTAGTTTCGCGCCTGATACGTCTATTCACATTTAACTTTACGGTATCTATCAATTAAACTACGATATTATATTTATAGATCAAACAAGCTTTCGTGAAAAAAAAGTTTTGTTTCTCTCATACTTTTCCGTGGGTAACATGAAACCCGGGTTTGTTTTTTCATTCACGGGTACTAAAATTTATTTTTTATATTTTTCGAACAAGATCTAGTTAGAAAAATGCAGTTCCTTGATTTAAATTTCATTAAGGTCGGTCGGTTATTTTTGAGTTGTCCAGCTAACTCTAGACAACAATGGCTTATGTACATTATTCCTAATATTCTCGTAACCACATCACATGTGACGATTTTTGTGCGTTAAATTAAAAAATATATATAAGATTTTTATTTACAAACTAAAAAAATTGGTATTTTGATATCTATATGATATAAAGTTTTGCATAAAAACTTTTTACAGTTGACCAGTACATTTTCGTAAGATCTAGATCATTCTTCTTCTTAAAATTTTGCTACTAAGTTAACATATAAGTATATTGGCGAAACAATGAGTTTCTACCACGTCGTGTAAAACGTTAAAAAATGAGTAATTTACAGTGTTACACAATAGACCCGCGTGTACAGTGAGGTATTGAAAACAGCTTACATAAATTCTATCTATCATTTTTTCTTTTAAAAATCAATGAGTAAAAACTAGATTTCAGTTTTATAAACTATACCATAAAGTAATTAAGTAATTGTTTCTATTTTTGTCAACCTTAAACGTGTTATTTGAGCTTTTAAACCTTCATTTTTGTTTAAGACAACTACTAAAACTTAAACCTATTGGTTAGTATTTTTTTTTGTTCATGTTAAGATTTAAAAGATATGTGAAAATATTTCTCAAGTTTTGAGTTCGTTCGATAATTTTAATTTGTTTTATCTGTTAATGTAATTTTTTTTAAATCATAGTAATCTTTATCAACTGCTAACAAAAAGTAGCCCAAAAGAAAGGTCTATTTGCCAGCCCTACTCCGTACTTCGTACTGTATGTTTTTTTTTGAAAAGTGCTAATAACACAATGCCTTCTTAGCTAAGCTATTATATGCATAAAGTTCTATAATTTTTCAGTTAAGTTTTCTCTGTTAATCGAACTACTTCACAGTTTTGATTGCGAATTGTGTTAGTATACAGAAAATTTGAATTTTCTTTCATTTACAGTATTCTTTTGTTTTTCTTTGCGTTCCAAGAAAATGTTGGATAGATACATACATCCAGGATATTCTTAGCATATGTAAATAGTACTGAATCTCAAAAGTTTTAAGTTATTTACACACAGAGATTCTATAATGTAGTTGTCGTAGCAATATAATAACTTGCGTGCGTAAATATCTTGGTAACCAAAGATTTAGTACATTCGTTTCTTTGCTAACTTACTGTAATCTTCTTATCCTGTTTAATTAAAAAAATAATAATTTTTATGCAATTATCATCAGAGCTTACTTCCTTTTTTTTTTCAAAAGACTGTTTTTTAATGTGTTATTACTATTTTGCTGTAGTTGGACCTACTCTATACAGTAGTTGTTTACTACTACTATGTCGGTTTAGAACGTTTTTCTACGTTGTCTGACGCCGATTCTCCACCTCCTTCAATCATGACAGTCATCATCCGTCAGGTTTTTTTTTCACTCATTGATCTTTGGATTGACTGTTGCCATTCCAGTTTAGGACGCCCTCTTTTTCTACGCCCTATTGGTTGCCATTCTAGGACCTGTTTTGGTAATCTTTCGTCGTTCATCCGTTGTACATGGGCATACCATATCAGTTGCCTTTTAGTAATGTCATCAGTTATGCTTCCCTCGATTCCCATTCTTTCTTTTATGATCTCATTTCTTGTATGATCAGTTCTGGATATTCTCATTGATCTTCTTATTGCATCCATTTCGACACTTTCCATTGGAATGGAATGGAAAGTGTAGTTGTTTAAATAAACGATTAATTTTTCTGAATTAGAGGTAGTTGACATTTCATCCCCTACCCATTCTTTGCCAAAATGTTTAATTTTTTTGTAATAGCTCAAGCCACACACGTATTGAAAAACCTATAAAAATTATTAATATAGATTCTGGATCAATCTGAAAGTCAAAAGGGACAATCTCTCTCTTGAGTTTTTAGATTAGATCGTCGATGTCAAAAAGGACAATCTTTGTCTTGAGTTTTTAATTTTTTTTTGTTTCAATATTTGCAATTTTGACACTAAAGATATTTTTTCTCTTGCAATGCAAAAGCAAGCCTGTCTATCATTACATAGACATATATAACATAAATTAATTAAATTATGCCTTAGCATTTTAACTTTTTAAAATTTTGCATTTGTAGAGGTTTTATTGTTTTATTCGCCTAAAAAGTTTTTAATTATCATCTAATCCTCGTAATTTATGAGCACTCATTTAAAATTTGTACAAACTTGTTTTAATTTTTAATAACTACGAGACCGATTTTAATGAAAAGAAAAATAATAGTGTCTAAACGCTATGTCAAAAGCATATTAAATTCATTGAATGATGTTTTAAAGAAAAAGTTTTATTAAATTTGTTAAAACCATGTATAAAATTAGTGTTATAACTTCGTTTTCTTTTATAGGTGAAGACCATGACATCCGACAACTGTAGAGGTCTACGATTCTCTGGACTTTTCCCCCAAAAATTTTACTCAATTAATATTTGTTTTTATTTGTATAGGATTGTATTGTTTGTATTGATCAAGTTGAAAGTTTTTAAGAACTATTTGTTCTAAAATTGTTTAGTAATTTTTGAGATATTTTTATAAATGACAAAAGTCTATTACTATCTGTTGAGTACATATATGAGAGGGAAGTATTTTTGAATTAAAGCGTCCTAGAATTTTCTTTTAACGTAACTTTGATATGGCTACATGGTATGGCAAAATTGATATGTGCTCGATATATGCATCTTTTGGTGTATAAGGAATGTTATAAAACAATAGACCAATAATAATTCGCCAAGTGGAATCGTCGCGTTTTCTTTTTCTTTTGTTTTTTTTTAAGACGAGGGCGAATTAATATTTTTGCTGTTTGTATCATTATATTATAGATTATTTTATAAAATATTGGTCTATATTTGTTTTGTTTGTTGCCGTATCTCCTAATATCGTAACTCAATTTTTGAACATAGGGTTACGTTGTAGTCAGTTAAATGTTTTAACCAATCTTTATCAAGAAAACTACTGAATTAATAATCGTCATGTTATAGCTTACATGGTCTACAGGTGAACTGAACCGAAAATTTTTTGGGTTGGATTTTTGGGTTTCTTTCAAGTCAAATAATTTTGTAAAAATGGGAATTTAAATTTGGGAAAAACTATTCAAGGTAGAGGTAGAACTTTACCTATGAAACGAATAAAAAGTTATATCAGGGTAGGTTAATGAAGACAGTGACGTCACACCTAGTAGATTCCAGTAAGAGATCTACGTAATTTTCTGTTTCGTCATGTCGGGAACTCATTTTTGAGTTATACTGGATAAACAATAGACCGGAAAATTTATTTAACAAAAAGATTTGGAGTAGTCTCTTTCTTCTATACACACCTGTGATCTTCTAATTTCAGGAATCTGGCCAGTAACCGGAAATGCTGAGCCCACAGTGTCTTATGTTTTCTAATTAGGGAGACAAAAGCGTTGTCGTTGAATAAATTTTATATTTCACAATACAATTTTCAATATAAAAATGGTAGATCTACCTATTCTTTTTTATTATGACGAAACATGATTTAGATTTGGTATACAAGAGTCACTATATGTTTTTACAGGAACCTGTGTTGAAGTGATGATGGGATCTTATTTTAAAACAGGTTTTATGGTAGACATTTGGACAATTTTTTTGACTTGGTTAAAAAATAGGTTAATTAGATAATATTTGAGATAGTTACTAAAAGTTAGGATTTTTATAAATTTAGTGTTTAATGGTATAAGAATAGGAAAAACCTAGAAGATACAACCATAAAGAGTAGACGACTCTTGAGTCATGCCATATCAAATGAAAACCGTTATATTTTTATCAGTGATATTTTAAAAAAAGATATTAACATCAAGAAATAATCAGAGATTGGAAAAACAGACAAGAACAGCAGAATAAAGAAGTATTTTCTTTCATTATAAAATTTTATGATCAAATTTTTACTCTTTTTACTTTATAGGGTTGATAAGCCATTTAAGTTAATCTTTATGTCATTTGGTAATATTTACATTATGAAATTTATATATTTTCTTTTGTCTTTGGCTCTAGCAGTGATAACACCTATAGACTAACGAAAAAGTCTCATTTGAATTAGAAAGTTTTAAAACAAAAACATCTTAATGAAGAATATATTTAAAATCAAGTAAATAAAATCTTTGTATAAAAAAATTTTCTAGTGTACAGAAAAAGTATGTTTTTTTATTCTGTAAAATGTTACCTGTAAAACTAATTGTCATAAAACTAAGTGCATAAGCACAAATTTTATAAAAAAATAACTAATTAGCTGTGGAGATTGGTCTCTATCGCGTTATGCCACAGTTCTATCTTGAGGTATACAGAGCTTTTGTAACCTATTATTATACGTGAAAAACCAATTCTTTAATCTCTTTTGTACTTTGCTTTAGTGGAAGTAAATTGTATCTTTTCAGATAATATCTGCATCAATCATATGTCAGATATGTAATTTTAATCTTGTTTTTGTGTTACACGGAAAAAAGTCCAATACTTAACTTTTTATTATTTTGGTAAATTGATTTTTTTTTCTAGTGATTGGAACATTTTAGATATTTTGTAAACTTTTAATTGTTTTTTTTTAATTTTTGTAATATTAAAAAAAAAAATATATCATTTTATTTTTTTTTTTAAATCCACACATGCCTTTTGGTTTTGTTCTTTTGTGATGGATATGTGTGTTATAGTAAATCAACGTAACGTAATGGTTAAAGTATTAACGTAAAATCGATTATATATAGTATATTTTAGAGTCCATTATTTCAAAAAGCTTTGTTTTTTTTAAATAGGGATCATTTGCTCTTAATCAGTGCTTATTTGACTTTTCTAAGATCCCATAAACCGAATAAAAACTACGTCATCAACGGTAAAAATTTTTCGATTTGTGTACATATATATTTTTTTCCATTTTGAAGTCATTCTTGAATCCAATTGGATATTATCATAGCAATCTTAACATTGCTAAGATACATTTTTCTATTTTTTTTTTCTCTTCTCATTATATTATAACTTGATAAAATCAATATTATCCAAATTAATAACATTTGATTGTGTAAAACTATTTTTGAATTTTTGTATTGTTTATCAATAAAACAATATTTAATTTTTTATGTTTTTCTCCCATATGGAAAATATTCGACTATATGAACTTTAAGTACAGTTTGTACCATTTAAGCCAAGCAAATTCCATTTTAAGGATAAATTTTGATAATTTTTTTTTATTTTGATATTTTTTAAAATCTACACTATTTTAAACAACTTAAAAAAAATCTCCACTTTTCTTTTACTCTATGAGTACAATTGTTTTTGTAGAACTTTTCTTTTGGTAAGTATGACAAATCACAAAAATGTGTTGTCTTTTTCTAAAAATGTTTTGTTTTTTTTTGTTAGTTTGTTCCTTAATGTTTGCTGTCCTAGTTAATCGATAAAATAAAAATATTCTCTATAACGTCATTATTAAAATGATATGCTAGTGAACAGGCATAGCACTAATCAAGAACACCTAAATTATTATTTTTGTATTATTTTTATTTCTATTATCATCTTTAAATACATTTTGTTGCTATTAACTAAAGCCTATACATAATTTCCACTATTAATGATAAACAAAAAGTAAGTAAGTAAGTAATTTATGTTTAACTTTTTGCGTAAATAATCAAATCATTAAATCACTAGTTGATGGTTTAAGGAAAACTTAGCGTAATACTTAGTCTTTCTAAGATCAGTGTTTATTTTTCATATATTAGCAAGCATTATTTCATTTATTATTATTTTTAATATTATTTTATAAAATATTTGCTCATTTTAAGTCTTGCATTATCTAAAGACCCTTATTTAAGATACCTTTTGAAAAAAAAAGTATGTTATACCTAAAATATTTTTAAATGATATATATTTTTTTTTATTATTTTTTTCATATTTTCGAAGTAAGCCCTTGCCTGCTTGGACTCTAAGTAGTTCTTATTTAGTAGTTTTGGAAAAATGAGAAATGACTTCATTACCCAAGAGAGTTTTTTCTTTTCATAACACCAAAAAGGGTCGATTGAAACAACCATCAACTGTCATTTTTGTTCAATTTTTTTTTGTCATTCGCTTCAATTGGAATTAAATAAGACAAATTTTATTTAAAATTTTATTATCAACTAAGATTACTTTATTTTGTTTGTTTTGATTCATGCACTTTAAAATCATCTATCGCCACCTATGTGCGCATGAAATTCGATAAAAACCTAAATTGGTCAAATTTTAAAATATTTGCACTTACATAGTGTCAATTATTTTGAAGCAAAGATATCTAATTTTCAAACAATGACATCAATATTAACCTGCTTTGTTTTGCTGCTGTTCTTAGTTTTTGAAAATTGTGTAAAACCAGTTTACAACTATTGGAAAGTAAAATAAAATTAAATGGAAATTAATTAGAAAATGAAAAACCCAACTTATCATTTTAAAACATATTAAGGCACATCGAAAATCAATCTGAAAGGAAAAATATTTTTCATGTTTAAAGAAAAATTATTTAGCAAGATCTAAGAAGGAAAAGAAAAAATTTTAAAGAAAACTGTGAAAAATTCTAGGAGGAGCTTTATTCCAAGAGATTTTGAAAATGTGTATATTCATCTGGCTGGATTTGTTCTATTTTCGGTTCATGATTTTTTTTTATTGATTGGTTCTATATTGAATCATTGTATTTGATTTGTTTTAATAAAAAATATTATATTTGGATTTGTTCTACTTAAAAAAAAATCTATGTGGATTTGTTTCATTTGAGATTATTCTATCTGTTCTATTTGATTTTTTTTATAAAATTTAAAATTTTTTGTATCATTAAAATCTTAACTATGATAAAAACTTGTATTTCAGTTTTTGTATCATTTTGTGTTTGTTTTTGCTAACTTGTATTTATTTTCAGTTATTCCTTCTATCGAATAAGTTATTTTTATTTGATTTGTTTTTGTTTCAATAGAGTATTCCATGTTTGTTTTAAAGTTTATTGTGTTAACCTGGTAGGGTTGTTTTTTTTTTATTACACTGAAAGCAATAAACCAACTTAAATTTTTTTCAAATATTGTCAACTAAACGTTTTTTTTTTCGTATTGTAAATTAATTTTGTCTTAAGATATTTAAATTTTTTTAAAATTATTGTCAATTAAATGTATTTTTTTTTATTCGGTATAAATATATTTTAAAGTCTTAAAGTAATTAATTTTAATTTTTTAGTTAGTGTTTGTAATTTCTTACTTGTATCTTTGTTTTAAAATTTGTTTTTTATGCAAACACGTTTTTTGGGTTAGACAACCTTTTGTAGGTTCTTTGCCGTCTAACTAGTTTTAGTTCACCTAAAACTTATTTTTTTTTATTTAAATAATATATTTTTTTAAACAATTAATTTTGTTTTACATAAGGTTCGTTTATTGTTATTAAAAACATTGTTTTTCTTGTATTAAAATTATTTTATTTTTAGGTCAGCTATTGCAAAGTTCTGTTAACCAATCAACAAATTTCTTCCACAAACAGTTTAATCAACCAAGCAGCCATTCCACCATTAAAGTCATTAGATCTGCCAAGCAGCCATCATCACTACAATCGACGTCTTCTTACCGTCGCTGTGCAAACCTGCAATTGGACACTTCTTTCCAAATTCAATACAGAGTCTGCTGTTAACCCTTAGTTTCAAAGATGGCCAATGTGGAAACTCAAGTAAAATTTATGGCAACTCGGGGACTTGTTTTTGGGAAAAATTTCAGGTACGCTGTATTTTAATAAAAGTTGTATTCGGCTAATATGTCCTTTGAGCCACTAACATCAAAATAATTCATATTTTGTAACTGGAAACAAATTAGCTAAACTATTTTCGACTTTTAAGAAACACACTGTATGATTCTAACTTTATCGATTTTTTCAGTCCACACATCTTTGAATTGCGGTGGTATTTTGTCTCTTTGTCTTTCTCGCCAATGTGAGAGAGCTTAAGTTTCAGACCACGGCAACCAAGAATGTCTGTGGGAGTAAACCGTAAAAGCTTAGATTTAGACCAATCAGCTAGCGGCAAGCTGAGACTGTCTAGAGAGCAGGATACTGAAACTTTCGAAAGTCTGGAGGGAGTTCACTTTTTAGTTACGCTTCGCTTGTATCGTTACGCTTCCGTTCACACTTTTATTTCAACTAGGGAATTTTATCAATTATTTTAACATTGTATAAAACTGTTAACTTTAATATTCATAATTATTTTAGTTTTTCTTTTAGAGTTTATTAATTTTAAAGCTTTTATTTATTACTGTTTCCAGTGTTTTGAAATAATGTTTTTATCTGTTTTATTTTAACAACAAAATACAAACCATTCGTTGCCCTAAAATCGGCATTTTTAATCAATAACATATCCCAAACCTAAACAGTAATATTAAGTAAATTAAACAGTTGATTGAATAGTTTCACTCATTCAATCAACGTTTAAAATGTTGATAAATATATATATTTACAACAAACATACAAAAGGTTTATAAAGCCTAAAAGTTTAAGAAGTGTAAATATTTGAATACAAAAGTTCAATAGTACAAAAAAACTTGATATTTAAATAATAAATATTAGAAGTGAAAGTGTGAAGCTGCAAGAAGAAAATTGAAAAGGTATGTATGATTATCCTACGTTAGTTATACATTTGAGAAAAACGTTTATAGCATACTTTTCCTCCAAGAACCGTCAAATTCCCTTTCGAGATCGTGTAAATTTAATAACATATAGTAACATTTAATCTTTTTATAATTTATATAAGTTGTAGCCTAAGTTGGTAGCTTACAACATTTAAGCCTTGGCCACTTGAGGTGACAGTACCACTGTCACACACAGGCCCCTGTTACAATGCCCATTATGAGCAGTACAAATCCGTTTATATTCTTGCTCTAAGCAAGGTTAATATTAAATTGTTTTGCACAGAATTTTTTATAGGATATCTTTTATGACTAGTGCTAATTGATTATGCAAAAATCTTATTTTTGAAAAAAATGTCACATAATAGGTTTCATCGGACCAACCACGATATATTCCTTTTACTTGATACCCTGATTGTTACATGGAAAACCTTTTTTAATATTTAGTTGTAAAACCAGTTGTTTATTTAAATTACTAATTTATACTTATTGCAATCTGCTTTAAATTTATCTGATGCCTTACCTAGTAAGAAATTATGATTTACTTTACCAATTTTATGAAGCTAAAATGGTACTTACTTAAAATATAATTAATAAAATTTTGTAACAGTTTCATTCTTCAATAGAATTAATGGGAAAAATTGTATTTCTCAACTGTTGAAGTTTTAATCATATGGTATGTAAGGTTTAAAGTTATTTGTGTATGTATATTGTGTATTATCTAATTTTCTTTACTTCAACAAGTTGGGTGAAAATTTACTGTACACATTACATTGTTAAAGAAACGGACTTCTCTTGAATACCGTTGAAACTAGCAAAATTGTATTTTCTAGGAACTGTTTTTTTCTTGATCGACAATATACTTTATTGATAACGAAAGTCGGAAAAAACAGAAAAAGTTCAATTAACTTTTTTTTGCAAAAATATCACAATGTTTTATGCAATTGCGAATTTCACATACTTACATATTGATTAAAACATTTTTTCATGAAGCTCTGCAATTATTAAAATCAAATATTTCAATATCTTGTAAAAGTTTGTACAGCCAAAATTCTGATTTCAACGATTTTTTAGGAAGCATTTTAATTAATTACTAAAATTCCAAATTTAATTTTTTTGTGCGGGGTCCTTAAAGAATTTTTCTTCTTTATCTTTTTTAATCAATAAATCATATATTTTTTTATAACTATATGCAATTTAGGTTTTGACCAGCTTTTTCGTGAAATCCGCCTGTGTGCGCCGACTTGCTGATAACGCGCCATGGCCGGTCTTTATCGTTGGCTGCGCCTGTTATTGTTGGACTAGACTTGTTTAGTACGTCTACTTGATTTTATTATTTTTGCCAGGAATGCTGCTTTGCCAAACTGAAGCCTCAAAGCGCCGTGTTTCGCTAGCAAATCAGTATAGTTTTCATGTAAGAGCTTTTAAAAAGGTCTAACTGTGATAAACCAATTTCGAACCAAATACTTTTTAAGAAAAAAATTGTTATATTTTTATCTCGGATAGACTTTTGTTATGGGTGAACGCGGCGACAGACAGAGAAGACTGGAGGGCATTGGGGGAGGCCTATGTCCAAAGATTTGTTTTTTATGAAAAAAAAAGTTTGTTCGAATTTTATTGAAAACTTTTGCCATGGTTATGTAGAAAAAGGGTTCATACAAAAATTTAAGACCTTTTTACTCACCAATGAATTTTCTATTCATCTTTTTTTAATAGGAAGTCTAGTTTTGGTAAAATCCATTCCAAAATATGTTCGCATTGGTCTAAAGGTAAAAGTTACATGGTCGTACCTTTATAACAGTAGAATCTAACCCTGTCTCCTTGTCAGCCCTATGCAGCGATTCAGTTTTCCAATCGGTCCAATAAATGTGGTTGCCTACCACGACTAAGCCGTAAGGGTGAGGGACGTTTTGTTTGATTGTTTTTCGGTCTCGACCGTTAAGGTCACTAGATTCAATGACGTTCATCTTTGCATCATTCCAATAAAGTCTAAAATGGAAAAAGGCTAGTCATGGAAAATTGCTTTTTGAGTCATCCTGGGGATGCCCAAGTATATAGCATTTAGAAGGCTGTCTTTTATATTTTGTATGTAATTATATATATATATATATATATATATATATATATATATATATATATATATATATATATATATATATATCTGTACCCCAGAGCCAGACTATGTTAAGTCCATTTTTGACTTTTTTTGGTTTGAACAACATTGTCTAACAATGTCTATGGATTTAATATTGGTTTATATGAGGCGATATTTTTTATTTTTAAAGATAGAGTTCAGACAACATTAGTAAATAAAAATATATGAAAAAATAAGTATTAAGGTTGTTCAAACCAAAAAAAGTCAAAAATGGACTTAACATAGTCTGGCTCTGGGGTACAGATATGTATATATATATATACATATATATATATATATATATATATATATATATTTGGATTTTCTTTTTCTTGAACCATATATTTTATATTTTTTTAGGTTTGTAGGTTTCTTGGGAATGTGGCTCATTAATCAACTAGCAACTTTTAATTTACATTTATTAACATTTCAGTCTAAAGACCTCCTTCAGAACATTCATACATTCACAATTTCACCTTACATTAATTAAAACAACATACAAAAACACAAGTTTAAAAAGACACATCACATTATTTTACGAAACATTTTTAAGATCAATATTATTAAAACGAACTATACGACTATTACTTAGGTTGCTAGTTGATTAATGAACTACATTCCCAAGAAACCTACAAACCTATAAAAATATATATACATAGTCTGGCTCTGGGGTACAGATATGTATATATATATATATATATATATATATATATATATATATATATATATATATATATATATATATATATATACAGTGAAACCTCTCCTTGCGGACACCTCTATTAAGATGACACTCCCTTTAAGCGGACAATTTTTTTGGAACCAGGCTTTTCCCTATTTCTTTACATGTAAAATTCACTCCTATAACCGGACACTCTAATAACCGGACGCGGAAAATTTTTTTGGTTAAAAAATTCTGAAACCTCCCTTAACCGTTCGCGAACCACTGACAGCGGGACGGAGCGCTGCACTGGGCCTAAGTATTATGTAGTATGTTGGCAACAACGCACTCTGCAGCCGGGGAATTACCTCTTAATGCTAAGACTAAATACTTCTGTCGTATTTACAACATACTTTATTCGACGGGGGCGGGACTACTGTGTTTTATTTTTATTGTTCAATAGGGTGGTAATTAATCTCTTTGAAATGGTGCCTAGTAAAAAACTTCTTAATTTACGTGAAAAAATGGAAGTTGTTAACGTTTTGGAGAAGGAAAATCTATCAGCACGAAAGATCACTAAAAATTTAATATTGGAAAAACTCAAGCAGCGGAAATTTTTAATAAATATATGTTAAAATTTCGCAGTTCCCTCTCATAAGCGGACAAAATCGACGGAACCGTGAGTGTCCGCTTATGGGAGGTTTCACTGTATATATATATATATATTATATATATATATATATATATATATATATATATATATATATATATATATATCTATATATATATATATCTATATATATATATATATATATATCTATATATATATATATATATATATATATATATATATATATTTCCCCTAGGTTTTAAAAGGGGCGGACGGGAGGTTTGGTACATATATTCATATATATATATATATATATATATATATATATATATATATATATGAATATATGTACCAAACCTCCCGTCCGCCCCTTTTAAAACCTAGGGGAAAAGTTTATTTAAGGATCCAAAAAATTACGTGAGTACACTCTTTTGATTATTGGCAGATGTTTTCAACTTTGGGAGTCGACCGGAAGTGGCCTATTTAGGCCTGGACTGTTTTTCAAATAGGGAAGGGCATATATTTAAAAAAAATAATGACGTTTAAGAAAAAAATGTGTCAATCAAAAGGTACTTATCTTCTTGCTGAGAATCCGAATTAGTTACAAAATGATGTTATTGTTATTCGCTCGTGCAAAAAATCGACCAACAAAACTCCTCTCTAGTCCCAGAAAACGGTCGCTAAAACTTTGCCTGCAGAAATGACGGTACGCGGACGACGTGGGTGACTCACGTTGTCGATGCGCTCACGGCCGTCGTTAATTTCTTTGCACCAAGTTTTTACAGGTACCCACGAAAGCGTCTTATTTTCGAACTGTGCTCACCATCTGCATCGAATTTCAGCAGGTTTCACAGTTTCGCGTGTAAGAAATTTAATGATTATTCTTTGCGCAACACTGCTGTGTACGTCCTTCTCGCTCATTGCGATTGCTCCTGGCCAAATGAGCATCGCGGCACTACCAGCCGCCTACATGCTGCTGAATATCCCTACTCCAAAATTATAACGGCCACGTTCATCTGGAATGACTTTTCCGTTAGTAAGTTTAATAGGCTTGTTTATATTTGATCCACCCTCGTATATTCATGAAAATTATTTCATTTAATTATGGCGTAAACTAAAGAAATAAAAATAGATAATAAAACTTTTTATTCCTACACCTACATAAACGACACTGCTTTATTTTCTAACTCTGCACACTGCCGACTAAAGGGGTCCCGAAAAGGACACCTGAAAGCAATTAATAGCGCATCTCAAAAATATCTGCCAATCAGGTGCCGTCTATCCTATGGGCTCGGTCGGTCGGAAAACAAATACTTTGTGGTCGGACCGCAAAGAGCCGCGCCTTTTTTGTGTCGGCTGGGTTAAAATTTTACCAGGAAGATTTTATATGAATTTGGATAACTTTTGAAGGGCAAATTGAAGCAAAATTTTATGAAATCGATAGAACACCGTATTAGGAGTTATTCAAGTGACTTTGCAAAAACTATACAAGTAGTGTAGTGAACTTTTTAAGTTAACAAATCAGTCGAAAAATGGAATTATACCGAAAGAATCACATATAATTTTTTACAACCCTCGAAGGAAATTATCTCAACAAGAATGCCTTGCCGAGTTGGTTTCTGTTTTCGCTCATGAAGCACCACATCAGTCGACAGTTTCTTGTTGGTATGGAGAGTTCAAGCGTGGACGGATTAGCCGGCTGTCACCCAGGAAAACATCAATGCTGCGCGCATGCTCATCACGGAAGATCGACATGTGATATATCGCGAGATTGAGGCTTCATTGGAATTTCAAAGACCTCAATTCAAAAATTTTGCATGAAGAATTAGGGGTACACAATTGTCGTCAGAAAACTTTAGACCGCTTTGAGAAAGGAAACTCTAAAAACGTGTACAGCATTGTCGGTGGTGATAAATCATATGAACCCGAAAATAAATGTCAGTCGTCTGGGTGTTCCAAGATGAAGAAAAGTCAACAAAAGTTATCCGTTCTCGAAGTGTATCCAAAAAGATGATCGTGACATTTGTCCCAAAAGCAGGTCATGTAGCAACCATTCCTCCGGAAGATCAAAGGACTGTTACTGCCGATTAGTACATCACCATTTGTTTGCCTAAAGTTATCGTTGAGCTTCGAAAAGCGAACCCCGAACCACGAATCATCCTCCACCAAGACCATGCAAGTTCGCACAAAGCAAAAGAAAACCTCGAATTGTTGGACCATCCTCAATATAGTCCTGACCTAAGTCCCAACGATTTCTAATCTTTCCGAAAATTAAGAATGGACTGCATGGTCAAAGATTTCAGTCGCCAGAGGAAGCAGTCGACAGTACCAACAAACGAGTGGAATTACAGCTTTCACAAATGGTTTGAGCGCATGCAAAAGTGCATTAATTTTCGTGAAGAATACTTAAATATAAAACCTAAAAGACAACCTCAAATTAATCGTGGAAGTTGTGAAAACAAAGTTTTACTGAACTTAAATGTTCTGTGTTAAGTTTTGATTGGTGGTTTGATTAACTATGACCCAATGCAAGTTCGCACAAAGCAAAAGAAAACCTCGAATTGTTGGACCATCCTCAATATAGTCCTGACCTAAGTCCCAATGATTTCTAATCTTTCCGAAAATTAAGAATGGACTGCATGGTCAAAGATTTCAGTCGCCAGAGGAAGCAGTCGACAGTACCAACAAACGAGTGGAATTACAGCTTTCACAAATGGTTTGAGCGCATGCAAAAGTGCATTAATTTTCGTGAAGAATACTTAAATATAAAACCTAAAAGACAACCTCAAATTAATCGTGGAAGTTGTGAAAACAAAGTTTTACTGAACTTAAATGTTCTGTGTTAAGTTTTGATTGGTGGTTTGATTAACTATGACCCAATGCAAGTTCGCACAAAGCAAAAGAAAACCTCGAATTGTTGGACCATCCTCAATATAGTCCTGACCTAAGTCCCAATGATTTCTAATCTTTCCGAAAATTAAGAATGGACTGCATGGTCAAAGATTTCAGTCGCCAGAGGAAGCAGTCGACAGTACCAACAAACGAGTGGAATTACAGCTTTCACAAATGGTTTGAGCGCATGCAAAAGTGCATTAATTTTCGTGAAGAATACTTAAATATAAAACCTAAAAGACAACCTCAAATTAATCGTGGAAGTTGTGAAAACAAAGTTTTACTGAACTTAAATGTTCTGTGTTAAGTTTTGATTGGTGGTTTGATTAACTATGACCCAATGCAAGTTCGCACAAAGCAAAAGAAAACCTCGAATTGTTGGACCATCCTCAATATAGTCCTGACCTAAGTCCCAATGATTTCTAATCTTTCCGAAAATTAAGAATGGACTGCATGGTCAAAGATTTCAGTCGCCAGAGGAAGCAGTCGACAGTACCAACAAACGAGTGGAATTACAGCTTTCACAAATGGTTTGAGCGCATGCAAAAGTGCATTAATTTTCGTGAAGAATACTTAAATATAAAACCTAAAAGACAACCTCAAATTAATCGTGGAAGTTGTGAAAACAAAGTTTTACTGAACTTAAATGTTCTGTGTTAAGTTTTGATTGGTGGTTTGATTAACTATGACCCACATCAACAATGCAATTTCTCAACGTTTACTCTACTAAAAGTAATTTATACAACTCTTCGTGACCTTTTCATTTACACCAAATATTTGGGGTACATTTTTATTTGTATCCATAAAAATGTTTAAAAAATGTTTTTCAGGCCCCTAATTTTTACTAGATTTTCTAGATTCAAACTCAGTTTTCTGGCCGTTGTGCTGCAGTAGTGGGCTTGACTAAGCATACGCCATTGGGTGAACTTTTGTAGCGTAAATAATTACAAGCTGGCAGCACCGCGCGGGGCAAGGTTTCAATTTCACCCGTTTTTCAGCGGGGTGTGGGTGAATGTTCTCAGGTGGTGGAACAAAGATCGAAAAACAATATATCGAAAGACAAAAGATCGAATACAAAAGATCTAAAAACAAAAGATCGAAACAGCAAATTATCGAAAATACAAAATATCGAAAAACAAAAGATCGAAAGACAAAAGATTGAAAATACAAAAGATCGAAAAACAAGAGATCGAAAAGGCAAAAGATCGAAAATACCAAAGATTGAAAAACAAAAGATCGAAAAACAAAAGATAGATCGAAAATACAGAAGATTGAAAGTACAAAAGATCGAAATACAAAAGATCGAAAGGTAAAAGATTGAAAAACAAAATATCAGAAGACAAAAGATCGAAAAAAAATCGCAAGTAAATAAGATCAAAATATACAAAATGACGCGTATCATGTTTGCTTAGGTATATTTACATAAACAGTTTATGCAAGGTCAGGTATGGTAAAATTACCTTATAGTTAAATAAACCAATGGCTTGCCATACTTAACACAAATCATATAGTTCGATAAAGGAGTCTCTTTTTCAATCATATTTTTTCAAAGAAAAACTTTCCTGATTTTTTCCCGGGATCATAGAGGTTGTATAACCAAACTGAACCAAACCGAACCGAGCCAAGCCAAACCGAACCGAACCGTTGTTTGATTTTACACCCTGTAGAATCCCGGAAAACATGTAAGGAAATATTTTTTTGAAAAATATGTTAAAAAGAGAGCCCATAGTCAAACCGGTTCGGTTCGGTTTAGTTACACACCCTCTAGGATACCGGAAAAGAAATCAGGTGAGTTTTTTTTTTAAAACTATGTAATAGCGATATTTTGAAACGCGCTATTTTGATCTTTTGTCTTTCGATCTTTTGTTTTTCGATCTTTTGTATTTTCGATCTTTTCCATTTTCCATTTTCGATCTTTTGTTTTTCGATCTTTTGTTTTTCGATCTGTTGTAGTTTTGATCTTTTGTTCTTTCGGCCTTTTGTATTTCGATCTTTTGTCTTTTCGATCTTTTGTTTTTCGATTATTTGTATTCGATCTTTTGTCTTTCCGTCTTTTGTCTTTCGATCTTTGTTCCGCCACCCAAATGTTCTCGAGAGGGGGAGAAGGAATGTTCGTTTTAAATGAAGTCGGCCATCATCATCGTGTGGAAACGTCCGTTGCCCTTCTATGCGTTGCCGGTTCGATCCTTAGTAAAAAGCCTTGCCAATCGTGCCAAATGTTTGTTTTTTTTATCGTTTGTTTATAAAATAGAAATAAATACCGTCGATTACATAATTAACTGTGCAAGTTTAAATACATTGACATATAAACTTCGATTACAAATAAAATGTTTAGGGCCACATAGACCGGACCTAAAAATTAACCAAAGTTTTAGTGCAAGTAATGCCGAGGGGTGTTATCAAGCACTTTAGTAAAAAGTGAAAAAACACAAAGTAAGTGGTATTCATTTAAATAACCACATAGAATTTTCTAAGCTAGGCAAGGCAAAAACATTACCGAACATAATGAAAATGTGGCAAATAATAGACATATACTTAGTAGGTTAATAGACTGTTTAACATTCTGTGGGATTTTTGAGGTTGCTCTACGGGGCCATGATGAGTCTGAAACTGGTGCTAATGCGAGCACTTCGCGCATGTAAAAGAAGGGCGAATAGATTTCATCTATAAACAAATAAACTAAAAACTACACCAAGTAGCTGCTTATTTATAAAATGCGCCCCCCCAATCTATAACGTCACCAGCCGCCACTGCCTGTTACCTACCTTCCAGCAGGTCGATCAATCGCCAATCCATTCGGCCAGGAAAGCTTGGTAGCAATCAGTGTCGTCCTATTTTTGCCGTCCATATGGGCACACTCTATCTTTGGCTGTTTGCCCCAGTCCGACCAAAACATTAAGCCATGATGGTAGTGTAATGTGATGGCTCTAGGATTGTCCAGGTTCCGATGGAAAAGGAGTTTGCGATTAGTGCCGTCCAGTTCTGCGACTTCGATACTGTTGCGCTCGCCGTCCGTCCAGTAAATCTTTAAAACAATTAAGGGTGAAGATTTTACCTGAGAATGGCAACTTACATGCTTTGCTTTGCGCAAGTTCAGAGGGAATTTTTTTAAAATTTTTAACAACGGTATTATTAAGACCGTTTTTCTACACGGTAAAAATTTTTGTCTACAATGAAAACACGTACTTTTCTTAAATAAATTGTTTTACCTTAAAACAATTTGTTTTAAAATAAAATATTTCTTTTTAGTTCAACGCAGCGTTTAATCTTGAAATAAGACTTTATTTTTCTTCTTTAATTGTTTTGTTTCAGTATAGTTCATTTTGTATCAAAGCAAATTGTCTTTATATAGGTAATATTTTACTTCCAGAGACAACAGTGCCTTAGATTAATTCAGTTCCAATTTATAATAAAACAATTTCTGTTTTACATTAAAATAAAGAGGCAAGACATTTTTTGTGCTATGTCAAGAAAATATTCTCTTAGTGAATAGGAAAGCACAAATTATTTTAATTCAAGCAGTTTGCTTTAATCTAAGACAATTTTTTTACCATGTATTTGTTTTTTTTTTCAAAAAAGTGTATTCTTGGTGTATACATGGTGCTGCAAGCTCTTGCAACAGCCCTTGGCGGCAGAAATCGTTTTCTTGGAAAAAACGTAAAACATAAATAAAACTGAAATGGCCATATATTATAAGTTTAAAATATCGTGTTTTAGATAAATAAGCCTCATTATTGAATTTTTCGATCATTATAACTATATACAGGGTCTAGCAAATAACCCTAACGATAAAAACGACATTTAAAAATGATTTGTAGGTTTTTAAACCGTTTTAAAACACGATACATAAATCTCTCAAAATCTGGGGGCACGGCAGTGCGCCGCCAAGTTCGCGCGGAAACTGCTGTACCATCTTTTTTTTTGAAACTCAGCCCATATTTGACCTATATAAAACTCTACTTTGGAATGAGCTACGAAACTCAAACTTTGCAGTCGATAGACTTAACAATCCCTCCAAGTTTCATGGACTTTCATAAAGTAGTTACGAAATTTCAAAAAACGTCGAAATTCCCACTCACTCATTTACTCATCTACTCACTCATGAGCTCATTTTAAAAACATCATCAAAATTCTACTGTACTTCCAGACATGCTACAAAGCTGAAATTTGGCACACTGATAGAAATTGTGACCAAACCCTTAGAAAAAAATCAAAAAACCCCAAAGTTCGAATTTACTCCCCTCCCCCATATATGTAAAGTTATGTAAAAGTAACATTGCCCACTTCCAGAAGCGCTGGAGAAAAAAATTTAAAAACCCCAAAATTTTAATTGGCTTTCCTCCCCTATAAATGTAAAGTTATGTAAAAGTAACATCGCCTACTTCCAGAAATGCTAGAGAGCTGAGCTTTGGAAGGCCGACAGGACCTATGATAAAACTATAAAAGAAAATTTAAAAACACCAAAATTTTAGCTTGCTTTCCTCTCCTATAAATGTAAAGTTATGTAAAATTAACATTGCTTACTTCCAGGAACACTAGAGAGCTAAGCTTTAGAAGGCTGATAGGAACTATGATAAAACCATAGAAAAATATGAAAGAAACCTCAAAAATTTTAATAAGGCATTGCAATAGTTTTGAAAAATATTCCGCATATTTTACTACTTTAAAACTTAAATATTATCCAAATCCTTTAGAAAAGGAGCGAAATCATAACAAAAACATTTCATGTAAAAAAATCCAAGTACGCGAAAGTGATTCGGTTGAAAGAATTGAGATAAAAGTAAAGCCAAATTCTCCAATACAAATTTAAAAATGAAATGTTCTTACTAGTTTGCAAATGTTTTCTTAAACTTGGCTATAAATACAAACCTTATCAAAATATTTATTTAATGAAATTAATCACGCTAATAAGCACGCATTACCTAAGTGTGACAGTACACTGCAAATAAATGAAAATATATTAATTGCTTTTTTCAATGCCATCATAATTTAATTAAAAATTCCGCAAACAAAAATATCTATTATGGCCAGCCTTTCTGAAAATTCGACCAGTGTGCGAAGGGGAGGAATGAAGACGGGAGAAAAATGAAGTAGAATAAATTTATAGACTGCTTGATAGAAGGAGAAGCTACTTTCGTTATAGTTGCATACCTTTCTTCCAGTCGAATCAACAGCTATACCATCTGGTGCTTCAACCTCGTGAGTAATAATAGAAGTTCTTTGTTTTCCATTAGGCGTCGCTTTTTGAATTGCATCTTCAGCCGTATCCTAGAATATGAAAAATGCATGAAAACCCTTTTTATGGCAGCTGGTTTTAAGTTCTTAAGGTGCATTTCTAATCGTGTTCGCTGGCAGAGTTGCAATCCGACACGCGTGCTAGGCATATGGGAATCAATGTAACCATTCCTAATGACGACCACCGTGTCCGCCGGTCTTTCGTGCTTGCAAGCTGCAAACTCTGCGGCCCATGCTGGCGTCCGTGCAGCGTACCAGACATGCGCAGTTCCATCACCTAAATGATCGGTATCGGGAATAATCTCGATCGAGATCTTTTTGGCTATATCTGTCTCCTATATTAGTACGAGTAAAAGAAAGATGAACATATATTAAAGGTGCACTTGGGCGACCAAAAGAAATACGCATTTCCGAAAAATGTGGTTATGCCTGGAATGTTTATGATTTGGAATTTTCATAAACATTCTCGATGTTTTAATTATGATATATAAAGCGGCATGCAGAGCCCACTCAGCCAGTTGTAGAAATAAAAATGAGCTATAAACACATCAATTACGCATGCGCTAACCACAGCACAAACGCTGGCACGCAACATGATTAGAAATGGCCTAGTCCGTGACGACTTCCGTACTGGCGTTCGGGTCGGCCTGCAAACACGATTAGAAATGTAGCTTTAGTAGTCGTTGTAGTAGTAGTGGGGAGACCAAGTAGTAGTGGGGATACCAGTTTTGGTCTAGCGACTAGGCACACTGCGCGCTCTTTTCGCAAACCCCGATTTGTCCGTACATCATATACCAAACTGATGCACATGCCCCCTAGGATGCAAGTTTTCTTTCTCGAACAGGACTTAATTTTGACTGGCACCTGTTTGTCGAGGGCAGGGATCTTTGTACTGCGTAGCAAGTATACACAGTGAACCGACGCTGGTCTATCTATCTAACATCGCGATCGTCCCAGCAGAACTTTGTTATAGACGTCAGATTTCTTTTCTCAAGATCTTAGTAAATATATTGTCTATTGTCTGTGTCTAAACAGGGTGTCCGAGATACGTAACAACATGAGGATTTCGGTAACCGTAAGAGAAACAATTTCTTTGATATTTTAAAAATCTCTGTAGATATTTTTAATTTCTAGACAGCATCTGATTGGGCTTAAAGCAGCGCAACTTTTTTCTTTCTTGACCAAAATATCTCTTAGACCTTTTTCTCAATTTCCATAATGTTAATTTTATCTGGGACAAGAAGCTTAAGCTCTAATTTGTAACTTACTGTCCAATAAATCTCCCCCGTAGCTCTATCTACATCCACCGACGTTGCCAGCTTCAAATGTTGGAAAGGCAAAACCACGTCTGCCATGTAAGGGACATCCAAAGAAATTTGACGAATGTCCACCCTGTGCGCCAGAATTAAGAAATTGACTGGACCATTGGTACAGGATTTTTTGTCATCCTAATAAAAAAAAATATAAATATGGGCATGTTCTTAAATTACGTAACACAAAAACTAAGAATTTCTGATACAATATCCACCTAAACTATTTAACCAGGCTCTAGAAGATGTTTTTAGAAACAGATTGGGAAGAAATAGGCATTAAAGTAAGTGGACAATACTTGAATCACCTAAGATTATGCTAATGATATCGCCTTAATAACAGACATGAAAGAACAACTGATAAAAATGCTGGAAGAACTGGATACAGCAGATAAAAATTTAGGCTTGAGTATAAACTACACCAAAACTAAAATCATAACAAACACAGATGAAGATATCACGATCAGAATAAACCAAAAGAAAATAGTAGAGGAATATATATACCTGGGACAAATTATTAAACTAAAAAACGAAAACCAAACAGGTAAGATCAAAAGACGAGTAAGATTGGCCTGGACAGCATTCGGTAAATAATCCTACGAATTAAAAAATATCCTCAGTACCTTAAAACGAAAGTGTATAACCAATATATCCTTCCTGTACTCGCCTATGGATTTCAGACCTGGATACTCACTCAAACATGGATAAGATAACAAATGTATTGTAAACTGGAGACCATTTGAAAAAACACGCGAGAATTTTATAGATCAACACGGCGACAGACATAGAAGAGTGGAAGATATTGAGGGGGGACGCCAATGTTCAAAAATGTATTGAAGAAAGCTAAACAGATAAAACCTTATAAGAACTACACAGTTTTAAATTTGACACATATCTTTATAATTGGAAAATTTCGTCATTTTGTATTCATCATTCTGTTTTCTTTAAGTTTATGTTAAAAATTTTAACATTGCAAAGTTGCAAGTTTAAGACTTACGTCTGTTTGTTGTTTTTGTAAGAAAAATGTTAGATGCTAATGTATACACCTACCAAATCTGATATAGCTCTCGCGAGAATTGTAACAAAGATAGGTAACCAGCTGATATAAATTGACGAGGTCAAGTTAAAATAAAACGACATTTTTCCGTTTTTTAGGATTGTGGTGTCCTTTCCAGTTACTTTGTGAAAAAATATTTTATGTTTCAAAGAACCTTTAAAAAACGTGTGTAATAACGGATTAATTTAACTTACAGCTAGCTTTATTCCTGTAGGGCATGCGCAGGAATGTCCTTTCGGTTTCAGCAAGCATAGATGGGTACAGCCCCCATTGTTGTTTGAACATGCGCTTCTAACTCCTTTTCTGGTTCTATGGAATACTTTTATTCCCATAGGATCGTTGACGTTCTTAAGTACTATCGTGCGGTTGGTACCTAAAAATATAATCACAAATTATTTTAGTTCCACAACTTTTTTCATCACAAATGGCTTTTCAAAAATTAGAAGCTACTGCGATTAATTGAACGGTTAATTTCCCAAAAATCCAACATCATAAATGAAAATGGTGTAACAGTCCAATGGCAAAAACGGAATACTAACCGGAGATTATACAAAAACATCATTCATCAAAACAAGACAAGAGCAAAATCGAAGTTTAATATAAAGTCTTTTATCAAAACCGGACAAAACCAAAAAGGGCAAAATCATTAAAAAAAAATCATGTATATTGGTTCCGTCTCTCTTCCTCTCATATAAATCGGTCTCATGGAAGTTTGGCAGCCAATTTAAGTCGGGAACAAATAATATTGTTCCTTTTGGACCCAAAAATACATAAAAAAATATCGGTTTTTTTCCTCCCCTCTCTTTCTTTTGAGTGCTCGAAATCGGTGTTAACCGTACCGAACCTCTTGGTCAATTAATTGCAAATGAATCCTAACCTACATAGGATCCAACACCTGAACTTTTCATAGATAGACCTTGCTTAACGAAAATACCATATGTGCTATGGCAGTAAAAAAATTGCAGTGAAAGACGCTTCAATTGCACAAGCGCGGATTTGAGGAGGGGTTACGTGGTAACTACCCCCCCCCCCTAGAACAAAAAATATGCACTTTTTGTTATTGGTTAAAGGCAAAATAGGCGAATTACCCCCTACTAGAAAAAATATTATATAACAAATAATTTTTTCGTCAATTATTACCCCCCCTAGATTTTCACCCAGATCCGCGCTTGCAGTTGCATATCAATATCAGAACCGCTCTTCTTTAGGTGAACGTCTCAAGCTAGGCTCGACCTCTTTTTATGATTTTGTCCGGTTTTGATAAAAGACGTTATACAGAACTTTAATTTTGCTCTTGTCTTGTTTTGAAGAATGACGTTTTTGATAATGTCCGGTTATTAATAATTCCGTTTTTAATTCGCTTTTTTATTTATCCTTTACGATAAACGACGATTTCATATTTTCTTACTCTTTGTCAATTGATCGCAAACGTATCCTATAACCGGTTCAAATATCCTTGACCTTTTTCGTTCAAAGGTATGTACCCAAGTCACAGGTTAGGATACGTTTGCGCGCAATGAACAATGGTTAGAATACAGCGATTTTAATCTCTCAAACTGAGGACCAGAAAGCTAATTTAGGAAAATAATTTTTCGAAAAAATGTTTCGGTTCGGTTTGGTTTTACATCTATGATCACTGAAAAGAAGCTAGGGATGTTTAAAAAAATATATTCATAAATTGTGGCTGTTTTAAATGTCGCTGCTTTAATATGTCGCTATTTTAAACTTGCTTAAATGTCATCTAAATTTTTCGTCTTGAATTTTTTGGAAAGAAGGAGCTTTCAATTTTATAATAAAAACATATTGGTTTATAAAACAGTAAAAAACTAGACAGGGTGTTCAACAAAAATGAGTCTTTGACAATTGCTCTTTACTCAAATATTTTTGTAAAATTTTCATAATTTTAGTCATTTTTAAAAAAGCCACAACATTAAAAAATTGTCACTTTCGACATTTCATAAACAATTAAGATGGCTGACAAATTTAGCTATAAGCTATGAAAAAAATATATTTTTGTATTTAGGCAGCTAAAAATATACATCTGATTTGCTAACCATTTTCAAAATAAATTACAGAGGCAAATAAACATTAAAAACATGGCTATCTTGGTAACTATAAGAACTACAAAGTTGGTCAAATAAAAAAAATAAAAAATACCAAATTGAAGAACGTCAAAAATACAAAAAAAAATGTTTTTTACGAATTTTTTGCAAAAATTACACTTTTTGAGATATGTGATAAAATGGTTTTGAGCAATTTTTTCCAAAAACACCCGTAGCTCGGTACAAAATATATTTTTTCTTAATGTGAAACCAGATTTTTAATATCCCCCAAAAACCAACCTTGTAGTTACCGAGATAGCAATAGTGGCCCATAGCACGGCAATTGCGACACCCTTTATAATGCAGTGCCCGCGTTAAAGTTTGCACCATTTGACAACAATGTCTATTTTAAGATAATTTTGTGAAAAAAAATTTGGTAAAATGTCTAAAATAAAAAAAATTGCTTTGAAGTTGAAAAAAATATATACCTAGTTAAAAATGGAAAAATGTTACAAAAACATTTTAAAAAGATTTTTTCTTCCATATAGTACAAAAATTTACCGTATGCTCTGTATATACATATTTTATAAATACCTTTAGGATGAGTTTTTAAAAAAAATAAGGTATTCAATATTTTCTTACCACAAAAATCTTAAAATGATTCCACACAATAAGAATTTTAAATACCTTAGAAATTAAAAAGCACTAGTAAAACTTTTTGATAACTCGAATGCGCTTTTTATAATGAACTGCCAAAAATGACGCTTTGCCCATACACTCAACTTTTGTTAATTCCATAGCCATCTTGGTAGCAGATCGTAGCAGATAAACGTTATGTTTTCGTGATCGTAATACTCCAGCGATTACTGGTAAATCGAATCCTGTCGAATCTCAAATTTTGTAAATACAAACACTTAGATGTTGATATATGTCTCTGATATTATACTAAGTCTGTGTGGCAATGCCCCTACCTTATTGATTATTTGACGCGTAGGTATTGGCATATCAACTAATCAAAATAATACCCACCTGTCAATTTATTAGCCTTCTCAATAGTCCTGGCCTTCCAGTCCGTCCAGTACATAGTATTGCCAAAAATATCTAGTCCAAATGGATACGGCAGATCTTCTCCTTGTAGGACTATTTTTCTTGCTGTTCCATCAATGTTGGCACATGAAATTGATCTCAAAGGGCCATCTAAAATATTAATAATAGTTAGAGCAAAAAATTTGAAACGGCGGTCTAGAAACAAATCATATTACTTTTTGGCAGGAGACAAATCACACAAAAAATCATCCTAAAGCCGCGTCCAGATCAATAAATGTGTGTGTTGAATTCGACAAAAATATTTTAAATATTTGCGGCGCAAGTATTTTTATTATTGTTAATTTTTGGCGAAAATACGTACGCTCTGTTGGTGTATTTACCGCGATCCATTTTCGTGCGTAGTTAATTTACTGATGTGGTGATTGCTATTGTCTCTCTTATTATTATTATGTCGTAGGTAATTCAGTATTAAATATACTGCACACTTTTTTTAACAATAGGTTGGGAGGACATGATGGCACCCAAACAATAACTATATACACACTATGTGACACAAAAAATATTTCAAAACATACTTTTAAAAAATTTGAGTCCACATTAAAACAAGCACTCGACGGTCGTTCGGCGCAAATCTCTTTGATGTTGGCAGAAAAACCGACAGACCGGTGGATAGCTTGCGTTGTATATGGCCATCGAAGAAATAACTGGACATGTTCTCTGATATGGCGCACAAATTTGCGTGTTTTTTTGTGCGGCGCACAGTCCACATCTATAAATATTTTGACGAACATGAACAAATTTGCCTCAAATACAATGCACAACACCATCGAAGAAATAATGTTATATGTTCTCTGACAACACACAAATTTATTGATCTGGACGCGGCTTAATAATTTGTAACACGCTCCCGTTGCATCAGTGGCGCACCTTTTATAGACATTTAAATAAATGGAAGAAGTGAACATTTTTTTTCGTATTTTCCTCCTTTTTATAATACTACGTTTTGTTTTTTAATATTTTTGATTTTATCAAGGTCAAACAAGGTCAATTTTTTTTAATTCTGCTGTTTTAGGACATTCGCACCAGTATTGACTAAGACCTTAAGACTTAGCATTGTAGACCGGGTTCAAGTATCAAGTCTACAGACTTGCTACCGACCGGTTTAAGTGTATTTTTTTAATACTCACAGGTCAAATAACTGCAAAGATTTGGTTCACCCTAATGTGCAATATCATAGTAAGCATTTCTCAGTGAGTTTTATCTCATATAAATTCAAATTAACTTTAGAAATAAAGAAAAACCACATAAAAATTTTGTAACCAAATGTCATTTTTTGGAAACTTAGTACGTGCAGTCGTAGGATTCCCGTTAAAAATAGTTTTAAATTGTAGTACCACCCCTGAGGGGTGGTTTAAAGTTCAAAAAACAATAGAAATAATCCATGATTGACAAAAAACTTACATACAAAAATATTCAAAGCTAAATAATACATAAATAACTTAAAACTATATCTGTAGATGAAGTACTGTATTAAATATGTATCAATATTTAAATACTGTAAAAAGCACAAGATATACTAGAATCCCTTTTTAATTACTCATTCACTAAAACAATTGACCATCGGTTTAATTGTCGCTAACTTGTCTAAAAAATTAACATGTGAAATATAGCGGAGAGCTGACACTGACTTACACCGTTTTTATTCGACATTTCCTAGTGACGTTTGGAGGTTTATACCATTGTTAAACCAAAATATTTTATTATTTTGATTTATTTATAACCTTTGTGTGGAAATAATGTCTTTGTTATAACGAAAAAAGATGACCCATATCCCAAGGTATTTATGAACAATTTATATAAATATTAAAAACTATTGCATTCACGGGAAAAATAAGTTAAACCTTCAACCAAAATGTAGAGTTTTAAACCTAGGATTGTAGCACTTAGCACTGTAGACCTTTTAGTAAATACTGGTGTTGTATTATAATTTTGTGGTAAATTGGAAAAAATAAAATATGATATTTTGATAAATTTGCCACCACCTTGAAAACAATGACAATAGGTAGGTGGTAGACGCTTTTTACTCATTGGGCGTCGACCGGTGAGATACCACCATGCCAGAAGTGAGTAGCGCTAAGTGGTATCACCACGTTCCGCTACTGCGCTGGCAGTCAGGTTCCAACAATGAGTAACAGATAGCATGATGGCGCCTCCAGGATCAAAATATTTCGGAGGTAAAATACCCGACCACTCGGATCTCCGGGCGTCGGGTGATCCTGGGGGTCCTTCATGCAAAGATATTAAAAGAAGACCAAAAACTCAACTCAGAATTGATTTTGGCAATATAAGAGGATTAAGTACCAACATGAATTCAGTTCACCAACATCTTGAAGAACAAAGACCTGACATCCTTGTTCTCACTGAAACTAAAATCAGTTCTGCAACACCTATTGTGAACTATCTTTATCCCGGCTATGACCTACACCACCGATTTCGACATAATTTTGGGATCTGTGTGTACATTAAAAATGACCTTTCATGTCATCGAGAGGAGAAGCTACAACCAGCGAACCTCGATATCATATGGCTGAAATTCACCTCAAAGTCATCGACCAAGTTCATTTGCTGCCTCTACCGACCGCCAAGTAACACCGAGTATCAAAACTTTTTTGCGACATTATCCGAAAACTGTGATAGTATACAGTCTAACTATCCACATGCGGAAATTGTTTTTTTAGGCGATTTCAACGTCCACAATATACCCTGGCTAAAACACCACAGATAATGAAGGCAGGGAAGCAGAAGCTTTTGCCATAAGTTGTGGTCTAACGCAGCTTGTCGATGAACCTACCCGTATCTCAGAAAGGGGTGAATTTGCAGCGCTTTTAGACTTATTCCTAACTACAAATCCTGACTTGTACACAATTCAAGTAGATCCCCCACTTGGTTCATCCGATCATAAACTTATAAGAACAAAGTGCGAAATGTTCATACCGCCAAGCCAACAATCACTTCCTCGTAAAATGTGGCACCATAAATCGGCAAAATGGAATGACCTCAAACAGTTTTACCTGGATTTTCCATGGCAAGAAGTTTGCTTTAAAACAGCTGATCCCACTATTTGCTGTAATGAAATAACAAAAGTAATCTTATCTGGAATGGATGCATATATCCCACATACAATAAAACGCAGAGCTAATGCAAAACCTTGGTTCAACAGCCAGTGTCAAACGGCTGTACAGAAAAAACACAGAGCATATAACCTTTGGAAACGACAACAAACCGCTCAAAACCACACAGAATTTATAGAAGCCAGAAATAGTTGCAAAATTACTATTGACGCCGCCAAAGAAACATACAATCAATAAAAAACAGGTTGCTGAATTGTCCAAGTAGTTGTCTTAGTCTTAGTCTTGCAAAAGCCGTTGGATCAAACTTCACCAAGTCATCCATAACATCAGAGGAAAAAGCCAATATGCTGGCCAAAATCTTTCCCTCCAACTCAAACCTAACAGTGCCAAATGGAAAAACTCCACCGTTCATTGAAAGGGTTTCCCACAGTATGCCAGAGGTACCCTTTTGTCACAGAAATACGAAAATCCCTTAAAAAGTTGGATACAAACAAAGCAATGGGTCCAGATGGCATTCCCGCGATAGTACTCAAAAATTGTGCTAGCGAACTCACCCCAATTTTCGCAAAATTATTCAATTTATCTTATAGGCAAGGAGTATATCCATCATCATGGAAGTCTGCCGCAGTACAACCCATTCCAAAGAAAGGAAAAAAGACAGATCCGTTAAACTATAGACCAATTGCTCTACTTCCGGTGATATCAAAAGTAATGGAAAGAGTTGTGAACAATCACCTAACCAAGTACTTGGAAAAGTACAAAATTATCAACGACAAGCAATACGGATTTCGAAAATATAGGTCAATTGGCGATTTACTTACATACGTCACTCACTTATGGCAGAAAGCGATTGAGTTGCGAGGTGAAACAAGAACAATTGCCTTAGATATATCTAAGGCATTCGATAAAGTCTGGCATGAAAATCTGCTCAACAAGCTCAAAGCAACGGGATTGTCGCCGAGACTTTGCACTTGGTTTGAAAGTTACCTTAAGGATAGATTCATTTATGTTGCACTGGATGGCCGGAACTCCAACTCTTACCAAATAAATGCTGGTGTGCCACAGGGAGCAATCCTTTCGCCAACACTTTTTCTGATTTACATAAATGACCTCATAGATAAAACAGGAAAACCACTTTATTGCTTTGCAGATGATGGCAATGTAGTCTCCTCAGTCATACCACCCACATGTCTCTCCGCACGTGAATTCCATTACCCTAGACTAACTGAAATATCACAGATAAATAACGACTTGGAGATAATAGAGGACTGGGGCAACAAAAATCTTGTACAGTTCAACGCGCAGAAAACCCAAGCAGCCCTGTTTTTAAAAAAGATTAGCACCGGTGAGCCAAACATCATGCTATCTGGAAGTGCTGTCGCATTGCAGAGCCAGTTGAACATCTTAGGAGTCACTGCAGAGACCAACATGTCTTGGCACAGTCACGTGGCAGATATAGCTAAAACGGCGTCCCAAAAGCTTGGGTTCGTACAAGACATCTGTATACACCAATCCAACTGCTGACACTCTACAAAGCCCAGATTCGACCAACTATGGAGTACTGCTCACATATATGGAGTGCGGCACCCAAACATACCTTAATGCTTTTGAACACCGTTCAAAAACGAGCTATCAAGCTGATCAATGACCCCGCACTTACCCGTAGCTTGGATAGTCTCGAACATCGAAGAACTTTGGGCGATCTACCTCTCTTCTACAGGTATTATCACGGAAAATGCTCTGAAGAGTTGGCACGTATGATCCCCCCGGGAGTAGCACCTACTAGGCGAACACGTCAAACAGACGGTAACCATCAATTTATTGTCAAAATAGAGGCACCAAGAACCTCATTATATCAGAATTCATATCTCTGGAGAACAGCATCGCTGGGGAATAAACTCCCTGCGACAGTTTTCCCTGCAGGTTACAACCTGAACCGTTTCAAAACCAACACACACCAACATTTCCGCGCACTTGCCGCTTCTCGAGCGTGATAGGGATCTCCTTGCGAGTGCGCATACCCGTAAAAAAAAAAAGAAAAGTCAAATTTATTTGTTTTAAATAATAGACCTGACCTTCTTAATGTTTGTTCCAAATTTAGTAATTTTCACTCAATTGGTATAGAAGTAGCACGCACCAATTTTGGGTTCTCGGAATATGTCATTTTCTATGGGGCATTTTTCAAAGTCAAAAAGCTGAAAGCCACGGAAATTTGACAGCAAATTTTTACAGGTCTTGTTTATAGTTTAAAAGTTTATTGCTTTGCTTTTGATAATCCTCGAATTTTGGTGATTTGTTAAATAAAAATACTCAAGAATCGTGTTTTTTCGAATAAATCTACGGATCGCTCGACACTTACAAGGTCGTGTAAGGTTAAATAAACTTAAAACCATTTTTTTTAATTACTGAATACTGGTTATACAAAAACAAGTATAATCTTTACAACATGGGTAAAACCAAATTTTTTCAATTTTTTTTTGCTATTTTTTGAAAAAGTTTTCCCACCCTTTCAATGGTGGAGCGAAATAAGAGTGCTGCGGGTCAAAAATGTTGTATTTTCTCACAGAATATGTGTTCAAATTTTTATTTTTACTTCCATTATTTCCCAGGTGTTTAGGGTGTACAGCTTGAGCTATGAGTTTCATGGCCCTCTTTAAAAAAAAATTACCTGTCCAATATATCTTGCCATGATCCACGGTAAGTCCATTGGGATACATTAAATCTTTCTGAACTATAATTGATCTGCCAGTGCCGTCCATGGAAGCTCTTTCAATTCTTTTTTTGTCACCCCAGTCCGCCCAGAACATAAGACCCACTAAAATAAAGAAATTAAGGTTTCAAAATAATGTTAGGTGGTAGGTTAACCTTAGGTGAATAATATTATGGAAGGGAGAAGTTATTCTATCAATAAGAAAAATAAAAATGTAAAATCCAAAAATAAAATCAAACAAGAAAGTATAAAAAATAAATAAAATGATGTAAAATACATTTTACTATACAAATGAAGTAAATGGAAATCACTTAGTTTTGGGACGCCCTGTATACATGAATTTATCTTAAAACATATGCAACTCCTGATTTCTTCACTGTTCAGCGTGTCCCATTTTCGATGGGATTAAATGGGAAACTCGGTTATTATTAAAGATATTGATTTTCCAATTGCACTTTACCGTGCTCCTTTTTTGAGCCCTTAAAAATGGTGTAATCAGATTTTTGCTATACGCCGTAGTTTTGCTAATACAGGGAATTTAAAAAAAAATTGTATTTTTAATAACCCCTTATATCTGGCTTATTTTGCGAGAAATCTTTATTCTGTAAAAACTTTTTTTAGTAAAACATAATGACGTTATCAGTTTCTTAAAATATTGTTTAGTTTTTGAGATATGGTATTTATCATAAAAAAAATTAAATACACCTGGATTTTTTTTATTACTATTTTAATTGGTGTCATGCTATTATTATCACAAAATAATAAAAATTCAGAATTTTTTTGTTTTAAGGTTAAATATTTAAAACAAAACTGAGTCCGAACCTGGATATTTCCAACATAAATATAAATTTAAAATTGCTAGTTGAACGATTTTTGGTTTGACTGTTTCCATACTTAGCAAATTAAAATGGTTTTACGTTAGTTTAAAGATTTATTTGATACAAAGTCTAGGACAAATAAAAAAAATAACGAATTACAAAAAATAATACTCTGCCAATATATGGGCCCCTAAGCTCACACTAGGTACTATAGTTATAGTGTACGTGTGAGCTAATATAACTAAAAACTGAAATATATCTTATTCAACTCCAGACTAAATTACCTTTTGTTTGATACCACACAAGCCATGTTTTGACTTAAACTCAAATTTTTGAAATCTACCCCCACCCTTAAAAAAAACAAAAACTAAAATGTATTTTGTTAAACTCCGGACTCAATTACCTTTCGTTTGATATCACACATGCCATATTTTCACTTAAACTCTAATTTTTAAAATATACCCCCACCCTTTTTTTAAAAATAAATTAAAATTTATTTTGTTTAACTGCAGACTCAATTACCTTTCGTTTAATATCACACACGCCATATTTTCACATAAACTCTAATTTTTGAAATCTACCCCCACCCTTTTATTTGGTTTGTGTTCGGTGGATTTTGTTCATTTTTAAATGGGACCATCTCGACCCAAGACCCAGCCTAGGTACCAAATTTCATTAAAATCGGCCAAGCGGTTTTTGAGTTATGCGCGTTGGTCGTTACAGACAGACATACAGACACACAGACAGACAGACAGACAGACAGACAGACAGACATACAGACAGACAGACAGACAGACAGACGGCGCAACAAAAAAGTTTCAAAATCATCTGAAACGCAAAGATATATAAAAAATTTTGAAATCGGAGCAACTTTTTTTTTCTCGAAAAAATTAGGATCACCATAGCTCACACTACTATAGTATAGTATATGTGTGAGCTAATAACTAATTTTTCTTTAATGATATAAATGTTCAAACTGATTTCCATTATGTGTAAGACATTGTCATTTTTGTTTAATTATTAGGATTTTGTTGCTTGAATAAAGCACATTTTTCAAAATCTCGATATGGTCGATTTCTAGCCATTTTACAATAATTTTGAATGAGTCATTCACAAAAATGACAAGTTAAATGACAATGTTAATTCCACGCTTTTCCTTTTCCATGTTGAAGTAAATCATCATGAGTTGCTGTGCTACCATCAAATAATTACTATAATATTATTTTTGTAACTTTTCTACCTTATTTATAAATCTTTTATTTAACGTGTCAAAACAGATAAACTAAAAATTATTCAAGTAGTGTGTCTTGCAATTTTTAACTTATATATACGTGGGAAAATTCCAGGTCCGCACTATTTTTTTTTTAAATATTAAATATTTTTTGTAACCTTAAATCAATAAATATTAAAGTTTTATCATTTTAAGATAATAATAGCATGAAACCAATCAAAATGGTAATAAAAAAATCCAGTTCCGTATTTAATTTTTTTTTTATATTTTAAAAAGTTCACGTCAATATTTTGCTCTAAAAAAGTTGCCATAGAAGGTTTTTTACAGAATAAAAATATCTTGCAAAATAAGCAATATACAAGGAATTAATAAAAATGCAATTTTTTCAAAAACTTCCTGTATTTGCGAAACCACGGAGTATAGCAAAAATCTGATTACACCATTTTTAAGGGCCTAAAAAAAGAGTAAGGTTTAATCAGAAAATCGATATTTTTAATAATAACCGAGTTTCTCATTTAACTCCATCGAAAATGGGACATGCTGTACAACGTCTTTTAGACTCACTTTGCGGATCAACAGTAATATCTCTGGGTCTATCTGTCCCTTCCCACACCAGTAGAGACTTCATTGAACCATCAGGATTGGCGACCTCGATTAATTTGGTATGCTCGTCTGTAAAATATATTTTGTCCGTTGTCCAGTCAAATGCCACGCCAGTTGGAGATACTAAAAATAAAATATTTATTCTGTTGGATAGTGTAAGAAAATAAGAATTTTAAAAACATTTAAAATTGAAAACTAAAACTTCATTTATAATAGAACAAACATTCTTAATACCATCTTTTCTTGAAACATTTCAGCCCATAGTTGACCTATCTAAAACTCTACTTTGGAATGAGCTACGAAACTTGCACAGTAGTAGATCTTCATAGAGTTAACGACCTCTCCAAGTTTCATGGACTTAAAGTGCTAAAGTAGTCACGAAATTTCAAAAAACGTCGAAATTACCACTCACTCACTCACTCATGTATAGATCATCAATATTCTACTGTACTTCCAGACATGCTACAAAGCTGAAATTTGGCAGACAACATTGCCCCCTTTCAGAAGCACTAGATAGCTGAGATGTGGCAGATTGATAGGAAGTATTATAAAACTATAGGAAAAAATTTACAAATCCCAAAATTTTAATTCGCTTCCTTTCCCTATAAATGTAAATTTATGTCAAAGTAACATTGCCCACTTCCAGAAACGCTAGAGAGCTAAGCTCTGGAAGGCCGATAGGAGCTATCACAAAACTATAGAAAAAAACTAAAAAACCTCAAAATTTTAATTAACTTTCCTCCCCAATAAATGTAAAGTTATGTAAAAGTAACATTGCCCACTTCCAGAAACGCTAGAGAGCTGAGCTTTGAAAGGCTGATAAGAACTATTATAAAACTATAGGAAAAATTTTAAAAACACCAAAATTTTGAATTGCAAATGTTTTGAACAATCTTCCGCATATTTTACTACTTTAAAACTTAAATATTATCCATATTTACAAACACATTTTATGTAAAGAAAAGCCAAGTACGCTAAGCTGGTATTCCGTAAAAAGAATTGAGATAAATGTAAAGCCAATAAATTTTGGCGGGCATTGCAAAAGTTTTGAACAATATTTCGCATAATTTACTACTTTATTTAAACATTATCCAATTTCTTTAAAAAAGACGTAAAATAATAAAAAAAATATTTCATGTAAAAAGAAGATGAGATAAAAGTAAAGCCAAGTTCTCGAATACAAGTTTCAAAATGAAAGGTTCTTTGGAAATGTTTTTCTAAACTTGGCTATTACGGCTGCAAATGACTCTTAGTCACTGTAAATATTTCTATTATTCTATGAATTCTATATATACCAAAAACTGTTTAAAACTATAAAAAAACAATTTGATTAGAACTTTTTTCTCTATTGACAACTATCAAAATCAAAATTCTTAAAAACAATCTGACAAAACAGGTATAATATAAATAACAAACACAAAACTATAACAGGAGACTCTCTAACATTTCTCCCCTCAGTAAACTTCTCTTGAAGATTACTACCACTACTCTTCTGTTAATTCTAATTTATTTATGGGGCAAACTTTGACTACTGGACGCCGGTATTCTCCATTACTGGTTTTAACATCAACCACCCTCACTTTTCCATCTTTCCCGGGGTATGTAGCTGTAATTTTACCTAATGGCCAGTTATTTCTGGGTAACTGATTGTCCATTATTACCACTAGTTCGCCTATCTGGATATTACGATTTTTCTGTAGCCATTTGGATCTGTTAATTAAAGTTGGTAAATATTCTTTAAGCCATCTATTCCAAAAATGTTCACTAAGTTGTTGTGAATAGCGCCAGTGTTTTCTTAAGTCAACCTTTTCTGGAAAAATACCCATAGGCTTGGCAATACTAGACGTTCCTATTAAAAAATTATTTGGTGTGATACTGGCAGTACTATTTTCAGAGGAAACATACGTCAATGGGCGGCTGTTTACTGTGTGTTCGACCTCAGTTAAAAGAGTATTCAAAACTTCGAATCTTGGATTTGTTTCCTTAAGAATAATTCTTAACGTTTCTTTTACACTTCTAACCATTCTCTCCCAAGCTCCTCCCATTGACGGTGCCGCCGGTGGGATAAACTTCCATTGGATTTCTTCCGCTACTAATTTATTTTCTAAAACTTCAAAATCTACATTTTTTAACGCTTGTTTCATTTCTTTGTCTGATGATTTAAAGTTGGTTGCATTGTCAGAATAAATAATGACAGGCTGTCCACGTCTTGATATAAATCTCCTGATTGCTAATAGAGCTGAGTCTGTATTTAAACTGTCAGCTATCTCAATGTGAATCGCTCTGACAGACAAACAAGTGAATAGAACTCCATATTTCTTTTCTTTCCTTCTTCCGACTGATACTTGCATGGGTCCAAAGTAATCTATTCCTGTATAAGTAAAAGCTCTTGGTGGTCTTGTTGTTCTTTCTATTGGTAGTTTTCCCATTTCAGGCACCAGGGCTTTTGCTTTTCTAATTTTACAAAAGTAGCAATCATCTATTACTGACTTTATTGTTTTTCTTGCATTTATTATCCAAAATCGTTGTCTTATTTCATTAAAAACTAAATCGATCCCTGCATGTTTGTTTTTCTTATGATAGTAATCAACTAAAAGTCTCGTAAATTGGTGTTTATTTTCTAAAATGATGGGATATTTTGTTTCTATAGCCAATTCAGGGGAACTGTCAAGTCTGCCATCAATACAAATTAATCCATTATTTAGCATCGGTGATAATTTGTAAATTCTACTGCTTTTTTCAACATTTTTTCCTTTGGACAAAATTTTATACTCTTCTTGGAATGACTCCTTTTGAACTTTAAGGCACCAAATTTTCTCTGCTTTAGTAATTTCATCGCACAAAATATTTTTGGTACAATCATTCTTTGTCTTATATTTTCTAATAAATCTTAAGACATAAACTGTTGATCTTAAAAGTTTTAAATATGACGCAAATCTAGTTGCTTCTGGAAGACACATTTTTTCCTGTACATAGTGAAGCAAAATTGTTTCTTGTTTTTGTTGTCCAATAAGCAATTCTTCCTCGGGCCAGAAACATGGCGGTTGTAGCAAAAATTCTGGACCGTTAAACCATCGACTTTTTTCGTTCAGATCAGCTTCTTTGTCATCTCTAGTGGCATCATCAGCAACATTTAATTTAGAAGGAATCCATCTCCACTGTGAAACGTTTGTATTATCTAAAATTTCTCCTACTCTGTGATTGACATAAATTGGAAAATTCTTAGTTTCTGATCGTAGCCAACATAAAACAGTTACTGAATCTGACCATAAAAATGTTCTGTTAATTTTGAGTGTGTGCTCGCTTCTGATATTTTTAGCTAATCTGCTACCCATCAAAGCTGCTTGAAGTTCTTTTCTGGGTATAGTTGTCGACTTTAAGGGGGACACTTGTGTTTTTGCCATAATCAAGCAAACAAGAATTTTTTCGTGTAGTTCAAATCGAAAATATGCTACTGTTGAACATGCTTGTTCGCTTGCATCACAAAAGATGTGAAGTTCTATGTTTCTAACTTGAAAGTATTCTAGGTTGTAACATCTGGGAAATTTAAGTTCTTTAATTTTCTCTAAACCACACAACCATGTTGACCATTTCTTGAACTGTAAATCTGTAATCTGTTGATCCCATTGTATACCACTTTTCCAGACTTCTTGCATTAAAATTTTTGCTTTTATTACAAAATGACTTAAAAGCCCCAATGGGTCGAAAAGAGACATTATGACTCTTAATAATTCTCGCTTGGTAGGTATTTTTTCTCCCGAAATAACCTCTAAAGACACTTTATGCAATGATAATGGAAAAAGTAACATATCTTCTCTTGGTTCCCATTTTAAACCTAATATTCTTTGTTGGCAAGTTGTATCTTCCAAAATTTTTTCATCGCTTCTGAGTTCTGGTGGAATTTTGTCAAAGACCTGTTGAGAGTTACACACCCATCCTCTTAATTCGAAGCCCCCTGCTTGATGAATTTTAATTACTTCATCAATTTGTTTTATAGCTTGATCTGTGGATTCTTTGCTGTCTAAATAGTCATCCATGTAATGCCTATGTTCTATCGCCTCTACTGCTTGAGGATATTGTGTCTTGAACTCTAGAGCATTTAGGTTTTTAATGTATTGTGCACAGTAAGGCGATGAAATGGCACCAAATATCATAACTTGCATTACGTAAGTGTCTAAAGGATCTTCGGGACTTTTTCGAAATAAAAATCTCTGAGAATTTTGATCTTCTGGTCTTATTAAAATCTGGTGAAACATTTCTTTAATGTCGGCAGAAAAAGCAATGGGTTTCTCTCTAAATTTAAATATCATGCTGACTAGTGAATTGTATAAGTCAGGACCTTTAAGCAGAAAATCATTTAAACTTTGTCCTTCTACTTTAGCCGCAGCATCAAATACAAATCGAATTTTTCCAGGTTTGTTTGGATTAACCACTGCAAAATGTGGTAAATACCATGTTTTCTCTGATTCTTTTTGAGTTTCTTGTTTGGTCAACTTTTTTGCGTAACCTTTTTCTTCATATTCTGTTATTTTATTAGCATAAGCTTCGGCAAAAATAGGGTCTTTGGACATCTTTTTCTCAATAAATTCAAATCTTTTATGTGCCATGGGTTTGCTATTTGGTAGAATTTCATTCTTATTTTTCCATAATAAGCCAGTCTCCCATCTTCCATCTTTTCTTCGAGAAACTTCTTTAATAATATTTTCTGCCTGTTCATCTTCATTAGACTGTTTTGTTTGAAGCTTTACGCCTAGTGATTCAAATGTGAAAAAGCTTTTTACTAGTTTATGCAGCTCTTCATCCCTCTCTTCCACTCTGATGTGTAGATTGATATCTAGGCGACCTTTAAAAAATCCAGACTTTCCGTGCACTATCCAACCTAACTTGGTATAAGATAATGTTGGAGAATTTTTCGGACCTTCTATCAAATGTCTTGTCGTAATAAGGTCAGCGTGATCTTGGCCTATTAAAATTTTAGGGTGAGCTCCATTTAAATCAATCAAGTTTACGTTTTGTAAATGTTTCCATTTGTTTTGAAGTGACTTCAAACTAATATTTTGAACTGGAAGGTCCATGTCTGGGATTGTATAAACATCATTCATTTGGAAAAACTCTTGATCCAGGGTATTGGATATTTGAAAGTTGACTAAAGTTGAAAATGTCTGTTTATTTGTATTTTTGTCTGTCCATCTTAAATTTAAACATTTTTTAGGACCATTTAAATCAAGCGAAGTTGCTAATTCTTCGTCAATTAAACTTATTGTTGAGCCTTCATCAAAAACTGCATAGGTCTGTATTTCTTTTGTATCTGTTTTCAAAATTACTGGAGCAACTTTTAAAATTATTTCATTATGTTCATTCTTCAACATGTGCCCAACCATTTGTGAAGTAGATGGCATTGGTTCTAAATTCTCTGACTTTATTTGAATATTTTCTTCTTTATTTTTAGCATTATGTAAACTTAGTTCGGATGATTTTTGAGTTTCAAAGTGAAGAAGTTTGTGATGTTTCTTCTTACAGTGTGAAACATCACAATCTTGTCTATTTCTACAATTAACTATACGATGTGTATTTTTCAAACAACAATAGCAAGCTTTGTGTTCTTTAACAAATTTCCATCTGTCATTTACACTCATTTTTAGAAATTTGGAACAATTTTCTAAATTATGTTTTTCGGAGCAGGCAATGCACTGTTCAGTCCAATTTCTAGTTTTCTGATTTGAGACCAACATGGTTCTTTTAAATTTATCATTATTAGGCTTGGATGATCCTTGAACATATGTACAAGCTCGAGCTTTAATAGCTACCCAATCCTTAAAATCTTTTAGGGTGTATTGACCTTCCTTAAATGAAATTTTCTCACCCCAAGAAAGCTGCATACCATAAGGCAATTTCTGCATGAGTTCATCTAATAACTGTGGACATGTTAGATAATTTTGCATATTAAGTGACTCGAGAGTCAAATATAAATTGTTTACAGTTTCATAAAAAGATGTTAAAGCAGCAAAATCGTTCGTTCGTACAATTGACATATTTTTTGCATCTTGTACTAGTGTTCTTACAATAATATCTGGTCTACCATATTTTTCTGTTAAAACATTTATCACTGAAGTAGCTTTTACTGTGGTGGAAATAAGTAAACCTTCCACTGCTTTTTTGGCATCTCCTTTTAGGCATTTTCTAAGTCTGCAAATGTTTTCTTCTTCTGATAATTGTAGTATATTAGTAGTATGTTTATATTGATTGTAAAAATTAGGCCAATCTTTTATGGTTCCTGTAAATACGGGTAGTTCTTTGTCAATTGTTTGCCTTAGCATGAGTTTCTCTAATTGTGTTTTCTCGCTTACAGAGAAGTTTTCTATATTGTTTGGTGTTTGATGTATATTTTCATTTAAAGGGTTTTCTGAGTGAATACAAAATTTGTTTTTATTATCTTCCAGCCAAGGTCCAACTTTATCTATATCTTCTTCACAAATTACATCCAAAAAGTGGCTGCTTTTTGTACTTTTTACTTCATCGAACTTATTACTAACACTTATCTGACTTTTAGATGATGAATCTACATCCCTCAAACTTAACTGATATTCCATTTCCATTATTTCCCTACGAAGGTCTCGTTCTTTTTGTCTCTTTTTTCTTTCCATTTGTTGGATTCTTTCTTTTTCTTTTTCAGCGTCAATTATTTCCTGTTCTTCTTCTTGTTGTAAAATAGCTAATTCTTTCTTTCTTTGAATTTCTAGTAATAACCTTTCTTTGCTTGAAGAGGTTTTAGCAGTTCTACATGTCTTTTGACTTTCACTTTTTTGGCTAACTAATGACTTACTTTTCCTATCAAATTCTTTGTTTGAGAAACCTTTACATTCACTAGCAAGTTCTAAACTGTTCAACTCTTTACTATTTATATTTTCTTTACCATTATTTTCTTTTGAAATTTGACTCATGATTATTTCAATGTTCAAAGATTATTTCTATAAATTTCTTTGTGGACTATCTTCTATAGAGCTGTTCCGTAGTTCGAAGGACCAAATGTAAATATTTCTATTATTCTATGAATTCTATATATACCAAAAACTGTTTAAAACTATAAAAAAACAATTTGATTAGAACTTTTTTCTCTATTGACAACTATCAAAATCAAAATTCTTAAAAACAATCTGACAAAACAGGTATAATATAAATAACAAACACAAAACTATAACAGGAGACTCTCTAACAGTCACATTTCCAAACTAGTAAGAACCTTTAATTTTAAAATTTGTATTGGAGAACTTGGTTTACTCTTATCTCAATTCTTTTTACGGAATACCATTTTCGCGTACTTGGCGTTTTTTTACATGAAATGTTTTTGTGATGATAAAACCATACAAAACTTCATTTAATATCATTTTTCCCGAAAACCTTTACCCTGCGGCCCCGTTTTTTCTTTATAATTTTTCTGAAAATTTCGCCTTTTTACTTTGTTTTTTATTTAGCAAAATTTTTCTACTGTGGCGCCATTTTCTCTAGAAAATACATAATTTTTTTTAAAATTTTTAGATACGGCGCCATTTTTTCATTTCCGCCAAATGTTTTCTACATCGCGATTTTTACCAAAATGTATTTACATTTTACAACATCTTTGCCTGCCGCGCAATTGTTTTTAATTTTTTTACTTTTTTTATTACAAATATTTTTTCTGTAGTGCCATTGTTACCGAAAAAATTTTAATTTTTTTCAGAAAGTTTTGCCTGCGGGCGCTATTTATACCTATCTGAAAAAAAAATTACTGCGCGATTTGTTCCCAAAATAACTAATTTTTCTAAATATTTTTGCAGTTCTTTTCTTTATTTTATTGGTTGGGCAGAATTTCCGAAGGTGTGGTGATTTTGATATAAATTGGTACGATTAATAAACTTATGAAGACAGGTACAAAAATCATATATACCATAATCGTATAGATACATTTTTCCGGCGACGTAATATATGCGGCGTCGCGACGCTTTCAAATGTGAGGTGACATTGATCCAGATTTTCTGAAATAACTTTATAACTACATTAGATAGGACAGTTCTAATTTCACTTTTAGGCAGACAATGAGTGTGCCTTTCTAACAAGGTATTACACTTTAGAAGCGTGATTAAGTTCCATTAAATAAAAATTGTTAAATTTAGTTTTTATCAAAATTTACATTTTTGTATTTTTCCTTAATTTTGTTTTATCTAAAGCGGTTTAGTGGTTTTAGGGGTGATTTTGGGTTTGGTTGCAAACTAAGGTTCCTTTTAAGTCTGCCTAAAAGAATATATTATAACTTAGATTTTTCACTCGCAGGAAATGACGCAAAAAATTTTTGAATTTGGTTAAGTCAGTTTTTTTATAAAATCCATGGATTTCGCTCATAACAAAAACATTTTTTTTCTACACTTTATTTTGAACTAATTTTTTCTTAAGTTTTTATTATTATGTTTTAAAATTTAAAGAAAATTTTAAAAAATAAATTGCAATTCAAAAAAAATAGTCAGGGAGTTTGGGAATTTAATCCAAACACAAGAAATGATACCTTAAAAATCCTTGAATTTTGAGTCAATTTTGGCACCTCTTCATTCATGTCCATGGGATTTTTATATTACCCGGGTGATTTTGTTCCTCCAAAAGAATTTAGTTTCCCAAGGAACAAGCTTTCAAAATTTGTGTAAATCTCCAAAAACCATATTGAAGTTTTCATGCCATTTGCCCCCAAAAATAGCTATTTTTAGAGAATCTATGAAATCCCATAAAAAGCAAGTCATTACTGTTATTAACTTGCTGTAGATCTATGACTTGAACTATAGAAATTTGTGTACTTCCATTATATAAAGCATTATTTTTTTTAATTAGTGGGGGTGCTGACCACATACTATCATCCAGTTTATTAAAATATCGAGTGAAGCAAAAGAAAAATGGAAAAAACGGAAATTTTTTTTCGTTATAACTCTTGAACTATGCTACCGATTTTATTGAAAAAAGCTGATGAATGCAGGAAAGGAATCAGGATTTTAAGAATAAATAATTTATCCGCAATCTTGAAATTACAAGATGGAGCACAAAATCATGCTAAACCCTTTAAATTTGCTTGTTGAAGTGTAAACTTCTTTAGGCGCGTTTAGCAGTTTTTGTGAATTGAACTGAGCCGTCAAGCTCGGTTATGTAACGCTCATTCGGGTGAAGTCGGCGAGAGGTACATTCAGCGAGCGATATGATGATGCAGATGAAGGCCAGTATTATTAATTTCGCCTTGTTCAAGTTTACACTTCTGCTGTGTGGTCTTAAGCACACACACTTTTTTTTTTATGTTCCAGATCTTTTTCAGTTCTTTTTTTAATTTATAAAAAAATCCTATTTCTGCCACGCACGGACGAGGTACGCATGACTAAAATCAGTTGGATTGTTCCAAAAAAATTTTTTTTTGTTTTAACCTTTATTGTATAGAGTTTAATTCTGTCTCCATTCATTTCCTAATAAATTAATTATTACTAAACCGATTTTCCTCAAATAAAAAGTATCAAGGCAAAAATTAATTGCGCTTTAAACGTCCTTATTGAAATGTATCACCACTAGGTCGTTTTTTTTTTAATATACTGTAATCTTTCATGGACCTAAATTGGCAGAGTTATCGCTAATTTTGGTTTGTTTTAAATATAACTAAATATTAGCCATGCAGAAGGATATTTTGATATATTGAAATTGATATCTGTAATGAACGTAAGCTGTTGATATACTTATAATAAATAAATACATAAATATAAATAAATAAATAAATAAAAAAAACATATAAAATTACTTCTTCACCGCTACCACATTATGACTGGCTAAATATTTCTCTCGCTATCTACTATAGACTTGTCTATACCCATTATGATATCTGATCGATGAAAATGCGTAATTTCTATATTTCTCGCACAGACTACATTAAGATTTATTTAAATACCCGCAATGAAAAAAACATTAGGCAGAGAGATTTCTACCTGGTAAAGTTCATTATACATATATGTATGATGGATACTAGGTGAGTTTTCTCCAATTTTTAACTCTTTTGTCTGAATTGTATATAATCAGTCATTCAAGGAGTATTGTAGACCGGGTCGCCCTAGAATTTTTAAATGGATTTTCTACAACGACACGATACGATACTTACGAATATATTGAATATATATACGGTTTGGGATTTTATATAATTGCAACCCATTTCGGGAGTATTTGTGACGGGTCGTGCGGAGACTTGATCTTTGGCGCGACACTCCAAATTACTTGAAAATGAAGTTGTTATTATATTTAATAACAAAAGAAAATAGGATTTTATGTAATCGCAACCCATTTGTGGAGTATTTGTTGATGGGTCGTGCGGAGACTGGATCTTTAGCACGACACTCCAAATTACTTGAAAATGAAGTTGTTATTAATCAGTGGCGCACCCAGGAATGTGTCTTGGGGGGGGGGGGCCCGACAGCTACGAAGCGCGCCCTCAAAAAACTTGCGACAAAAAAAAAAAAAAATCATCATAATCATGTCTTTTCGCAACTACGCCACTGCTTGGGGTTGGGGAGGGCCCGAAGCCTCCTGATGTCAAATTTTAAGGTCTTTTTCATGTTTTATCATCAAATATGTAGAAAATATATTAAAAAATCTAAGGCTTGGGGGGGGGGCCCGGGCCCCGGCCCCCCCCCCTGGGTGCGCCCATGTTATTATATTTAATCAATAATGTGGTAGGATTTTATGTAATCGCAACCCATTTGAGGAGTGTTTGTTGACGGGTCGTGCGAAGACTGGATCTTTAGCACGACACTCCAAATTACTTGAAAATGAAGTTGTTATTATATTTAATTTTGGGGTTATATTTTATATGATCGCAACCAAGTCAATGAGTGTTTGTTGACGGGTCGTACTAAGACTTGTTCTTCCGAGCGACACTCCAAACTACTTGAGACTGACGTTGTGATAATATTTAATTATGGGTTTGGAATAAAAACACTATATTTAATCTATGAATTACACATCATTGGCGTTTAAATTCTAGATGCAGAGAGACGATGTTTGTACTGTGAGTTTTCATAAATTATAGTATTTGATTTATTTTTCTAGTACTGAAATTCAGACCGAAGACGAGAATGGAGAGGTGAATATTCTCTCTCCAGGTGGGTTAATGAAAGCTATTATATAATTAAACAAGTGAGTTTAACTCTTAAAATCAATATTTAGTAGAGAACTATCTTAAAGTTATTAGCTGGCCATACACACAGAGGTTGATCCGTCGGTTTGGAACGGCACAGATAAGTCTGACCGTTTTGTCCGCAACGGTTTAAAACTGCTGCAGTCCACTAATACAAAAAAAATCTTTCGAATCGATCCTTCATATCGGTCTGTGGCAGACATAACCGCGCGTTAGTGGGCGAAAACTCAAGATTTATCTGCGGGTTAAACCAAAACTGTGGAATTTCGTCAAGTCGAAAGTTTTATGCGGCACGGTATTTTAAGCATAGTGTATGTAAAATGTTTCCTGCTAAAAAGAAGCAGGCTCTGTGTATGGGAATGATTATTATTATGGAAATAATGCATAGTGGTGTAAAAAAGAGATGTTCCAAGTAGGTTAAAAGTTATTTGCTTAAGAGGAAACTATTTAGCCATGACCTCCTATCAAAAGAGTTAAGAGAAAATAATCCAGACGATTTTAAAAATTATTTAAGAATGGATATTAACACGTATGACCTTTTATGAAATTTGGTAAGAGATGATCTTAAGAAACAAGATAAGAGAAGCCATTGGACTAGAACAGCGATTAAATGCTGCCTTTCGTTTCCTTGCCATGGGAGGATCATATGAAGATCTGAAATTTTCAGTGTGAATTTCTGCACAGGCACTTGGTTATATCATTCCGGAAACATGTGCCATAATACTTAATAAATTAAAGAGCGACTATGAACGGTCTATTATCCCTGGCACAGTGTAAACCGACAGACAAGTCTGCGCCGGTTTAAATATCGAGCGCGGACCCACAAGTTTCGCCCGACGGTCTGAACTCACAGATAAATCTATACCGGCTACAACTGGCGCGTGGAATGTCCACTAATTGAAAGACAAATCCGCCAGTTTGAACCGCGCCGTTCCAAACTGACGGATCAACCTCTTTGTGTATGGCCAGCTATTGACTGAGCTCATATATTCTTTGTATAGTGGTTTAAAACATCAGTTTCTATGATCCTGGTTGAGTTGTGACAGTACGTGACAGATGCTTTCATTGCTCTGTTTGGATTTTAGTGATTTGATTGTACTTAGTGTGAGAGTAAAGAAATGGGATGTATCCAAATTTTCAAACTAAGTAGAATAAGATGTCTTTGAGCAAATTAATTTTAAAACACAAAATCTAGGGAAACATCGGTTTCTAATATCTTCGTGGAGTAGTAAAAGTAGGTGAAAGATGCTTTTATTGTTCTGTTTGGATTTTGGAAATTCAGTTGTACTTAGCGTGAAAGTAAAGATATGGGATGTATCCGCATTTTCACACTAATTATAATAGGATGTATTTCATTTCTTTTATCTTTTAACATAAGTGTCGGTTTCTTCAAATCTAACCTGAGTACTAAAAGTATGTGACAGATGCTTTTATTGCTCTATTTGGATTTTAGAAATTCAGTTGTACTTAGCGTGTGAGTGAATATATGGGATGTATATTAATTTTTTAGTCTAGGTATAATGAGACATGCTAGAATAAATTTGTTTCTTGGTAAAATTTATTTAATTTATCTTTTAACATAAGTGTCGGTTTCTTCAAATCTGACCTGAGTACTAAAAGTATGTGACAGATGCTTTTATTGCTCTATTTGGATTTTAGAAATTCAGTTGTACTTAGCGTGAGAGTGAATATATGGGATGTATATTCATTTTTTAGTCTAGGTATAATGAGACATACTAGAATAGTTTCGTTTCTTGTTAAAATTTAATGCGTCCTAATCATTTAACTTTTATACATATAATTTTCAAGTAGAACTATTGATTTAGGAAATTTCATTCATGTAAATATTCTTAATTTACACAATTTAAAAATATACATTATTTTTTTTAACCAAAACCAAGTTGTTTTCTTTTAAATAACTATCCAACCCGATCATACTTCAATCCAAACTTTAGGTTAAAACAACGCAAGGTAGTTAAAAAAAAAGACAATTACACTAGACGATCGTTATGGCAATAGAAGCTTCGAGGGTTTGTTAGTCTGCTGTACACGAGCTCGAAGAGAGAAGAGATGTATTTGGTTCATAAGACTATAATGTAAATAAATATGGTAATTAATAGTTTTAAATATCAGAGATGTGGAAATTGATTAGTATGTTTTCACATTGATGAATATCATTATGGTCTTATAGTTGCGTGGTTCTTTTTCAAATTGAGGACTATTTTTGCAAATTAAGGTTAGAAAATAGGCGTATATATAAATATAAAAAAAAGAAAAAAAAAAGAAAAAAAAAAGAAAAAAAAAAAGAAAAAAAAAGAAAAAAAAAAGGAAAAAAAAGAAAAGAAAAAAAAAGAAAAAAAAAGGAAAAAAAAAGATAAAAAAGAAAGGAAAAAAAAAGAAAAAGAGAAAAAATAAAATAAAACAAACATATTTATATCTTAGGTTAATTTTTGTCTTGCAAGAATAGATTTCTAATTGAAAAATCTTAGGAGGGGTAGGTTAAAGTTCACCTTATCGAAATTTATCACCTTCTTAAAATTCAAGATGGCGGTCAGAATCAAACTTAACCTTTCAAAGAGGTTTGTTTATTCTTATGTTTCGAGAAATTATTCGTTTTTTGTTAATTCGTTAAAAAGCTCTTTATCCGCCGCACAGAACAAAACTTAATCATTAAAATTGGCTTAGCAGTTTCGGAAATATTAATTTTTATTTTAACCATTGATAAAGCAAAGCTGTTTCACAGACTATACGATTACCTAATTCTGTCTGCATTTCTTCACAAATTCATTAAAACTAAACCGATTTCATTTAAATGAAAAGTATCATAGTAAGAATCGATTTCTTTCTTTCGTTAATTTTTAAATCAAAGATGGCCGACTAAATAATATTTGTCTCTTTATGAAGGATGGCTATTTTTAGTTGCGAGTAATTTTCACCCCCTATCGATGTTAACCATGATGCTTTTTTGTTCATTAAAAGCAGTTCATTAATAAGGAATTCATAAGCAAAGAAATGCAAGCAGAATTAAAAAAGCAAACAAGAAATCCATCCCAAATTTTTAGGCTCATAGATTGTTTGCTAATTTCCAAAGAAAGTGTATTTTTACCATATAATAATATTTTTTTTTTACTTCCTGTTAAACTTTGATAAATTATTATAATCCAAAAAACTATTTTGTCTGGGGGTAAGGCCATTAACGACGCAGTCATCTAACGAAAAATTTATTAAAAAATTAATTTTTAACATTTTAAAGAATTCTATGATCAGGAGAGGCATCAAAATACTCCGGCCAATACTCCAGCCCCGGACCTGAACCTAATAATTATAAAAACATGTAATTTAACATTCTCTAGTTAGAAAAATCAAAAATTTATAATTACCAAAATAGAAAAGAAATACATATTAACTTAGATATTTATGAAATAATAAACTCCGCTAGCGATATTTTTGAAATACCGGTAATTTTATAAAAAAATGCAACTTACCAAGAAACCTAAATAATTTTTGTTGCGAAATTTTATTAAAAGATTCTGATTTTCTTCCCTACGAACGCACCAAAAAGATAATAGCACAATGTGTTGCATTGTTTTTGACACATTTATTCCAAGCCATCAGATTTCTAATTACTTGTTGCCATATAACTATGAGATACTTGAAATAATACTCTAGAGGTGGTATTGCATAGAGTAGGATTTCCTTAAGGTCGATAAGTATATCAGTAGTAACTTAGGTGACCAACAAATTGGGAGGAAACTTGATGACGCCTCCGCGATGCTTAATTTCAAATTCACTATTACAGGTATTATGGGAAGTATGCCAACATTTTACAAATAAATCCTTAAAATTACTGCCTATATAAAGCATTCCTAAAATTGTCTTATTATAATATTTTTACCCTAGAACTAATATTGTACAATAAATATAGGTACACGCTGATCTAGAGCTAAATAGCAAACATTTGTAGGTACTTGCAAACCCCAAAATCCGCAGAAAACACCCAGTAATTTATTTGGTATTTGTATTTTTTGTAACTTTAGCCTTTAGTACGTCTATGGGCAGGGCTCGTAGTAGGCATGGGCAAACCGGGCTTCTGCTCAGGGGCGCCCAATCATAGGGGCGCCAAATCAGAGCTCTAAGGGTGCTAAATTGTACATCTAGAGTAGCCGGATTAGATGTATTTAGAAGTATGAGTATAGGCGCGCCAATTTACTGTTTCGCCCAGGGCACCTAAATATCTAGGGCGGGTCCTATTATGGGCTTCAGTTGTTTAAATATATTGTAGGTTCTAAGGTTCCATATAAATTCAAAGCATTTTGAGACATATAACATATTAATATTTTGACAGCAAATAATTAAAGTTTTTGTAGTCGGCACCCCTACTAATTATAAAACTTTTGGTTCCGTTTTCGAGAATTAAGGTTCTCTTTAAATTTGGTATGGCTGTATGATTTTAAACATTATAAAATTGTCATTTGTAAAACGATATTTAAGGTAAATGTTGTATTTTTGGGAATTTCGACAATTTTTTAAAAAGTGCTATTTTTAAGTATGTTTGGCATAAAAACTCCGGCACGTTTTTTGTAAAATTATACAGTTTTTGAAAGCTTGTTTCTTAATATAACTAATCCCTTTGGAGGATCAAAATCACCCGGAAAATATAGAAATCCGAGGCACACAAATGAAGATATGTCAAATTGAGCCCTAAATCCAATGGTTTTTTTACAAAGCATTAGTTAAGTTTAAATTTTTTTATTAGACACCCGGTCTATTTTACATTTACCGCAATTTTTTTAAAATAATTTTGTTAAGTTTTAATAATATTTAGACAAGAAATAAGAATAAAAAAATTAGTAGTAGTACCTAAAAAAAATTATTTAATCTTAAGAGCATTTTTTTAAATTTTTTTACAAAACGCGATATTGCTAATTTTGGTATTTTTTTTGCGCGGTTCCGTGTAAAGATAATATATAAATTTAAGCACATTGTGATAGGCCAACTCAAAAAATACAATAATTATTATACGAGATCAAAATCACCACTAAACTGTGTTCGAGGGAAGCAAATAATCCAAACATTTTAAAAATTACAAATTTAAATTTTGGTGAAAATTTCACTTCTAAAATTTTTAATAAAAAAACTCAAAATATTTGTTGAGATTGTTATAAAGCGGTAGATAGATACATCTACTGGCTGCATAAAACTGAAAACAAAATTGTCCTACAAATTACCGTTTTTGAGATATTTGACAAAAAGTAGGTTACTATCAATCTTCACTTTTAGGGCGTCGCGACGCTACCTATAATGCCACGCCGAGCAAATCACTGTTTTTTCCTAACTTCGTAGGGAGTCCTTAAACAGCATGCCAAGTTATATCAAAATCACCCAAAAATTGAATATTTCCAATTTGACTGCCCGACCATATGGTTTATTAAGCCCCTTCTAAAGTATTATTTTTTGCATTCTCTAGGTATTTAGCATAGTGCTGAGATTCCGCCTAAATCGTCTGGTTGTTGCGCCCGTGAGTTAATGGTTGGGTGTGAAATTATTAAAAATGTTCAATTTTTTTTAGAAAAATCGTTACATGATGTCTGACAAGAATAGTACATTGAAGACCTAATGACTAAGACGAAAATATTTTAGCCCGAGCGTAAGTGTAGGTCACCTCATAGTTTCGACGATTGAAAATTATAATTTTAGTACCTCTTAAGAAGGATTAAAAGTACACTTTTAATCTGTAAAGGGAATAAAACGAATTCTAGTTCCTACCACAATCACGTGTTTAACACGTAAAAAAGGCGTGAAAAAAAAAACTTTGATTTTAAAAGCTGCTAGAAAAAAACGTTTATTTCATATATGAAAACAAGCTTAATAGGTCATTCATTAACGTTATAAAAAATAACGTTGCTAAAAAGTGCGTTTTATTAACGCCATTATCAAATTAAAACAGCAATGTTTTTATGTTAGTTTCAAGTGATTTTTATCAACTTTAAAATCACATTAGATTCACGCCTTTTTTACACGAATTTTAAAACGCAACTTGCATGGCTCTTCTACCTAATATTTTTGAGATTTTACTAGCAGCAGCGCCACCTATTGTCGGGATTTTCACTTTGACAAAATCTATCAGGCAGTGCTTTGCCTCTAAACTCCAAAAATCTGTTAAGGAACTGATCCCTGATCCACGATCACGATGCATCTGTTATTAACCTGATAAAGACACATTAATATTCTGTGAAAGTGTTTATTGTTAAAATATCTTGTTTAGCTTTAAAAAAAAACATAATGTATATAGATAGATATATAGATATTTTGTCTTGCCTTGAGCGCCATCTTTAAAATTGTCTTGAGATGTTGTAGTCTTAAACTAGTAAACTTTTATAACTTCATTTCGCGTCTCTTTTAAGTTAAAAAAATGTTATTAAAAAAACGTGACCAAAAAAGACGCAGAAAGTTAGAAGTTTTAGAAGTCTTAATCTAGTGGCGTTTTAGAACATGTTGTGGAGGACTTTTCAAGTGTGAATTTGGTACATGAAAAAAACGAGGGTAAAAAACACGTTATATACACAGCACCAGAAACTTCAGCAAAAAGTACATTTTTATAGCTTGATTTCTCCCTTTTTTTTAAAGTTATCTTTAAGCATGTAGATTTAACAAAATAAATATAACATGGTATGGCTTTGTTATTTTTGTTCACGTTAATTTAATGTTGATGTGATTTTTGTGCTATGTGGGTAGGGTGCATGAGGGGCAGCAAATTTTTCCCTTTGTCCCAGGCAACCAAAAAGTTAGGCACGCCCCTTTTCCATGTCATTACTAGAAGTCCTATAAAACAAACTGTCTTCACCTTCTATATTTTCCAATTCAGTTTCTTTCCTTCAAAAAGAAAATAGTTGATGATGACATGACATAAACCTGTCAAAAATTAATCAGAATAATAACAGCCTTTTGAAAAACAATACCTAAATTAGCTTCGGCCACCACTTCATGATAGCTACCATTCCAAAACGCTCTGTTGATGGTAGCCGTAGCTACATCACTCCAAAAAATGAAGTTGGTTTTGGAATCCCATGCCACCGATACTGCCTGTTTAATTCCATCCATTGGGATCACCATTTCGTAGGGTTCGTTTTCATTGGATGCTGAAAAGAAATAACCTTATAGCAAAGTCAAACAAGTTTCGTGGCTAATCGGGCAAAAAGGAGTTTTTTGTTTCCCTCATATTTTTCCGTGGGTAGCCTGAAAGCTTAACCTCACGGGGGTCCAAGGTCTAATGGACACCTAATAAGTGTTGACAGTTAACCGTTTCGTCCTTATGGGACTCCTCAAAACACTGCTGGTCAATGTGACAAATCTTGCGAAGTTAATCAGACGGTTTTGTCTCTAATTAAATGTAATTAGTGAGAAAACTATAGCAAGAAGCGCCATCTACCGAGATACGAGAGAAACAAAAAACGAAAAGCAGGCGAAACACTGCTATACAATATCGATCAATGAAAAGATCGAATGCAAATTAAAGAAAACAACTATAGTCCGTGACCTACGACAGCTCTTTGTCTTTCAGGCCGGATCAACACATATTGCATTTTTACCCGTCATCAAGACAGTGAGCGTCAATCAACGGAATTTTTAAGCCAAATAATACTAACAAACGTGGAATTTCTTACCCGTGAATTTAAAAATCAAACAAGTTTCGTGGCTAATCGGGCAAAAAGGAGTTTTTTGTTTCCCTCATATTTTTCCGTGGGTAGCCTGAAAGCTTAACCTCACGGGGGTCCAAGATCTAATGGACACCTAATAAGTGTTGACAGTTAACCGTTTCTTCCTTATGGGACTCCTCAGAACACTGTTATTCTTCACTTCCGTTGATTGACGCTCACTGCCTTAATGACGGGTAAAAATGCAATATGTGTTGATCCGGCCTGAAAGACAAAGAGCTGTCGTAGGTCACGGACTATAGTTGTTTTCTTTTCTTTGCATTCGATCTTTTCATTGATCGATATTGTATAGCAGTGTTTCGCCTGCTTTTCGTTTTTTGTTTCTCTCGTATCTCGGTAGATGGCGCTTCTTGCTATAGTTTTCTCACTAATTACATTTAATTAGAGACAAAACCGTCTGATTAACTTCGCAAGATTTGTCACATTGACCAGCAGTGTTCTGAGGAGTCCCATAAGGACGAAACGGTTAACTGTCAACACTTATTAGGTGTCCAATAGATCTTGGACCCCCGTGAGGATAAGCTTTCAGGCTACCCACGGAAAAATATGAGGGAAACAAAAAACTCCTTTTTGCCCGATTAGCCACGAAACTTGTTTGATTTTTAAATTCACGGGTACGAAATTCTACGTTTGTTAGTATTATTTGGCTTAAAAATTCCGTTGATTGACGCTCACTATCTTGATGACGGGTAAAAATGCAATATATGTTGATCCGGCCTGAAAGAAAAAGAGCTGTCGTAGGGCACGGACTATAGTTGTTTTCTTTTATTTGTATCCGATCTTTTCATTGATCGATATTGTATAGCAGTGTTTCGCCTGCTTTTCGTTTTTTGTTTCTCTCGTATCTCGGTAGACGGCGCTTCTTGCTATAGTTTTTAGGGTCACTGCATCCTGGAAGCCTGGCGTCTCCATGGGTAGCGACAAGCCCACGTGACCTGCCTCGGAATTTCCATGGGCGACTCGTCAACTTACCTCGGAATAATTAGAGTACCTACATGCAATTTTTATACAATATTGTTAATAAACCTCCGAATTTTTAGAGTACCTACAATTTCTCTAGAAGTTTGTAATGCGATCTCAGAATTTTTAGAGTACCTACAGTATGTAAAATATTTTTAAAAACATTAAAAACAATACCTATAAGTTTTTGACCAACTTTTTATTTTTGAAATATAAATTAATACAAAAAAGACTACGAAACAATTTAATGCATACACTTTTACCATTAGATATAATATTAGTTATAGTACTTACCTAGAAATGATAAAAAATATAATTTCTGTGGGATTACTCTAAATTTTGCCTTTTTTGTAAATTTGTTATAGTTTCAAAAGTCATTCCTGTGGTTCTGCCGTGCTTTCAAACAGGTAGGACTTTGTGCAAAAACATAATTTTTTGAAAAATATTTCAAACTTTTATTTTTGTATATAACATCGATATCACTAAGTCTTTAATTTTAAAATAACATAAGTTCTTTAGATTTGGGATTATAACATTTAACAGCATTATTAGAGATCTATCGAGACGTAAACCTGGAAGATCACCTAAAGTTGGAATGCTCAGGAAGCCAGAATAGTTTTTAATGGTACCTAGTCCTAATTCTACACTTTTGTTAATTTAATTTGATGTCCTATGTACGTACCATATACGTCTGGAGTACTTACATATACATGGTTTACGTTTAATTGGACGTACCATGTAGGTACCTAGTACGACTTGTTTACGTACATAGTACATGGCTAAAATTACATCCCTACGACGTATTATATAAATGGACGTCCAAAAATGTACGTATAGTACGTCGCAGAGTTACGTACTATGTACGTACAAAGTACGTACTTGTGCTGTCTGGGTAGAGAGTGTGAAACCAAACCGAACCAACCGAAACATATTCTCGAAAAATGTGTTATTCTAACCTTTATCAATGAAGTGCAAACCTGTGATTTGGAGGCAGTGTTTTTATGGAAAAAGGTCAGCGAGTGTCTGGAACGGTTAGAATACGTTTGCGATCAATTGAGAAAAACACCAATTGATCGTAAATTTTTGTTCGAAAAAATTGTTTTGGAAAAAATTTCCGTTCGAACAAAAATGTTTTCGAACAAATGTTAATTATAAATAATTGTTTTCGTTAAAAAAAAATGTTTTCGAACAAGTTTCCATTTGAAGAAACTGTTTTCGAACAAATTTTCGTTCAAAGAAATGGTTTTCGAACAAATTTCCGTTCAAAGAAATGGTTTTCGAATAAATTTCCGTTCGAAAAAATGTTTTGGAACAAATTTATATTCGAAGAAACTATTTTCGAGCAAATTTCCGATCGAAGAAAATATTTTCGAACAAATCTCCATTCGAAAAAATGATTTTCGAACAAAATTCCGTTTGAAAAAAATGTTTTCAAACAAATTTCCATTCAAAGTTTTCGAATAAATTTTTGATTCAAAAAAATGTTTTTGAACAAAACTCCATTCAAAGAAATAGATTTCGAGCAATTTTTCGTTTGGAAAAATGTTTTAGAACAAATTTCCATTCAAAGAAACTGTTTTCGAACAAATTCTCTTTCGTAGAAAAAATTTTAAAACAAATTTCTGTTCGAAGAAAATGTTTTCGAACAAATTTCCGTTCGAAAAAACTGTTTTCGACAAATTTCCGTTCGAGGAAAATGTTTGCGAAGAGAGGTCTGCGACCCTTCGTGTTGCTACCCAAACAAATACCTAGAGATGGTACAAAAAAATCTTAGACCTTGAATTTTTAAATTGTTGATTTTTTTTTACCTTCCTAGCCCGTGCAACAATGGCTAGAGAATGTTGCTTTCGAGGAAAAAAAATGTTTTTGAGATGACGCCGACGAGATGAAAATGTTTTATTTGGGTGTATTTTGACTTATCTTAGCAATATCGGCGTGACGTCTGTGTGTGTACGTGTATGTGTGCGTTAGGTGTGTGTGTGTGCGCGTATGCCTCTGTGTCTGTAATAACGCCTTTTTTACAATCATTACAGTGTAGCTACTTTCGATTTTTTGTTTGGACCTTTTGTTTTTCAATCTTTTGTTTTTCGACCTTTTGTATTTTTGACTTTTTGTACTTTCGACCTTTTGGAATTTCGACCTTTTGTATTTTCGACCTTTTGTACTTTCGCCTTTTGTATTTTTGACCTTTTGAAGTTTTGGCCTTTTGTTTTTCGACCTTTTGTACTTTCGACCTTTTGTATTTTCGGCCTTTTTTAGTTTCAACCTTATGTTTTCGACCTTTTGTGTCTTCGACATTTTGTTCTTTCGACGTTTTATTCGCCGCCCGCTTTTGTTTGGACACCGTAATAAAATAATAGTAGGTATATTATAAACCTCGGAACTGCTGTGTTTATTTTTAATCCCGCGGCAAGATTTTTTGCGCCCGACCGGAAGGACGGCTGTAATTTGCTGTGATTAAAAAGGACTTTAATGGCAATGCTTATATACTAAAAATAATAATAATCATAAAATAGATAAATATTAAACCACTTACTCCGGTACTCTAGTTTTAGCATGTCAACCCCCGGTATATAATAATACAGCGGGCAGTGATAGTTTTCATTTTTTTGGTGAGCTTTGGGCGCGTTGCTATGGTAGATATTAAACAAAAGTCAGTCATTCGCTAACAAACATAGAAAAAAATGTGCAAAAAATAATATTTATTTCATAACAAACTAAATAGGTTTAGTCGAGAATATGTTCGAATTAAATTTCTCAAAGATGGAACAAACGAGGGATCAAATAATAAAGTCTATTCCTACTTTGAGATGGACATTGAAAAGGCCACCAAAGAAAGCAGCTTTCAGAGTACCGAAAATGATGCAATAAAAGGAATGTCGAAAATTTCATCGAAAAGGTATTCCTGTTTTACATCCTGGAGAAGTCTAGAAAGTTAAATGCTTCGTTTATATGGAGGCTATGCCAAAGGACACAATAATAACAATCGAAACCAACCAAGTCATCAGCAAAGTACAGTAAACTGCCGCCAAGCTGGAAGCAACAGAATAACCGTATCGTGTATCATGATAGCTTTTTGTTTTTTTTTTTAATAAAATGATCCAAAAAACCTATATTTTGCCTTTATAGTTTTAAAGAAATTACTTTTAATCACAGGGGATAAAAAATACTACCTCAGTCCATGAAAAAAAGGAATAAACGTACACGTTTATGCCCTAGAGTGCATAAAGAAATTTATTAAATGATACAAAATCCAACAACAGTTTTTTATATTTTATAAAACATGTCAACTAATTTTTTGTTTCTTGCGCTGTGTGGGTCCTAATAAATATGAAATCATAAAAAATTTAGTTTTTATATTCGATAATCTGAAAAAGCATTATTTTAATGGTTTGTTTATTTGGACAGTCTAAATATATATAAGGGGTGTGATGGACAGTTCTTTACGTAACATTTGTAAACCATTTTATTTTTTTGAACACAAAAAAAGCTACGGTCCTGACAGTGTCAGATTCGTCATATAACCAAAAATATTTAGCTGTCGTGTCGCTACCCTAAGAAGACACTACGTCTTCGTGATGCAGTGACCCTAATAGTTTTCTCACTACTTACATTTAATTCGAGACAAAACCGTCTGATTAACTTCGCAAGATTTGTCACATTGACCAGCAGTGTTCTGAGGAGTCCCATAAGGACGAAACGGTTAACTGTCAACACTTATTAGGTGTCCATTAGATCTTGTGGACCCCCGTGAGGTTAAGCTTTCAGGCTACCCACTGAAAAATATGAGGGAAACAAAAAACTCCTTTTTGCCCGATTAGCCACGAAACTTGTTTGATTTTTAAATTCACGGGTACGAAATTCCACGTTTCTTATAGCAAAGTTTACTGACCTAACCTACAAGCGCGGATCTGGGTCAAAATCAAGGGAGGGGTAATAGTTAACGAAAAAGTTATTTGTATTATATTTGTTTTTCTAGGGGAAGGGGGGTAAATCGCCTATATTCCGTTAAATCAATATCAAAAAGTGCATATTTTTTGGTCTAGGGGGGGAGGTAATTACCACGTTACCCCCTCAAATCCGCTTTTGCTAACCTAACCTAAACTACTCTGACCTTATTTATTTTGACTTACTTTAAAGTAGTTTGCAACAGTTTAAATTTCGGGTCGCAACAAAAACATCGAATTGTTGAAACGCAAAATGGTCGAAAAAAAATGTCGAACCGTAATTTGGCCGAAAATAAAACAATCGAAAGTAAAATAGACGAAAATAATTTTAACGAAACGTTGTTTTGTCGATCCTTGTCGAAAATAATATAGTAGAAAATAAATTAGACGAAACGTAATTTCATCGATCGGTAAAAATGTCGAAACGTAAAAACATCGAAACGTAAAATTATCGAAACTTGATTTGCAGAATGATCGAACCGTAAAAAAGGTCGAAAAATAAATAAAAGGGAAAAAAGTAATTTAAGCAAAACGTATTTTTGTCGATCCATAAAATTGTCGAAAATAATATAGGCGAAAATATTCGAATCGTAATTTCGTTGATCTGTAAAAATGTCGAAAATAACTTGCGAAACGCAATGGACAAGAGGCGAAGAATCATCGAAACGTAGTTTTGTCGAAACGTAAAAAGATGTGTAGCATTTTTATTTTATGGAACAATAAAACGCTACGTAAATATAAGCATGGTTAGCTCGTAACAAAACGCTCAAATTTTTGCTTGCACGGGCAGTGTACATCAACTGTGAATAGCCCCACTTGATATTTTGGTCGGAGAACGTCCTGTTCTCTGGTGAGATTGCGATTTGCCTTTTAGTGGTTTTCGGTCCTGGGAGTCACGTCGAATGACGTGAACTGACCCTCCATTGCTTCTCCATTGGAAGTTTTGAGAAAATCCTCCATTAAAAACATGTTCTTAGTAAGCCCCCAACTACTGATTTGCTGTGCAGGGTCTGTGAATGTGTGGAGAGTTTCCCTTATTGAGGTAAGTCATTTTTTTTGCTATTTCCACGATGTGGACAGAATGTTAATGCTAGTTTTTTTTGTTAAAAATAGAGTCCTTGGGAAGAGCGCGTGATTATCCCGCTGCAATTTCCATCGTGTTTTTGATTATGAAAAATCCATCTGGAATCTGCATTTTCATGCCTGACCAAAACACTTGTCATGGGCAGTCCATCATTTCCAGGGTCTCAGACACTCCATAGTCTCCATTGTCTCAGGCAGCCCATGGTTTCCATAGTCTAAGGCAGTCCGTAGTTTCCATTTCCATGAATATCATGCAAGATCTTTCCTTTTATTTTGAGAAAATTCATCGTATAAGTCCATTATAAAATATTAATTTAGTTAAAAATAAATTAATCGGTACTCTAACCCTACTAAAATAATAGAATATAAACATAAATTCTTGAAGATAAATAAAATAACTTTTATTCTAAAATTAAGGCATGAACCGCCCCCCTCCCTGGGTGCGCCCATGGTTTTTAGTAGGTATGAATTACCTACTTCAAGACGTCTTATTTCCTTTACCTTTTTGTTATAAAATTCCATGAAATATTTTTATTAAATCTATTGTTGTTTTCTATTCTAGAAAAGTGTTTTACTTTTCATCACAAAGAATTTATTAAATTGTAATAATGTGCTTTTAATAATAATTCACTATTTAAGGTATTTATTTTGTGTTTCTCATTTTACACATGATTCAAAATGAGTGGCGTCCAAAACATTTAAATATATAGTTTCTTTTATCAAGTCAGTGATAAAAGAAACCTACGACCCAGCTCTCCTAAGAAAAAACTGAGTGTTCGTAGAAAAATCGTAAATAAAGGTGCGGTGTTGCGATATTTAGCAAAATTTCTTCGCTAAATTCGTTAAACTGGCGCTGAGATTTGGATAGGTTCTTGGGGGTAACATGGGGAGTTTTTTGAAGATGCGTTATAGAATCGACGAGTCTCCGATTCGACTTTTTTACGGTTCGCACTTTTTACGTTTGGACATAATTACGTTTCGATAATTTTCAGTTTCTTCTCCATTGCGTATCGCGCGTTTAATTTTCGACTATACTATTTTAAAAATTTTTACGGATCGACGAAATTACGATTCGTTTAAATTATTTTCGACAACTTTATGGATCGACGTAAATACGCTTCGCTTGAATTGCTTTCTTCTGTTTTATTTTTCAATTTTTTTATTTTTCGACTTTTTTACGGTTCGGCGTTTTTGCTAATCGATTTTTTTACGGTTTGATCATTCTGGGAAGGGACTTAACTCCGTTTTGATGCTTTTTTGTTTCGACATTTTTATGGATCGGCCAAATTACGCTCTTATTATAACTACCGTTCTTTGAGGTTGTTTGAGGAGATTATAGTTAAACAACCTTATGCAACACTTTTTGGGAGCTTTGCAAGCCATGTCCAGAGGGCGTGGACGCCTCATGTGCGAATTCAGAATAAATTCTACACACGGCAACGCTGCGACCGCATACCAAAGCCTTTTTTTTTATAACCCAGTCAATGGCGATTGTGGATTTTGGGAGAAAACAATAAGTTATTTACCTAACTAGTGCGGAAAGTGATACTTTTACTCACGCGACGGCAGTTGCCCGAACGAGAAAGCGTCGTTCGGGCACGCCGTCAAGGGCGGAAAAGGCACTTTCCGCAAGAGTTAGGTACAAAATTTTTCCTAGTTGCATAGGAAGCTTGGTTTTACATTTTGATATATTTGGTATTTTTTACATTAAAACAGCAAAAAACAAATTTTGTTTTCATTTTTAATTTAACCGAGTTTATAAATGGGTCAATAAGTCTGATTCGGCCTAAAACTCAATATGAAATTTAGCGTGCGTAAAAGTATTTTTCACGCATGGCGTGCGTAAAAGTAATTACTTTTACGCACGCTAATTTCAAATTAAAGTTTTACATATATTGGAGTCACTCTATATATTTCTTTTGTGTCACTTGATATAATAGGTGACAGTGACAAGTTTATTTAATATTTATCGTCAGGCGTCATAGTTTGATTTATCCTACAGAAATAATATATATTATAATCTATAATCTTTGCTACAGAACACTAAAACTTATTTATCCTGGCCGCGTTAAAATGGAGTCTGAAATATGTACTGAAAATGAAGATTTGAAACTGCCTAGCAGCATTTTGGACGCTGCCAAGTGTGAAAAAAAACAACTCGTTCCCGAGAAATCAAGAGAAAGATATGAAAAGGAGTATGAGGCCTTTTTATTATGGTGCAAAAAGGGTAATACTATTACGTCGCTAAAGGAAGAGGTATTTCTTGCTTACTTTGTTAATTTGGCCAAAACTTTTGTACCATCATCCTTATGGTCAAAATTTTCAATGCTAAAACTCTCTCTTAAGTTTCACAAAAACCTAGACATAGGCAAATATTATAGCTTGATTTCGTTTATCAAACGAAAAAATGTTGACTTCAAACCCAAAAAATCAAAGGTTTTAGAGAAACATGAGACAGAAAAGTTTACAAGAGAAGCTCCAGATAGTATTTATTTGTTGTATAAGGTGGCAACAATTTTTGGAGTTGCTGGGGCATGCAGGAAAGCTGAACTGGCACAATTGCTAGTAACGGACATAGACGAAAAGGAAGACATTTTGGTGATAAAGATTAGAGACACAAAAAACCATACGTCCAGAACTTTTGTGGTTTGTGATCCAGGAAAAGACGGACCAAGTTACATTAATTTGTACCGTAAGTATAAAGCATTAAGACCAGCCCATACCCCGCACCAGCGATTCTTTGTGTATTACCGCAATGGAAAATGTACGACGCAGGTGGTTGGTATAAACTCCTTCGGCAAAATTCCTTGCAACATCGCTGGATTATTAAAACTTCCAAACCCTGAAAATTATACAGGGCATTGCTTCAGGCGTTCGTCCGCTACTATGCTAGCCAATGCAGGGGCAGATATAAGCAGCCTGAAAAGGCATGGCGGCTGGAAGAGCTCAACAGTGGCAGAATCATATGTTGAGGAATCGATTGAGAGCAAACGCAAAATTGCCAAACAAATTCTGCAGACTGTTGCCACGCCTTCAATTTTTTGTTGTCTAATATGTGAGGAGTTATACACATGCGATGCAAAAGTGTTTTTTTAACAAGCTGCTCCTTAATTTTTAAATTAATATGTTTTTATATGTATCCTTTTTCTCATGAAATACTAATTTTTGAAGAAAATATAAAAAAGGAAAATTTCAAGCACACTAAAATACCTATACTGCAATATTGACACCAATAAATCCTTGTTTTTACTTTTTTTTAACTATATTTACCTTCCTAGCCCGCACATATGGCTAGAGAAGGTATTGTTTTCGACGAAATGTTTTGTTTTTCTGATAACGCCTAAAATTTGTTATATGGGTGTATTTTGACCTACCCTAGTAGTGTCGTCGTGATGTCTGTCTGTGTGTGTGTGTGTGTGTGTGTGTGTGTGTGTGTGTGTTACTCTCTCCGTAACACGATAGCTCCTAAACCGCCCAACCGATTTTCATGAAATTTTTAGGTAAAATAGTATTTGATAATGTAATGAGCTGCTTAGATTTAGGTCGAAATTCGTCAATGCTAATGACAGTTTTTTGACAGTTAAAAAGTTTAAAAAATGCTTACTTTTTAACGGACCTGCGCATCAGTATGCGGTTTTGGTTTCGGAGATATTTACAAAAAAACAGTTTTTAAGGTTCATGTAGCATGGAGTTTACTTGGACTGGGCTAATGGGTTACGAAGGTATCAGTTCCGACATGGATCCATTTATTTTATTTTTATACCCTAGTTTTGTAAAATAAATCAAAGGAAACATTTTACATTCCTAAATAAAAATTTTGACAGGAGAGTGGGTTTACGTACATTTATCTACCTCTCCTGGAGAAATCTATCCTTGGTATTAAAGTGACACAGGAAAGGGGGAAATCCAGGAGAGAAAGGAGCCATGAGAGATATAAAGGAATGTGGAACCTACTAACACATTATATTGATACCTAACCTCAACTGTTCAATCAATTAGATAATTACAACTTTGTGTTGATCTTCTATTTTTACAAATTCCTATAAAGAGATACATGAGAGATAGATAACAAGTATGATTTCCAAAAACTTTTTTCTTTAAAACTATCAATTTTTTCTGTAACAACCACGTGTGTACGTGACTTGGTTGGCACCTAAACTGGCATAGCGACACTCCTTGTCGTTTAATGTAAGTGAAGTCTTCTGATCCATTTACGCCGACCAGGAGAGACAGGAAAAAAACTGGTGATAAGTGACTAGAAAAGCTGGGTTATAGTTGTTTATATTTTTATAAAAAAAGAACAGTACTTATATTATTAAAAAATACATAAAACATAACTCCCAAATTGATATAAAGCTATGTTCAATTTTTTAAAGCATCAACTCGTGTTTTGATAGGTTAGTTAAAAAAATTTTTAAAGAAATATTATATACTTGATACCTATGCTCTCTCTCTTTAGTAGTATATAAATATACTTTTAAAAATAACTGATCACATAAATTGTGACAATTTTTTGATATTTAACCAAACTTTGTTATAAGCTTTATATTCATAAATGAATATATTTTCTCCGTATAATTAAAAAATAAATGGATCAATGAGGGATCTGATACCTTCCTAGCTAGCCTATTAGCACATTTTAAGTGAAGTCATGATATATCAGCCTTGAAAACAGTTTTTTGTTAGCATTTTTTAAATTTCCTAATTATCAAAAAACTTGCATTAGCATTAATGGATTTTGTCCAAATCAGCTCGTTAGAGTGTTGAACACTATTTTACCTGAAAATTTTATGAAAATCGGTTTAGCGGTTTAGGAGCTATCGTGTTATGGACAGAAATAATATACAAACACACACACAGACAGACGTTACGACGATATTGCTAAGATAGGTCAAAATGCACCCAAATAACACATTTCCGACGTTATCTCAAAAAAATTTTTTTGTTGAAAATAATACTTTCTCTAGCCATTGCTACGCGGGCTATGAAGGTAAATATGTTCAAGCTTTACCCATAACCACGAAAAAACAAGCAAGCTAGTTCTTCTTTGTTATAAACTAACATATTCCAAAATCACAACATCTTCACGTTTTGCACGCTCAAAATAATTTTTTTCCACTCATTGAATTTACTGGCCTATCATCCCTTCTCCGAGCAGATTTGTTTCGAGCGCCTAAGACCATTCCGAAAGTCCCGTGATTTTGATGAGACACAGTGGGCTCATTATCATTTTGGTCACAAAGGGTTGAATTAAAAAACAACAAAATTTTAACAATTTAGTGAAAAGCAATTTCATTCTCGACTGACCGCAAAGAAGTTACTTTGCGCACACTTTTGCAAGTGCAAAGGAGCACTTTCCCAATTTTTCCCGTACACTTATTTTATAACAAGAGAAACACCCTGACACCATACTTAATGCTCAAAGACTCTCAGACCAAGTTAGATCAATTCTAAAAAGAAAAGCGCTTACGGATGCTGAATTAGATAACATTAAAAGAGAGATGAGACGCAGAAGCATCGTAATCAGAGTCAGCAATATACAACCGTTACAAGAAGATGACCTACAAAATAACTCAGAAGAACAAGCAGAGGTAGACGTTAAGCTTTTACCCTTTTTCAAGAATTTGACATTAAATATCAAGGACTGCCACTTGAAACCAGACTAAAACTGCCAAAAATCAGACTCAATAAAGAGCTTCGTAGCGTAGCTGCCAGAATGAGTAGAACGCTGACCAGCAGCGCAGAAGAAAGTACATCCATTCTTGAAACCTGCCACAAAGTGTACTGTGCCGCCGCAGCAATTAGCAGCCTTTTTTCCAAATCACCTTCGGAAAAACCGTTAAAAGAAAAATCAAAGCCACCTTGGGAAAATCGTCTACAAAATCGGATAAACACAATAAGATCCAAAATAGGAATACTTCATACTTACCTCCATGCCGCACAGCCAAGCAAAGAAGTGAAGAAAAAAGCAATTATCATCGCAACGCAAAATAAAGTAAAAAGCAGAGACCCATCCCTCAAACAAAAACTAACTATACTGCTGGATACTTTAAAGCAAAAAATTGCCGCTTTTGCAAATAGAGTCAGGAGATACAAGGAAAGGACTCAGAGGTACAGTCACAATAAACTCTTCTCTCAGGCCCCTAAAAGATTCTACCAAAATCTGGAAAAGGAAACGAGCACAGAACCGACAACTATACCAACGGAAACAGATATGACTGCCTTTTGGACAAGCATATGGAGCAACGGCATACGACATGATGAAGCTGCACTTTGGATCCAAAGGGAGAAACAAAAGCTTGAAAACCTACCAGAAATGCCCAACACAACCATTACAACAGCAGATGTTAAAATATCAATTAAAAAACTAAAAAATTGGACAGTTCCTGGAGTTGATGGGATATTTAATTATTGGTGGAAAGTCCTGGACTGCTTTCATCAAAAGCTCGCCGAACATCTACAGCAGGCATTAAATAACCCAACTCTAATCCCCAATTATTTTACACTAGGCATTACGCATATGATCCCCAAAGGCGGTGACACGAGCGAACCCAAAAACTACCGCCCAATTACTTGTCTTCCAGCCATATATAAAATTATGACATCCATAATTACATCAAAAATAAACTTATATGTAAAGAAATATAATATTTTGGCATGGGAGCAAAATGGATGCAAACAAAAATCTAGAGGCACCAAAGAACTTTTAATCATCGACAACATAATAACCATGCAGGTAAAGACAAAAAACCGCAGTTTGTCAGTTGCTTGGATTGATTATCGTAAAGCTTTTGACTCGGTCCCCCATTCCTGGCTTAAAGAAACTTTAAGAATCTATAAAATTGATCCAAAAATAATAACCATGCTTGAACACCTAATGACATCCTGGAGGACTAAGCTAAACCTTAAATCATATTTAACTAAATAAATAAAAATTTGCAGAGGTATCTTCCAAGGTGACAGCCTAAGCCCTTCCTGGTTCTGCCTATCGCTCAACATGCTTAGCAATATGCTAAATCATAATGTAGCGGGATATGCTTTAGATGGTGATACAAAACTAACCCATCTATTTTACGTTGACGACCTAAAGGCATACGCAAAGAACCCGGAACAGCTAAAAGGCCAACTAGAAATAATAAAAACCTTCAGCGACACAATCAGAATGGAGTTTGGTATCGATAAATGTGCAGTCCTACACGCTAAGAGAGGAAAAATTGTCAACTCTGAAAACACCGTACTGATGGATAATACAACAATCCCAGCACTCGCATTCCAAGCGCAATATAAATATTTAGGTTTCTATCAAGACCTCACTTTAAATATACCAGAAAATAAAGCTAGAATTAAAAACGAATATTTTAAAAGGGTTGAAATTATAATGAAAACAAAACTCAATGCCAAAAACAAAATCACAGCCATTAACACCTGGGCCCAGCCAATTATGAGTTACGCATTCGGGATACTTAACTATTCGACGACCGAACTACAAGCCTTAGATCGCCAGTTAAGAACAATACTTACAAAGCACCGGACGCATCATCCAAACTCTGCTACGGAGCGACTTTACCTTCCGCGACTTCAGGGTGGAAGAGGTCTTATAAATCTTGAAGAATCCTGCAAGAAAGAAAATTCTAAACTATCAAAATACATGAAATCAAAAGACTTACCTGTCTACCGAAGCCTAACCAAGATTGACACTGGATACTCCGCTCTGAACTTAGCTGGCCCTTTTCCTGAAATAGAAAGCTTTCATCAAACGCTTAAAACCAAATGGCAAAGTAAACCAATGCATGGGCGGTTCTGTGTGAACTTACATAAGGATGAAATTGACACGAAAGCAAGCAACACGTACCTTACTTCTGGGTATCTCTTCCCGGAAACAGAAGGCGCTTTCATCGCTATTCAAGATCAAGTAGTCTCCACTAGATGTTACAAAAAGCACATCCTGAAAGAATTAACTGAATCCACTTTATGCCGCCTATGCAACCGTGAGCAGGAGTCCATTCAACATCTTATATCAGCTTGCACGCAGTTGGCCCCAACCGCCTACATGAGCAGACACAACAATATGGGTAAAGTGTTACACCAATATATTGCACAAAAGGCGGGCCTAACAAGCAATGAGACTCCGACATACAAATATGAGCCGCAGGCCATATTAGAAAACCCTGACACAAAGATCTACTGGGATACAACAATCTGTACAGACCGACCAGTACCACACAACAGACCAGACATGATAGTTATAGAAAAAGATACAAAAAGATGCACAATAATTGACTTCTCTATACCTCTGGACGACAACATAACAAAAACCTACAAAACAAAAAAAGAGAAATACCAGGTACTGGCTGATGAAATTCAGGATATGTGGCGCATGCAAACAGTAACCATCAAACCAATTATTATCCCGGCAAATGGACTTATCAGCAAACAAACAGTCAGACATTTGGATGAGCTGAAAGTTTCGCCTCAAGCCATTAATTGGATGCAAAAAGCTGTTATTCTCGGAACAACAGCCATTGTACGACGCACCCTCTCTAAACGCTAACCTCTGTAACCTTGAGAAATCCGGTTACTGAGTATAAAATCCACCGTATGGTGTGCTCAAAAAAAAAAAAATAATAATAATAATAATAATAATAATAATAATAATAAATGACTTTATTGAGAAAAATAATTTATAGAATCAGGTGTAACAAAGACAATATTTCTACTTGGCTACGCCGGGCGCAAGTCTAGCCATTGGCTACTCTACTGAACCAAGCATAGACAAATAAAGTTATAAAATACTATTTAGTTTACACTCAGAAATTATTTTGCCTATTTAAATAAACTAAATAAACTAAACTAAAAGAATAGTTGTGCTGTATACATGGCAGTAAACTTTATGTAGACACTTATACATTAAAGGAAAGCTTATTGGTCTATTTAACATTTTTACGAAAATTTTTGGTAGGTTTCTCATTAAGATTTAAATGACATATTTATATTTTTAGTTAAACCCTTGTGATAATAGATTAAGAAACTGATAATAACAACAATCTTACTTTATGGAATTTTTTATATAATAGGCGGCGACGCTACCCATAGAAAGTTACTCCGAAATACTCCTTTAGTTTTTCTATTTTTTATGTAGGTTCATATATCTTTTTTTTAGTGATTAACATTTAACAGATACTTTTTATATTTTGATTTAAATGCTTGTGATGATAGAATCCGAAACTGATGTGGTATTAAGTTAAATTGTTTGACGGCGTTATAGGAAAATGAGCGCTGAAAAATCGCAGTACTATGAAGTGGCATAGTTAATTTTACATTGTCTCTTATATTTATGTTATGAATAGTGCTACGAAATATTAAACGTTCTTTTAAAGAAACAGGTGAATTAGGATTGTATACTACTTTCACCAAGAAGGACGAAAAATGAAGATCTCTGCGCTCATTCATCTTAAGCCATTTTATATCTTTATATAAATGTGAAACATGATCAAATTTGCGCAAATCATAGACGAACCTTACGCACACATTCTGTACTTTTTGAATACGATTTTTACTTTTCTGATCTAGACAGAATCCGTAAGCAAAATCACAGTAGTTAAAGTTAGAAAGGACCAACGATTCACATAAATTTAGTTTTAATTGTTTATTAAGAATATGCCTATTGCCATATAAAACTCTCATGGATATACACGATTTTTGAAATAACTTTTTAAGATGTTCTTTAAATCTAAGTTTGTTGTCCAACATGACTCCCAAATTTTTTGTACAATCTTTAAAATTTAATTTTGAGTTATTGATAACTATAATAAGATTGCTTTTTAAAAAATCTATATTTTTGTCTTTACCAAACAACATAACGCAAGATTTATCTGGATTGAGCTTCAAATTATGATCGTGAGATAGCTCATTTAAGATCTTTAAGTCGTCGTTTATACATTTTTCAAACTCTTTGTAATTTGCCATAACGAAACAACAGTAAATTTGGGTGTCATCGGCAAAGGCTTGAACTTTACAAGATTTAAGAGATCTTAGAATGTCAGATGTGTAGATTAGATACAGCAAAGGACCTAACATTGATCCATGGGGAACGCCAGAGAGTATCTCTACTCTGTCTGAGTACTCACCATTTGAACAAATTGATTGAAATCTGGAAGTTAAGTAAGATTCAAGAAGTGTGTAAGAGTCTATATTTAAACCATAATAACGTAGTTTAGCCACCAACAGCTCATGACTAATTGTATCAAAGGCTTTTGAAAAATCGAAAAGCGCTAACACAGAACTCATTTTTTTATCACAGGCTTTAATAATATTAGTCAAAGCTACCGATGTACCAAATCCTTTGCGAAATCCGCATTGGACATTGGGAATAATGTTATTTTTTGTACAGTAATCGTAAAGTTGTTCATAAAGAACTTTCTCAAAAATCTTGGATAAAGCCGGAAGAATACTGATAACGCGAAGATCATTAAAACTAGAAGGATTTGAAACTTTAGGTAGCGGCTTGCCCACAGAAACCTTCCATTGGGCAGGAAAATAGCTTATTTCAAGACAGCAATTTATAATATGAGTGACATATTTATCTATAAAGGGGCTACAGTATTTTAACATTATTGAGGATACTTCATCAACTCCAGTTGCATTAGTTTTGATGTTGTTGAGAATTCTATTTACTGTGGATATTTCTGTCATTTTAAAAGTAAAATTTAAGTTTTCATTAAAAGAAGAATTTTTATAAAAATTAATTTTTTCCGTACAATTTGATTTATTTTGTAAAAATGTTGAAAAAAAATTGTTTATATCGTTTGGTTTTGAAAATCGTTGAGGAATTTCGTTTTTTTTTGTTGAGCAAATGTTAAAACTTTTTAAAGCTGACCAAGTTTTTTTTTGATTATTTTTTAAGGATTCTAGATAACATTTTTCTTCTTTTCTTATTGCAGCTAGTGTAATATTCCTAAGATTTTTATAACTTAGCCAGTCTGTAATTTTGAATTTTTAAATTTCTGTAATGCATTATCCCTTTGCCTCATAAATATTTTAATATTTTCTGTCAACCATGGAGCTTTAGGTTTGGTGATTAGTGACTCCTTAACTGGCGCATGGCGATCGAATAACGACAGAATTAGTTTATTTAATATAGCTATTTTATTATCAATATTTTGTTCATAAAGTATATCATCCCATAGTAAATAATTCATATCTGTCAAAAAATTATTTAAATTAAAATGTTTAAATGATCGATGTTTGATAATTTTTGGCGTTTTTAGCTCCCTTGATAGATGAACATCACAATAAATATATTTATGATCGGAAATACTTCCAGTTGGCCCCACTGCAGATCTTAATACCTTGCAAATAGTGATATTTAATTGATACGGATATCTTATCGTGCTAACATCGTCAAAATTTCCATCAGTCGGCCATCGCTTTTATTATTATGATAATATTAGAATTTTAGAAAATAATTTTTTAATTTTTAGTGCACTTTATAAAAGCTTGTGACTTAAAAAAAAATTTTTACCAATTTATTGTAAAGTGATTCTTACAAACAGAGTTGAAAAATTGCGCTGTTGCCAATTTTCGAGACTGCTTAAAAAGCTTGGAATTTCTTAAGGAGTAGGTATACCTATCTTTCTCTAAAGTGTGCTTTGTCTTACACATGGGGTTGACTAACTATACTCTCCATCAAACAACGTAACTTTACGTTTCGTTTAAATTATTTTCGTTTATTCTATTTTCGATTGTTTTGTTTTTGACCAAATTGCGGCTTGGTAAGGCACGGTAATCTAAATGTTATATAGACCAGAAAAATGAACAGAACACTACAAAGGACTAGGACATAGAAGTGCATGAAGAGGAAGATATCATCGAATTTTTAAAAAGAGAATAGTATTAAAAAGCTTAAATTCGGAAAAGCTAGCGGACCTGGGGGAATATACGCTGAAATGCTCAAAATTTGGATCAGAGAAACTACTAGAAAATCTCATATATTATGTGCCCAATCAATGCATAAATGGACATAGAGTACCTGTTGATTGGAAATTTGCATTCATATCCTCAATATACATATATAAAAGGACACAAGCTGGATTGCAAACAATTACAGAGGAATTTCAGTAACCAGTACTCTAAGCGGCCTTGGTAAATACCACTCCTTGAACAGTGACGTCACAAAGAGCCCTTTGTACGTCATCGTTTATTACCGGTAATTACCACACTTTCGAAGATGGTTATTGAGTTTTCTAACCTCAAAATCATTTGTTTTCTTTCTTTTTCGAAAAAAAATTGCGTGAATTTTCGCAAAACAAATTTGGAATTTGTGAAATTTATCGTGAGTGCCTCAATTATGGGGGAAAAGATATCACATTGGATATAGATGACTTTGATGCCGTTTTTTTAAGTAGATATTTTGAAACTTTCCTCCAATTCTTCATCAATTTGTGGAAATCTAGTATACTGTTTCTTTAACAGTAAAGTTAAGTACAGCATTCTGTTGACTATGTTGTTGACAGTCCCACTGGAAACTTTAAATCGCTTTAAGATCAGTGGCGGTTTCTCCATAAGTGCACATGTGCACGTGCTTTCCCAAATTTTACTTAAAAAATATTAAACTTTAATCATTCCTTAATTTAATTCATAATTACCCCAAAAGGAAATCACTAAAGACTGTAGAATTATCTTGAAATTAATACCTGGTATGTGTTTGTATTCGTGTTCAAACAAGCCTGTGGGAAATGGCGGATGCGCTATATAGTTAGTTCGAATCTAACTCTTTACATTTATCGTTGTACTCTCGATCAAACAACGCTTTTATTTACTGGAACCAAATTCTATGCACCGTGGATGTTATGTCGCATGTTAATTACGAAATATAGAAAGAGAAGACGACATGTCCCAATAGAATTTTACTGTACATAGAATCTGAACCTTCGTGCGGCAGTGCCTAGGACAAAAACTAACCTCGATGCCGCCCGCACCCCCGTGACGCCCCCCGCACCCATGGTTTGCATTGCATGTTAGAGGAGCTCACGGGCACTTTTAATTAGTGCACTTAGACAATTTGGCATAGTGATGTGCAACAATTACTTTTCCAAGTATTGAGTAGATATTGATACTTCCTATTCGAGTATCAAATTTTATTATTATTTATATTATATTATCGATAAATCCAATAAATACTGAGATTTTCTATGCTGTCAATCGTATACGTATACGCAATAGTTCACTTAATAATTTAGGTAAATAAATATTGGTCCAAATGATTACAAGTACTCCAAACTCGTTACCCATACGGCCGATGCCGATACAATTGATACGAAACACAACATCTACGGAGCAAACAAAAGTGAATAATTATATTCGAACTAACTATATAGCGCATCCGCCATGCACCGCAGGTGGTTTGAACACGAATACAAACACATACATACCGGGTATTAATTTGTAGGTAATATTCCAGTCTTTAGTGAATTCCGTTTGGGGTAATTATTAATTAAATTCAAGAATGATCAAATTTTAGTATTTTTTTAAGTAAAATTTGGGAGTGCACGTGCACATGTGCACTTATGGAGAAACCGCCACTGGATGACGGCTTGAAAACGGCTATAGATTGTAATGCTAACCAGGTGCAAGAGTACAGATTTCTAGCGCGACAAATATTTAAATTTAATACGGTAATTTTGTTTTGCTACAATGTATTACCCCAAAGGGTTAATTGTTTCATGCTCAAATGTAGGTACAGCCACGACAAACATAGATAGAAACAACAACAGACAGTAGAAAACAATTTAATGCTGGAGGTCAAGTTTAAACAAACAAAGTTTATGACGGCCGTTCGCTTAATGAGAAATAGATCTTTGTTAAACAACCGGCTGTATGATACAAAGGATATTAAATTACTAACAGGTCTTTGCTGCGGTTAGGGCACAAAACTGGACATGGGTAAGGAAGTATGAAATTTCATTTATCTTTGGGCTACATTAAATACCTATAATATGAAGCTAAACAACGGCGGTTCTAGTTTAAATGCCTGGAGCAAGGCATCTTTTTACACTATATTGTGTATCCATTTGGATACGCAGGCCTTCAAATTGGATACCCAGTAAACAGGAAATGGATACCTACTTTTTGGCCTTGGCCTTTTATAAAATATAATTAAGATATGAAACCTAAAATACAGGGTTTACTTTAAATGATGAACCAATCTCTAATATATTGTGCAGAAGGTCCAAACAAAAAGTTCAAATAACTTTTGGCCAAGTAATAGCATTTGTTAAGTTTGGAGACTCGGGAAAAATGATGAATTTTTAAAATTAATAATTATACAACTTTAAATAATTTTAATATGATTCAAAACTATTCTAATGCTTTTTTTTCAAGAAGGTTAAGGCGAGGGTTGCTCGATCGCCGATTTTTGTATACCAAAACGAAATACCTACGGTATAATACATACGGTACTACCTGGAACTTCCCAGTATTTCCTCAAATATCAATGGTATTTCCTAGTATTTCCCAAGCACTTCCCGGTATTTCCTAGTATATTTCCCAGTACCTCCCAAGTATTTCCTGGTATTTCCCCTAACCTGTACACCAAAAGGAAATACCAAGCCACCCTCGGGTTAAGCATACTGTGTGGCCAAATAATCTTTGGAATAGGTATAAATTTCTGAATTCTTTTAAGAATTTATATTTTAATGAGCTATTAAATTTACACAAAAGAAATTGAAATAGATTTTTGTACATGTCTAAAGGCCCCTTAATAAAAACATAAACTAGTAATATTAGCACTACATTTTAAAGATTTTTTAAATTTTGTTGAAGAAAAAAACATTTTTGGTAATCATTTTGAGTCTTTCTATTTTTTTCAAATAATTTTACCATTTAATTATTACCCCTATTGTCATGAATAATTTCAAAAAATCTCGATTTTCTTTGTAATTTTTAGGTTATAACAAAAAATAAAAAAAAGCTGTTAAGTTTGGCACCCTTTATCTAAAAAACAAAGGTTTGATGCAAAATATAATAAGAAAAATCCTTATTTTGATCTTTTCTAGCACCAATAACGGTTGCTATTATTACAACCTGATATTAGGGCAAAAAAAAACAAATATACAATATTGTATTGTCAAAAAATACTATTTATGTAAATTAAGTAGCTTTATGATAAATGTTTGTAAGTATCTTATAGTTAAAATTTCTAGATATCTGAAAGTATTAAATTGGTCTGAAAAAAAATAATTTATAAAAATGAGCGCTTTTCGAATATACCGGGTGGGCAAAAAAAAACGGAAAAAATGTTTTTCGTTATAAATTTCCAACTATAGCACCCATTTTCGCAAAGTAGTTTTCAGGGAATTAATCGGACATTTCTGTAAAAGTATATTTTTGTCCACCATCTTAAAATCGAAGATAGCAGACAGAATCAAATTTAACACTTGAAAGAGGCTCGTTTATTCTTGTGTTACGGAAATTTTGGGTATTTTGCAACGAGATCGTTTAAATCGGTTTAGGTCCCTAAAAATTAATTTTTGCAAATAAATATTTTACAGGTTAACGATTGCTTTCTAAATCCTGTCTGTATTAATTTCCTCATTTATTTAATAAAATTGAAAGCGACATGAAACAGATTGATTGCTTTCACAATAAAAATTTGCCGTAATTGTAAAATCCGTTCAATATTAACGAATTTATGAGGGAATGAATGTATACAGAATTGATAAGGCTTAATTTTTCGGGAACCACTAAACCGATTTTAACGATTCATAACTAGTTAAAATATATGTTTCGTGATCCATTAAACGGATTTTAATGATTCGTCACATGTTGCATGAGGGTGGCGAGCGTTTTTAAGAATTCCAAAAAATATCCGGAATACAAGAATAAAATAAATAAGCCTCGTTAAAAAGGGCAAGATTGATTCTGTCAGCCACCTTAGATTTTATATTATCAAAAAAAAATCTGCTCGAAAGCATAATAAATTTTCTGCAAATTTCTGTCTGTTAGTTAGTTCAAAAGTTATAACAAAAAACATTTTGTCAGGTTTTTTTTGGTCCACCTGGTAGTTATGAGTACCGGCTTTAATTACAGTTTTTTTCCTGGAGGGGAGTAATGGTAAAACGGCAAACGGAGATAACGTGGTAATTACCCCCCCTATAAAAAAATATGCACTTTTTATTACTAATTAAAGGAAAAACAGGAGAAATAACCCCCTAGAAAAAAAAATATTACAAATAATTTTTTGTTCGACTATTCCCTTCCCTAGATTTTGGCTCAGATCCATACTTGTAAAACGGAGACCGTAAATAAACGCATATGAAAAAAACGCACGCGTAGTTAAGCGCACACTAGAAAAGCGCACAAAGTAAAAAGCGCACATAGTAAAACAGCGTACAGGGAAAATCATAAAGAAATAATGGTCTTTAGATAGACGGTACAGTCAGGGACTTTTTAAATTGCCGATGTATTTTTCTCTGTCAAAATTTATAAAGTAAAGATATTACAAAAAGCTATTTTTTTATAATACGTTCCCTGTTGTTTTGGTTTGGTTCAAACTGGGTTTCCTAATTTCAGATAGGACTAGTTTTATTTTCAAGCGTGGCCAATTAAAAAGTCCCTGACTGTATCTACTGTTACAGTGTCTCTAATTTGATCATTTCATTTTTGCTCACAAAAATAGGGTAGTATACAAAGTTGGCGATTTTTGAACTTTTTTGATATCTTTTTTTAAAAGTTGTGTATTAGAACAAGAGCAATAAGGAAAGATTAAAATATTTTTTTCAAAAATTATGCGTTCAATTTTATTCAGAAAAAAACTATTTTTTTGGAACAAACTTTTATAATACCATATTAAATGCAATGTTTTTCTTCATATTTTTTGTTAAAATAAGTCTCTACGAAGACATTAATAAAAAATCATTGATATTTTTTAAAAAGATAAATAAGCAAACATTAAAATTGTGGAGGTTATTTTGACAGCCTACATATTTGTAATTTTGTCAAAAAAGGAAATAATACATTGTTAGATCACAATTATAGCTAAGTATTTATTTGTCTGTGACAAACTTTCTTTTTTTTGTGCTCATCTAACTTTAAAAATGTCTATATCTTCAAAACAGATGAGTGTTTATCGACCCCAATAAACTTTTTTATCATAAATAACCTTCTTTATCATCTGCTGCACTATGTTTTCTAAGTTATAGGACACCCTGTATATATGTAAATTTTGAAAAAAAATTTGAATTTTGAAAATATTTGAAATTTTTTTCTTGAAATTCATAAAAGCTGAAAAAATTATCAAATAATTTAAAACTCTTTTCTTTATTTTGATATTTTTTAAAATTTTCCTAACTATAAATACATTTTGTTTAAAACCTTTTATGATTCACGTCTAGGTTCATAATTATCCTAAGAGTATAAACACGGATCACCTAACAAACAGATAGGGAACTCAGGTGGTGGGGGGTGCTACGCGCATCTTTCACGCAGCCTGCCATGTTGGGGTCAACCACTCCAGGGGCGCATTCTGTATTTTAATATTTTTTTAACTTTTAGTACGTATGTTGAGCGTTAGTGGTGTGTAGATGTGATTTTTGTGTTTGATATATGAGATGATTGATTTTAAACAATGGGAACGGTTTGTGCCGTAAGAGACTGTAAATTCACGCGACGGTATACCCTAAATCGAAGTTATTTTCGATTTCCGCAGGATCCTATAAAGTAAGCTTATACATTCTTTTATCTTTCGATTTTTTAAAAACTTTTGCCATATCCTATACAGGGTGTTCAATAATTAAATGTCTTATGAGATGAATCTGTAAATGATTTAAGTACAAAGAGTTCTTAAGGATATACAGATCTGCAACCCCTTTGATTTTGTTTTTTTATTTTTTTATGCTTTTGCAGGATTTGTTATATTTATCTCAAATTTGAAAATGCGCTTTCATTAGATCCTAAAAAACAACATATAAACTATGCTTTGTTTAGAAAGTTTTTGGTGTTTTGTATAATACAGCGGCGTAAGCTCAGTTGTAGAAAAGGGAAATTTGTAGATTGGTATTTTAATCCTTAAATTAAGCACAGGTTCACAAATTAAAAGGGTAGGGGACAATTCGCCGCAGCCGATTCATTGCGGCTGTTCTACCGCGGGCCGTTTTGCCGTGGGGACAATTCGCCGTCAATCAAATTGCCGCGGGGACAATTTGCCGCGGGAACAATTCGTCGCGAGATTTTTGTTTCATGATATTACCATTGTTTTATTTACCTTGACTTCATATAATATTTTTTTATAAAAATAATGTTTTCAAACTTTTCAACTAGGTATTTGGTGGTAACAATACAATCCAGTATTTTTTTAATTGGAAAAAATAAATAAAATGGCGAATGTAGAATGGCGGTTTTTGCTATTTATGAACCGATATGCATCAAAATAGAAACTTTATTAAATTTTAAATTATTTTTAATTTTTAACCTAAAAAAAGTCAAAATGGGAACCGACCTGAAACACCTTAAAGTTCCGAATTTGATGCATATCGTTTAATAAATTTAAATTAACCATGCATATCGTTTAATAAATTTAAATCCACCATTTTGGATCTGCTATTTGGTATTTTTTTTAATTTGAGTAAAAAGCTGTATTAAGTGACCTTAATCACTGCAAAGTTTAAAATTTAAGAAAATTCTGTTGAAAAAGTTTTAAAAAAGCGAAAATCGAACAAACAAATATATTATATGAAGTCAAGCTAAATAAAACTGTTTAAACAATTGCCACTGGCATGAAACAAAAAATCTAGCGGCGATTTGTCCCCGCGGTGTATCGGCCGGCGGCAAGTATTTCCCGCGGCGAATAGTCCCCGCGGCGAATCGGCCCGCGGCAAATCGGCTGCGGCGAGTTGTCCCATCTCTCAATTTAAAATATTAAAACAAAAGAGTGCACCAACGAAAATGTTAACGCTTAAAAAAATGGTAGGTGTGGCAAACGTTAAGTTAATTTTTCATTTTTGTTTATTAGGTATTCAAAAACACCAACACATTTTTAATATTTTTGGTACATTTCATGATGTGTGTTTTCAATAGCTTAAAACTGCAACTAATATAAATTTTACTGCTAAAGTGTTAAACACACCATGAAATCGAAGGGAGTTTTTTTTTCGGTTTTTTAAAAATACTATCACAAGAGTTTGTTTGAGTTTAGTAGGTATAACAATATAAATAATACAAAAATTTGATGTTTTTATGCACCTCAAAAATTTTTAGGTTAAAGCTCCAACATTCTTTAGAAAATGTCTAATTTTGACGTAAGCTTTTAGAACATCATATAAGATTTATATAAGATCCCTTGTTCCTTACTGATTTTAAAAATATTTAACGCGTCGATGCTTTGATAATTATTACCGTTTTGGTAATGCATAATTCCACAAAATTTTAATGGTCTGTTATAATTTTTAAGAAACAAACAAAAAATCGAAAAAAATACTAAGTTTAATACCCTGTAAAAAGAAAGACGTCTAACAAAATGTAATGCGAAAAAAATCTTTGTTTTTAGCATTTCCACAACCCCTTAAAGTTTCATGCATCATTTAAATTGCACCCTGTATAATAAACTATTATATAATATTTGGTCAAAAGTTTTTGACACAAATTTGTTTTGTTATCATTTTTTATTATGCTACTATTTACACTTTTAAGAATACATATAAAAAACTATTTTTTTTAAATATTAGATTTTACTAAATTTTAAAATATTAATTTACCGTGAAGCAATTTTGTGCGAATTGTAAAGATTATTTGGTCACTAATAAATAATCTGATTTCAGTAAATTAAGAAATTACTCCACAATATCAGACTTCTTATATTTAAAATTCACAATTTTACTCCTCTTGAAACTTAATAAATGTTATCCCAATAAAACAAAAAAGCAATCAATTTTTTTCTCTTTGTGCTTGGCTGTATGCTGGAAACGTGCTAACGTATTCTGGACAAAGAAGACGACCTCTTTTTGTTATTCCCCTATCTCTCATTCAATAAAACACATTATTTCCATAGTCCCCTACAGAGAACAACATATAATTTTTTTACGCGGCCGAGACTCTAAAATTCATTTTAGCTCCCATTTTTAGCAGTACAAAACTATTTAAATATTTTTATTGTTTCTGGCAGTAAAAATATTTTTTAGCATCATCAGTCTGAAACATTCATATTTTATGACACATTATTTTTAGTCCGGCTCTGAGTTTGATTCCCAATGCTCAGCCATCATTGCCAGCCGGCTTATTTATCTGTTTGTTAGGTGATCCGTGGTATAAATGGGCCATTTGACTAGTATTATTGCTAAGTCGTAGGCCTAGAATAAGATATTTTTTCTTACCCTAAGGTCGTAGGTAATACTTACACTAGCACATAAAATAAAAAAGTTATCTGTATATTTGATCAAACCTACTTATCCGGGGTCCTTATAATATAAAAACGTTGCAATTTTTCGTCCAGACACAAAAACATGCGAAATCCGCTGCTTTATGAAGAAGCTCTCCGAAGTAATGATGGCTTTAAAAATGTACCATTTTCGTAACTTCACCGTGTAATATTGCAATACTTTGTTCAAGTTTTTTGCAATTTATTCGACAGTTTGGGGGAGTACGCACAAAACAAAACCCGTATTTTAATTCGGTGCATCGATATCTATAGATACTACTTTTTTTGTTTTATTTGCTTGAGTTATTAGAGTTTAAGTTGAAGTTTTTCCTCTGTGCGCTTTTTTCCTTGTGCACTTTTATCCATAGGCGATTCTTTCCATGAGTGCTTTTCTGATAAAGCAAATCAACAAAAATATAAGTTTTTTCAGCATTTAACATACCTGCAGTAGCTGACCGCCCTTATACTTTACATATTTGTTCGGGTTCTGGGGTGGGGGCTAATTAATAGCTTCTCTGAGACGCGAGACAAAACATTCAATAACCGGACAATCTCGAAAAATATGGGACACACTACATGATTAGAAATGCCCAAACTCGTAACGAACGAATTAAAAGGAGAAAGCGCGGTTGAAAAATTGAAGAGTATAACTTCTAAAGGGTCTAGGTGCCAAAATCCCCAAGTTCAGAAAATCAACAAAAACACTTTAAAATATGATGTGGCACTTACGCGTGGAGCCATCTTTCGATGCATCACAAAAGCCCCTGCAGTTTCCAATGCATATAGACCCTTTTCAGATGCATTGGGGTTGGCACTTACGTTCGTTTTCAAGCAAAATCTAGATTTTTGAATATATGGCACTTAGACCCTTTAGAAGTTATACTCGTCAATTCCATATTTTTGCGTCCGAAGCATACAATTGTGCTCAAAGCATACAACTTTAGTCAAAACAGAAAAAGGTGGCGCTATTCGACATACATTTTTAAAATATCAAGCAGAAACATTTTGTTCGAAATATTTAAATATTTTTGCCATCCTTTAAACAAATTTCATAAAACCTAGGTTAGTTTTAGCGCCCTAGATATAAATTATACAACGAGGAGAATTTAGTGGCATAAGGGCAAGGGAAAAATAGGAAAAATAAGATAAAAAGATTCTGTAAATTTCAGAAAACATAAAAATGAGTAAGTACACTAGCACATTTACATACATCCAACAGAGTAATTTCCAACACTCAATAATAGTTACCGACTCTTTGGGTTCAATCAATGCTATAAATCATGTCTTCAGCAAAAATCCCATAGTAGAAAATATTAAAATGATTATGTCTGAAATGCAAGAGGAACTTAAATTAACATCTTTGATATGGGTTCCATCTCATATTGGAACAACAGGCAATGAAAAGGCAGATGAAGCAGCTAAACAAGCAATTGAAGATCCAGACTGCATGACAGTGTGTGAAACCTTAAAAAGCCACTTTAAATCGTTTGTAAAACAGTGCGCGTACAACCTTTGGCAAAATGAGTGGAATCAAAATAATAACTGTAAACTTAACTCAATCAAACCAAGTGTTAAACCGTGGAAATCTTTAATGCCCAATAGAAAAACGCAAGTCTTATTATGTTGTCTTCGTATAGGTCACACCAAACTTACTCACCAATACTTGCTTAACAAAGAAAATCCTTCACACATTCTAACCAACCGACATGTGCAAAATTTGAACGACTGCGAATCTTACACAAACTGGATAACGAACTTAAAACAATCCTCCAAAACAAAGCTAACTCTACTAAGAATTTAATAAACTTTTTGCAAGAGTGTAATATTTATTTTCAAATTTAATTGTACAACGTTCCTGCACTAATAACCCCCCGTGGTTGATACGCTTTGTTTCTAAATAAAATATACTCTGCCAATATATGGGCCCCTAAGCTCACACTATGTACTATAGGTATAGTGTACATGTGAGCTAATATAACTAAAAAATGTAATATATGTTATTTAACTCCAGATTAAATTACCTCTTTCATACCACACAAGCCATGTTTTGACTTAAACTCAAATTTTTGAAATCCCCCCCCCCCTTAAAAACAAACAAAAATTAAAGTGTCCGTGTGAGCTAATATAACTAAAACTCCAGACGCCTTTCGTTTGATATCACACACGCCATATTTTCACGTAAACTCTAATTTTGGAAATCTACCCCCACCCTTTTCTTCTAAAAACTAAAATTTATTTTGTTTAACTTCACATTTCGTTTGATATCACACACGCTATATTTTTACATAAACTCTAATTTTTAAAATCTACCTTCACCCTTTTATTTGGCTTGTGTTCGATAGATTTTCTTCATTTTTAGACATACAGACAGACAGACCGCGCGACAAAAAAGTTTCAAAATCATCTGAAACGCAAAGATATATAAAAAAATTTGAAATCGGAGCAACTTTTTTTTTCTCCAAAAAATTAAGATCACCATAGCTCACACTACTATAGTATAGTATATGTGTGAGCTAAAAAAAGGATAGTTTTAGCGCCCTAGATATAAATTATACAACGAGGAGAATTTAGTGGCATAAGGGCAAGGGAAAAATAGGAAAAATAAGAAAATAAAAAGATTCACCTCAGGCTAGATTTGAACCAGCGACCTTTCGCTATCGAGGCAAACGCTCTTCCACTGAGCTATCGAGTCACTGATTCAAAATCCGCCTATTCGGAAACCGTTTTGTCATGTCTAATTTTTTTTTTAGTACAGGTGTGTGCTCTCAAGCTATCGGTAGCTACGACAACACGGTAGGTTTTATTTGGGGATGGGAGAGGAATACACATCCACGATTGTTAGTTGTATGAAACCCTATTTGTCCTTCTACCAGTGGTGCACGACATATAGCGCGTCACTAAAGGTGTCAGACGTGGAATTTCCAACAAACAATATCAGGCTAAACTAAAAATCACAAAGGTTAGATGCAGTGGCGGCTCGTAGAATAAAAATCTGGAGGTAATTTTTACAAACTTTTATTTAGCTTCAGATGTTCTAACTATCTAACTATCTAACTATCTAACTATCTAACTATCTAACTATCTAACTATCTAACTATCTAACTATCTAACTATCTAACTATCTAACTATCTAACTATCTAACTATCTAACTATCTAACTATCTAACTATCTAACTATCTAACTATCTAACTATCTAACTATCTAACTATCTAACTATCTAACTATCTAACTATCTAACTATCTAACTATCTAACTATCTAACTATCTAACTATCTAACTATCTAACTATCTAACTATCTAACTATCTAACTATCTAACTATCTAACTATCTAACTATCTAACTATCTAACTATCTAACTATCTAACTATCTAACTATCTAACTATCTAACTATCTAACTATCTAACTATCTAACTATCTAACTATCTAACTATCTAACTATCTAACTATCTAACTATCTAACTATCTAATTATCTAACTATCTAACTATCTAACTATCTAACTATCTAACTATCTAACTATCTAACTATCTAACTATCTAACTATCTAACTATCTAACTATCTAACTATCTAACTATCTAACTATCTAACTATCTAACTATCTAACTATCTAACTATCTAACTATCTAACTATCTAACTATCTAACTATCTAACTATCTAACTATCTAACTATCTAACTATCTAACTATCTAACTATCTAACTATCTAACTATCTAACTATCTAACTATCTAACTATCTAACTATCTAACTATCTAACTATCTAACTATCTAACTATCTAACTATCTAACTATCTAACTATCTAACTATCTAACTATCTAACTATCTAACTATCTAACTATCTAACTATCTAACTATCTAACTATCTAACTATCTAACTATCTAACTATCTAACTATCTAACTAACTATCTATCAAATCTTGTGAAGCGTTTTTGACACACTTCCCATTATCCGATTTGGATGAAATTTGGTACACACATGTCCTCCTACCCCTATCCCCACCCCTTCTATAGAAAAATATGTTTTTGACACACTTCCCGTTATCCGATTTGGATAAAATTTGGTATACACATAGTGGTCCGATGATAATACAACAATAAGAAAAAAATATCCTCGCGCCCCTACCCGCACCCCCTTTCATAGAAAAATGAGTTTTTGACACACTTCCCATTATCCGATTTGGATGAAATTTGGTATTCACATAGTGGTCCGATGACAATACAACATTAAAAAAAAATATCCTCCCACCTCCTTCCATAGAAAATGCGTTTTTGACCCCCTTCCGATTATCCGATTTGGATGAAATTTGGTATACATATAGTGGTCCGATGACAATACAACATTGAAAAAAATCCTACTACTCCTACCCTCACCCCCATCTATAGAAAAATGCGTTTTTGACACACTTCCCATTATCCGATTTGGATGAAATTTGGTATACGTATAGTGGTCCGATGACAATACAACAATAATGAAAAAATGTCCTTCCACCCCTACCCCCCACCCCCTTCCATAAAAAATGCGTTTTTGACACACTTCACTTCAAATGAATTTGGTATATGCATAAAGGTCCGATGGCAATACAGCCCAAACAAAAAATATATTTCCACCTCTACCCCCACCCTCTACTTCCCCCAATAGAAAAATGAGTTTCCAAACAACTCACGATCAGCGATTTCACTATAATCTAGAATAAACTCTTTTGTTCTGTTTATGAACAAATATTTTCATTTAATAGAGTAGATAGCTGAGACTAAAAAGTAGAAAATAAATAGGTAAAAAAAAAGTCACAAGCTTTTACAAAATGCACTAAAAATTTAGAAATAATTTTCTAACATTCTAATATTATCATATTAATAAAAGCGATGGCCGGAAATCAAAGCATAAGTTAATCTAAATTTGTGATCTAAACACTTAAAGAATATTCAACATAGCAGGTCATCAAAGATATGTTTACCTACCATACCTATGTCAGAGAAATTCTGGGGTATCTTGGGTCGGGTTGGGTGGGTTTGGTACCTCTGCATTTTTCTGCTATATTGATTCTTGCAAATAGTGATATTTAATTGATACGGATATCTTATCGTGCTAACATCGTCAAAATTTTCATCAGTCCGGCCATCGCTTTTATTATTATGATAACATTAGAATGTTAGAAAATTATTTTTTAATCTTTAGTGCATTTTATAAAAGCTTGTGACTTAAAAAAAAATTTTTACCAATTTATTTAACACACAAATATACACGGACTACACGACAAATTAAAATAAGAAATTAGCATGCAAAATAAACAATCGGTTTGTAGTTGACCTGCAACCTCACTGAGCTTTACGGGACGGCTTTGAATTCCGTGCATAGAAACAAAATCTCGCACGCTTTGTCATAGGCGAATTGGGTTGCAATCGAGGTGCAAAATGCGAGATAAAGCGGTCTAGGACAACTGGGCGCCGCCAAGTCGGCGCCGCCAACTGGGCGCCGCCAACTGGGCGCCGGGCCAACTGGGCGGTGGGCCAACTTGGCGCCGCCAACTGGGCGGTGGCCAACTCGGCGCCGGATTAAAAATTTTGATTTTGATTTTTTTAAGTTTGAGTAAAAAATGTTGTTAAATGACCTCAAGCAATGTAATATTTCAAGTTTGAGACAAATCGGTTAGTAAATAAGAAAATCCGCCATTTTGATTTTTTTAAGTTTGATTAAAAAATTTTGTTCAATGACCTCAAGCAATGTAATATTTTAAGTTTTAGACAAATCGGTTAGTAAATAAGAAAATCCGCCATTTTGGATCCGCCATTTTGATTTTTTTAAGTTTGAGTAAAAAATTTTGTTAAATGACCTCAAGCAATGTAATATTTCAAGTTTGTGACAAATCGGTTAGTAAATAAGAAAATCCGCCATTTTGGATCCGCCATTTTGATTTTTGGATCCGCAATAGGGCTGTCTAACAAAACATATGATCAAATCCAAGATGTCAGATGTCTTCCATAGGACAATCAAACCGATTTCCCATAAGCCGTAATGTTAACAAAAACGTAAATTTTACAAAAACGACAAGAGCTTTAGTCTCAAAAATTAATCAGTTTTAAGAACAGATCCTTTGTGCATATGGGAAAAATGCGTTTTTCTTAAAAATATTAAACTAAAGCGAGAAAATCTGAAATAAAAGGGACCATGTTTTCTTCAAAAAAGTAGGTTATGTTTTTGTTTATTTTGTTTTTTTTTTTTAACTTTTTTTCTAGTTTTCTCACTTATTTTGAATTATTACATGGGTGCACCAAGGGGGCGGGGCGCTAGGGGCCCGGACCCCCCCCCCCCCAAACCACATATTTTTTTAGATATTTTCCATATATTTCATGAATAAACAGAAAAAATAGCATAAAGTACAACATCATGAGACCTCTGGGGGCCCCCAAAGGTATCGGGCCCCCAAAGGTTTTTGAAGTTTTTTGACCAATGAATCAATGAACTATCAGCCCAAGGTAGGGGAAAGTAGTTCTATTCAAAGAGCTCACTTCAAGGCTCACTTAACAGAGACGAAATTAAAATAGACTAAACTTTTCTCATCAGATTCAGGTTTTCTATTAGGATCTTTTGTTGTACTTGACTAAACCTTTTGCTAAGTAATAGGCCTTCTATAGCGTTAAACTGTGAAAAATATGTCACTATGATTTTTAGGTTTAGACAAAGTTTAATTGTTTTAACCCTCCAGTAGTGACATGAAAAAGAGGCACAACTTATAGGTAGGTCAGTCCAACAGATCAATATGGACATATGAGTTCCAACCGAGGTTGGTCAAGCAAACTTCTAATAAGTACTTTACAAAATATGTTTATTTAAAAAAATATAAGTAAACATATAAAAAAAAACTTGCAAAATTAAAATACAGTTTTTCCTTGTCATTGGCCTCACACACCGTACATCACCATATGATTTTCCATGAACTATAATACATAGGGCTTAAGTACGGTCAAACCTAAGGTTCATCAGCTCACAACAGTAAGTACTGTTCAAATTTTACAACAGTACAATATTCGCTGTTGTATTACTACTGTTACTATTACTTTTATTACTGTTACCTTTATTACTGTTTTTTTGTAACAATATTTGCTCAATTATGTATCTAAAAGTTTATGCAAATAAATATATACTCTACTCTACAATTGGGTGTAACAGCATATGACCCATTAGGAGTATTAGAACCCAAGTTTTTTTGAGAGAAATTGAAAAAAATATCTGCGAGAACTTATTTGTTTTTCTTGTGGTCATCAAAGTCAACAAAGATTACTTTTTTTTCCATCTATTATTAATGATGCCATAAAAATTTTTTTTTGGTAATAAGCTCAGAACAGTACCGTAGAAATTTCACAACAGGACTTGTAGTAGGTCCAGTCAGATACTATACAAATTTTAGGTGTCAAAAAGCATGGAAATAAAGGAAAATTTGCACCAAAATAGTTTAAGATAAAAAGAGGTTTGAGTTAGGGAGATTGACAAATTCACCAGTTTATTCTAAACTGTTTTGAGGTCTGTAAAATAAATATTTATTAAAGAAAAAGAAACTTTGATGATACAGGACTTAACTCGACACTATACAGGATGTTACACTACCAAAAGTTTATTTAAGAGTGAGTTCTGTAGGATGGTGTACAAATTTGGTTCAGCTCATTATTCACACTTTAACCTCATATTGTTTTCCTTTTCTTTCTTCTTTGGACCCTTTTTTCAACCATCATTTTTAAAATTTTTCAACCGTTTTGAAACAATAATCCATTCAGGAGAGTCATGATCATTGCTGTATTCTAGTTTTGAAAGTTGCTTGCCTAGAATAGTAAAAAAATCATAGTGAAATATTTCTTACAGTTTAACACAATTCTATGTTACACTTATGCAAAAGGTCCACTCAAGCACAAAAAAAGATCCTAATAGAAAATGTTGCCAAAATGGCAGTTACACATTTATCCAAAACAAACCTGACAAAAAACTTTCGAATATTTCAATTTATCCTCTGTTAAGTCAGGTAATAGAGCACTTATCCATTTTCTTTTCCCTTCTTTGAGCTGATACCTAGTTCATTTAAATCAAGATGATTTTTTAAGGTCAAAATACTTGGCATTCCATCAAAACTAACATTATCAAGCTCTCCCCAGCTGCCACTATTCATAACAGCACAGAAACTAATAATAATGATTCAAACTGAGTAAAAAACTGGAAAAAAAGTAAAAAAAAACAAAAGTAAATAAAAACCTAACCTGACTTTTGAACAAAACATAGTCCCTTTTATTTGAGATTTACTGGCTTCAATTTTTTTAAGAATAACGCATTTTTCCCATGTGTACAAAGGTTCAATACTTAAAACAGCATCTTTGTTGTAAATTAAATCGTTTCACTTTTTTTAAAAATTACGTTTTTGTTAACATTGCGGCTTATTAGAAAACGCTTTGTTTGTCCTATGGCGACCATCTTGGATCGAAAAACAGCTGATCGTGACAGTTCGTTAGACAAGCTAATTGTTGTAATAAAAAACGTAAATTGTAGTGTTCCCAGGTTACCAAACACTACCAGGATTCAACAGTCGACCTAATGGATTTAACTTAACAAAAACAAATTTAATAAAAATTGCGTAAAAGATTTTTTAAAGATGTTTTTATATAAATAATATATTTTGTTTTTCACCTACAGATTTTATCAAAAAAAAAATTTTTAGTCCGGCGTCGAGTTGGCCGGCGTCCCTTTGGCGGCGCCGAGTTGGCCCGGCGCCCAGTTGGCCCGGCGCCCAGTTGGCGGCGCCGAGTTGTCCCATTCCGAGATAAAGCCATCGCTGTGAACGGGCGGCGCGCGCGATATAAGAGGTACGCTAGCGTTATAAATAATTCTGGTGGGAATGTAAAAATATATAATTAATAGTTCTTTTATTATTTTACCTATATTTTTTGGGGGTTGCGCAATCCTGCAAAATTATTGATGAAGTAAATCTTTTTATTATCTTATTTTTCTTATTTTTCGCTTGCCCTTATGCCACTAAATTCTCCTCGTTGTAAAATTTAATAAAATTTGGTAGTTTTATATTACTACCGCCAATGACGACGATTTTTTCTAGGCTTTTTTTTTCTACTATTTTTTGGTAACCATTCCTGAAATTCCCATTTAGTTACTTTTATTTGGGACAGTCTATATATGTAAATAACTTACTATCTAAATGCTTAATCCTCAAATCCTTCTTTCTGGCGAACAGTAAAAATTTCTCGGGTTTTTGACATGATTTTCCATCTAGTTTCAATTTTTGACCCATTTTGCAGACGCAAGTGAACGATTTTCGGTTTGGTAGGCAAAGATGAGCGCATCCACCTAGACATAAATATAAAATGTTAATATCCATTCATCCATTATAAACTCAATTTATTCTAAATTCTATAGTTTATTAAAAAGTATCGTAAAGTGAGTATACAGGGTGTTCCAAGTTAAGTGTGCACCATTGCTAACTTTGTTATTATTAAAGATAGATAAAAGTTTAAATTGGCAAACTGGTAGAATTTTTAACGCCTTTCCAACTTTTCGAGATTTTTCAAAAACCATAAATCACATTTTAATTGAACGGTATTTTTCTAATTGTTTCTGATAGGTCTTTTAATTCTAAATAAAAATTATCTTTTCTCTTTTATTCCCAAAGTTAAAAATAATGAAGATTTTCCAAATTCAAAATTACGCTTACACTTCTTCCGACCAAATAAAATTTTAATACATAATTTTGAATTTAAAATATCTTTGTTATTTTTAACTTTAGGAAAAAGATCAAAGGACAATCTTTGTTAAGAATTAAAAGATCTATCAGAAAAAAAATATAAAATACCGGGTATTAATAATATTTTTTAATGTTTTTGGAAAAAACTTGAAAGCTCCAAAAAGCGATGCTTTTTTTAAAATTTAAGTATCTTAAAAAGCATCAAAAATTCTACTAATTTGCCAGTTTAAACTTTTTTCTATCTTTACTAATAAAACAGTTAGCAAAGGTGGACACCTAAGAGTGCTCTTCAGAGAATAGCCAAACAAGGAATATCCCAGGATTCAGAATGGCAATCACTGAAAGTAAGAGAGACTATAGTGGAACTAATGGAGGAGGGAAAAGAAATTAAACTTGTCTGGATCCCCAGCAACACTGAGATACAGGGGAATGACAAAGCGGACAGATTGGCCAACATGGCAAGAACTCTGGACATAGAAAATCATAAGTATGAATCCATGGAATGTAGAAATTGGATCAGAGAGGAAATCTGGGAAGAATGGCAAAATGATTACCACGAGAGAGCTCTCTACAAAGAGTCCCTTTACCTAAAGAATATACCCTTTCCGCAAAAAGCAAAGTGGTTTGAAGATTTCAAAGAGTTGAATCGAAAGGAAATAACCCTATTCACTAGACTCAGAACAGGTCACTGCCGATCTCCTTATCATCTGCACCGCATGAACATTGTAGATGATCCCAGGTGTGTCTGCAACGAAATTGGAAACCTCTCTCACATACTGTTCGACTGCCCTTTGAACTTTTACAACATAGATATTTTACACAGAAGCATAGAAACCGATTTTACAGATAACAACAAATTGGATACATTGTTGTTCAAGAATTTGTCCAGGAAAAAAATTCAAAAATTGTCTGAGTTCCAAAAAACCTTAGCAAACAGATTATAAAACTGTAATCACATGATAACAAGAAAAAATCAAATTAAGTAATGTCTGTAGCTAGATAGCCTTTGATGCGTAGGCCAATAAACTGAAAGTGGATTGGAAAAGTGGACACTTAACACCCGGTATAGCTTTAAAGTTACAAAACTGAAACTAAAATAAAATATGTGTTATCAAAATGACTTCGTTTGTTTTCAGAAAAAGATATCAAACAATAATTTTTTTTGAGGTGTCCCATATTATCTACCATGATTGCATGAGGTTATCTGGGACACTTTTTTAATGAAAAAATTTTTATGCAGGAGATTATTATTTTTTTAAATTAACCTTGTCAAATAATTAGACATTTTTAAAATAAACGTTTTTTGTTTCTTTTCAAATCTCATGATTTTGCAGAAAAAAAATTTGGCCATTTTGAAGTTACGTATTTTTATGGCACAGTCCATACACTATATACGCGTGGTTTAATATGGGACAAAATATCAAAAAACACAGAAAAAATGTTTTTTTTTTAAATAATTTTTAGTTTAGAAAGCTTTAAAAAAATATTTTTTATTTTTGTGGTTTAGTTATACCGCAGGAGCCTGATTTTTCTACTTTTTTGAACTCTTCAAGATTCCTGCCTTATATTTGAGTATAGAATTATAAAACTAAGATAGATATTGTTGAGATAAGATTTTAAGAATCCCGATCTTTTATCTAAAAGGTGAGGCCCATGTTCACTGAAAACACTGGCCAGATGAGACAACTTGACATAAAAAAACAAGCCTTTTTCTACTCTTTTCTTGTGATTTTTTTTTTGAAAAATACTCTAGATTATGTTTTGACATATAGTTACACTTGAACAAATCGTTGCGAAGAAGAAATAGTACTCCAAATTTAATTTACCGTTATCTTTGCCACATCGGTTCTTGTATTTTGGCTGTCGTTGAGGATGGTAACTGTGAATATCCATCGGAAAGTGAAGATGAGAATGAAGGGTTTTGAATCCTGCTCCAGTGATTTTGTTGGCAGTCGAAATTGCCTAATGTAAACAATTATTTGTTAGTTGGTGTTGGCTAAATATTCCCCCACTTTTACGAATTTTTAGTGGTCATTATATCATAAATTAACGTGTACAATATTGGGATTTTTCATAAGGCCGCTTGACATGGAGCAATCAAATCTGCAATGCATTGCAGCAATAACTTGTAAGGTCAAAGGATTGCAAGCAATGTTACTTGCAGGTCCATTGACATGGTGCAAGTCTATTTTGATTGGAAAGGTTTGACAACCACAGCTAAAATAGGAAAAATTTCAGCTGGAAACTGTAAACAAACAGTTTGAGACGGTCAGTGCACCATTCTGTCTGTCTATACAAACTTCTTCAATGGAATACGCTTAATGTTTCTAACCTCAAATATGTTGTTTTGGTTTTACAGTTTTATTTTGATTTCTTTCTCTATGGCTGTGCTAGTGATCAGTGCATCCATCTATTTATTAATTGCTGCATCTTGTTTGCTCTGGGAAGATGGAAAAGAAAGAGTACAAAGACGATGGTGGGTCAAATATGTAGGAAATCAAAAGTAACTAGATTTTTCACGAGAATTCTCTAGCATTGCAGGCCTTTCAGCAATAGAAATCGCCCCAGACCTATAAATTTGCAACATTTGCAAGCCTTGCACTTTATCAGCTGGGTTAAAAATGCGTATATCCAAAACAGAGTTTCTTGCAAATTGCAATGCAATGCAAGTCAAATTGCTCCATGTCAAGCGGGCCTTAATGGCATATTGAAAATAATATATTTTATTTTTTTTTAAATTATTTTGTTTTTTTTTTAAGTCTAAAACTATAGGTTGAAAAATTCTATCAACTACTTTAAAAATTTCTTCGATTTTTATTTCAATTTTGTTTGGTGTTAGTGTGTACTGAGTAATAGTTTATACCTAATTTATTTAGCCGTACAACATGTGTTTTTAAAAAGATTTTCAAAATTATCACAAACATTATTTTAATATAAAAATATATGTTTTAAAATACTGGCAAAAATTTTTATTTTTTATTTTAAAAGGCATTAAAAAACGGTCATAAAAAATATGAAGATTCAAGGAATTTGCTCCGTGAAAAAACTGAGTTTGTTTTCCTTCCAGTGGCGTGCGTTGATTTAAGGGCTGGTTATACACCTAACCAGCAAGTAGCAACCTAATGCACAATGGACATACTTAGTGACTAGTTTTGGTATCTGAATTGTTTCTGTTTGCTTAGTACAGTAAAATGAAGAGATTAAGAACTAAATCTGTAAAATCATACTAAAATATCAGTGGCGGACCCAGGAATATGTCTTGGGGGGGGCCCGAGGCCTCTTGGGGGGGCCCGAAGCCTCATGATGGCGAATTTTAAGCTATTTTCTGTGTTTTTTTCTGAAATATGTCAAAAATATGTAAAAAAAATCTAAGGCTTGGGGGGCCCGTGTGCAAAACGTTTTGCACACGCTTGTCATTTTTGCGCACGCCTATTTCATTTCTGCATACGGGTCTCCCGCCATTGTGATTTTTGTTATTGTCACCCATCAATATAAGTTGGCTTAGTTCCGTAGCAACCATCACTGCTCGTATGTTTTGTTGATTAGATACGTCAAAAAATTGTTGAATTTTTAAAGTTTTGTTGTAAAAATGTCGTAAATAAAAACAAGTTAAATTAAAATTTGATTTTTCTTTCTTTATTAGCAGTCGTATAAAAAATATTGTAAAAAACTCGTTTGAAAACCTCTTTGCACACTCCCTCGACTTGTAGACCTTGCCTTCGGCTCGGTCTACCAAACTGTCTCCATCGTGTGTAAAGAGTCGTTTTCAAACCTTGTTGTTTAAATAACTATTACGCACGCTAATTTATATTTAAAGTTTTATATAAATTGCAGTCACTCTATATATTGCTTTTATGTCACTTGATATACTAGATGACACTGACAAGTTTATTTAATATTTACCGTCAGGCGTCAGTTCTTTAGTTTGATCAAGGTTAACACAAAAATGGAGGCCACAACCCTGAAAAAATCAGCTGTTCTCCCGGGGCTGAATTTTACATTGGGTCTTATGGGAGGTCAGACGTTTTTTTATGATATTTTCAAAATGGCACTACAGATTTCCGCAAAATTTCAGTGAAATATTCTTAGACACCATCCCGATATTCCACCAAAGGTTCGTAAGGAAGCAACATGATTAAAAGGTTAAAATCTTCAAGATTTAGCATTCTTTATTTTGAATTCAAATTACCCGCCATGTACCCCATGCCAACTGTTATATTTGACATGTATTTGACTTTGTCATCTGTGATTGTCACATTCGCTTCTGGTTTAAACTTAATTTTTGTGTGAGCCAGGGCTATCAAAACGGACGGGCCACGATCCTCCACTTTGTTGACGTCACATCCGGGGCTGATTTTTTTTTGATGGTCACATCACGACACAGCTGATTGTCTTTAAAATATTGAAGTTGGAATGACGGTTCATGAATATTTAATTTTGAAAAAAATAAAGCCGGTTTTGAGATTATTTTTACTATATTCTTGCAGAACAACTTTTTTTAAATGTATAGTAATCCTTAATTTTTCAGAGCCGCTTCATTAGCTCACACAAAAATTAAATTTAAAGCGGACGCGAATGTGACAAACACAGATGACAAAGTCAAATACATGTCAAATATAACAGTTGGCATGCGGTATATGGCGGGTAATTTGAATTCAAAAGAAGAAATGCTAAATCTTGAAGATTTTAACCTTTTAATCATCTTGCATCCTTACAAAAGTTTGGTAGAATATCGGGATCGTGTCTAAGAATATTTCACTGAAATTTCGCGGAAATCTGTAGTGCCATTTTAAAAATATCCTAACCAAACGTCTGATCTCCCATAAGACCCAATGTAAAAGTCAGCCCCCAGAGAACAGCTGATTTTTTCAGGGTCGTGGCCTGTATATTTTTGTTGGCCTTGTGTGAGCTAATGAAGCGGCTATGAAAAATTAGGGATTACTATACATTAAAAAAAAATTGTTCTGCCAGAATAAAGTAAAAACAATCTCAAAAACGGCTTTATTTAAAAAAAATCAAATATTCATGAACCGTCATTCCAACTTCAATATTTTAAAGACAATCAGCTGTGTGGTAACGTGACCATCAACAAAAAAATCAGCCCCGGATGTGATGTCAACAAAGTGGAGGATCGTGGCCCGTCCATTTTGATAGCCCTAGTTTGATTTGTCTTGGCGGCGTCAAAATGGATTTTGGAATTTGTGCTGAAATTGATGATTTTGAACTGCCAACGTTAATATTTGTTATTTTTACTAAATAAAATTATAATTATATACTGTTATAAAACCAAAAAATTTTGCTCGAATTTATACCGAATATAAAAATGTAATATTTTATTGTTATTATAATTCCTATTTGGTCCAAATAGTATATTTACAAAAAAACAGCGTGCGTAAAAAAAATTTTCACGCACGCCAAACCAGTTTTTACGGACGGCATGCGGGAAGTTAAACTTTCCACATGAAAATTGGTGCGGAAAAACGCGTTTTACGCTCGCAAGTAGGAAAATACACTTTTGTGACATTTCCAACCTCTTTGTTTATCATGTGCATAATGATATTAACAAGACAAATTCTGAAATTCTTTGAGTTGTTTTTATCTGTGCGTTTTTTGTTCTCAAAATACAGTCAGCATCTTTTTATTTAAGCCAATGACATATCTATTTAATTTCTGAAATATTTCTGGTTAGGAAATTATATCATGTCAAAGTCACAAAAGTGTAACTGCGTATGGCAAGGACTATATATAATGCGGACGGAACCCCATTATGAGAAGCCAAGTTTTTCACTAAACTTTAAATTGATTAATAATATCAATATTATATGTCCATATTATGTCAAAACAAATACAAAAGGAACCTCTTTATTGTTACAAAATTCTAGTACAGTTTTTGGTCCCTTCAAAGAATAACATAAATTGGGTTCATCTTTTAAATCTGTGTTATTGGCGGGAAATTCCTTTCGATTTAAATCCGCCAATAAAAAAATACAAAATTGACAAATGACAGACAGAAGAACGCCCGGCGCGTCTGGATAAAATTCACACGGTAAATTTTAACCCGAATTGTGAACGCACTCCAGAAACCACTGTGGAGGGGCGCACGAGCGAAGCATTCGCGGAAATTTGCTTTAAAATTGTGTATGACCGAGTATATCACACTTGATGTTTTTTTTGTATTTTTTTAGTTTTCTATTATCTATACCAATTGTTTCTTTGTTTTTTTTTATCATATAGTTTTTTCTTGGACAATTTGGTAAATTCCTACCTTGGTATGCCAGTCGGTCCAAAATATCGCATCCTCAAAAATCGTAATAGCAAACGGATGAGGCAAGCCTTTGGTAATAACTTTTCGTCTCTTTGATCCATCCAACATGGCTGTTTCAATCATATTGTGCTTAGCATCTGCCCAGTAGAGTTGATTGGTCGTGAAATCCAAAGCGAGTCCATTGGGCCAAAAGACTGACTCCGTTATAATGGATTTTCTATTGGAACCATCCATTTCGGCCCGTTCGATTTTTGGTTTTGGACCCCAGTCGCTCCAGATCACCTGTCAAAATACGAGCCGTTAATAAGAAACTATTGCTCCTCATAAATGGCAACAGTGCATTGTCGCGATGAGTCGAAGGAGCTGTGCACGCACACAAATAATTTAATTATTTACTAAGACAACAAAAAAAGCAAAACCAAACAAAAGAAAAAGTAAAGGTTCAGATCATGACACCAGAACAATGGGTATAATACTACAAAGGAATGCTGCAGCAACGCGATCCGAATATCTGTCAGCTTCTCCGAGGAGAGACACAGAAGTACATGGAAATAAAGTAATAATCGTTAAAGAAATGATAAAGAATAGTATTAAAAAGCTTAAATCCGGAAAAGCTAGCAGGGCTGGGGGAATATACGCTGAAATACTCAAATATGGATCAGAGAAACTTCTAGAAAATCAATGCATAAACGGACAGCCAGTACCTGATGATTGACGAACTGCATTCATATCTTCAATACATAAAAAAGGAAAGAAGCTGGACTGCAACAATTTCAAAGGAATTTCAGTAACCAGTACTCTAAGTAGATTTAATTCTTAGAGATTTAATAGAGAATGATTTTCATAAACAAGAAGAAGAAGAGCAAAGTGGGTTTCGTGCAGGCAGATCTTGTAGTGACAATGTTTTTGTCTTAAACAAGTAACTTAGAAAACGTGTGCCAGAAATATAAAGACTCATGTTACCTTTATGAACATACAAAAAGCATATGATACCATTCTAGTAGAAAAATTATGGAAAGTGTTAGAGCCAACGTATCCTAACCGTGTCAGTGAAGACCCCTATTCCTTGTTGACACGGTTGGATACGTTGGCGATTAATTGACAATGATTAGGTTTTCTCATTCTCTAGGATTCCGGGAAAGAAGTCAGGAGAGAATTGTTTTAATTTATATTTTCGAACTGCTGTACTTTCCACCGTTTATTCGCCGCCCAGATATATTTTCGTAGTCAGGAATCACCCAAGTTTCAAAAAATATACCTTGGCAAGCATTTTCTATGCCCTATGCCGCTCTACTATATAGAGGGTTTTCTAATTCAACCGTTCATACTAGTCTTGTTGTTAAGTTGTCACACCTGCGTCACAAAATATGCATGAACTGCAGACAAAGCAAATTAATTTTATATCTAACTAGGAAACTATCCAATAATTAACTCCCGAGTAGTTAGTTGGACACTGTATTGGGCCAGACTTGCACTCTGGGTCACACATCCCTTTGTTGTTTTGTTTGACGTCTGTAAATACTGACGATGACGCTTTAAACAAGAAAGTTGCATGTGCAGTTTAGAAAACTGAATCAGTATCTAAATAGATCACAACTAAACACGAAAACTAAAAAAATTCCTATTTAAAAAACTAAACTCAGATTCTTCTTAATCCTGTGTATAAACGCCACACTTCTTATGAAGTTATCAATGTCGTTTTGCTCAAATTGTTGCCATTATTCTTGCATACAATTTAGCAGCTATGCCCTTGTCTGGAACACGATTCCTTGATTTAAAATACATCTTTATTCAAGTCAAAGGATTTTGAAGACCATGCCAATACCCAAATATTTTGCAGTTGCAAAAAAGAATATGTGGTTCTCGCAATATCTGGAGATGCATTGTTATGTATAAGCACAAAATTTTCGCTTTATTCTGCAGCGTGTAGGCGAACAATAAGTTCAAAAATGTCTAGTCTAGTCTCTAGCCCCAACTAGAGGCCCTCGATACATTTGACAATTGTTTGGTGTAAAACAATTGTCAAATATATCGAGGGCCTCTAGCCCCAACCATTACAGTTTCCCCTTGATATCTCTGCCGTCCTTAAGCTAGAATGCCTTTAAATACCTAAAAAATGTTCCTAGTTTTGATAAAAAACTCGGAAAATAATAAACAAACGATGCTAAAAGCTAAAGAAGATCTGCTTATAAAAATTGATATGGAATAATGCTGTGATTAAGACGGCACCAAAAAATTAAAATTGTCCAAATGTTGGTTAACGGCATTACAGCTTATGCAGATGGTAGATCTATAACCTTCCTGTATGCAAAGATTATAGAATATAATTAATATATATTACTTTCAAAGCGAGATATCATGCCAGTAACTTCGCCACACCCTCAGTCTTCTTAAGGGCTTTTTAGTTCACACATATGCTATACTATAGTAGTGTGAGCTATGGTGATCCTATTTCAAAATTTTTTATATATCTTTGCGTTTCAGATGATTTTGAAACTTTTTTGTCGCGCCGTCTGTCTGTCTGTCTGTCTGTCTGTCTGTCTGTCTGTCTGTCTGTCTGTCTGTCTGTCTGTCTGTCTGTCTGTCTGTCTGTCTGTCTGTCTGTCTGTCTGTCTGTCTGTCTGTCTGTCTGTCTGTCTGTCTGTCTGTCTGTCTGTCTGTCTGTCTGTCTGTCTGTCTGTCTGTCTGTCTGTCTGTCTGTCTGTCTGTCTGTCTGTCTGTCTGTCTGTCTGTCTGTCTGTCTGTCTGTCTGTCTGTCTGTCTGTCTGTCTGTCTGTCTGTCTGTCTGTCTGTCTGTCTGTCTGTCTGTCTGTCTGTCTGTCTGTCTGTCTGTCTGTCTGTCTGTCTGTCTGTCTGTCTGTCTGTCTGTCTGTCTGTCTGTCTGTCTGTCTGTCTGTCTGTCTGTCTGTCTGTCTGTCTGTCTGTCTGTCTGTCTGTCTGTCTGTCTGTCTGTCTGTCTGTCTGTCTGTCTGTCTGTCTGTCTGTCTGTCTGTCTGTCTGTCTGTCTGTCTGTCTGTCTGTCTGTCTGTCTGTCTGTCTGTCTGTCTGTCTGTCTGTCTGTCTGTCTGTCTGTCTGTCTGTCTGTCTGTCTGTCTGTCTGTCTGTCTGTCTGTCTGTCTGTCTGTCTGTCTGTCTGTCTGTCTGTCTGTCTGTCTGTCTGTCTGTCTGTCTGTCTGTCTGTCTGTCTGTCTGTCTGTCTGTCTGTCTGTCTGTCTGTCTGTCTGTCTGTCTGTCTGTCTGTCTGTCTGTCTGTCTGTCTGTCTGTCTGTCTGTCTGTCTGTCTGTCTGTCTGTCTGTCTGTCTGTCTGTCTGTCTGTCTGTCTGTCTGTCTGTCTGTCTGTCTGTCTGTCTGTCTGTCTGTCTGTCTGTCTGTCTGTCTGTCTGTCTGTCTGTCTGTCTGTCTGTCTGTCTGTCTGTCTGTCTGTCTGTCTGTCTGTCTGTCTGTCTGTCTGTCTGTCTGTCTGTCTGTCTGTCTGTCTGTCTGTCTGTCTGTCTGTCTGTCTGTCTGTCTGTCTGTCTGTCTGTCTGTCTGTCTGTCTGTCTGTCTGTCTGTCTGTCTGTCTGTCTGTCTGTCTGTCTGTCTGTCTGTCTGTCTGTCTGTCTGTCTGTCTGTCTGTCTGTCTGTCTGTCTGTCTGTCTGTCTGTCTGTCTGTCTGTCTGTCTGTCTGTCTGTCTGTCTGTCTGTCTGTCTGTCTGTCTGTCTGTCTGTCTGTCTGTCTGTCTGTCTGTCTGTCTGTCTGTCTGTCTGTCTGTCTGTCTGTCTGTCTGTCTGTCTGTCTGTCTGTCTGTCTGTCTGTCTGTCTGTCTGTCTGTCTGTCTGTCTGTCTGTCTGTCTGTCTGTCTGTCTGTCTGTCTGTCTGTCTGTCTGTCTGTCTGTCTGTCTGTCTGTCTGTCTGTCTGTCTGTCTGTCTGTCTGTCTGTCTGTCTGTCTGTCTGTCTGTCTGTCTGTCTGTCTGTCTGTCTGTCTGTCTGTCTGTCTGTCTGTCTGTCTGTCTGTCTGTCTGTCTGTCTGTCTGTCTGTCTGTCTGTCTGTCTGTCTGTCTGTCTGTCTGTCTGTCTGTCTGTCTGTCTGTCTGTCTGTCTGTCTGTCTGTCTGTCTGTCTGTCTGTCTGTCTGTCTGTCTGTCTGTCTGTCTGTCTGTCTGTCTGTCTGTCTGTCTGTCTGTCTGTCTGTCTGTCTGTCTGTCTGTCTGTCTGTCTGTCTGTCTGTCTGTCTGTCTGTCTGTCTGTCTGTCTGTCTGTCTGTCTGTCTGTCTGTCTGTCTGTCTGTCTGTCTGTCTGTCTGTCTGTCTGTCTGTCTGTCTGTCTGTCTGTCTGTCTGTCTGTCTGTCTGTCTGTCTGTCTGTCTGTCTGTCTGTCTGTCTGTCTGTCTGTCTGTCTGTCTGTCTGTCTGTCTGTCTGTCTGTCTGTCTGTCTGTCTGTCTGTCTGTCTGTCTGTCTGTCTGTCTGTCTGTCTGTCTGTCTGTCTGTCTGTCTGTCTGTCTGTCTGTCTGTCTGTCTGTCTGTCTGTCTGTCTGTCTGTCTGTCTGTCTGTCTGTCTGTCTGTCTGTCTGTCTGTCTGTCTGTCTGTCTGTCTGTCTGTCTGTCTGTCTGTCTGTCTGTCTGTCTGTCTGTCTGTCTGTCTGTCTGTCTGTCTGTCTGTCTGTCTGTCTGTCTGTCTGTCTGTCTGTCTGTCTGTCTGTCTGTCTGTCTGTCTGTCTGTCTGTCTGTCTGTCTGTCTGTCTGTCTGTCTGTCTGTCTGTCTGTCTGTCTGTCTGTCTGTCTGTCTGTCTGTCTGTCTGTCTGTCTGTCTGTCTGTCTGTCTGTCTGTCTGTCTGTCTGTCTGTCTGTCTGTCTGTCTGTCTGTCTGTCTGTCTGTCTGTCTGTCTGTCTGTCTGTCTGTCTGTCTGTCTGTCTGTCTGTCTGTCTGTCTGTCTGTCTGTCTGTCTGTCTGTCTGTCTGTCTGTCTGTCTGTCTGTCTGTCTGTCTGTCTGTCTGTCTGTCTGTCTGTCTGTCTGTCTGTCTGTCTGTCTGTCTGTCTGTCTGTCTGTCTGTCTGTCTGTCTGTCTGTCTGTCTGTCTGTCTGTCTGTCTGTCTGTCTGTCTGTCTGTCTGTCTGTCTGTCTGTCTGTCTGTCTGTCTGTCTGTCTGTCTGTCTGTCTGTCTGTCTGTCTGTCTGTCTGTCTGTCTGTCTGTCTGTCTGTCTGTCTGTCTGTCTGTCTGTCTGTCTGTCTGTCTGTCCGTCTGTCTGTCTGTCTGTCTGTCTGTCTGTCTGTAACGACCAACGCGCATAACTCAAAAACCGCTAGGCCGATTTTAATGAAATTTGGTACCTAGGCTGGGTCTTAGGTCGAGATGGTCCCCTTTAAAAATGAAGAAAATCCACCGAGCACAAGCCAAATAAAAGGGTGGGAGAAGACTTCAAAAATTAGAGTTTATGTGAAAATATGACGTGTGTGATATCAAACGAAAGGTAATTGAGTATGGAGTTAAACAAAATACATTTTAGTTTTTTTTTCTTCAAAAAGGGTGGGGGTAGATTTCAAAAATTAGAGTTTACGTGAAAATATGGCGTGTGTGATATCAAACGAAAGGTAATTAAGTCCGGAGTTAAACAAAATACATTTTAGTTTTTGTTTTTTTAAGGGTGGGGGTAGATTTCAAAAATTTGAGTTTAAGTCAAAACATGGCTTGTGTGGTATCAAACAAAAGGTAATTTAGTCTGGAGTCGAATAAAATATATTTCAGGTTTTAGTTTTATTAGCTCGCACGTACACTATAACTATAGTACCTAGTGTGAGCTTAGGGGCCCATATATTGGCAGAGTATTTTATATTTTGCATATGGAACATAGAGGGCGACACTGACAAAATGCCGTAACCTAAATTCACGAATTAGCTTTAGCTACGATTCAAGAGCAGGTGCACCAAAAACGGGTGTCACCCAGGCAAACATCGATGAGGTGCGCATGTTCATCACAGAAGATCGATATGTGATATATCGCGAGATTGAGGCTTGATTGGGGATCTCAAGGACCTCAGTTCAAAAGTCTTTGCATGAAGAATTAGGAGTAAGAAAATTATTATTCCGCTGGATACGGCATCTGTTAGACGAAGAACAGAAAGAAGCTAGGGTTAATTATTGTTAGAAACTCTGGACCGCTTTGAGGCAGGAAGCTCGAAAAACGTGTACAGCATTATCAGAAAGAAAAGCCAACAAAAGTTATCCGTTCTCGAAGTGTATCCAAAACGACGGTCGTGACATTTATCTTAAAAGCAGGTTATGTAGCAACAATTTTTCTTGAAGATTAAAGGACTGTTACTGCCGATTGGTACATTAGCATTTGTTTGCTCAAAGTCATCGCTGAGCTTCGAAAAGTGAACCCCGAACGAAGAATCATCCTCCACAAAGTTCGCACAAAGCACAAAACAACATAAAATTTTTTGGACCATCCTCCATATACACCCCCGACCTAAGTCCCATAGATTTCTATACTTTTCCGAGAATCAAGAATGAATTGCGTGGTCAAAGATTTCAGTCGCCGGAGGAAGCAGTCGACGCCTTCAAGGATGCAATTTGCACAGCAAACCAGTTAAATTAGCGCATGCAAAAGTGTATTAATTTTCGTGGAGAATACTTCAAGAAACAATTAAGTCTTAAAAGATATCTCCTGTTTTATTCCAGCTGTATATGCAACACTTAAAAACAACCCTCGTATTGAGGTTCCTTGATGCCTAAAGTTGAAGAAACCTCTATTGTACCGATTGTGTCGCCCTTGTTGGGACATTATGTCTTTCTTAACAGCACTCTTGTTCGAATGTACTTCTTCTGGCGCGGATATTCATATCACCGTGCATTATAGCAATATCTCTTAGCTGTGTTTCACGATTATGATGTTGTCTTTGCAAATTGATACAATTGAATACGCAATAAAAAACATTTCAAGTACACTATACATTACTACACGCAGCAAAAATCGCAACTATAATAAGTGCATTTTTAAATGAAACAGATATAAACATTTAAGAATTTTAAATGGCCTCAAAAAAGAAGCTAGTATGGTTAATTTGATACGATATTTCCAACAAATAATAAAGAAATTTTATATTGACAAAAAACTATTTCTTTTTCAAATTAAACGACTTTGATTTAAACCCCCAGATTATTTTGATGTGTATTTATTTTAGCAGCAGGGTGAATAACTATATATTATATTCTATAATCTTTGGAATAACTGTCGGTCAAGATAAAAACGGATAGATATTTGGCGGACAGAAAAATGATCTTGAAAGATAGGAAATGTTTTTTTCAGATATCAAAAGGCGACTAGAAAATATAAAATCTCTACATGTAAATCGCATAAGGAAGGATCTTAGAATTTAGAGAAGAAAGGTTTGATGCAGATTAAAATGGAGAAAAATCGTTACTTAGGTCAAAATTCACCAGGTGTCATAGGCTGATAAAAAAAAGAAGTATAGTAGCCAGTTCTATGCTGTTTGTTTTATAAATTATGCTCGTAGTTAGGACTCTGTGTAATTTCCAATTAGTATGGCAGTGTTGTTGTTTGATTTCCAATTCGCTCTACAGGTCAAACAACAAACAGACGTCAATGAAAAGTGCAAGGGTCCAGTAAACATCTCCTGAAACAATTTAGAGCAGTGGCGGCGCGTGGTAAAAAGCTTTCGGAGTGCACACCAAAAAAAAAAAAAAATTGCGGCGCAGGCGGAATTTTTTTTTGCAAATAATTAAAAAATTAGATATTTAGTTAGATATTAGTTACCTACCTATTATTATTGAAATTATAAATAAATAATAAATGTATCATACCTAGTTTACATATTTTCTCTTCTAATGACAAAGATGAAAATTTAATTGTTTTTAAATATTGCACGCTAATGCTATTAGAATTAGAAACTTCCGCCATTGTCGTAAATACCAAATCGTTGAAATCAAAACAAACCGCCAGCGCCCGACCGATAATGCCAAATTAGTGGTGTGCAAATACTATCTACTCGATACTTTAATATCAAATACATTGGCGAATTCGAAGTAATCGAATATCTTTGTTTGAAACTCGTAGACTAATCGAATATCCTTCGACGCCAAATACTCGTTACTCGAATCCCGAATGGGGCCGAAGCCGAAGTGTTACTTTCGTATCAATTGTATCGGCATCGGTCGTATGAGTAACGAGTTTGAAGTACTTGTAATCATTGGGACCGATATTTATATATTGGATTTACCGATAATATAATATAAATAATAATAAAATCTAATACTCGAATAGGTAGTATCAGTATCTACTCAATACTTGGAAAAATGGTTGCACATGACTATGTCAAATTGTCTAAGTGCACTAATTAAAAGTGCCCTTGAGCTTCTCTAACATGCAACGCGAACTATGGGTGCGGGGGGCGTCACAGGGTGCGGGCGGCATCAAAGCTAGTTTTTGCACAGATTTTGTCCTAGGAACTGCCGCAGGAAGATTCAGATTCTATATACTGTAAAATTCTATTGGGACATGTCGTCTTCTCTTTCTATATTGCGTAATTAGAATGCGACACAACATCTACGGAGCAAATAAAAGTGAATAATTAGATTCGAACTAACTATATAGCGCATCCGCCAGCATGCACTGCAGGTGGTTTGAATACGAATACATACCGGGTATTAATTTGTAGGTAATATTCCAGTCTTTAGTGAATTCCGTTTGGGGTAATTATTATATAAATTTTAGCATTTTTTTAAGTAAAATTTGGGAGTGCACGTGCACATGTGTACTTATGGAGAAACCGCCACTAATTTAGAGGTTGTTCCTAACAATATTATTTATTTTAAAAGTTAGTTTTTTAGATACGGCATTAAAAAACGCTTTTTTTAAAAACGGGTCATGGTCAATAAATTTTTCCTACATAAATTTTTCCTAAATGAATACATATTTTTTAAGACTAGGAATGCTTTTAATAAATTAAGAATGGTCAGACTATATCTTGATAATTTTTAGTAAACCCTGTACAAAATTTGACGTCCCTAAACATAGAGAATTATTTGTGTAAGAAAATGTCAGTTTATTGCTAAAAAGTTTTTTTATCACCGACCGGAAAACATGTGCCATTTACAAGCAGTCCTTTTGAAAAACTTGCCGGTTTCAACGGCGACCGGTAAAAAACCAAGGGACCGGAAAACAGTGCTTATGCTGACAGTTTCTAAATTGTGTTTACTTTAATTTAATAGGTTTTCCATTTCCGTAACAAAACGGGATTTGAACATACACAACAAGAATTAATTACATGTAAGACTAGGTTAAGGAAAAGTAAAATTTATGACAACGCAGCGACTTGTTTTTAGGCATTGATTTTCAGGATCGCTGTACTTTGCTCAAAGGTGAATTTTGCTAATCTGTCCTTTGAGCCACTAACATCACAATAATTTATATTTTGTAATTGGAAATAAATTTAACAAACTATTTTCAATTAAAAAAAACTTACTGTTTAATTTTCTACAGTGTTAAGTGCTACTATTCTAGGTCTACAGGTCTAGATTTTGGTTGAAGGTTTAACCTGTTTTTCCCGTGAATGCAATAGTTTTTAATATTAATATTAATTGTTCATAAATACTCTGCGATATGGGTCATAATTTTTTCCAAAAACACAAAAAATTTGGCAATGATACTTATTTAGATAAATTTCGGGAATTACGCGATAAAATAAAGCGCGATATAGAAACCTCATATCAAAACTATTGTACTCAGCTTGAGTCAAACCAAGCATCTCAGCCTGGAAATTTCTGGCGCCTTATTCAATCCTCACAGAAAATCAATAGCTTACCTCCTAACATGCAAAACCAACACGGTGAGTGCTTATCTGACCCACAGAGTATCGCCAATGCCTTCGCAAAATACTTTCAGTCATCGTATACCTCAGATCAACAGATCCCCATAGCACATACGAATACTGAAGACCCTTGATTACTAATGAAATATCGCTTAAAAAGTTTCAGGAATCTGAGGTATTGCGAGCCCTGAGGAGTTTAAAACCGAAGGCTATTGTTGGTCCAGATAAAATTCCAGCATTTCTGTTGAAAGACTGTGCCCATATATTTTCTTATCCTTTGACTATTTTGTTTAATTTATCCTTGAAACAAAAAACTTTTCCGGACACCTGGAAAGCATCTAAGATTATACCAGTCTATAAAAAACAAGAAAAAAGCCTAATCGAAAATTACGGACCCATCACCATTATTAACAATTTTTCAAAATGTTTCGAACGTGTCCTTCATACTTCACTCTACCCTGCTTTGTCTGGCCGGATTGACTCGAGACAACATGGATTCATGAAAAACAAATCAACTTCCACTAATTTAGTCACTGTTACCCAATTTATTGCTGAATCAATAGATATGAATGCTTAAGTTGATGTGGTCTACACAGACTTTTCTAAAGCATTTGATCGGCTGGACCACAGCATTTTACAACGTACACTTGAACACTTTGGACTGTCTGATGATCTTTGTATTTTTCTCAAATCATACCTAACTAAGAGACCCCAATACGTTGAATGTTGTGGTCGAGCTTCATCTACAATTATCGCTAGCTCTGGGGTCCCTCAGGGATCGATATTGGGCCCATTATTTTTCATTGCTTTTATTAATAGTATTTTAAACGACATTCAGGTTATTTGTCTATTATATGCTGATGATCTTAAAATATTTTGTCGAATAAATAATTTATCACTTTGACTATTCTTTGGATGGCGCCATATTGCCTAGATCACTGGAATTTAAAGACCTCGGTATAACATTCGACAGTGCTCTTTTTTTTGTCCCTCATATACGGGATATTGTTAAGAAGAGTTATCAAATGCTCGGTTTTATAATCCGCAATTCTCAACATTTTAAGAATATCGCTAGTTTAAAATTATTATATTTTGCGTACGTCCGATCAAGATTAGAATACTCGTCTATTGTGTAGTCACCGTGCTACCAAACACATATTGACTCAATTGAAAAAATTCAGCGCAAATTTTTAAAATACCTGGCTTTTAAATTGGACGGTGTGTACACAGAAATAGGAACACCAAATGAGGTCCTTTGTAATAGGTTTAATATCAGTTCTCTAAAAGATAGACGCGGTTTGGCCGAGATACAGTTCATTTATAAAATTATTAACAACCAAATCGACTCGCAGGAACTATTGCAACAATTAAACTTTTTAGTACCTAGAACTTCGGCTCGATCGACAGTGCCATTTTATTTACCAAACCAACGAACCAACATTTGCAAAAATGCCCCTTTAACAAGAGCCTGCAACACTTGTAATTCTTACAATGATCGATGTGACATATTTAATTGCAGTATCGCTTATTTAAAAAAATTACGGCTGTCCTAAATCACTATTAACTTATTATTTATTTCTTTTATAAACACTATTTTTTTTTGTATCTTTTATTAGCTGTAATCAACTTCAACTGTATTTTTCCCACTCTGTAATTGGGTTTGTTCCTGTTGAGTGGCTGTAAAATAAAATAAATAAAATAAAATAAAATCTTTTTTGTTGTAATAAAGACATTATTTTCACACAATGGTTAAAAATAAATAAAAAGAATATAATATTTTGGTTTAGAAATGGTAGCCATACTTAAACCTCTAAACGTGACTAGGAGATGTCCAATAAAAACGGTGTAAGTCAGTGTCAGCTGTCCGCTATATTTTACATGTTAATTGTTTAACAAGTTAGCGATGATTAAACCGATGTTCAATTCTTTTGGTGGATGTGTAATTGAAAACGGATTCTAATATATGTTTTGCTTTTTACAATAGTTAAATATTGATTTGTATTTAAGACGATAATGCATCTACAGATATAGTTTTAAGTTATTTTTGTATTATTTAGCTTGGAAAATTTTTGTATATAAGTTTTTTATCAATCATGAACTATTTCTATTGTTTTTCTAACTTTAACTTAGGGGTGGTACTACAATTTGAGACTATTTTTAATGGGATTCCTACGAGTGCATGGACTAAATTTCCAAAAAACTACATTTCGTTACAAATTTTTTATGTGGTTTTTCTTTATTTCTAAAGTTAATTTGAATTTATATGAGATGAAACTCACTGAGAAATGCTTACTATCATATTGCACATTAGGGTGCCAAATATTTGCAGTGATGTGACCCGTGAGTATTAAAAAAATACGCTTAAACCGGTTGGTATCAAGTCTATAGTCTAAATTTTATTTGAAAAATTACGCCACTGTTTAAGAAACTGCTGAGTTTTTTTATTATTTATTATACTCTGTGGTAGGTAAGAAAACAAGTTTTAAAATAGGGATTTAATTTACTAGACTGGAAACGTGAACTATCCCTACACAGTTTACAGATCTCGCCTTTAGCCTGCTGCCCACCTTGTAAATTCCTTGGATCGACCTGTAAAGTTACGGTTTAAAGCAAATTCAATCCTGCTGAGCTAATAATGGGAATAAATTTATAAAGAATTCTACTTACATAGGCTTCACCAGGATGAACAACAATAGCTCTTGGCTTATCCAAATCGTTTGCAGCAATTACAGCTCTTTGAGTTCCATCCAATGTTGATACTTCGACCCTTTTAGCCCCCGAGTCTGTCCAAAATAGAAGGTTGTGTACCCAATCAAGAGCGATGCCACCCGGAGACTCGAGGCCAGATTTGACAATAGCTGTTAATAAATTTTAATAAAAAATTATACTTGATATTGTATTAAAGTGGCACCGCGTCATCAAAACCGTGATGGGCGGGAAGGGAGTAGAGCGATACATACAGTGGCCCGCACTTCCTGTAATTTTTTTATTGGTATTGATTCCCAAAACGAGGCACTGCACTAATTAGTCATTAGCTTACTATTTTACTTGCTTTTTATTTATGTCTTCTTCTAAACGATTTTATTAGAAAGGAATATATATACTCTTGTCTGGTTGTTACGAACAAATTGATTTTGCCGGGATATGACGTTTTCTATTCGTTGTTGTTTTGACTGTTTTAATGTCAAACAAATTGGGACCGACTTTTTACAAAACAAATTACAGTTTTTGCAACTAAATTAATATTTGCGCACATTTTAATATTATTTTGGATTCTCTTTTATGTTTCGGATCTTTATTTATTAGGTAAGTACCTATTTTATATCTGCTTTAAAAGGTCTCGGTATTTTATTATAGACATATAAAGCGGCACACTGCAGGTACAAAGTGAAACAACAATTTTTTGAGGATTCTTTACATAGATTTTTGCCGCAAAACTTGGTTTACCATAGCTATGACGCGGTGCCACTTATATACATCCTCAACTATAGTGATCCTATAACAGATTAAGAATAAAATCTATAATATCGCCAGCGACACCGCAAAACCAAGTAACTGACAAAAATTCAAAAATTACATTTTGGAGGCAATCGGTTCATTGTATTAGTGGGACGCATGTACAAAATCTCCACCAAAACCACTCATCTCTATGAAATCCATTTCAATAACTCAAAATTGTGAGGTTTTTAGTGCCTCCTAAAAATTTTGATTTTTGCAGTTACTTGGGTTTGCGGTTTCGCCGACGATATGTTTGTGGCGGATTTATTTTACGTTCTGATAAACACGAGTATTGCGACGTTCCGATTGTTTTTTACCCAACTGCAGCACGGCGAAAGGAAGGGTAATGTTTTTCGATTGTTGTATCTATGTTAGTAAATATGTTTGTGTCACGCTAGAAGCTAAACCGATTTTGACAAAAAAAGGTGTCGTTGAATTGCTACTGATCCCGAAGGTGCTATAGGCTATATTTTTTTAAACAGGAATCAACATGGCGGTCTTCACACGCCATTTTGTTACATTATGTAGGCTTTAAGGCAGACAAATTATCTAAATTTCAGGCGATTTTATTGAAATTCCTTTGATTACCCATTGCAAATGTCCTCTAATTTGCTGTAGTTACTTTGTCCTCCCTGCTCCCACCCATCTCCCCTCTTGTCATTCCCCTCACCCTATTCAAAAACCATATTCGCATAATTTTATCAAATATAGATTTCGCGTCCGTAGAAAATCTACACGTATTTTTTGCTCAGAGTATATATTATTATTACTCTAAGGGTAAAGCTAAATGAATTGTAAATGCATAGTGGTTTTTATAAGGCTGAATGAAAATTAAACCTAAAAGTTGGAAATAAAAAATTTTTTTTATAAAAAAAACACCCAACTGCTAAATTTACTTGTAACTACTAGTCGCAGTTGGGTACAAAATTACCCAGTAACCTGATTCATGAAAATACAAATCTGTATAATTTCGTAAGTGCGCTTTGGGCATCAGAACTAAAAGTTCAAGCATATCGTACATTATAGGTATACCTATCAATTTTGTACTTAACCAAAGATTATGACCAGTGCTGACAAGTAAATTTGTCAATTGGATGTTTTTTTATTTAAAATCTTTTTTATCGTCTTTAAGCTCTTCAAATATTCAATTTTCAAATTATTCTTTTATCATTACTATTTACTCTGCTTTATTTTTATGTTTGTTATTTATATCTTTATTTCTGAAAAATGTTTGAAAGTTTATCAAACCAGTGATGTACCAACGGTAGCATGATATTATTTCAAAATTTATGTCAGTCATTATTTTTATTTTTAACTTTGACAATTTAGACAGAGAACGGGGATTTATTAAAAAACAAATTATTAAGGTTTCTTTTTAGAATAGTTTTTTAGATAATTTAAAAATCATTTATGTCAATAGGCATACTATAAACAAATCTTCTTTATTTATATAAAGACTTGTTGATTCTTGAAATTTTTCTTCTAATCTCTTCATAATATTTTTAAATGTACTATTCTATGAAATTTCATACTAAAATCAAATTTTTTTATACTAGTTCAACAAAATTAAAATAATTTCAAAAGTAATAATATTAATAATTAAAACGTTATAGTACAAATGAATTTTGAAAAATTTTCGATAAATCATATTTAAGAATAGAACGCCCAATTTTTTGTTTATGTAATTTTTTCCTAAATTTACACTTAAAAAAACTAAAAATAATAATCATAATTAAATCATCATTACAGTAATAATTAATTTGGAAAAAACCTTTTTGTGAATAAGTTTTATTTATGTCAATAGATACACTTGAAAAACAGTTTATCATCATTTAAATAAATACATGTTGATTTTTTCAAATTTTCTTCTAATGTCATCAGATTCTTTTTGTAAAATTTGGGCTTCTCCCCATTTTATTTGATGATTACTTTCAAAAGAATGGTGACAAACTCTGGATCCCTCGTAATCACCCCAGATTATACTTATAATCATTAAGTCTTATTTCAAGTGGCCAGAAGTTTCACCAATATAAATGTATTTTACAAATTACGATATTTAAATTTTAATTATAGTTGAGAATGTATAAAAGTAAAAAATCTAAGTAAAGAAGCCTTAAAAAATTAGTGTTTCATTTTGTACATGCAGTGCTTTATATGTGTATGATAACACACTGAGACCTGTTAAAGGAGAGATAAAATAGATACTTACGTAATAAATAAAGACCCGAAACATAAAAAAAAATCCAAAATTATATTAAAATATTGATTTAGTTGCAAAAACGGTAGGTAGGTGTTTTGTAAAAAGCTTGGTCCTAATTTGTTTGACATAAAACAGTCAAAACAACAACGAATAGAAAACGTTAAAGCCCGGCTAAATCAATATGTTCATAACAACCAGATAAGAGTATATATGTTCCATTCTAATGAAATCGTTAAGAAGAAGACATAACAAAAAGCAAGTAAAATAGTAAGCTAATGACTAATTAGTGCAGTGCCTGGTTTTGGGAATCAATACTAATAAAAAAATTAAAGGAAGTGCGTGCCACTGTATGTACCCCTCTACTCCCGTCCCGCCCATCTCGGTTTTGATGACGCGGTGCCACTTTAATATAATATCAACTATAATTATTAGTTAAAATAGATCCAATGGATCTAAGTTTGTTTTCTGTCTTAAAAACTGTTTTTAAATTATAAGTATTTGCCCATCTCTTAATTTTATCTGATATACCAGGTATGAAAGGAATTATAAAAATTTCTAGTCTCTTTATTAATTATATTCGCATTTTCCCTTCGTTTTGTGAACTCTATTCTATGAAACAATTTTCGATAAAATGTTTAGGATAGGATTTTTTAATTAAAACCTCTTTAATTAATTCTTTTTCTTAAAACAATCTGTTAGTATCAGAACAAATTATTTTTGCTCCATCACAGAAATTTTTAACAACACCTCTTTTTATTATAGTAGAATGATTTGATCCAAAATTTAAATATCTATTAGTATGTGTGTCGGTTTTTTATATACAGTGTGAAAAGTATAATAGGGATCTTTTGCTTGTCCCATTTTTCTCTTATCTTCTATTTGAGGCATGCGCAGTTACCTGGTTTGAACCTTATCCTTTACTAAAGGACAGTGTTTGACGGGTCGCGGCAATTTGTTCGAAAAATTTTCTTCGAATTTTTTTGTTCGAACAGAAAATTGTTCGAAAACATTTTCTGCGAAAGTCATTTTGTTCGAACGGAAATTTGTTCAAAAACATTTTGTTCAAACGGAAATTTGTTCAAAAACAGTTTCTTCGAACGGAAATTAGTTCGAAAACATTTTCTTCGAAGGGTAATTTGTTCGAAAACGAAAATTTGTTCGAAAGGACATTTGTTCAAAAGAATTTTGTTCGAACGGAAATTTGTTCGAAAACGTTTTCTTCGAACGGAAATTCGTTCGAAAACATTTTGTTCATTAAAAACAGCAACTGTTTGACTAAGATGTCTCCTTTTAACATATTTAAAAAAAAAACTTTCCTGACATCTTTTGCGGGATCCTAGCGGGTGTGAAACAAAACTAAACCGAACCGAACTGAACCGAATCGAAGTATCGTTTTAGTTCGGTTTTGTTTCACAACCTCTAGGATGCCGGTTCGGTTCGGTTCGGTTTCACACCCTCTAGGATCCCGCGAAAGAAGTCAGGAAAGTTTTTTTTTGAAAAAATATGTTAGAAAGAGACCCCTTAGTCAAACAGTTGCTGTTTTTAATGAACAAAATGTTTTCGAACGAATTTCCGTTCGAAGAAAACGTTTTCGAACAAATTGCCGTTTGAACAAATTTTTTTCCAACAAATTTCCGTTCGAACAAAGTTTTTTCGAGCAAATGTCCTTTCGAACCAATTTTCGTTCGAACAAAATGTTTTCGAACAAATTTTCGTTCGAATAAAATGTTTTTGAACCAATTTCCGTTCGAAGAAACTGTTTTCGAACAAATTTCCGTTTGAAGAAACTGTTTTTGAACAAACTTCCGTTTGAAGAAACTGTTTTCGAACAAATTTCCATTCGCAGAAAATGTTTTCAAACTATTGCTTTTAAAAAAATGGTTTTCGAACAACGTGTTTTCGAACAAAGTTCCGCGACCCGTGTTTGACCTTACTTGTGTTCTAATAACGCAGGCTACTAGTTTCTTTATTTAGAGATAGTGTTGCCGCGCGTATAACGTTATGTCAAAATGTACTGTAAATTTAAAATATTTTTGATACCAGACAATTATTTCAAGAGCTACCAATGCGGGGTAATTCGCAGATTAAATTTTATGCCAGTTATTGAAACGTCTTTTTTATAAAAACTGGTAGGTATGTGTTGTTTGGCAACAGCCCACATCACATCACATTAAATTAACGTGAACAAAAATAACAAAGTTTTTTTTTACTTGAAAACAACCTCATACCATGTAATATTTATTTTGTTAAATCTACATGCTTAAAGATAACTTAAATACAAGGAGAAATCAAGCTATTAAAATGTACTTTTTGCTGAAGTTTTTGGTGCTGTGTATATAACGTGTTTTTTACCCTCGTTATTTTCATGTACTAAATTCACACTTGAAAAGTCCTCCACAACATGTTCTAAAACGCCACTAGATTAAGGCTTCTCAAACCTACTAACTTTCTGTGTCTTTTTTGGTCACGTTTTTTTAATAACATTTTTTTAACTTAAAAGAGACGCGAAAGGAAGTTATAAAAGTTCACTAGTTTAAGACTACAACACTTCAAGATAATTTTAAAGATGGCGCTCAAGGCAAGACAAAATATCTATATATCTATCTATATACATTACGTTTTTTTTTTAAAGCTAAACAAGATTTTTTTAACAATAAACACTTTCACAGAATATTAATGTGTCTTTATCAGGTTAATAACAGATGCGTCGTGATCGTGGATCAGGGATCAGTTCCTTAACAGGTTTTTGGAGTTTAGAGGCCAAAGCACTGCCTGATAGATTTCGTCAAAGTGAAAAATCTCGACAATAGGTGGCGTTGCTTTTAGTAAAATCTCAAAAATATTCGGTAGAAAAGTCATGCAAGTCGCATTTTAAAATTCGTGTGGAAAAGGCGTGAATCTAATGTGATTTTAACGTTTATAAAAATCAATTGAAACTAACGTAAAAACATTACTGTTTTAATTTGATAATGGGGTTATTAAAACGCAGTTTTTAGCAACGTTATTTTTAATAACGTTAATGAATGACCTATTAAGCTTGTTTTCATATATGAAATAAACGTTATTTTCTAGCAGCTTTTAAAATCAACGTTTTTTTTTCTTACGACTTTTTTACCTGTTAAACACTTGATTGTGTTATGTGGGAGTGTTCACCAACTAACCAAAAGTCACTAAAGTTCTGTAAAGTGCGTAAAAAAATAAGAAGTACACAGTAAACACAGACCTAATCCTATATTTTCCTGGCACTTTTTCAGTCTTTCAGTTTTTCTCTAGTTGTTTTCGGAACTATTTAATTAATTTTACAGAACACAAAACAGGCTTTTGACACATAAATAAAGGATAAAGGATAAAAAATTGTGTTATTTAATTGTGTTTATAAAGTTAGCTAAAAAAGGGTGTGCAAAAGGCCCCTAAAGTTTTGTTTGTAGAATAAGGTTGTTAAAATAAAGTTAAAAATACAAGAAACCAAGGAACCCAAAAAACAGCTTACTTCAAAATAATTAAATTATTTGGAAAGCAGATATTGATTTTTTCGAGGTTTTCTTTGGCTTAGCGTGTTTACGTCATGATATATTTAATATATTTTAAAACCTCCATGACAAACCACCTTGTAAAAAGATAATATATCAAATCAGGTCGACATTAATTAGGGAAAACAGAGCAATATGTAGAAATAATTCTATTTTAGTAAACTGATTTTACTCAAGATTTGGGAATTTATTACTGCTAAACCAATAACCCAAATTTGATTTAAAAAAATTGTTTTATAAAAAGCGCAACAGTACAGTTATTTGCCTAGCTTTCTACCCCCATTTATTATTTTTTATTATTATTTTTTTTGACAACTATGATTTCGCTCCTTCTATCAAGTAGACTTATTAAATTACTAAATTATTGGCTTTAATCGACACACCTTATTCATATATTAAAAGATCCATCAAAAAATTCTGACTGAAAAATTTGGGAAGAGAATTAGAATTAGTTTACTACTTACTTTCTGCATTGGTTCCATTAATAAATGCCCTTTTTATACGATCCATGGAAATGTCCGACCAAAAGATCAGCCGTTTTTCGTAGTGGTAGTCTAGAGATATCGCATTGTGGAGCCCCTTCAGGACAGCTTTGTATTTGGAGTTGCTTAGAGACATCTATAAATAAACAACAATTTTAATTTTAATTTTTTGCAATTATTAGCTTTTTTAAAATGTATTCAATATTTTTATGAACAAATCTCTCAGATACAGTAAAGAAAATTAAGAAAATTTTTAAAAATAATTTTCATTTTGAGGAAATAATTTTTAAGATATACAGCATTATTACATGCTATAGGGATCATGGGAAATTTATACTGTATGTAACATAAACAACTGCATATGTATAAAATGGAAGGTCGAAAAAATATCGAAACACAAAATATTGAAACACAAAATATCGAAAACACAAAATATCGATACTACAAAATACCGAAACTACAAAATATCGAATCACAAAATATCGAAAATACAAAATATCGAAAATACAAAATATCGAAAACACAAAATATCGAAAATACAAAATATTAAAAATACAAAATATCGAAATTAACAAATATCGAAAATCAAAAATAGAAAATTTCGAAACCTTAACATAACCCGACCCTGACGTAACCTTACCTAATCTAACTAAACCAAATCTGACCTAACCTCATAAAAATAGAAAGTTTCAAAAATCTAACCTGACAAAACCTAACTAAATCTAGCCGCAACAAACCGAACCGAAATGAACCGAACCAAAGCAAACTGAACCAACAATTAAAAAAAAAAACTTTCCTGACTTGTTTCCCGGGATCCTAGAGGGTGTGAATACGAACCGAACCGAACCGTACCCAACCGAACCGAACCGAACCAAACCGAACGTAACTGAACCGAATCAAACCTAACTTAACCAAACTAAACTACAACACTGCTAGGTTTGGTTGGGTATGGTTAGGTTTGGATAGGTTCGGTTCCGTTCCGTTCCGTTCCGTTCCGTTCCGTTCCGTTCCGTTCCGTTCCGTTCCGTTCCGTTCCGTTCCGTTCCGTTCCGTTCCGTTCCGTTCCGTTCCGTTCAGTTCCGTTCCGTTCCGTTCCGTTCCGTTCCGTTCCGTTCCGTTCCGTTCCGTTCCGTTCCGTTCAGTTCAGTTCAGTTCAGTTCAGTTCCGTTCCGTTCCGTTCCGTTCCGTTCCGTTCCGTTCCGTTCCGTTCCGTTCCGTTCCGTTCCGTTCCGTTCCGTTCCGTTCCGTTCCGTTCCGTTCCGTTCCGTTCCGTTCCGTTCCGTTCCGTTCCGTTCCGTTCCGTTACGTTCCGTTCCGTTCCGTTCCGTTCCGTTCCGTTCCGTTCCGTTCCGTTCCTTTCCGTTCCGTTCCGTTCCGTTCCGTTCCGTTCCGTTCCGTTCCGTTCCGTTCCGTTCCGTTCCGTTCCGTTCCGTTCCGTTCCGTTCCGTTCCGTTCCGTTCCGTTCCGTTCCGTTCCGTTCCGTTCCGTTCCGTTCCGTTCCGTTCCGTTCCGTTCCGTTCCGTTCCGTTCCGTTCCGTTCCGTTCCGTTCCGTTCCGTTCCGTTCCGTTCCGTTCCGTTCCGTTCCGTTCCGTTCCGTTCCGTTCCGTTCCGTTCCGTTCCGTTCCGTTCCGTTCCGTTCCGTTCCGTTTCGTTTCGTTTCGTTTCGTTTCGTTTCGTTTCGTTTCGTTCCGTTGCGTTGCGTTTCGTTTCGTTTCGTTTCGTTTCGTTTCGTTTCGTTTCGTTTCGTTTCGTTTCGTTTCGTTTCGTTTCGTTTCGTTTCGTTTCGTTTCGTTTCGTTTCGTTTCGTTTCGTTTCGTTTCGTTTCGTTTCGTTTCGTTTCGTTTCGTTTCGTTTCGTTTCGTTTCGTTTCGTTTCGTTTCGTTTCGTTCCGTTCCGTTCCATTCCGTTCCGTTCCGTTCCGTTCCGTTCCGTTTCGTTTCGTTCCGTTCCGTCCCGTTCCGTTCCGTTCCGTTCGGTTCGGTTCGGTTCAGTTCGGTCCGGTTCGGTTCGGTTCGAATTCACACCATCTAGGATCCCGGGAAAGAACTCAGGAAAGTTTTTTTTTAACTGTTGGTTTAGTTTGCTTTGGTTCGGTTTGATTCGGTTCGGTTCGGTTAGATTTCATTAGATGTCGTTAGGTTAGGTTTTTGAGACTATCTATTTTCGTGTGGTTATATCAGATTAGGTTACGTTAGATTAGGTCTGGGTCAGGTTAGATGAAGGTTCCGAAATTTTCTGTTTTTGATTTTCGATATATTGTATTTTCGATATTTTGTGTTTTCGATATTTTGTGTTTTCGATATTTTGTAATTTCGATATTTTGTATTTTCGATATTTTGTTATTCGATATTTTGTGTTTTCGATATTTTGTATTTTCGATATTTTGTTGTTTCGATATTTTGTTGTTTCGATATTTTGTATTTTCGATATTTTGTAATTTCGATATTTTGTATTTTCGATATTTTGTTATTCGATATTTTGTGTTTTCGATATTTTGTATTTTCGATATTTTGTTGTTTCGATATTTTGTTGTTTCGATATTTTGTATTTTCGATATTTTGTAGTTTCGATATTTTGTAGTTTCGATATTATGTACTTTCGATATTTTAATTCGATATTTTGTTTTTCGATATTTTATGTTTCGATATTTTTTCGCCCTTCCACATAAAATATGTAGGTAAGAAAAAAGGATAGAAGTTTACACGTGGTTACGCCCATTGTTTCAGGATAGCCAGACCCATAGCCAGTACCTGTCCTCTGTGCGCCCCGGTCAAGTAGTGGGGGGAAAATTCTGACAGCGATTGTTTCCTCTTACGTGGCGATCTTTTCTTTCTACTACGAACTAAAATTTATGGCTTTCCCAGCGAAACAAATAAGAGAGGGGTTTGTTTTGAAAGCAAATTCTTTCATACTGATTTAAGAATTACCTTACAAATTAAATTCTCAAAAATAACACCGCTCTGTTTGAAACAGTATCCGAGCCTGGTACAGAATTCAGCTCGGACATTACTTAGCATTTCATGTGTCACTGATTGTAGAGTGGTGTTTATTTCTGCCCGAAGTTCATCCAAAGTCGTAGCTCTTAAATGACCATGCGAATAAATTTGGCTTTTTGCATAGCCCCATAAAAAAAATCATTGGGTGCCAAAACTGCCGATCTTGGAGGCCAGCTGATAGTACCTTGCCTGCTTGTAATAAGCTAGATAATTTCTCCCTCCTAAATTACCATTGATGAAAAAAGGACCAATGATATTGTCACCCAAAATACCAATCCAGACATCGCACCCCCGCTAAAAAATAGTCACAACTCAAAAAACATTGTTTTGAGAAAATCGCTGTTAAAGAATTTAGTTCATTAGAGAGATTCATTTTTCACTTACATGACAAATAACGAGTTAACATGTTATTTTATATCAACAGGAACCTATTAACTCAATGTAATTGGTGCAGTACGTTTCTCAATAAAAATGATTTTTGTCGTTTTTAGTAAAAAAAAGACAAAAACCCAATATTGTGACACTTTTTTACAACAAATAAAGAAGAAACTGTGTATTTATTTTTACAACGAGTTATAAAATGCTGAATAACAACTGGGAATATGATTATTCTCTAATAAATTCAAAAGATTTTTTTCTTATTCTCCTTAACTCTAAGTACTCTGAACAACTCGAAAAAACAGTCATAACACAAAAAAGAACAGTATTTTACTTGTTATATGGGTCAAATTTAACCAATAGTTGACACGAAAACCTTCACAACTCGAAATGTGACTCTTTTCAGGATGAAATTCCACGTTCACGCTGTTATAAAGTTAGAAGTGGCACTGTAAAGGAAGTCATCCTGAGCTAAACTGGACAAAATAAAAGAGTCACATCGCCATGTCGCGGTGAATTGTCGAAACATAAATGTGACGCTTTTATGGAAGTTATTTCGATGTAGCGGTAGGTTTATCTCAATAACGGCGATTTTTGAGTTGTGACTCTTTTTCAGCGGGTGTGCGACATTATGTTTTTGAGGATACTGGGTTTGCTCTGCAGTATGCAAATGTTTATTGAAAATGAACTTTCGTCTGTAAAATAAATATTTTTAATAAAATTTTCATTCTGATTCGCTTTCTCAATCATGGATTCACAAAACTCTATTTTTCGAAACGATCATCTGGAAAAATTTCTTGTGTAATACTTTAAAACTCCGGTACCCATGTCGTTTTAAAATGTTTCGGACGGTTAAGAGGAAAATATCGACGCCCACTCATTGAAAATTGCCTTACTGGGACAAGGAGGCAAAGCTTCTGCTGCCGCACAAATCAAAGTTTCGTGCCGTTCCCTCTCCTCTTCCATTTCAAGAACAGAGGGTGCCTCTCCCCCACAGCATCAGTGGAAAAATTGATACAACCTGTTCGTTCGAAATGGGTCACTATTTTTTGGATCGTGCTACGGCTTGGAATATCCCTTCCCTTAAACGTGACAACAAATAAATTTGCCACATCTTGACAGCGCTTTTTCTCAAAACACCATTGAATCATCTGTACTGAACGCTAAATGTAATACGCGGCATGGCTTGAGCTAGAATTTTCGGAAAAAACAAATACCCACTTCTCGCCTGTTTCGCTTCACAAGATGTAATGACAAAAAATTTCGTGAAGACCAGAGGTCATGATGTATTGCCCTACTTTCTTAGTACCAGCCCAAATACGGGTCTAAAACAGCGAAAAATATTCAAGAAACTGCCCAATAAATACTTTTTTCTCCTTTACTTCTCTCCTACACACATTAAGCACAGCAAGAGGCTTATGATCTCTATAACATTGAATCTACCTGTATACCAACCTGTCTAATGTCAACTCTGTTGGCAAACAACAGCGTAGGCGGTGCGCCAACAGCTTTGCAGGTTCTCAAATCGGGTCTTAACACATAACCTGTCATGCATCCGCATCTAAAGCTGCCAATCGTGTTGTTGCAAGTCTGAGAACAAACCGGGTCAGTGGCGTAGAGACATTCGTTGATATCGTCGCACCTAGAGGAATGAAAATATATTTAGAAAATAGTCCGGGACCATAGCATCTTTCGTGGGATTTTTGATGGAAATTTTACAACACCTGTTTTAACTAAGGACACTCATCTTAAAGACAAGCCTTTGCTTTACGATGAGTGACTTTAGTTTTAACCGATTACTAATGATTCGGGTGTCAAAATATTTTTTAATTCTTAACGGTTTAAGCTAGAGCAATAAAGCTTGGCATGCACATCTGCCTTGTTTTAATCAAAAACTTATAAACCAGTGGTTTAATCCAACAATACTTCCAAAACTTTATTTCAAAAAAAAGTAAAAAATTATTAACATTTTTATTTGTCTGTTTAAACAGCAACTTTCTATTTTATTTAAATTTTTGTATTTATTTTATTTTTTTTTCTGTATAAACTTAGCATTTAGTCTTGCCTTGTAAGTTGAAGAAATAGTCCTTGTACTTTCATGGTCAGCTGAATTCCGGACCCTGTTTGTTTTTTCGGCCGAAGCCTCTGAATCCCGGACGGAAGGTAACCCCAATATAAATAAACATATATAGGTATGGGAAATACTATTTTAATGGTCCTTTGTCAGGGGCAAAAATAAAGAAGAATCTACAAAATTCCAGGGAAAAAGCAAAAACCCACCAATGAAATTACTAATCTGAAGGACACCAGAAAGGAAAATTCAATAAGTATATTGGTAAATGAATTTGTCTTACTGGCAAGGCGATTTGAACAACTAGTTATGCCGACATTATTTTTGTATTTTGGGGTGGTCCAAAAAACTATGCATAACTATACGAAAATAAGGTCAATAAAATTTGGTTTTTTACATTGTGACTTTGCATCAATACTAAAAGTTTTTTTTAATGTTTTTTCGTAGATAAAGTATGGAAATGTTCAAATATTAGAAACTCTCAATATAAAAAAAAAACAAATTAAGTAAAGTTATTGTTTGTTTTCGCAAACTTACGTTAGTTCGTCTTTATTTATCCGATATCCGTTGAGGCATGAACATCCGGCTGATCCGTCTGCTTTGGTGATACAAAGCTGACTACATTTGGAGGGTTTCTCACAATCTCTCCTCTTCGAACAGTGGACTTCATCTTCGCCTTTCGGACAATCTTTTTGACCATCACAGCGATGTTTAAGACCTACAGAACACAAGTAAAGGCACTCAACACTATTGTTAGTTATCCAATAGAAAAAGGTATGGTGGGCACGAGCGTCTATAAAGAGGAAAACCTTATCCCAAATGGAAACACCAATGACCTCTCAGAATAAATGTCTATAATAATCAATTTATTAATCTATGATCAGAACAATTATTTTCTATATATGTAGGTATTCAAAATACACAAATATTATATATTATTCTCCAATGGCATATTTTGGATCGTCCCTCGTATTTCCTCAAGCTTAAATCTTGTTAGATAAGCCACCAGTAATTAGTGTCGCTTCACAACCAGGGCTCAGATCCTGTGTACTTTCAAATTCAATAGACATGTCGTCCTTTCTTTCTATTTTTCGTAATTAGTAGGTGACATAACATATCGCTATTAAATTATACAGTGTACAGACGCGCGTTTCTTATGCCGTCTACCCGGTCAGAGTTGACCGACGCCCATTGCGGATTACGATGATTCCTCTTAATATTATTATACTTGGTCAATTAATCGATCACATATCCTAACCTTTTCAGACAAGCTTAGGTTAGGATGCGTTTCCGATCAATTGACCAAGGTTAGGTTAACACCGATGATTTTGCATTCCCAAAAAGGGGATTTTCCTAAAAGGCGAACAGGCGAAGTAATTTTAAAAATCCCTCCTTAGATATATTTATTATTTGCATCACATAAAACTGGCAACTTAGTCGTGAGGTGAGATTACCGTCACAAACGCTCGTTGGAAAGATATTATTATGATCGAATTTTTTTTTATGTTTACTCAAAATTAGTAATTTGCGTCAAAAAAGACCTAATAACCAAATTTAGTAATGTTGTCTGTCTGGAGGATGATAACTGAAAACCGTTTAACCAGTTGTAACCAAGTTTGGCACAAATTATTGGGTAGCTGTAGATTAGTTTTGTTGTGCAGGTATAGAGGATTGTAAGTGTGTAACGGGAGTTGAATTATAAAAAAATACCACAGATCGTCAACTACTGCAGACACCGAAAGGCGGTTTTCAAATTTATATATAAAACGAAAGTTTTCCCCATACAGTTAGCATTCCTAATGCGGTTTCCATACTTTCATAATGCACATCAAAGTTAACGCAGTAGTTTTTGGAATATTAATATGTATATACCAGAAGATTCTGCTTAAAACGAGAAAACCTAATTTAGCAGGTGTATAGATAAAAAATAGAAACATAAGGGTGTAGTCCGATCTCAGCAGAACATAACGGTGCGCGTACTAAGAGTAAAAGAGAAGGAGGAACACTAAAGGAGAAATTATAGGCAGGTAGATAAGAGCTGACTAGAAATATCAGGGGAGATACAAGGAGCTCGCGTTAGGGGATCGAGATTTTCATTTCTTTTAAATCTGCGAAGCGAGAAGGAGGTAAGAATTGCATTTTCATAAACCTTGCTAATTTTGTCTCGAGCATTATACCGGAATTAAAACTTACTATCGAAGAAAAGGTTCAAATGGTTAAATGGTGTTTTGCAGGAATTTGGAAATTTGGATCGGCCATTTTGATTTTTTTAAGTTGGAGTAAAAAATTTTGTTAAATGACCTCAAGCAATGTAATATTTCAAGTTTGAGACAAATCGGTTTGTAAATAAGAAAATTCACCATTTTGGATCGGCCATTTTGATTTTTTTAAGTTTGAGTAAAAAATTTTATTAAATGACCTCAAGCAATGTAATTTTTTAAGTTTAAGACAAATCGCTTAGTAAAAAGGAAAATCCGCCATTTTGGATCCGCCATTGTTGTAATAAAAAACGTAAATTGTAGTGTTACCAGGTAACCAAACTGCACCTACCAAATTTCAACACTTGACTTAATGGATTTAACTTTACTTAACAATACCAAATTTCAAGAAAATTGCGTAAAAAACTTTTTAAAGATTTTTTTCTATAAAGAATATAATATCTATTTTGTTATTGTTGGCCCGGCGCCCAGTTGGCGGCGCCGAGTTGGCGGCGCCCAGTTGTTCTAGACCGGTGTGAGACTTACCAATGCAAAACATTGTTGCAGTGTCATTCGGTGCCGGGCCCGTACAAGGAAATTTCGATTCATCACAAACAATGTCACATTTTGCTTCATCTTCTCCATCCGGACAGTCATTGAGCCCATCACAAACCCAAGTTTTCTAAAAAAAAATAGGCCGACTTTTTTATTTTTTTAAAAATATATATACAAAAAAAAAACATACATGTAGCTAAAATTTTGCATTATTGACAAATACTGAAATCAGTATGGATATATGGTAGATATTCAACTATGGGGTTGTACTAAAGAGAGTACTATTCTAGTTTCGCAGAGATTCTAGAATAAAGTATTAAGAAACGTTGTGAATTACAGACTAAGCAAAGCGGGGAGAACTGTTAAGTGAACCCTAAGTTTACATCTAACTTTTCTAGTAAATTAAGTTAAAATAAAATACAGCAAACACAGTGTGTTTAAGAAATTAAAATACTCTGCCAATTTATGGGCCCTTAAGCTCACACTAGGTACTATAGGTATCGTGTATGTGTGAGCTAATATAACTAAAAACTGAAATATATTTTATTCAACTCTAGACTCAATTATCTATCGTTTGATACCAAACAAGCCATGTTTTGACTTAAACTCTAATTTTTGAAATCTACCCCCACCTTAAAAAAAACTAAAATGTATTTTGTTTAATTCCAGACTCAATTACCTTTCGTTGGATATCACACACGCTATATTTTTACATAAACTTAATTTTTGAAATCTACCCCTACCCTTTTATTTGGCATGTGTTTGGTGGATTTTGTTCATTTTTAAATGGGACCATCTCGAGCGAAAACCCAGCCTAGGTTCCAAATTTCATTAAAATCGGGCTAGCGGTTTTTGATTTATGCGCGTTGGTCGTTACAGACATACAGACAGACGCAAAGATATATGAAAATTTTTGAAATCGGAGCAACTTTTTTTTTCTCGAAAAAATTTGTATCACTATAGCTCACACTACTATAGTATAGTAGTAGTGTTAGCTAAAAATAACAAATATGGCTAAAATAGTCAGGGAACAAAATCAATCCACAAAAAAAATAATAGGAATAAGAGACAAATTAATTTCTCAGGTGTTAATAAAAGAGCTCCTATATTATTAAAAAATGCTGCAAAAGTAATATTATTAATATTAACATACACAAAGGTAACCTTTATGCCTTGGGCAGAGCTATCAAAACGGACGGGCCACGATCCTCCGCTTTGTTGACGTCACATCCGGGGCTGATTTTTTTTTGATGGTCACGTAACGACACAGCTGATTGTCTTTCAAATATTGAAGTTGAAATGACGGTTCATGCATATTTGAGTTTTTTTTTAATAAAGCCGGTTTTGAGATTGTTTTTACTATATTCTTTCAGAACAATTTTTTTAAAATTTATAGTAATCCTTAACTTTTTAGAGGCGCTTCATTAGCTCACACAAAAATTAAGTTTAAAGCATAAGCGAATATGACAATCACAGATGACAAAGTCAAATATAACAGTTGGCATGTGGTACATGGCGGGTAATTTGAATTCAAAATAAGGAATGCTAAATCTTGAAGATTTTAACCTTTTAATCATGTTGCTTCCTTACAAAACTTTGGTGGAATATCTGAGAATATTTCACTGAAATTTTGCGGAAATATGTAGTGCCATTTTGAAAATATCATAAAAAAACGTCTGACCTCCCATAAGACCCAATGTAAAATTCAGCCCCCGGAGAACAGCTGATTTTTTCAGGGTCGTGGCCTCTATTTTTGTGTTGGCCTTGCCTTGGGAAAAGGGAAATAAATTAATGTATCTGGCAACGTATTATATTTCTGAGAATTTCTCGACAATCCCTGAATTCTAGGAAAAATTTGTCGTACAAACAGTTCACGGCCACGCAGCACGAGCAAGCATACACATGATTTTAGAGCAAGGTCGGATTAGAGACACTGTATGTATGACAGATTTTAAACAAATAGAGACGCGACAAACCCTTTAGTCACTGAAATATTTTTTGTGTATGTTATTTTCTTGTCAAATTCATTGGCGTTTTACAAAAGTCATTTAATTTGTCAGCGGTGAGTGACATCAATCCAGGGCTATCAAAACGGACGGGTCACGATCTACAACTTTGTTCAGCGAAGGCTGAATTTCTTTTTGATGGTCACACCACAGCTGATTGAGTTTAAAATATTGAAGTTGGAATGATGAAATGATAAATATTTGATTTTTTTTTAAATAAAGCCGATTTTGAGTCGCTTCAGCAGCTCACACTAATTTTAATTTAAAGCAGAAGCGAATGTGTTCGTTTCTGCGTGGATAGTAATCGGCTCACCTACAAAAATTACATCAAAAAATGATTTATTAACTTTATTGTAAGTTTTACAAAACAAACAAATAAACAAATACCATGACACACACAGATGACAAAATCAAATCTATGTCAAAGATAAAAGATGGCGTGCGGTGCATGGCAAGATTTTAAACTTTTAATCATCTTTCATCCCTACAAAAGTTTAGTGGAATATCGGTATAGTGTCTGGGAATATTGCACTGAAATTTCACGAAAATCTGTAGTGCCATTTTGAAAATATCAGCCCACAACAACAGCTGATTGTATTCAGTGTCGTCGCCTATATTTTTTTGTTGACCTTGATCAATCATTATGCAAAATCAGGGCTATCAAAACGGACGGGCCACGATCCTCCACTTTGTTGACGTCACATCCGGGGCTGATTTTTTTTTGATGGTCACGTTATGACACAGCTGATTGTCTTTAAAATATTGAAGTTGGAATGAAGGTTCATGAATATTTGATTTTTTTACAAAATAAAGCCCGTTTTGAGTTTGATTTTACTATATTCTTTCAGAACAATTTCTTTAAAATCTATAGTAATCCTTAATTTTTCAGAGCCGCTTTATTAGCTCACACAAAAATTAAGTTTAAAGCAGAAGCGAATGTGACAATCACAGATGACAAAGTCAAATACATGTCAAATATAACAGTTGGCATGTGGTACATGGCGGGTAATTTGAATTCAAAATAAGGAATGCTAAATATTGAAGATAAAATCTTTAAATCATGTTGCTTCCTTACAAAACTTTGGTGGAATATCGGGATGGTGTCTGAGTATGTTTTACTGAAATTTTGCGGAAATCTGTAGTGCCATTTTAAAAATATAAAAAAACCTCTGACCTCCCATAAGACCCAATGTAAAATTCAGCCCACGGAGAACAGTTGACTTTTTCAGGGTCGTGGCCTCTATTTTTGTGTTGCCCTTGACAAAATAAAACAAATACGTTTGTCCATCACCCCGGTTTATTATTTTTTCGACGCCTATGAATTAACAAGGATGGAAGGTGCGTCTTTCTTTAAACAATAGTAAAGTATAGGGGACCGATATTTCCCTCCTTTGATTTTGACTTAAATAAATTTGACTTTGATAAGTTTGTCGCGTCTCTATTTCTTTAAAATATGTCATACATACAGGCTCTCTAAGTCTGGTATGTTTACTAGTTTTTGTTTCTTTGGCTAATATTTTAGGCAATTAATTATATATATATATATATATATATATATATATGTGTCCCAGAACTAATGGTACATAGTTAAACTGTAGATTCCTTGGGTCAAAATATTACGATTTAGCCACACTTACCTTTGTCCAAAAGTTCGTATTACCCAAGATACAGGGTGTTAAACTTTATTTTTTCAATTCGATTTTCTTTTATAACTTTTTTACTAATTAATATTTTTGCAAAAAATAACAAGCGTGTAAATTTTTTTTAAATTGGCAAGACGATTCCGTTGAAAATTTTGATGTACAATGTACAGGGTGTTCCTTCACGTCAATGGCGCATGACGTCATTCAACGCACACTAGAGACAAATAAAAAACTTTAATTATCTCCTAAACCTCTCAATCAAACTATGACATATGATACATCATTTTGAAAAGAATTCAATGACGAATTCGAAAATTAATTAATAAATAGGCTATTCCATAAGAAAATATGCAACTTTACATCATATCTCAAAAACTAAAAGTGACAGTTAAAATATGATTTAGCGGGTGAATTTCTCGTGACAAAGTCTATAAAACTGCAGTCTACTCTAAATCAAAATTTCCACTAATAACGAAGTTATAGACCCCCTTCAAAAATGCATACTTTTCAAAAAGCCCCCGTAGCTCAAAGACGAGACGATATTTCAAAATGCGGTTTTCACTATAAGTCTTCTCTTGAAACTTGAGCCTCGCAATGCGTGGTCAGTTTTTCTCTGTCTCCCCAAAAAGTACCTTAAACCCCCTAAAAGTGCCTAATTTGGGACACCCTGTACAGGGTGCTCTTTGGACCACTACCATTGCATTAAAATCATCAGTGTATTTTTTTTTGTGCCTCGGTGTATACTTAAGCAGGTTTTTAAACAGAATATGATTTTAAATATTAAGTAATTTTAGAAACAGTTCTGTAGTTTTAAGAAAGTTTATTGTATTTTATTGTTTTTTTATTTTAAAAGCCTACTATAATAAACAATTTTAAGTTTGATTCACTATTTGTCAATTTTAAAATTTTAACTTTGTTGCTGAGAGCGCCATGCTTAAGAAATTTTATATTTTTCTCAATAAATAATAAAATATTAATTTTATTAATAATTATAATTTTCTTTCAAAACAATAAAAAATAGTTGCATTAATAAAGTATACGTACTTACCATTTTTAAAAACACTGATATGAAGAAGTTTTTGTTCCTCATTAAAAACATCGCCCTACAGAGTTGCAATAATGGACAATAACTTACAATTATTTTAACACACTTTTGAAAATTCAAGAACCATTTTGTATATTTTTTAACTTAATATTTCTTAAGAAAACATCCAATCTTAAAATGCTATAAAAAATTATTGATTATAGCTAATATGTATAAAGTAGGTAAGAATTTAATCAAAAATCTTTTACGCATACAATAAAAACTTATAATTTAAATATCTTAAAAACCGTTGCTCTAAGCGACATCTAAACGCTATAACTTTTTCACTTAAAAAAAAATACAAAAATAAATGTTTTTTATAGAATCTTGTATACACCGAGGAACAAAAAAGTTAGACCTATTTTAATGTAACGGTACCGAGCCAGAGAACACCCTGTATATTATTTTTATTTTTTTTAACCAAAATTAAATTGTCCATGCCCAAAACTCACCAAACCCAATTTCTTGTGCAAAATTATTAATTAGTAGAAAGAATTGAAGAAAGTATCATACATAAATTAGGCAGATTACTCACATGCAATAAAAACTATAAATGCAAAAAACTCAAAAACCGTTGCTCTGAGCGACTTTAAAATAGTATAACTTTTTTACATAAAAAGGATGGGAAAACCATTATTTTACATAAAAACTGGTATACACTGAGGCACAAAAAAAATATACTGATTTTTATGCAATGGTAGTGGTCCAAGGAACACCCTGTACACTTTACATCAAATTTTTCAACGGAATCGTCTTGCCAATTTTGAAAAAACTTACACGCTGGTTAGTTTTTGCAAAAATATTAATTAGTAAAAAAGTTGTTAAAGAAAATCGAATTGAAAAAATAAAGTTTAACACCCTGTATCTCGGTTAATACGAACTTTTGGACAAAGGTAAGTATGGCTAAATCGTAATATTTTGACCCAAGGAATCTACAGTTTAACCATGTACCATTAGTTCTGGGACACCCTGTATATATATATATATATATATATATATATATATATATATTATGCTGTTATACATACCAAAATGCAGTCGCCTTCTTGACAAGTGTACTCGTCAGTGGAACAAGTTTGGTTTTGACCGTAATTCAAGCACTCCGTTTCATCCTCTTCCTCCTCGCAATCTTTTTGTTTGTCGCACAAGAACCTTCTAGGGATGCATTTGCCACTTTTGCATCTAAAAGGTTTTATTAACACGTGATTATATGTGATTTACCCCTGCCGAATTGATGACTCATATAATCATCAAATTCATCATCATTTCTGTTTTGGTGCAATTATTTTTTGGTCGTCTGACTATTTCCTCAGAATAATTATCTTTTTACTCTATTTTTTTTTGTTCATAATTTAACATTTCTAGTCATTTATAGTACTTAGTTATTGTATTGTGTTCTAAAGTTATGAAACGCCCTACTGGACCTCCATGCGACCAAATATGGGGCTATTGTGCCCACGTACCTACTAAGTTTGACTAAAGTGACATATTTTTTTTTCACCCAGTACATAGAAAAACTCTGCAGACTACAACAAAAATAACTTAATACGTTGCACACTGGTCACATTTCTAGAAAAACTGGCCATAATAAGGTTATAATTATTGGATCTTTATAATTATATATAAGGTGTAACAATTATCCCCAACGATAAAAACGAAATTTAAAAATTATTTGTAGGTTTTTAAACCTTTAAAAATATTTAAATCATAAAAACTTAAAATGAAATATAGCTGCATTCTTCTAACTTATTTATTATGGATTTAATTTTTTATTCTAAATAAGAAAATAAATCAACTTTTGTTTGAAGTTGTAATATGTAAATAAATATAATGGTTATACTTTAATAAAAAACAAGTAATATACAGGGTGTCCCCTTAAGGATGACTGCCGAATTTATATTAGAAAGTAATACCGCTATAACTTTGCGAATTTGCCTAAAATATATTTTTACTTTAGTTCCCCGCTAGGGGAGCATGTCCTAACAGGAATTTTTTTTTGTTGAGAAAGCGGTGTTATAATATATCGTATTCATATTCCTTTAAAAAATCTGCATATTTTGGACCCCTCACGTGTACCTCTGTCACTTTCTCAGAGAAAAGTAAAAAATATTGATGTGTAAAATATCTAAATTTTTAAAGATTGGATCAGGCACACCACTTATGGGATTTCTGTAATCCGTCAAACTTCATGAAATTTGTGTATGTTGTAGACCAAAAATTTCTTACCAAAGTTCTCATGGGCTCAACTTAAATTAATGACATAATGGCTCTTTAGACAAGTTTCCCAAACCTATACGCAATGTTACTATTTCATGTATTTACGATTACTTTATTATTTTTAACCTGTACCTTTAAAACATTATCTACAGGGTGTTTAAGTAAATATTATTCGAAAGTGTTAATGAGGAAAAACCGTCAGTTTGTTGTAGATTTAACCTTCCGTATTAAGAGTTCTTATGGGCCCAACTTAAATGAATGACCGGCTTTTAAAATACAGGGTGTTGAAAGTAATACTGTCCAAGAAGCATTGTAGTTCTTTGACAAGTTTTCCAAACACTTACGCAATGTTACAATTACAAATATTTACAATTTATTTATTATTTTCAACATATATCTTGAAAACATTATATACAGGGTGTTTAAATAAATATTCGTCAAATTTTTAATGAGAAACAAGCATTATAGCTTTTGACAGGGCACGGCACAGATGTACAAAACGCTTAAATATTTTTTAATAGTATTAAAAAAATGGTATTTGCCGAAACACCTGTATTAAATACTTATTAACTCAAGAATCATCACAAAACTAATAAGTACTCTATATGTAATAATAACATTTTGTATATTTGGAAAGTCCTTAGAGTAATAATATCTTTTATTACTCTAAGGAAAATCCGTCTAAAGAGCTATTAAGCTTCTTGAACATTATCACTTTCAACACTCTGTATTTCAAAAACTGGTCATTAATTTGAGTTGTGCCCATGTGAACTTCTGATAAGCAAGGTTTAATCTACAACATACTAAAGCTTGTTTCTTATTAAAACATTCGACTAATATTTACTTAAACACTCTGTAGATAATGTTTTAAAGCTACAGATTAAAAATAATAAATAAATCATAAATATATGTAATACTAACATTGCGTTTATATTTAGAAAACCCGTCTAAAGAGCCATTATGCTTTTTGGACATTATTACTTTCAACACCCTGTATTTCAAAAAATGGTCATTAATTCAGATTGGGCCCATGAGAATTTCTGCTGAGCAAAAATTAATCTACAACATACTAAAGCTTGTTTCTCATTAAAACTCTCGACTAATATTTACTTAAAAACCCTACAGATAATATTTTAAAGGAACAGATTAAAAATAATAAATAAATCGTAAATATATGTAATAGTAACATTGCGTATATGTTTGGCACACCTGTCTAAAGAGCTATTATGCTTCTTGGACATTATCACATTCAACACCCTGTATTTCAAAAACTGGTCATTAATTTGAGTTGTGCACATGAGAACTTTTGATAAGAAAGGTTCAGTCTACAACATACCAAAATTTCATGAAGTTTGACAGATTACAGAAATCCCATAAGAGGTGTGCTTGATCCTTTAAGGCAGTGGCGGACCCAGGGGGGGGTCACTAGGGGCACCTGCCCCCCCCCCCCGAGAATTTTTTGAATATACAAAAAATGAGTAAAAAGTTATGTTTTTGCTAATAAAAATTCAAAATTTTTGCCTGCGGCGCATGAAAGTGTCTTTTGTTTTTATCATCGAAATTACAACCACTGACTAATTCAATAAAATATATACCCCGTTTTTTACCCCCCCCCCCCCGAGAAGCACCTCTGGATCCGCCCTTGCTTTAAGCTAGATTTGCTACTTTTTGAAAATTTGCTGTTTTGAAATAATACAAATCTGGGCAAAATCTCAAAAGCATTGAGGCTTTCTTAATAGGTTGAATAAATAAACTTAATCAAAAATATTGCAAAAAAAATAAGAATAACTCTTTTTGTGACTAGAAAACGTTTCTTTTTATAAATAAAAAGTAAATTTACCTTTACTTAATCATTAAAATTAAAAATTACATTAATCTCTTCAACTCGTTAAGAAAAAAAAATAGTTTTTAATCATACTATATAGTTTTTAAATTTATTATATAGGCATTATAGGCATTTAAATAAATATACAGTAACAATATTATACGAAACCCTTAAACAATTTTAAAAATCAAATTTGCAATTTGCAATGTGCAAATTTGTTTTCTTGATATCTTTTTTCAATTTGTTTTCTTGATATCTTTTTTCAGAATCGATATGAATATTTTAGAGTATACCTATTTGTAGTTAGGAATATGGTAAAATCATTAACAAAAATGTTATTATATTACGAATTTGTAATTATGATTTGATTAATGTATCAACCTTTTACATTTTAATCCCCCAGCGCTATGCAATGAGCATAAAATAAAAATGTTTTTAATATTAGTTACTAAATACCTTAAGTATTGATATCCATAACAAATTTAAAACTTCAGAGAATTCTTAAAACAGTCACATGAATATAAACCTTATCAAAATATTTATTTGGTGAAATTAATAACTAATTAATAACGCTAAGAATAAAGCATAACCTAAGTTTGACAGGACGCAGCAAATAAATGAAAATACATCAATTGTTTTTTTCAAAGCCAACTAGAGTACTAGAGTTTTATAAATAATTTTGTTTTAAATTTGATTAAAAATACCGCAAACAAAAATTGTGGCCAGCTTTTCTGGAAATTCGACCAGTGTGCTTGGCTCAAAGATATATGGATGAGAGGGGCGGTGGGGACTTGATTCCTTTTGAGGTTTTTTGAGAAGAATTCTAACCATTTATGCTTTACTTAAATTTTAAAAAGCTTAAGTTAAAACTGCAGCATTTGAGCAAAGATACATGCTACATTGGGGATCATCTGTATCCACCTAAGGGAGACTTGTTCCCTGATCGTGGAAGAGTTGATACCATGGTTTAGTCTATGTAATTATTTTCCTATCCAATAAAAACTACCTTAAATGTCCTTAATTGAATTACAAGAACCAAAAAAAATAACATAAAAAAATCGAACAGATGGATTGGAAAACAATTAATGTAACCTAAAGAATTCGAGACATGACTTACTTAAACTCTCCTTTACCACAATCGCCTATCATCTTGGGACAATCGTCCTCATCGCTCCAGTCCTCGCAATCATCATCTCCGTCACATTTGAACTCGATCTTAATACAATTGTGATTGCTGCACTGGAACTCTTTTTCGTTGCAATGAGGAGGATTTATATCTGTTGACGAGAAATAAAAATGGTTCTTATAAAAGTACCTACATGAAGATTTCGGTAACGCTAAGAGATACAATTTTGGTTAAATAAGAAAAAAGTTACCCTATTACAAATATCCACAGGAGTTTTCAAAATATCGAGCAAAAACTAAAAGTTGTATTTTTCGAAAAATTCAAATATCTCCGCCATCTTGTAAACAAATTTTATAAAATTTAGTAGAATTGTTGACCGATTTACGAGATACACACTACAGTTTGCTGACGATCAAGTAATTGTAGCTAATGATAAAGAAGACAAAAGTGGGGGTTAACAGTGAACGTGGACAAGACACAGTACTTATGTATTGGAAACGAATTAAGTGAGTTAGAACTAGACAATGGACAAACAATATCTTCATGCAATGAGCATTTATACTTGGGTGTCACATTTGATAAGAGAGGAACAGACTGTAAAGATCTGTAAAAAGGAATAGTAAAAGTAAAAAAGGTTGTTGGATGGCTTAGCAGTATTTTATGGAGCAGAGAGAGAAAAATGAATATAAAATTTAACATATAAAACAATGGTGAAATTTATGAAATAGAGACCTATCGCGTTACAGAAAAATACAAAACAAAGCAATATGATCAATGAGAATATCTAGAGCAGATCACATAAGAAATGAGTTCATAAAAGAAATAATTGGACTCGAGGGAAGCATAACGGATATCAATAAAATACAACTGATATAGTACTGCCATGTACAACGGATGAACGACGAAAGATTACCAAAACAGGTCCGAGAACGGCAGCCAATAGGGCGCAGAAAAAGAGGGCGTCCTAAACTAAAATTGCACCAGTCCACCAAAGATCAATGAGTCAAAAAAACCTGACAGAACATGATTGTCAGGATCGAAGGAGGTGGAGAATAGGCGTCAGGTAACGCAGAAAAACATTTTAAACCGACATAGTAGTAGTAAAAATATGGTGGGCTCTATACCCTTACTTATAGACTATTTAATATAATTTCTTATTACAATTAGTTTTATTATTGGATAAAACTTACCACAGTCATGTTCATCTGACCCATCTGAACAATCAAGATGTCGATCGCATTTCCAAATGTCAGGTATGCACATGGCGTCTGCGCATTCGAATTCCTCTTTGCTGCAGCTGAAAGAAAGTTAATGTCTCGTTAGTTTCTGATTTTTAAAGTAGGTACATAATTTATTTATGCTGTGCTAAACATTTTCTGAGATACAGCCTACTTAAATTTGCCGAAAGATGCCGAGGATAGATCACAGGGTGTCTATTTTCTAAAAAACCGGAAAAAGTTTGGGAATGTAATTGGTTAAAGAAAATTCAGGGTGTTTTGCAGACAATATATACAATTTACGGGAATGGGATAACTGGGCGCCGCCAACTCGGCGCCGCCAACTGGGCGCCGGGCCAGCTTGACGCCGGGCCAACTTGGCGCTTCCAACTGGGCGCCGGGCCAACTCGGCGCCGGACTAAAAATTTTCTTTTCGATAAAATGTGTAGATGAAAAACAAAATAGATACATTATTTATACAAAAACATCTTTAAAAAATCCTCTTGACTTATTAAACGCAATTTTCTTGAAATTTGGTTTTGTTAAGTAAAGGTACATTTATTAAGTCGAGTGTTGAAATTTGGTAGGTGTAGTGTTTGGTAACCTGGTAACACTACAATTTACGTTTTTTATTACAACAATGACGGATCCAAAATGGCGGATTTCTTTATTTTTAAACCGATTTGTCTCAAACTTAAAAGTTTGCAGTGCCTGAGATCACTCAATACAGTTTTATCCTCAAACTTAAAAAATTCAAAATGGCGAATCCAAAATGGCAGATTTTCTTATTTACTAACCGATTTGTCTCAAATTGGAAATATTACATTGCTTAAGGTCATTTAACACAATTTTTTATTCAAACTTAAAAAAATCAAAATGGCCGATCCAAAATGACAAGTGTGGTGTGTGATCTCAGGCATTGCAAACTTTCAAGTTTGAGACAAATCGGTTTAAAAATAAAGAAATTTCAACACTCGACTTAATGGATTTAACTTTACTGAACAAAACCAAATTTCAAGGAAATTGCGTAAAGGATTTTTTAAAAATGTTGTTGTATAATAGTTATTTACCTAACAAGTTCGGAAAGTGACCCTTTTCCGCACGAACGGCAGTTACACGAACGACGCGAAGCGGAGTTCGGAAAGGCCGTTAAGGGCGGAAAAGACACTTTCCGCGCGTGTTAGGTAGAATATTTTTCCTACTTGCGTAAAAAACTTCTTCCTACATAATGTATTTTGTATTTTTATTGACAAATTATGTTTTCGTTTTAGTTTTAAAATTCAAGTTCATTACTATAATTATTTTATTTTTATTTGCTTTCATAAAATCACCAAAAAAGGTAGCGTGCGTAAAAAAAATTTACTCACGCCGTGCGCAAAAATCTTTTTTACACACGCTACCTTCTTTAAAAATTTTGTAAAATAATTCCAAATTGATATTCAGGCACTCTATTATTTTGGTGTCATTTTGACATTAATTAGGGACAAGCTATTTTTTCGGATTGTGTTATTGTTGTTACTATGGGATTAAAAATACAAACATTGCAGCAAGTGTCATTTCAGCGTTATTTTCGGTTTATCTACAAAGTTTTCTTTAAAATGGATTTCGACGACAGCGATATTGAACTTCCAGACAGTATTTTGAATGACGCAGCATCGGCGAGGGAGGAATTAGTTCCAGAAAAGTCCCGTCCGAGATACGAAAAAGAGTACCACGCTTTTGAAGATTGGTTAAAAGCAAAGAACACTTCATCGCTAAAAGAAGAGGTATTTTTGGCCTATTTTTCTTATTTGTCAAAGAGTTTCGTGCCTAGCACGTTATGGTCAAAATTTTCAATGCTTAAAATGTGTATAAGACTACGAAAAAATATAGATATTGGGCGATATTATAACTTAATATCATTTATTAAACGAAAAAATGTCGGTTTTAAACCAAAAAAGTCTCAAGTACTGCAAAAAAATGAGACCGATAAATTTTTGAAAGACGCTCCCGATGAGATTTATTTAATGAACAAGGTGGCCACAATATTCGGCATTGCAGGAGCCTGCCGAAGAGCGGAGTTAGCGAATTTACAAGTATCCGACATCAAAGAGAAAGGCGACATCCTGGTGGTAACAATTTCAAACACTAAGAACCATACTTCCTGGAGTTTTGTGGTCTGCGATGCCAACAAAGACGATATAAGCTATATCAACATCTACAAAAAATACAAAAATTTGCGACTACCTGACACACCGCACCAACGGTTCTTTGTTTCCTACCATACCGGTAAATGCTCGAAGCAAGTGGTTGGTATAAACACATTTGGCAGAATCCCCAGTAACATCGCCGGGTTTCTTAAGCTGCCAAATCCGGAAACTTATACGGGCCATTGTTTCCGACGATCTTCTGCCACAATGTTGGCCAATGCCAGAGCAAATATAACCAATTTGAAGCGACATGGTGGGTGGAAGAGTGCGTCAGTAGCCGAATCCTATGTGGAAGAATCCGAGGAAAACAAGAAAAAAATTGCAACGCAAATTTTGCAGAAAAAAAGTGACACAAATCAGGAGACAGGAGAACGCCAACCATCCACCTCAGTACTACCCTCCACCTCAGAACTACCATCCACCATAGCACTTCGATCCACATCAGTGCAAAGAAGCACGAATGCATTAGCAACGACAGTGTTTCCATCAATGACGACGAATAATACATCGATACAATCTGAAAACCTAACAAAAGTGGCGGCGTCAGCATTAACATTACAAAATGCGACGCATTGCACGTTTAATTTTCACATTATGCGTTAAACTTTTTTAATTTTTCGAGTAGTTTTTAGTTTTTTTTCACTGTTTCCGTTACAAATAAAAATATAAAACAAAAAAAGTCTAAATTTACCTTAATATGCAAAGCGTGCGTAAAAGTATTTTTTACGCACGGCGTGCGGAATGTTTAACTTTCCGCACGCAAGTAGGAAAATAATATATCCATTTTGTTTATCATCTGCACATTTTATCCAAAAAAAAATTTTAGTCCGGCGCCGAGTTGGCTCGGCGCCCAGTTCGCGGCGCCGAGTTGGCTCGGCGCCCAGTTCGCGGCGCCGAGTTGGCCCGGCGCCCAGTTGTCCTAGACCGACAATTTACTGCCTAGATTCACTTAGCTCTAAATTCCGTGCATGTTACCTAATTTATACCTCTTTGTAAATTATAGGAAAGGGGAGACAAATGAGATCGTAATTTGCTCTAAATTCGAGATTGTGTGTGTAACAGTGTAATATATCTAACAATTTGGAAAATCAGAATAAGGAGAGGAAGAAGACAAAGAACTGAGCACCTAGCCATAGAAGAGCTGACAATTAGAAAAATCCTACTCGCGTCAATCAGGGCCGTGCCAAAGGGTGGGGCAATGAGGCGGCCACCTTCAGAGGGCAACCAAATTTTATTATTTTGAAAATTTTTGGTAAATTATGTGGTATAAAAGAAACCAAGGCATGAAAAACTGATGAGATAAGTTTGCAGAGAATAAGGTCAAGGATCCCAAAACATCTGGGCAATTAACTTTGCAAGTTTAGGTATTTATGTTATTTAATTGCATTTGGGTTTTTGAACAAGCGAGTTGATTCCCCAGAACTATTTTTGTCAGCAAATAGTTTCTATATATATAATAGGCCTATCTATGTATGCATATATGTATTAGTAAAGAGCCAAGGAATTAAAGTTGAGAGAATAATAGAAAATAACAGAAATATGAAATGTCTAAGGCCGACTCTAGGTAGATATGAAATAATTGAAATCAAGGATATTAACGGCATCGAAACTAACGTTAAAGAGGATTTAATAAATATCACAGAACTATTCTATACAGAATTATACCAAACAAAAAGGGAACCATCACGAGAGACCATGAAGAAACTTCACACAAAAATAAAGAACATAAACTCAGAGCTACAACCTGAAATAAGCAAAGCGGAAATAAAGAGAGCATTAAAGAAAATGAAAAATAACAAATCACCTGAAACAGACGGAGTAACGGCAGAAATGCTCAAGTACGGTGGTAAAGCTGTAGTTAATACCCTTCATATTATCCTGAATAAAATATTAAAAGAAAAAATAATCGGAAACAACTGGAAAGAATCCATAACCATTATTCTTCACAAGAAAGGCGATAGAGCAGACCTAAAAAACTATCGACCTATAACGCTCCTCAATGTAATTTATAAGCTTTTCACGAAAATATTAACAGATAGACTAACAACAAAATTTGACGGATATCAATCAAAGGAACAAGCAGGCTTTAGAAAAGGTTTCAGTACAGTTGACCACTTATTAACCATGAAAATCCTAATAGAACGAGCCAACGAATATAACATTCCACTATATATTGCGTTCATAGACTTCGAAAAAGCTTTCGATAGCATTGAGCAATGGGCAGTAAACTTATCTTTAATTAATGGCCGAATAGATCACAGATATACAGACTTAATAGTCAATATATATATATATATATATATATATATATATAGCGAAACAACAACATCAATCAAAATCCACGAAGGAACCAAGCCAATCCGCATAAGAAGAGATGACAGACCTAGAAGATGTTTTTGAAAGCTTAGATTGGGAAGAAATAGGCATCAAAGTAAACGGACAATTCTTGAACCTACCTAAGGTATGCTGATGATATCGCCTTAATAAGAGACAAGAAAGAAGAACTGATAAAAATGCTGAAAGAACTGGATACAGCAGCTAAAAACATAGGCTTAAGTATGAACTACACTAAAACTAAAATCTTAACAAACACAGATGAAGATATTACAGTCAGAATAAACCAAAATAAAATAGAACAAGTAGAGGTATATATATATATATATATATACCTGGGACAAATTATTAAACTGAAAAAAGAAAACCAAACAGCTGAAATCAAGAGACAAGTAAGATTGACCTGGGCAGCATTCGGTAAATTAAGCTACATAATAAGAAATAAAACAGTACCTCAAAACGAAAGTGTGTAACCAATGTATCCTTCCTGTACTACCGCCAAAGATCAATGGAAAGACAAATGTTACATGTGAGCTGACAGATAGAAAAAGAAATGAATGGATAAGAAATAAAACAAAAGTAAGGAATGTCAGAGGAGAAGTAGCAAAATTCGTCGGTCATAATATCAGACAGAAAGTCGAACGATGGAACAAATGAATTGTAAGCTGGAGAACTTGGGAAAATAAAAGAAGTAGAGGAAGACCCCAAATGAGATGCGCGGACGATTTGAAGAAACATGCGGGAACTAGATGGATGAACACGGCGACAGACAGAGAAGATTGGAAGATATTGGGGGAGGCCTATAGATAGATAGAAAAATATATTTACCCCAAAAATCAAGATTAAAATTTATCGATCTGCGCTCGAGCCCCCCCAGGATCCATATCTGCGTATCTATCCGCTCTCAAGTCCCCCGAGGATTAATTAAGCTTGGGGCTCCAGCTCCCTCAAAATGGCTTGGCTAGTTGCGCCCCTGAGTTAATGGCTGAGTGGGAAAGTATTAGAAATATTAAAACAAAATTTGAGAGATCATTATATTATGATGACGGACAAGAATAATACACAGCAAAAAAGAAGTTCTTCAGTTAAGAAAACTAATTTTCTTGAAAAAATTATCTTGACCCAAAAGCAAAAGTCTCCGAGCAAAATGTTTTCTTTTCATCTAAGCAAACCGCTTGTTTTGGGAAAAAAAAATTATTGTCTTGGGAAATTGCTTTGGTTTAAAACAAACAAAACTGCCTTTAGCGAAGAAAAAGTGGTTTTGAAGCAAGATATAAAATGCCTTACTAATATCTTCTTAACACAAATAAAGCTTTACTGTGCATAAAGACTTTTAATTTTTTAACTCAAAATATCCGGCATCTCAAAACAACCGTTTTGTATTTGTATAATACTAGAAAACAACAAGGTTGCCGCTTCCATTCAAAACAAATCAATTTTGTTGGATAAAGGCAACTTTTATTTTCAACGGAAACCAGCAGTTCAAGAGAATAGTTTTTTTGTTAAGAGAATATCGTCTTCGTGCATAGGAAAGCAGATTCTTTCTTGGATCAAAGCAATTTGCATTGACAAAAGACATTTTTTTTTCTGTGTGGTACATTAAAAACCTAAAGAGTATGCACATTCAATCCTAAAACCCGGTTCCCACCTACGACTTTCTCGTGCGTGCCCGCGCACGCGTCACAGACTGTCATAACATTTCATATTGAGATCATGTGAGGCGTGAGCGGGCACCCACGAGAAAGTCGTAGGTGGGAACCGGGTGTAAGGCGAGAATGTTGTCCGAGCGTAGGTCTTTTCAAAGTTTCATGTGTTGTATACTTATTTACTGGATTTTTGCGGTTGCCTTTATTCTACGAAGGATTCAAAATTATCTTCTTGTACCTCAAAAGAGGGATTGAAAGTACACTTTTAATTTTTAAAGTGCATAAAACGAATTATAGTTTTTAATTTTTTTTAAATGAGGGGCAGCGTTTTTCCATTTGCCTCAAGCACCCAAAAACTTGATCACGCCCCTGCGTCAGTGACAGTCAGCGGGGTCTACACATAACGTTTTGCCTGACGTTTGACTTGATGAGGTAAAACGGATCAGGCAAAACTTTTCGTGTAGACAATAAAACGTACGTTTTGCCTGAACTGAACAGGACTGAAGACGGACCTGTTGAACTGATCGGTAGAGGCTTTGTTTCCGGTAAAACGTTAGTTTTAGCGGCATTTCTTGTGGTAGTGCATACAATTTTAATTCCTTGTGGCCAATTAAAATGCGTTGGGTAACATTTTGTGACACTGTGAATAGAACAATAACACTGTGCCAATTTGTGACACAAAAAAAATTACTAAATAATTAAACAAATATCTGGAAGCAGAACTGTATTTTTCAGCTAGGTAAAACATTGATATGCCCGGTAACTTTTATACAGTGGAGAAGGGGGGGTTCAGAAATAAGAAAATTTTAAGCACCACAGTGTTTTAATATCAATGGTTTACAAAGAAGATCTTAATTAAAATACAGTTCAACCCAAACGTTGTAGCCAAACAATGAAACTCTACCTACTTCCGAGGCTTCCAGAGTATTTGTGTAATTAAAAAACCAAAAAAAATTGACTAATAAACAAAATAAAAAAAAATAAAATCGAACTTACCACTGCTCTTTCCGTAGAAACGGCGTAGGCCGCCTTAAATCCCTCTCAGAGGGTGTGAGCGTCACTTAAGATTCGCCTAAACACGACGGCTCACAGTAATACCGTCTTTGGTATAATTTGCAACTACTGCAGTGCCATTAAGTGCCAATAACCGCAAAAACAATGGCGACACCAATAGACGGCCACCAGCCCAGCCAAAATTCTTTAGGAAAGAGACAAGACACTTTGTCGAGAACACAAAAAATGAAGTTGCCGGAAATCGTTTCTAGATTTGGTGGGGACAGTACACAGTACCAACCAAATTTTCCCGGTTAAATTCAAATAAGGATGCGAACCCATTTATAAAAAAAAACGCTCTCGCCGAAAAATCACTAAATCCGGTTTGCGAGCCTGCAGGAAAAAACCCGCGGTTTTCAAACTAACCAACGAGGAAATACATTAATACTTCCGTATTCTGCGCATGAGGTGTTGTCGGATCTATTTCCACGGTTGAAATTTTTATAACAAGGACATTGAGACACCCTCCATACATAGACCGAACATTTGTCCACCGGACCCCCGCCGACATAGCAAGTAGGAGGAAAATAACAGCAGGACTATAAGCAGCTCAGCATTCAAACCATCAACTGTAAAATCAATTACTGGAGATCAGAGCATGCATCAAACCCAGGAATATTCGAACACTCAACCAATTCCCATATGAGTAAAGCTATACTAAGTGTAGAATTTAGTTGTATTTTAGTTACAGTTTTAGTCAAAAGTTTCCTTTGCTCTTTAGATATGTTTTCTCTAAGATTCATATGGTTTGACGCCATTTTTGTAAAACATTTCTACATTAATAAAGTTGTTTCTGAACATGAACCTAAAAATACACATTGAACTACTACTTAAACCCGGCCTAAGAATGTTCAGATGTTAAGTTTGCTCACCACTAGCTAGCCCTACACAACCTTCCAATCCGACTGAGTTAGCTATTAACTTTATTTAACTATGATTATATATAAATTTATATAATATAAAAATACGATTTTGTTTATTCTTTTAGTCCTGGTTTTTATCCCTCGTTTATCTCCCATTTACAAAAGTGCATAACTCGTATTTATTTTCTCTTCTCCTTATCAAATTAATAAAGATATCAAAGGTGCGGAGCCTCGGTTGTTCCTGGTCGAACCGTGGACCCAAATATATTTTCGTGCTATTAAAACTAGCTAATCCATGAAGGATATGAGGTTCGGAAGAGAAATGATTGTCCCAATATCCTCGAAAACAAACATAAGCGAATGAAATGTTCACCTAAATGTTTTCTTCCTGTTACTGAAACCATTTGTGATGCGGCAACGCCGCCATGCCCCAGCAGAACAGCTGTTTATCTTCGTGAACTTCAAAGAAAATTACGAAATTTTACAGATAAACAAAACAATCGAAAGTTTTTATGTGATTTTTCCCGAAACCTGTGATCTCAAATTCCAATTACGATGCCCAGATAATGCGATGTGCGCAGTGTCCACAGTAATTCGATGGAATGCCTCCTTTTTAAGGTAACTTCCTGGACACTATATAACCTCCTAACCTAGCTCTATAAAATACCCTTAATTTGTGTACAGAAAGACGAGTCGAAGAGCCTTGATTATTTACCTAAACAAACAAATATGTAACGTTGCCTTAAACGTAAAAATGACACGTTACATAATCCCCCCCCAACTTCAAGACGATTAACCTAAAAAGGTTAATCAGAGAGGTCCGCTGCCGACTTAAGGTCTTTGGCATGCCAGCTCCCTGGTAGTACTTTACCCGATGGTTCCTGAAGCTCAAATATCCATGGAGAAATTTTATTCCTAATCACATAAGGACCAACGAATTTCGGTGCCAACTTCTTCGAGAAAAACTTCGCAGCATCTGACAACACATAATTCTTCTTCCAAACACGCTGACCCACAACAAAGTTGGGTACCCCTGTACGCAAATTATACTGAACTACGTTTTTCTCTCCCGCCACCTCTAACCTTCTCCTAACATCCGCATAGAGCTTCCGGAAACCTTCGTTCTTACTTTCAGCTGCAGTTTGTACACCATTCCCTTCAGATAACAAAACTGGGTTGGAGTAATCTTTTCCTGACAGACACATATTCCTACCAAAATTAACAAAGAAAGGAGACATCCTGGTTGTCTCATGGGTTGCAGTACGAATCGCGCAGGCAAGTTTATGTATTTGTTCGTCCCACTTCCTGTGGTTGTCTTTCACATAACAACATAACATTGTTTTTAACGTACGATTCGTCCTTTCTGTTGGATTCGCTCTGGGGTGATAATACGGATTATACTGAATTTTAACCTGATAACTCTCAGCGAAACGTTTAAACTCATTACTTTTGTACTGATGTCCATTATCACAAAGTATCAAACGGGTTACTCCGAAGACCATAAATACTTGCTCCTCAAGATGCTTGACAACAGCTTGAGTAGGGGCTGTTCGCATTGGAAAAACTAAGGAAAACTTACTCAAATAGTCCGTAACGACGAGAATCCAGCAATTACCCTTTGTCGAACGAGGTAAAGGTCCACATAAATCTGTTGAGATAATTTCCCAAGGACGAGTTGGTTTTGGGTGAGATATCATCTGATCAGATACACCTTGTGTATCACCTTTATGAGCTGCACAGACAAAGCATTTCTTTACAAAAGTTGCCACGTCCTGGCGCATTTTTGGCCAATAATATTTTTCTGCCAGTCTGTGGAAGGTTTTATACACACCCATATGTCCTGCGGTAGGAGGATCGTGAGCTTCTCCAATAATTCTACGCCTATGATCTTTGGGGACTACCTCTTTCCAATATTCGTTAGATGGTGAAAGTTGAGGGTATTCTTGTTTGACATATTTATACAACTTATTATCAGTGTATCTCCAATTCATAAATTTTAATGGTGATTCTACGACCCTCTTTACCATCTTTTGGTACCATCGATCTTTAATTGCTGTTGACACGTCTCTGGGCTGCGAAATTGTATCAATCATGGGTACTGCGCGAGACAACATGTCCGGGACAACTAAATCGTTCCCTTTCCGATGGATTACTTCAAAGTCATATTGCTGCAGTTTTACAGACCAACGAGCAAGTCTTCCACTGGGCTCTTTCAAGCTATGAAGCCATTTTAAACTAAAATGATCTGTTATGACCTTAAATGAGATCCCCTAAATATATGGCCGGAGCTTCTCTATCGCCCAAACCAATGCCAAACATTCTCGCTCGGTGGTCGTGCAAACACGTTCTTGCTTAGTCAAAGATCGACTCAAATAGCATATGACTTTGTCTCCTTCAGGATAAGGTTGCGTTAAACATGCTCCTATTCCATATCCTGATGCGTCTATTTGAATGACAAATTCTTTGGTATAATCTGGACATGTAAGAATCGGTGCAGTAACTAAAAGTTCCTTAATCTTAATAAATGCTTTTTCACAGTCTGGAGTCCAATCGAACTTTTGATTCTTCTTAGTTAGAGCTGTAATTGGAGCTATTATCGCTGAAAAATTCTCTATGAAACGTCTATACCAGGATATTGTACCTACAACTCTACGAACTTCTCTGACAGTTCTTGGCCTCTGGAGCTCTAACATGGCTCTAATTTTATTAGGGTCAACTCGGATGCCTCGACGGTCCACTACGAATCCTAAATAAGTCATTTCTGGCCTACACAGTTGGCATTTTTCCCAACTTACCGTTATCTTTGCATTCTGCAATCTTCGTAGGACTTCCTCGAGAATTCTAAGATGTTTAGAAAAGCTCTGTGTGACAATTACGAGGTCATCGAGATATACGTACACGTAGGGGTCTAAACCGTTTCCTATGATGCTATCTATGAGTCTCTGCCAAGTTGCAGGTGCATTATGAAGACCAAACGGTAAACGCTTAAATTGGAAGAGACCTCGTCGACAGATGAATGCTGTTAGTGGCTTCGATGATTCTTCCATTGGAACTTGCCAATAAGCGCTTTTAATATCCAAAGTTGACAAGTACTTAGCATCTTTCAACTTGTCAAGAGTCTCGGATACGAGTGGTAAAGGATAACTATCACGCGCCGTCACTGAGTTCAATTTGCGGTAGTCTACGCAGAACCGATATTTCTTTGTGTTTTTCTTTTGTACCATTACCACTGGTGAAGCCCATGAACTACTACTACGTTCTATTTCATCCATTTTCAGCATTTCGTCGATCTCGTCATCAATAAGTTTTTGAATGACCGGTGAGACCTTATAAGAACGTTGTCTTATCGGTGCTGCATCTGTTGTAATCTTATGTTCTACTCTGTCTGTACATCCCAGTGAGTCACCCATAATAGTCTTATATTTAACGACCAATTCCTCTAGTCGTTCTGATTCATAAGGTGTAAGAGCTGTTTGTTGGTCTGATGTTTCTAAAGATCAAATCACATCTTTATTATCGGCAAAGTGCCACACATTAGTACTTAAGTTCGGTACTATACCTATCGAAATCCAAAAATCTAATCCTAAAATCAAATTGTGCGGCAACTCAGGAACGACGACGAACTCTATTAACCTAAATTTATCTTGAACTCGCATAGGAAGCTGCACCGTCCCAATACTACTCGTGCTTTGACCATTTGCCACAATACAACTCGTCTTCTTTGTCGTATCAAGTGAAAAACCAAACCTCTCGATGATTGACCAACCATGATTCCCTAAAAAGGTACGTGAAGCCCCGGAATCCAACAAACCTAATAACTTATTTCCGAGCACATCCACTTCTAAATAAGGCCTTTCATCTTTACGAGCATAACTTATCACATAATCTAAAACGTACGTTAGCCTATCGGTCGATGCTTGTTCAGGCTGACTCAAAGGTCGACCGCCTACGAGCGCCTGGGTCCGTTTCCCTGACGATTACAATTTCGACATTCTCTTACTGTTATCCCTACTTGTCCACACGAATAACACTGCTTACCTCTAGGTAATGCGCACCCGATCGCCATGTGCCCTGTTTGGTTGCATCTATAACATACCACGTTCCTAGTCGCCCTACCAGATCCAACACCCTGTGGTGGTTGTACATCCCTGTCACTTACGCTAGACTGACTACTAGGTGGTTGTTGTCTCTCTCTATCAGCTCTAGCAGAGAAACTGCCTGCTGGCTGCTGCCTATTTCTGTCGAATCTATTAGCAGGATGATTTAAATTCTGTTGGTTCGATGTCCCAGCACCTGATATTTGAATTGCATCAACCCCTGTTGGAAAATCGTCAATATCGCTCTCTACGTCAACGTAGGCCAAGTCAGGTTCAATAGATTGGTTTCTTCTAGGAGTAAAATTCTCCTCCTCTAACCCATATCTCCGGTCTATTCTACGACACAAATCTTTTAAATGTGATAGGCTATTGACCTCAGTAGCAATCAACCCTTTCTTATAAATGTCCGCGATATTTCTGAAGACGATAGCTAATTTTGCCTCTTCAGAAACAGGACAGCCAAGTCTTTGGAAATATGTGTTCATGACAGCAATATAGGTCCCTATAGACTCTCCAGGGCCTTGTTTATGTTTTTGAATTTCCTTCAATAGCTTTTCGCCATATGAAGAAGGAAGATATTCTGCCATGAACCTTTGTTCCAGCTGTTCCCATGTATGGACTTCTCTACGTACGTCTTTGTAAAAAGTATAGGCTGACTTTTCAAAAAGATCAATGCCTGAGTTCAGTAGAACCTTTTTACCAACTCCTCTCGCCTGACTTAACTCGTCCACTCTCTCAAAAATTGCGGTGACGGAGATTGTATCCCTCTCGCCCGTAAACTTAAGGTTCCATTTATGCGGAGGTACAGGTGCAACGTGATATGAGGTACCAGGATCACTTGACATTGGTACTGGCGACGAACATGAAAAAGTTCGTGACTGAGCAATTGGTGCTATGCTACTTTGGAGGGCAGCTAAACTCAAAGGAACGGTAGACGGTTGTTGATAATGAAAAGCTGATGCACCGTCATTCTGGATCAGCATTGGGGGTGGTGCTTGCATTGGTGTTTGAGTCGGGTTTGTAAGCACTTGCATTTGCAATGGAGCAATGACCGACGGTTGGTTTGTGGGCTGTTGAGCTGTTCTCTGCGTGCTCGAGTGCTGTGGTTGCGGGAAATGAGACTGGTTTGGTGTGTTGCCAGCATTTGTTGAGTGGTCTGAGCCTCGACTCGTTGGTTGGGTTTCAGATGCTTCATCATCATCTGAGGTCACGCCAACTCTTAGTAAATCTGTTGCTTGGCTCTGCAATCTGCCAATCAAACTCAAGGTTTCCGCAACCAGTATGCCTTTTGTTTTACTTTCTTCAAAGTTGGACGGATTCATGTTGTTAATCCTAGCTAGCACGTGTTCCAACCTTACAGCTTTCTTAAACTCTTCCCCTTTGCTCGTACCAGAGAACTTCTCTACCAGTGGTACCAGACTATCTAGCTTCTTCATGCAGCTAAAAGCATCCTGGCCAAATTTAAAGGGATACGGAGGGTATCTCATACTTGCATCAGTCTTTTCTCTTTGCTTAATCAGCATGAGCTGTTGTTTCATTTCTTTCGCCGATCCAATGGCTATGCCTCTCCATGTTAACTCATAGATTAACTCGTCCTTGACTAAGTACCTTATGTCAGACAACCGACTCAAAGAAATAGCCATGGTGCCTTTTATATTAAAACTTTAAACTTTAAAACTCTTAAATATACCTCCCAATTATAAAAACTAAACCACGCAATAACAAACACAAAGTTCACTTTAAACTCACTAGTGAAAATCACTATAAATTTTCTCACAAATGTAGAAAATATAAAACTTAAATACGGGTAGACGCGAACAAAATCGAAGAACACCGGAGCAGTAAGAAAATAAAATTTATTTGCATTTAAAAATGTAATCATAGTTTATAATAATTATTTGCACAACCAATCATGACGTCAAACCTTGCAGAGAGAAATAACTACTTAAATCCTAAATAAGAATTAACAAGTAGCCATAACAAAAGTTAAAAAACAAATAAAAGAGAGACAAGAGTTTTGGTAGTGTTTAGGTCTTATGTTCCACTCCTGCGTGAGTAAAACCAAAAAAAATAATTGCGCTTATCCTAGCTGAACTGGATTAAAATTAAAGTTAAGTGATGTTTGTTTACCTCAGCAACCGAATAGGTAAATTTATCCCTAAATGGAACGTACAACAGACTACCTATAACAAAAAAATCCCAAAGCTGTTGTACACAGTTAACGCTAGGGTATACTCCTGCTATTGCAGAACGGCTCCACTAATAAACTCCTCAAAAAAAACCCAAATCGCCGGATACAATGATTTTTCTCGAAAGAATAAATCAAAACCCACTTTAACCTGCTTACCTATCCTGAGGTTACACGAACCATGCATTGCTTAAGGCAACATCATCCCTTAACATATAAGTAGGTGGTAAGATAGGTGGTAGACGCTTTTTACTCATTGGGCGTCGACCGGTGAGATACCACCATGCCAGAAGTGAGTAGCGCTAAGTCGTATCACCACGTTCCGCTACTGCGCTGGCAGTCCGGTTCCAACAATGAGTAACAGATAGTATGATGGCGCTTCCAGGATCAAAATATTCCGGAGGTAAAATACCCGACCACTCGGATCTCCGGGCGTCGGGTGATCCTGGGGGTCCTTCATGCAAAGATATTAAAAGAAGACCAAAAACTCAACTCAGAATTGATTTTAGCAATATAAGAGGATTAAGTACCAACATGAATTCAGTTCACCAACATCTTGAAGAACAAAGACCTGACATCCTTGTTCTCACTGAAACTAAAATCAGTTCTGCAACACCTATTGTGAACTATCTTTATCCCGGCTATGACCTACACCACCGATTTCGACATAATTTTGGGATCTGTGTGTACATTAAAAATGACATTTCATGTCATCGAGAGGAGAAGCTAGAACCAGCGAACCTCGATATCATATGGCTGAAATTCACCTCAAAGTCATCGACCAAGTTCATTTGCTGCCTCTACCGACCGCCAAGTAACACCGAGTATCAAAACTTTTTTGCGACATTATCCGAAAACTGTGATAATATACAATCTAACTATCCACATGCGGAAATTGTTTTTTTAGGCGATTTCAACGTCCACAATATACCCTGGCTAAAACACCACAACAAAACAGATAATGAAGGCAGGGAAGCAGAAGCTTTTGCCATAAGTTGTGGTCTAACGCAGCTTGTCGATGAACCTACCCGTATCTCAGAAAGGGGTGAATTTGCAGCGCTTTTAGACTTGTTCCTAACTACAAATCCTAGTAGTAGATCCCCCACTTGGTTCATCCGATCATAAACTTATAAGAACAAAGTGCGAAATGTTCATAACGCCAAGCCAACAATCACTTCCTCGTAAAATGTGGCACTATAAATCGGCAAAATGGAATGACCTTAAACAGTTTTACCTGGATTTTCCATGGCAAGAAGTTTGCTTTAAAACAGCTGATCCCACTATTTGCTGTAATGAAATAACAAAAGTAATCTTATCTGGAATGGATGCATATATCCCACATACAATAAAAAGCAGAGCTAATGCAAAACCTTGGTTCAACAGCCAGTGTCAAACGGCTGTACAGAAAAAACACAGAGCATATAACCTTTGGAAACGACAACAAACCGCTCAAAACCACACAGAATTTATAGAAGCCAGAAATAGTTGCAAAATTACTATTGACGCCGCCAATGAAACATGCAATCAAAGAATAAAAAACAGGTTGCTGAATTGTCCAAGTAGTTCTAGGTCCTTTTGGTCTCTTGCAAAAGCCGTTGGATCAAACTTCACCAAGTAATCCATACCACCACTTACAGATAAAAATACTCACTCAGCCACAACATCAGAGGAAAAAGCCAATATGCTGGCCAAAATCTTTTCCTCCAACTCAAACCTAACAGTGCCAAATGGAAAAACTCCACCGTTCATTGAAAGGGTTTCCCACAGTATGCCAGAGGTACCCCTTTGTCACAGAGAAATACGAAAATCCCTTAAAAAGTTGGATACAAACAAAGCAATGGGTCCAGATGGCATTCCCGCGATAGTACTCAAAAATTGTGCTAACGAACTCACCCCAACTTTCGCTAAATTATTCAATTTATCTTACAGGCAAGGAGTATATCCATCATCATGGAAGTCTGCCGCAGTACAACCTATTCCAAAGAAAGGAAAAAAGACAGATCCGTTAAACTATAGACCAATTGCTCTACTTCCGGTGATATCAAAAGTAATGGAAAGAGTTGTGAACAATCACCTAACCAAGTACTTGGAAAAGTACAAACTTATCAACGACAAAATACGGATTTCGAAAATATAGGTCAACTGGCGATTTACTTACATACGTCACTCATTTATGGCAAAAAGCGATTGAGTTACGGGGCGAAACAAGAACAATTGCCTTAGATATATCAAAAGCATTCGATAAAGTCTGGCATGAAAATCTGCTCAACAAGCTTAAAGCAATGGGATTGTCGCCGAAACTTTGCACTTGGTTTGAAAGTTAACTTAAGGATAGATCCATTTATGTTGCACTGGATGGCCGGAACTCCAACTCTTACCAAATAAATGCTGGTGTGCCACAGGGAGCAATCCTTTCGCCAACACTTTTTCTGATTTACATAAATGACCTCATAGATAAAACAGTAAATCCACTTTATTGCTTTGCAGATGATGGCAATGTAGTCTCCTCAGTCATACCACCCACTCAGTGTCTATCCGCACGTGAATTCCATCATCTTAGACAAACTCAAATATCGCAGATAAATAACGACCTGGAGATAATAGAGGACTGGGGCAACAAAAACCTTGTACAGTTCAACGCGCAGAAAACCCAAGCAGCCCTGTTTTCAAAAAAGACCAGCACCGGTGAGCCAAACATCATGCTATCTGGAAGTGCTGTCACATTGCAGAGCCAGTTGAACATCTTAGGAGTCACTGCAGAGACCAACATGTCTTGGCACAGTCACGTGGCAGATATAGCTAAAAGGGCGTCCCAAAAGCTTGGGGTGCTATTTCGTACAAGACATCTGTATACACCAAGCCAACTGCTGACACTCTACAAAGCCCAGATTCGACTAACTATGGAGTACTACTCACATATATGGAGTGCGGCACCCAAACATACCTTAATGCTTTTGAACACCGTGCAAAAACGAGCTATCAAGCTGATCAATGACCCCGCACTTACCCGTAGTTTGGATAGTCTCGAACATCGAAGAACTGTGGGCGATCTATCTCTCTTCTACAGGTATTATCACGGAAAATGCTCTGAAGAGTTGGCACGTATGATCCCCCCGGGAGTAGCACCTACTAGGCGAACACGTCAAACAGACGGTAACCATCAATTTACTGTCAAAATAGAGGCACCAAGAACCTCATTATATCAGAATTCATATCTCTGGAGAACAGCATCGCTGTGGAATAAACTCCCTGCGACAGTTTTCCCTGCAGGTTACAACCTGAACCGTTTCAAAACCAACACACACCAACATTTCCGCGCACTGGCCGCTTCTCGAGCGTGATAGGGACCTCCTTGCGAGTGCGCCTAACCGTAAAAAAAAAAAAAAAAAAGTGAACGCAATAAACATCGGAACAGATGTTCATGTTATAGAAATCGTAAAATATGCTCAATTAAAAAAAATCCGCCCACTAAAATTGCGTCGAATTAGCCTAGTAAGGATGTTGTGTGTAATTAAAAAAAAATACCGATGGTATTAAAACAATTTATACAAATAACGTCTTGGTAGGACTGCAACTGTCTAATAATCGTTAAAATGAAATTTCCAAAATTTTAACTAAATTGATGCAAACCATGGTCAAGAAGACCCTAGGATCGTACCGAAAGGTGTCCAAAAAAAATTAAAAAAATTTTTGGTGTCGACCACAGTAGCCCAATAATAAAAAAAATTAATGGCTCACTAAAATTTTCAAAATATCACTCTACCCTAATAGGTGGTTTGGAGTAGGGAAAAAAAATTAAAACAAATGATGATAGGTTGTTAAAACGCGAGGGTTCAAAATGAAATTATATTTTATTTCAAAAAAAAATATTTAAATAAACTGGTAAAACCATTGTAGGGCAAGGTACTACTATGCACAAAAAAAAAATTTTGCAACAAAAAAATCAAGTTTCCTTTTTAAAAAAAATATTTTAAAAAAATTCCAAAAAAAAATATTCAAAAAAAAATTAGCAAATGATTAAATAGGGTTGCAGCTCCTATTAACGATCCTTATTAAAAAAAATTAAGATAAAATTAACACTAAACAAATCTTAATAGAGTTATGTCATGCAACAGTTTTTGTTCTTTTTCTTTAAAAAAACAGTTGTAGATTTCCTTTCCTGTCCCAAAACTGTGTTAATGTACTAGAAAAATTATTTTACTATACAAAAAAATTATTGGAAATAAAATTTACTTAAGAATCATAAGGTATAAAAGTCGTAATTGCAAAAAAAAACCAATCAGTTTAGGAAAAGTTAAAAAACATTTATGTTCCAAAAAAACAAACGATGTTAGTATATTTGTTTGAAATTATTACTGAAGGAAATAAACAACGTGAGTACTGTTACTGTACCACTATAATAATGTGAACCTAAGTTTTAAACTTTGCACTCAACCCCGTAAATAATTATCTTGTGTGCACTTTCCGAAAAACAACTATGAAAACAATTCCAAGGTTCACCTATAAGAACGTTGTAAAACTAAATCTGCCTACTCAAGTGTTTTTACACACAACATCTAATCAAAAAAATTTTTACTGCTTAATGCATTCTCAGATCCTTATTCCTGGTGTTCACGAGATATAAAATTGAGTTGGGCCCTTCCCACAACTATTATTCAAAGCAAAAATTATCAAATGTCCAAGGGCTGATGAGATCCTATCACTTACAAATGACAGTTGGGAATAATCCTGCATAAAAACCAGACAACAAAAATCAAGAAGCCAAAAACTATTACATTAATTTTAAAAGAGCATAATTAAACTCCCGGCCCCAATTAAACTTTTGTTATCTCAGCAAAACTCGGCCTAAACCCAAAAACCTTTTTATTAGACATTTCCCCTATTTCCTAAGTATAATGTCAATAAACCCAAAAACTTGTGATTTCCATTCCAATCCCATCTGGACCCTATATATTTTTCAAATGGTTAAACGCCCACAGGCGAAACAGTATCTTATTTCAAAGAAAGGTGAAGATATTTTGAAGCACCCTGTGAAAATAGGAGACTATTATGGAAAATTGTTCAGATCAGTGTTCTTACTAATTTTTAACCTAAATATATCTAGTTCCCTCATGTGCATGTTACTATTTTAATTCCTATCATAATTAAATAGATCACAAAATTTGTCTTTCTCCGCAAATCTGCAAGTTCCTGGAAAATGCGGGATTCAGCCTGTAGGCCAAATTTGGATGTATTTTAATTTAGCGAAAACCGAAGTTGCGAAATCCTAAAAAGATTAGCAGGAAGTCCTCGTTCCTCGATTTCTACCCTCCGAACCAAACATTTATTCCATTTCCACTCAGCTCGCGAGAGAAAAAAAACCTTAATTATTGCAATATAAAAGGTAGCTAGCTCCTTTACACCCTGTACAACTATCAGATTTAAAAAAAAATAGATGCCCTCATCAATGTTTAGTCGCATCAAAGAAAACCTATTGTTTTTAAATTTATTCTTAGGTTGAAATCTTTTTTTAGAAATCAATGATCTTAAATTTATTGTTTAACCTGAACACTTTCCCATTTATTCCACAACAGTGTATTGTAATTTAAAAATTTGCTTCATTATTTGAGGTCATCAGTATGAAATTATTTTAAAATTAAAAAAAAAATGAAATAAAAAAATGATTTCCCAATTGTCCACAACTTCTAAATCTTCATCCCTAAATAGGTACTTTCATAGTCTAACACCATCCATCTTTATATAACATAACGCTTTAATTTCAGAAGCAACAAAACGAAGATGAAGTGAAAAAGCTAAGCAAGTAAGTTGGAAGTTGCTTTACAATGAGCGCAGATGACAGGCCCCCTTAAGTACACGCCACTGTCCTGAAATGTAGACTATCAAAAAAAATCTGAAGACTAGTCTAGCTGCCGTCAAACAAATTTTAGCATGTAATAAAATAATTCATATTACACCAGTATCCTCAAAAACAAAACGTTTTTTATTATAAGCCCCAAACACCTAACCAATAAATCTTGTTATTTAAAATTATGATTTGGAAGTAAAAGGTTTATTTATTACTGCCTGATCAACTAAGACAAAAAAAAGTTCACCTTTTGTTTGTTTGTAACTCAAGAAATTCCTGTTTGGTCCCCCCAAAAAAAAATATATATAACCTATCTGGTCACCCTTTAAAACTACGACCACTATACCAACCGTTTTGACCAAAACAAGAATTCGAGAAGTTATTTTTACAGAAAAAAATTATCTTTTCAAGAAAAATTAAATCACTTAAAAAAAAGTAAAATTTTGAAATATTTTTACCAATTACCACCGCCTAGCATTTATATTTAGTTGAAAGTCTCTCTTAAATTCACTAACCAATTTCACGGCCTCAAAATGACGTTACTTAAAAAATTACTGAACTTTACAAATAAACTAAAAAAATCAAAAAAAACTTATCTATCTATATCTGTCTCAGTTAAACATTTCTTTTGTGGTATTATATCTAGTTGGGCTTCAAATTCAATTTCTCTGTATTCAATCCGGAGCAGGCAAAACTTCTCAAGGCTCAAACATAAATGTTTGCTCTCCATTGGCCATGACCAAGCTATGACCTGAACGCAGAAAAAATAAAGAAAAAATGATTGTGAACCAGAAAAACTTTAATTGATAGAAATACCCGTAGGTCATTTAAAAAAAAATGCACTCCAAAGCCCAACGCTGTATTTTCTACCAAAAAAATTTGACCAGTCACGAAAACACAACTAGACAACTAAACTCTCTAACCAAAGACTTAAAAAATACCAAAAAAAAAATGTTAACTGGACCTCTTGGCGTTGATCTTCAGCCAATGTGTTGCTCTAGGAATTTTAGCCTTGTGTTCTCTAAAGTTCCGAGCTGACACTATGTAGTAGTAGTACCCTCCTCTGACCCGATGTAACTGAGTGACTTAAGATCTTAATTGTCATCAACAGTTACCACCAAAAACAAGAAAAGAAAATGACAAAGCAAAATAAACTCATTTTCCTTTTCTTTCATTACTAATTAGTAGTTTCAACTAAACAAAGCTATATTTACTTTAAAGCAACCCAGCCAAGAAAAATTTGTGTGAAACTCTGTAAAAATATTCCAATTTCCAAGTAGTGATATCCTACAAAAAATTAAAATCAACAAAAAAAATAACTTGTTGACCTAAATAAATTGACTGCACTAAAAAATAATCGGTGAAACAATTTCTATCTTATCACAAGCAGGTAACAATAACATATAAATAAATGAACCTGCAAAAGAATTGTTAGAAAAAACACACTGCCTATGTCATATATTTGAAACATAAAAAGACCATGTCTGGAGGTCCATCCACCTATAAATAAACAAAAAAATTGAAGTAAATTTACATTACTTTTATTTTTCTTTAAAAAAAAAAAAATTAAAACATGTTTTTCCTACAAAAAACTTTAAAGAATTAAGAACATGATTTGTTGAATGAATTGAACGCAGTTGAATAAAACTCCCATGCTTTTTACCCACTTATTCTTCCTTAATAAATAAAAATGAATCTTTTTATTTTCCAAGAAAAACTTGTGAAGATTAGCTAATAAAAAAACTATGAGAATGAATAGAGCAGCAACGAATTTCAAATCAGCGCTTAAATATTACCAAAAAATATTTAAAAAGTGTTATTTCCAAAAACCAATGATCTTGTTTTTTATTAAAAAAAATGATTGGGTGTCAAAAAACACCGACAGCCACTGAAAGTCTTTAACCTGGCTTTGGCTGTAACACAAAAAAATTTTCTCAAAAAAATTTTTTTTTTAAATTTAAAAATAATTTTTTTTCCAAATTAAAAAAAAAACAAAAAAAAATACATCAGATGTTAAAAAACTAGCAAAAACTCACGTTGGGCGCCAATTGTGGCCAATTAAAATGCGTTGGGTAACATTTTGTGACACTGTGAATAGAACAATAACACTGTGCCAATTTGTGACACAAAAAAAATTACTGAATAATTAAACAAATATCTGGAAGCAGAACTGTATTTTTCAGCTAGGTAAAACATTGATATGCCCGGTAACTTTTATACAGTGGAGAAGGGGGGGTTCAGAAATAAGAAAATTTTAAGCACCACAGTGTTTTAATATCAATGGTTTACAAAGAAGATCTTAATTAAAATACAGTTCAACCCAAACGTTGTAGCCAAACAATGAAACTCTACCTACTTCCGAGGCTTCCAGAGTATTTGTATAATTAAAAAACCAAAAAAAATTGACTAATAAACAAAATAAAAAAAAATAAAATCGAACTTACCACTGCTCTTTCCGTAGAAACGGCGTAGGCCGCCTTAAATCCCTCTCAGAGGGTGTGAACGTCACTTAAGATTCGCCTAAACACGACGGCTCACAGTTATACCGTCTTTGGTATAATTTGCAACTACTGCAGTGCCATTAAGTGCCAATAACCGCAAAAACAATGGGGACACCAATAGACGGCCACCAGCCCAGCCAAAATTTTTTAGGAAAGAGACAAGACACTTTGTCGAGAACACAAAAAATGAAGTTGCCGGAAATCGTTTCTAGATTTGGTGGGGACAGTACACAGTACCAACCAAATTTTCCCGGTTATATTCAAATAAGGATACGAACCCATTTAGAAAAAAACGCTCTCGCTGAAAAATCACTAAATCCGGTTTGCGAGCCTGGATGAAAAAACCCGCGGTTTTCAAACTAACCAACGAGGAAATATATTAATACTTCCGTATCCTGCGCATGAGGTGTTGTCGGATCTATTTCCACGGTTGAAATTTTTATAACAAGGACATTGAGACACCCTCCATACATAGACCGAACATTTGCCCACCGGACGCCATTTTTGTAAAACATTTCTACATTAATAAAGTTGTTTCTGAACTTGAACCTAAAAATACACATTGAACTACTGCTTAAACCCGGCCTAAGAATGTTCAGATGTTAAATTTGCTCACCACTAGCTAGCCCTACACAACCTTCCAATCCGACTAAGTTAGCTATTAACTTTATTTAATTATGATTATATATAAATTTATATAATATAAAAATACGATTTTGTTTATTCTTTTAGTCCTGGTTTTTATCCCTCGTTTATCTCCCATTTACAGTGCATAACTCGTATTTATTTTCTCTTCTCCTTATCAAATTAATAAAGATATCAAAGGGGCGGAGGCTCGGTTGTTCCTGGTCGAACCGTGGACCCAAATATATTTTCGTGCTATCAAAACTAGCTAATCCGTGAAGGATATGAGGTTCGGAAGAGAAATGATTGTCCCAATATCCTCGAAAATAAACATAAGCGAATGAAATGCTCACCTAAATGTTTTCTTCCTGTTACTGAAACCATTTGTGATGCGGCAACGCCGCCATGCCCCAGCAGAACAGCTGTTTATCTTCGTGAACGTCAAAGAAAACTACGAAATTTTACAGATAAACAAAGCAATCAAAAGTTTTTATGTGATTTTTCCCGAAACCTGTGATCGCAAGTTCCAACTACGATGTCCAGATAATGCGATGTGCGCAGTGTCCACAGTAATTCCATGGAATGCCTCCTTTTTAAGGTAACTTCCTGGACACTATATAACCTCCAAACCTAGCTCTATAAAATACCCTTAATTTGTGCACAGAAAGACGAGTCGAAGGGCCTTAATTATTTACCTAAACAAACAAATATGTAACGTTGCCTTAAACGTAAAAATGACACGTTGCATCCTTTCGACTGCAACTTAGAAGTTGGTCTACGAAACATCCGACATTAGATAAGATAATTTTTTAGGAAATCATCAGGTTATTGTCTTCCTCCACTAGTTTGTAATTTGTTTTAAACAAATAGTCCCGACATGTTTCGTAAGCATAAACTTACATCTTTAGGGGACATTACCAAACTAAATCAGCACAACATTTTGAAAAACTGGTTAAAAAACTATGTTTAGCTACTGAAACGGTTAAGTCATAGACATTTAAAACAAAAAACATTATTGACAAACGCAATGCTTCCTCCATGGTGTATCAAAAACTGATCTAAAAACGTACGTTAAAACTATCAAGTGTATACGCTAGTCTATCGACCGTCATACTTGACCCTTTTGACTGACAGGCAAGACATAAGGTAAAATGTTATGTCTAGACCGGGCTTTACACCCGGTTCCCACCTACGACTTTCTCGTGGGTGCCCGCTCACGCGTCTCATGATCTCAATATGAAATGTTATGACAGTCATGGGACGCGTGTGCGGGCATGCACAAGAAAGTCGTAGGTGGGAACCGGGTTTTAGAGACTTGAGAATAGGTACAAAGCTTACATCCCAGACCGAAATGTGAAAATATGTTCTAAAAAATTAAATTTCTAATCTCGATATATTATTATTTATTTTTTATTTATCAATATTTCAAAAACTCTTAAAAAATAATTCTTTTGCCAGAACAGCTCCAAAATGTTTCCAAAAGTTGACAAAATTGAGATAGGACAATAATATTTCACGTGGAATGAATTTTCTTTGCAAAAAAATTGGCTGTTATCGCCAGGGACAGATTTCTTGTGACAAGTTATTTTATTTTTTATTTCATTTTCTATGCATAAAACATATCAAGACTCATGTTTACAAATCTACAAAAACTCCAAGATCATAAATGAAAATGATTTAACAGTCCAATGGCAAAAACGGAATTCCTAATTACCGGAGATTATACAAAAATGTCATTTATCAAAACAAGACAAGAGCACAAAGTTTGCCGGCAAATTTAAATCAGAAACAAATAATATTGTTGTTTTTGAACCCAAAAATACGTAAAAAAATGTGTATGTCGAACCGAACAGAATCGAAACTCTTGGTCAATTAATTGCAAATGAATCCTAATCTAGGGTCCAACACCTGACCTTTTTTCAGAAAATATGCCGTATGTGAATCTCCTTCAATAGCTTCTCGCCATATGAAGAAGGAAGATATTCTGCCATGAACCTCTGTTCCAGCTGTTCCCATGTATGGACTTCTCTACGTACATCTTTGTAAAAAGTATAAGCTGACTTTTCAAAAAGATCGATGCCCGAATTCAGTAAAACCTTTTTGCTGACTCCTCTAGCCTGACTCAACTCGTCCACTCTCTCGAAAAATGCGGTGACGGAGATTGTACCCCTCTCGCCTGTAAATTTTAAGTTCCACTTATGCGGAGGTACAGGTGCAACATGATATGAAGTACCAGGATCACTTGACATTGGTACTGGCGACGAACAAGAAAGTGGTCGTGACTGAGCAATTGGTGCAATGCTACTTTGGAGGGCAGCTAGACTCAAAGGAACGGTAGACGGTTGTTGATAATGAAAAGCTGATGTACCGTAATTCTCAATCGGCATAGGGACTGGTGCCTGTATTGGTGCTTGAGTTGGGTTCGTTAGCACTTGCATTTGCACTGGAGCAATGACCGACGGTTGGTTTGTGGGCTGTTGAGCTGTTCTTTGTGTGCTTGAGAGCTGTGGTTGCGGGAAATGAGACTGGTTAGGTGTGTTGCCAGCATTTGTTGAGTGATCTGAGCCTCGACTCGTTGAATGGGTTTCAGATGCTTCATCATCATCTGAGGCAACGCCAACTCTCAATAAATCTGTTGCTTGGCTCTGCAACCTCCCAATCAAACTCAAGGTTTCCGCAACCAGTATGCCTTTGGTTTGACTTTCTTCAAAGTTAGACGGATTCATGTTATTTATCCTGGCTAACACATGTTCCAACCTTACAGCGATTTTTCTAAACTCTCCCCCTTTACTCGTACCAGAGAACTTCTCTACCAGCGGTACCAGACTATCAAGCTTCTTCATGCAGCTAAAAGCATCTTGGCCAAATTTAAAGGGATACGGAGGGTATCTCATACTTCCATCGGTCCTTTCTCTCTGTCTAATCAGTATGAGCTGTTGCTTCATCTCTTCCACCGATCCAATGGCTATGCCTCTCCATGTTAACTCATAGATTAATTCGTCCTTGACTAAGTACCTTATGTCAGACAACCGACTCAAAGAAATAGCCATGGTGCCTTTTATATTGAAACTTTAAACTTCAAAACTCTTAATTATACCTCCCAATTATAAAAACTAAACCACGCAATAACAAACACAAAGTTCACTTTCAATTCACTAGTGAAAATCACTATAAATTTTCTCACAACTGTAGAAAATATAAAACTTAAATACGGGCAGACGCGAACAAAACCGAAAAACACCGGAGCAGTAAGAAAATAAAATTTATTTGCATTTAAAAATGTAATCATAATTTATATTAAGTATTTGTACAACCAACTATGACGTCCAACCTTGCAGAGAGAGATAACTACTTAAATCCTAAATTAGAATTAACAAGTAGCCATAAAAAAAAAGTTTAAAAAATAAAAGAGAGACAAGAGTTTTGGCAGTGTTTAGGTCTTATGTTTCAATCCTGCGTGAGTAAAACACAAAAAAAAATAATTGCGCTTATCCTAGCTGAACTGGATTAAAATTAAAGTTAAGTGATGTTTGTTTACCTCAGCAACCGAATAGGTAAATTTATCCCTAAATGGAACGTACAACAGACTACCTATAACAACAATCCCAAAGCTGTTGTACACAGTTAAAGCTAGGGTATACTCCTGCTATTGCAGAACGGCTCCACTAATAAACTCCTCAAAAAAAACCCAAATCGCCGTATACAATGATTTTTCTAAAAAGAAAGAATCAAAACCCACTTTAACCTGCTTACCTACTCTGAGTTTACACGAAACATGCATTGCTTAAGGTCACATCATCCCTTAATATATAAGTGAACGCAATAAACGTCGGAACAGATGTTCATGTTATAGAAATCGTAAAATATGCTCAATTAAAAAAAAATCCGCTCGCTGAAATTGCGTCGAATTAGACTAGTAAGGATGTTGTGTGTAATTAAAAAAAGTTAAAAAAAATGTGGGCGCCAATTTGTGGCCTTAAAAAAAAATTGTGTGACATTTGTGGCAGCTTAAAGACGTCGCCGCCATTTTGTGACACTGAAACCCACTGAATAATTAAACAAATATCTGGAAGCAGAACTGTATTTTCCAGCTAGGTAAAACATTGATATGCCCGGTAACTTTTATACAGTGGAGAAGGGGGGGGTTCAGAAATAAGAAAATTTTAAGTGCGCCACATTATTTAATATCAATGTTTTACAAAGAAGATCTTAAATAAAATACAGTCCAACCCAAACGTTGTAGCCAAACAATGAAATTCTATACTTCCGAGGCTTCCAGAGTATTTGTGTAATTAAGAATAACAAAAAAAAAAAAACAGAATACAATTCTAAAAGATTGAATTAAGATGACAAAACTAGAAGCACTTTACAGGTAGATGGACTCCTTTAACAGGTCAGGTACCTACATCGAGTCAGCAGCGTAGGACTCAATTATATGAATGATTGTTAAAAAAAAATACACTCCCAGAATCATTCTGTCATAGGGGAGATCCAGACCAAATATCTGCTGTCATCATTCTACGCTGGGTAGAATGAGACAGACAGCAACCCAGTCAGAGATCCACCCCATGAGGCAAAAATGTGTAACGAAACCGCTAAAAAAAAATATAATCTCATCTCTCTTTTGTCTCCGCAAAGTTGGTCACTGGGTTGTACAAATAACGCAAAGATTTAGTTCATCTTGTATATTTTAAGGGTAAAATCAGATAAAATTACCGGAAACATAAAAAAAAATAAATGAAATGGATGAAAACAAGGGCCAAAATAGCAAGGCACTTTAAATTTGACAGTAAAATTATCTTAAATAAATGAAAGGAAGGAAAACAAGTCAATGTAGTAAATATGCCGCAAAACCAGGGTTATGACGTCATACCTTATCTTGCGTTTACAAGAAATGTTGAAACTATACTGTGAAAACTTATATATGAAATATATGAAAAGATCACGTCTAAATTATATTAAAAATTTATATATGAGTGAAAAAATTATAGTTAAGGCTTGCTCCTACCTTGGTCCTTGATTATTCTGTGTATGTTTTATTTTGTAAACCTGGAATTCTGTTGTCCTGTTGTCTCACCACTGCTTCCGGGTCTCCTGCTCTGCTCGCGCCTCCCCTCGTGCCCGCTTAGCACATGATGTTAGGCCAGCACTTTGGTCTTAAAAGGGTTGTGGGATTCTTGCCCGAGCGTAAAACCCTTCCCAGGGTACAACTGGCTACACCTGGCTTCACACCAGCGTCCAGCCCCAAATGTCGGTGGAATGGACGGGCAATGCTCTTCCCCGTACAAAATGGCATGGGCCGACTTAAATTCCCCTCAAAAGGGTGCGAGCGTCACTCCAAATTACGCCTGGACACGACGGACTCACTCCTCACAGCCTCTGGGATATCTCCTACAGTTCGCTGCAGTGCCAAACCAAAAACAATGGCGATCCCAGAGCCTGTTGTCGACCCAACCAAATTTGTTAGCAAAGAGAGACCAAGCACTTCGTCGAGAATACCAGAATAATGCAGTGGCCGGAAACCGTTTTGTAAATTTGGTGGGGAGTGGGGACGGTAAAACGCAATAGTACCAACCTAATCTTCCCGGTGAAATTCAAATAAAGGATGCAAACCTATTTATAAAAAACTTTTCCGCCAAAAATAAATCTCTACATTCAGTGGCAAGCCTGGAAGAAAAACCCGGGGTTTTCAAAGTAACCAATGAGGAGATACAGTTCTATACAGGTATATAGGGGGCAGCACCGACCAAGTGGACATTGCAATTAGGTAAAACGTACATTGAGGTGTTGTCGGATCTATTTCCACGGTTGGAATTTTTATAACAAGGACGTCGAGACACCCTCCATACACATTATTAATATTCGAACACTCAACCAATTCCCATATGAGTAAAGCTATACTGAGCGCAGAATTTAGTTGCACTCCAGTTACAGTCTTCGTCAAAAGTTTCCTTCGCTCTTTATAAATGTTTTCTCTAATATTCATATGGTTTAACGCCATTTTTGTAAAACATTTCTACAGTAATAAAGTTGTTTCTGAACCTGAACCCAAAAATACACGCTGAACTATTGCTTAAAGGCACAAGGGTGTTCAGATGTTAACTCACACGATTTCGTTTATTCTTTTAGTCTTGGTTTTTATCCCTCGTTTATCTCCCATTTACAACAGTGCATAACTCGTATTTATTTTATCCTTTCTCTATCAAATTAATAAAGATATCAAAGTGGCGGAGCCTCGGTTGTTCCTGGTCGACCCAAATATGTTTTTGCACTATCAAAACTAGTTAATCCGTGAAGGATATGAGGTTCGGATTGTCCCAATATCCTCGAAATAAACGTAAGGGAATGAAATGTTCATCTAAATGTTTCCTTCCTGTTACTGAAACCATTTGTGATGCGGCAACGCCGCCATTCCCCAGCATAACAGCTGTTTAACTTTATGAACGTCAGTGAATCACAAAATTCCACAGATAAAAACAAAACAATCAAAATTTTTATGTGATTTTTCCCGAAGTCTGTGATCTTAAATTCCAATTACGATGTCCAGATAATGCGATGTGCGTAGTGTCCACAGTAATTCGATGGAATGCCTCCTTTTAAGGTAACTTCCTAGACACTATATAACCTCCAAACCTAGCTCTATAAAATACCCTTACTTGTGTACAGAAAGACGAATCAAAGAGCCCTGATTATTTACCTAAATAAACAAATATGTAACGTTGTCTTAAACGTAAAAATGACACGTTACATAATCCCCCCCCAACTTCAAGACGATTAACCTAAAAGGTTAATCGGAGAGGTCCGCTGCCGACTTAAGGTCTTTGGCATGCCAACTCCCTGGCAGTACTTTACCCGATGGTTCCTGAAGCTCAAATATCCATGGAGAAATTTTATTCCTAATCACATAAGGACCAACGAATTTCGGTGCTAACTTCTTCGAGAAAAACTTCGCAGCATCTGACAAAACATAATTTTTCTTCCAAACACGCTGACCCACAGCAAAGTTGGGTACCCTTGTACGCAAATTATACTGAACTACGTTTTTCTCTCCAGCCACCTCTAACCTTCTCTTAACATCAGCATAGAGCTTCCGGAAACCTTCGTTCTTACTTTCAGCTGCAGATTGTACACCATTCTCTTCAGATAACAAAACTGGGTTGGAGTAATCTTTTCCTGATAAACACATATTCCTACCAAAATTAACAAAGAAAGGAGACATCCTGGTTGTCTCATGGGTTGCAGTACGAATCGCGCAGGCAAGTTTATGTATTTGTTCGTCCCACTTCCTGTGGTTGTCTTTCACATAACAACATAACATGGTTTTTAACGTGCGATTCGTCCTTTCTGTTGGATTTGCTCTGGGGTGATAATACGGATTATACTGAATTTTAACCTGATAACTCTCAGCAAAACGCTTAAACTCATTACTTTTGTACTGAGGGCCATTATCACAAAGTATCAAACGGGGCACTCCGAAGACCATAAATACTTGCTCCTCAAGATGCTTAACAACAGCTTGAGTAGGGGCTGCTCGCATTGGAAAAACTAAGGAAAACTTACTCAAATAGTCCGTAACGACGAGAATCCAGCAATTACCCTTTGTTGAACGAGGTAGAGGTCCACATAAATCAGTCGAAATAACTTCCCAAGGACGAGTTGGTTTTGGGTGAGATATCATCTGATCAGATACACCTTGTGTATCACCTTTATGAGCTGCACAGACAAAGCATTTCTTTACAAAAGTTGCCACGTCCTGGCGCATTTTTGGCCAATAATATTTTTCTGCCAGTCTGTGGTAGGTTTTATACACACCCATATGTCCTGCGGTAGGAGGATCGTGAGCTTCTCCAATAATTCTACGCCTATGATCTTTGGGGACCACCTCTTTCCAATATTCGTTAGATGGTGAAAGTTGAGGGTATTCTTGTTTGACATATTTATACAACTTATTATCAGTGTATCTCCAGTTCATAAATTTTAACGGTGATTCTACGACCCTCTTTACCATCTTTTGGTACCATCGATCTTTAATTGCTGTTGAAACATCTCTGGGCTGCGAAATTGTATCAATCATAGGTACTGCACGAGACAACATGTCCGGGACAACTAAATCTTTCCCTTTCCGATGGATTACTTCAAAATCATATTGCTGCAGTTTTACAGACCAACGAGCAAGTCTTCCACTGGGCTCTTTTAAGCTATGAAGCCATTTTAAACTAAAATGATCTGTTATGACCTTAAATGAGATCCCCTCAATATAAGGCCGGAGCTTCTCTATCGCCCAAACCAATGCCAAACATTCTCGCTCGGTGGTCGTGTAAACACGTTCTTGCTTAGTCAAAGATCGACTCAAATAGCATATGACTTTGTCTCCTTCAGGATAAGGCTGCGTTAAACATGCTCCTATTCCATATCCTGATGCGTCTGTTTGAATGACAAATTCTTTGGTATAATCTGGACATGTAAGAATCGGTGCAGTCACTAAAAGTTCCTTAATCTTAATAAATGCTTTTTCGCAGTCTGGAGTCCAATCGAACTTTTGATTTTTCTTAGTTAGAGCTGTAATTGGAGCTATTATCGCTGAAAAATTCTCTATGAAACGTCTATACCAGGATATTGTACCTACAACTCTACGAACTTCTCTGACAGTTCTTGGCCTCTGGAGCTCTAACATGGCTTTAATTTTATTAGGGTCAACTCGGATGCCTCGACGGTCCACTACGAAACCTAAATAAGTCATTTCTGGCCTACACAGTTGGCATTTCTCCCAACTTACCGTTATCTTTGCATTCTGCAATCTTCGTAGGACTTCCTCAAGAATTCTAAGATGTTCAGAAAAGCTCTGTGTGACAATTACGAGGTCATCGAGATATACGTACACGTAAGGGTCTAAATCGTTTCCTATGATGCTATCTATGAGTCTCTGCCAAGTTGCAGGTGCATTATGAAGACCAAATGGTAACCGCTTAAATTGGAAGAGACCTCGTCGACAGATGAATGCTGTTAGTGGCTTCGATGATTCTTCCATTGGTACTTGCCAATAAGCGCTTTTGATATCTAAAGTTGACAAGTATTTAGCATCTTTCAACTTGTCAAGAGTCTCGGATACGAGTGGTAAAGGATAACTATCACGCGCCGTCACTGAGTTCAATTTGCGGTAGTCTACACAGAAACGATATTTCTTTGTGTTTTTCTTTTGTACCATTACCACTGGTGAAGCCCATGAACTACTACTACGTTCTATCACATCCATTTTCAGCATTTCGTCGATTTCGTCATCAATAAGTTTCTGAATGACCGGTGAGACCTTATATGAACGTTGTCTTATCGGTGCTGCATCTGTTGTAATCTTATGCTCTACCCTGTCGGTACATCCCAGTGAGTCACCCATAATAGTCTTATATTTAACGACCAATTCCTCTAGTCGTTCTGATTCATAAGGCGAAAGAGTAGTTTGTTGGTCTGGTGTTTCTAAAGAACAAATCACATCTTTATTATCGGCAAAGTGCCACTCATTAGTACTTAAGTTCGGTACTATCCCCATCGAAATCCAAAAATCTAATCCCAAAATCAGAGTGTGCGGCAACTCAGGAACGACGACGACCTCTATTAACCTAAATTTATCTTGAACTCGCATAGGCAGCTGCACTGTCCCAATACTACTCGTGCTTTGACCATTTGCCACAATACAACTCGTCTTCTTTGTCGTATCAAGTGAAAAACCAAACCTCTCGATGATCGACCAACCATGATTCCCTAAAAAGGTACGTGAAGCCCCGGAATCCAACAAACCTAATAACTTATTTCCGAGCACATCCACTTCTAAATAAGGCCTCTCATCTTTACGAGCATGACTTATCACATAATCTAAAACGTACGTTAGCCTATCGGTCGATGCTTGTTCAGGCTGACTCGAAGGTCGACCACCTACGAGCGCCTGGGTCCGTTTCCCTGACGATTACAATTTCGACATTCTCTTACTGTTACCCCTGCTTGTCCACACGAATAGCACTGTTTGCCTCTAGGTAATGCGCACCCGATTGCCATATGCCCTGTTTGGTTGCATCTATAACATACAACGTCCCTGTTCGCCCTACCAGATCCAACACCCTGTGGTTGTACATCCCTGTCATTTACACTAGACTGACCACCAGCTGGTTGCTGTCTATCTCTATCAGCCCTAGCAGCAAAATTGCTTGCTGGTTGCTGCCTATCTCTGTCGAATCTATCAGCAGGATGATTCAAATTCTGTTGGTTCGATGTCCCGGCACCTGCTATTTGAATTGCATCAACCCCTGTTGAAAAATCGTCACTGTCGCTCTCTACGTCAACGTAGGCCAAGTCAGGTTCGATTGATTGGTTTCTTCTAGATGTAAAATTTTCCTCCTCTAAACCATATCTCTGGTCTATTCTACGACACAGATCCTTTAAATGTGATAGGCTATTGACCTCAGTAGCAATCAACCCTTTCTTATAGATGTCCGCTATATTTCTGAAGACGATAGCTAATTTCGCCTCTTCGGAAACAGGACAGCCAAGTCTTTGGAAATATGTGTTCATGACAGCAATATAGGTCCCTATAGACTCTCCAGGGCCTTGTTTACGTTTTTGAATCTCCTTCAATAGCTTCTCGCCATATGAAGAAGGAAGATATTCTGCCATGAACCTCTGTTCCAGCTGTTCCCATGTATGGACTTCTCTACGTACATCTTTGTAAAAAGTATAAGCTGACTTTTCAAAAAGATCGATGCCCGAATTCAGTAAAACCTTTTTGCTGACTCCTCTAGCCTGACTCAACTCGTCCACTCTCTCGAAAAATGCGGTGACGGAGATTGTACCCCTCTCGCCTGTAAATTTTAAGTTCCACTTATGCGGAGGTACAGGTGCAACATGATATGAAGTACCAGGATCACTTGACATTGGTACTGGCGACGAACAAGAAAGTGGTCGTGACTGAGCAATTGGTGCAATGCTACTTTGGAGGGCAGCTAGACTCAAAGGAACGGTAGACGGTTGTTGATAATGAAAAGCTGATGTACCGTAATTCTCAATCGGCATAGGGACTGGTGCCTGTATTGGTGCTTGAGTTGGGTTCGTTAGCACTTGCATTTGCACTGGAGCAATGACCGACGGTTGGTTTGTGGGCTGTTGAGCTGTTCTTTGTGTGCTTGAGAGCTGTGGTTGCGGGAAATGAGACTGGTTAGGTGTGTTGCCAGCATTTGTTGAGTGATCTGAGCCTCGACTCGTTGAATGGGTTTCAGATGCTTCATCATCATCTGAGGCAACGCCAACTCTCAATAAATCTGTTGCTTGGCTCTGCAACCTCCCAATCAAACTCAAGGTTTCCGCAACCAGTATGCCTTTGGTTTGACTTTCTTCAAAGTTAGACGGATTCATGTTATTTATCCTGGCTAACACATGTTCCAACCTTACAGCGATTTTTCTAAACTCTCCCCCTTTACTCGTACCAGAGAACTTCTCTACCAGCGGTACCAGACTATCAAGCTTCTTCATGCAGCTAAAAGCATCTTGGCCAAATTTAAAGGGATACGGAGGGTATCTCATACTTCCATCGGTCCTTTCTCTCTGTCTAATCAGTATGAGCTGTTGCTTCATCTCTTCCACCGATCCAATGGCTATGCCTCTCCATGTTAACTCATAGATTAATTCGTCCTTGACTAAGTACCTTATGTCAGACAACCGACTCAAAGAAATAGCCATGGTGCCTTTTATATTGAAACTTTAAACTTCAAAACTCTTAATTATACCTCCCAATTATAAAAACTAAACCACGCAATAACAAACACAAAGTTCACTTTCAATTCACTAGTGAAAATCACTATAAATTTTCTCACAACTGTAGAAAATATAAAACTTAAATACGGGCAGACGCGAACAAAACCGAAAAACACCGGAGCAGTAAGAAAATAAAATTTATTTGCATTTAAAAATGTAATCATAATTTATATTAAGTATTTGTACAACCAACTATGACGTCCAACCTTGCAGAGAGAGATAACTACTTAAATCCTAAATTAGAATTAACAAGTAGCCATAAAAAAAAAGTTTAAAAAATAAAAGAGAGACAAGAGTTTTGGCAGTGTTTAGGTCTTATGTTTCAATCCTGCGTGAGTAAAACACAAAAAAAAATAATTGCGCTTATCCTAGCTGAACTGGATTAAAATTAAAGTTAAGTGATGTTTGTTTACCTCAGCAACCGAATAGGTAAATTTATCCCTAAATGGAACGTACAACAGACTACCTATAACAACAATCCCAAAGCTGTTGTACACAGTTAAAGCTAGGGTATACTCCTGCTATTGCAGAACGGCTCCACTAATAAACTCCTCAAAAAAAACCCAAATCGCCGTATACAATGATTTTTCTAAAAAGAAAGAATCAAAACCCACTTTAACCTGCTTACCTACTCTGAGTTTACACGAAACATGCATTGCTTAAGGTCACATCATCCCTTAATATATAAGTGAACGCAATAAACGTCGGAACAGATGTTCATGTTATAGAAATCGTAAAATATGCTCAATTAAAAAAAAATCCGCTCGCTGAAATTGCGTCGAATTAGACTAGTAAGGATGTTGTGTGTAATTAAAAAAAGTTTAAAAAAAAATTACCGATGTTATTAAAAAATTTACAGAAATAACGTCTTGGTAGGACTGCAACTCTCTAATCTTCATTAAAATGAAATTCCCAAAACTTAAACTAAATTGATGCAAACCATGGTCATGGTCAAAAAGACCCTAGGATCGTACCGAAAGGTGTCCAAAAAAAAAATTTTAAAAAAAAATTTTTGGTGAAGCCCACAGTAGCCCAATAATAAGAAAAAAAATTAAATAGTGGCTCACTACAATGTTCAAAATATTACTCTACCCTAATAGGTGGTTTGGAGTAGGGAGAAGAAAAAAAATTTAAAACAAATGATGATAGGTTGTTAAAACGTGAGGGTTCGAAATAAAATTATATTTTAATTCAGAAAAAAATATATTTAAATAAACTGGTAGAACCATTGTAGGGACAAGGTACTACTATGCACCAAGGAAAAAATGTCCAACAAGAAAATCAAGTCTCCCTTTTAAAAAAAATATTTTCAAAAAAAAATTAAAAATGTTTAAGTGGGGTTGCAGCTCCTATTAGTGAACCTTAAAAAAAATTTAATAAAACCAGCACCAGAAAAATCTTATTCGAGTTGTCATGCAACAGTTTTTGTTCTTTTCCTTTAAAAAAACAGTTGTCAATTCCCTTTCCTCTCCCAAAACTGTGGCAATGTGAAAAGTCAATGAGCTAGAAAAAATTATTTACTATAAAAAAAAATGTTGAAAATTAAATTTACTTAAGAATCATAAGGTATAAAAATCGTGATTGAAAAAAAAAAACCAATCAGTTTAGGAAAAGTTTTAAAAAAATGTTTATGTTACAAAAAACAAACGATGTTAGTATATTTGTTTAAAATTATTACTAAAGGAAACAACCAACGTGAGTACTCATTTACTGTACCCCTATATTAATGTGAACCTAAGTCTTAAACTTTGCAACTCAACCCCGTAAAGAATTATCCCGTGTGCCCTTTCGAAAAACCAAATATGGAAACAATTCCAAGGTTCACCTATAACGTTGTAAAACTAAATCTGCCTACTTAAGTGTCTTTACACACAACATCTAATCAAAAAAAAATTTTTACTGCTTAATGCATTCTCAGATCCTTATTCCTGGTGTTTACGAGATATAAAATTAAGTTGGGCCCACTCCACAACTATCAGTCAAAGCAAATCTACCAAATGTCCAAGGGCTAATGAGACCCCATCACCTACAAATGATATTTTGAAATGAAACAGTTGGGAATAATCCTGCGTAAAACCCAGAGAACAAAATCAAGAACCAAAAACTATTACATTAATTTTAAAAGAGCATAATAAAACTCCCGGCCCCAATTAAACTTTTGTTATCTCAACAAAACTCGGCCTAAAACCAAAAAACTTTTTATTAGACATTTCCCCTATTCCCTAAGTATAATGTCAATAAAACCCAAAAACTTGTGATTTCCATTCCAATCCCATCTGGACCCTATATATTTTTCAAACGGTTAAACACCCACAGGCGAAACAATATCTTATTTCAAAGAAAGGGTGAAGATATTTTGAAGCATCCTGTGAAAATAGGACACTATTATGGAAAATTGTTCAGATCAGTGTTCTTACTACTTTTTAACCTAAATATATCTAGTTCCCTCATATGCATGTTACTATTATATTATATTAATTCCTATCATAACTAAACAGATCACAAAAATTGTCTGTCTCCGCAAATCTGCAAGGTCCTGGAAGATGTGAGATTCAGCCTGTAGGCCAAATTTGGATGTATTTTAATTTAGCGAAAACCGAAGTTGCGAAATCCTAAAAAGATTAGCAGGAAGTCCTCGTTCCTCGATTTCTACACTCCGAACCCAACATTTCTTCCATTTCCACCCAGCTCGCGGGAGGAAAAAAAACCTAATTATCGCAATATAAAATGTACTACTATCATATTATGCATAACAAAAAAATATATGCCCTCATCATTGTTTAGTCGCATCAAAGAAAACCTATTGTTTTTAAATTTATTCTTAGGTTGGAATCTTTTTTTAGAAATCAATGATCTTAAATTTATTGTTTAACCTGAACACTTTCCCATTTATTCCACAAAATTTTGCTTCATTATTTGAGGTCACCAGTATGAAATTATTTTAAAATTAAAAAAAAATGAAATAACAAAAATTATTTCCCAATTGTCCACAACTTCCAAGTTTTCATCCCTAAATACCTAGGTACTTTCTCAGTCTAACACCATCCATCGTTATCCAACATAACGCTTTAATTTCAGAAGCAACAAAACGAAGATTAAGTGAAAAGCTAAGCAAGTATGTTGGAAGTTGCTTTACAATGGGCGCAGATGTAAGGCCCCTATAAGTACACGCCACTGTCCTGAACTGCAAACTAAGAAAAAAATTGAAGACTAGCATATCTGCCGTCAAACAACCTTTGGCATGAAATTAAAATAATTTCATATCATACCAGTACCCTCCAAAAACAAAACGTTTTTTACTATAAGACCCAAACACTTAACCAATAAATCTGGTTATTTAAAATTATGATTTGGAAGTAAAAGATTTATTTATTCCTGCCTGATCAACTAAGACAAAAAAAGTTCCCCTTTTTGTAACTCAAGAAGTTCCCGTTTGGTCCCCTAAAAAAAATATAACCTGTCTGGTCACCCTTTAAACTACGACCACTATACAAACCGTTTTGACCAAAACAAGAATTCGAGAAGTTATGTTAACAGAAAGGAAATAATCTTTTACGAAAAATTAAATTATTTAAAAAAAAGAAGCAAAATTTGGAAATATTTTTACCAATTACCACCGACTAGCATTTATATTTAGTTGAAAGTCTCTCTTAAATTCACTGACTCAAAATGACATTACTTAAAAAAAATTACTGAACTTTACAAATGAACTCTACAAATGAACTAAAAAAAATCAAAAAACTTATATCTATATCTGTCTCAGTTAAACATTTCTTTTGTGGTATTATATCTAGTTGGGCTTCAAATTCATTTTCTCTGTATTCAATCCGGAGCAGGCAAAACTTCTCAAGGCTCAAACATAAATGTTTGCTCTCCAATGGCCATGACCAAGCTATGACCTGAACGCAGAAAAAAATACAGAAAAAAATAATTGTGAACCAGAAAACTTTAATTGATAGAAATACCCATAGGTCATTTTTAAAAAATGCACTCCAAAGCCCAACGCTGTATTTTCTACCAAAAAAATTGACCAGTCACAAAAACACAACTAGACAACTAAACTGGCAACCAAAGACCTAAAAAAACTGCTCCAAAAAAAAATACCTCAAAAAAAAATGTTAACTGGACCTCTGGCGTTGATCTTCAGCCAATATGTCGCTCTAGGGTTTTAGCCTTGTGTTTCCTAACTTCCCGAGCCGACACTAGTAGTGTACCCTCCTCTGACCCGATGTAACTGAGTGACGTAAGATGTTAATTGTCATCCAACAGTTACCACCAAAAAAACAAGAAAAGAAAATGACAAAGCAAAATAAACTCATTTTCCTTTTCTTTCATTACTAATTAATACTTTCAACTAAACAAATCTACTAGCTGTTAAGCTATATTCACTTTAAAACAACTCAGCCAAGAAAAATTTGTGTGAAACCCTGTAAAAATATTCCAAATACCAAGTAGTGATATCCCACAAAAAATTAAAATCACCAAATAAAAAAATAACTTGACCTAAATAAATTGATTGCACTAAAAAATAATCGGTGAAACAATTTCTATCTTATCACAAGCAGGAAATAATAACATATTAGAAGTAGGCAACCTGCAAAAAAAAAATTGTTAGAAAAAAACACTACCCATGTCATATATTTAAAACCTAAAAAGACCATGTCTGGAAATCCATCCACCTATAAATTAAATAAAATTGAAGTAAATTTACATTGTTGTATTTATTTTTCTTAAAAAAAAATTAAAACAAGTTTTTCCTACAAAAACTTTAAAGAATTAAGAACATGATTTGGACGCTGCTGAATAAAAATTCCTATGTTTTTTTTCCCACTTATTCTTCCTTAATAAATAAAAATGAATATTTTATTTTCCAAGAAAAAAAACTTGTGAAGATAAGCTAACAAAAAACTAAGAGGATTACTAAAACAACAAACCGAGTTCCAAATCAACGTTCAAATATTACTAAAAAAAAAATATTTAAAAAAATGTTATTTCCAAAAACCAATGATCTTGTTTTTTATGAAAAAAAAATGATTGAGTGTCAAAACCACCCACAGCCACTGAAAGCCTCTAACCTGGCTTTGGCTGTACCACAAAAAATTTTCTCAAAAAAAAATTAAAAAAACCATTAGTCTTTTTTTCCAAATTCAAAAAAAACCAAAAAAAAATTACATCAGATGTTAAAAAACTAGCCAAAAACACACGTAGGGCGCCAATTTGTGGCCTTAAAAAAAGTTAAAAAAAATGTGGGCGCCAATTTGTGGCCTTAAAAAAAAATTGTGTGACATTTGTGGCAGCTTAAAGACGTCGCCGCCATTTTGTGACACTGAAACCCACTGAATAATTAAACAAATATCTGGAAGCAGAACTGTATTTTCCAGCTAGGTAAAACATTGATATGCCCGGTAACTTTTATACAGTGGAGAAGGGGGGGGTTCAGAAATAAGAAAATTTTAAGTGCGCCACATTATTTAATATCAATGTTTTACAAAGAAGATCTTAAATAAAATACAGTCCAACCCAAACGTTGTAGCCAAACAATGAAATTCTATACTTCCGAGGCTTCCAGAGTATTTGTGTAATTAAGAATAACAAAAAAAAAAAAACAGAATACAATTCTAAAAGATTGAATTAAGATGACAAAACTAGAAGCACTTTACAGGTAGATGGACTCCTTTAACAGGTCAGGTACCTACATCGAGTCAGCAGCGTAGGACTCAATTATATGAATGATTGTTAAAAAAAAATACACTCCCAGAATCATTCTGTCATAGGGGAGATCCAGACCAAATATCTGCTGTCATCATTCTACGCTGGGTAGAATGAGACAGACAGCAACCCAGTCAGAGATCCACCCCATGAGGCAAAAATGTGTAACGAAACCGCTAAAAAAAAATATAATCTCATCTCTCTTTTGTCTCCGCAAAGTTGGTCACTGGGTTGTACAAATAACGCAAAGATTTAGTTCATCTTGTATATTTTAAGGGTAAAATCAGATAAAATTACCGGAAACATAAAAAAAAATAAATGAAATGGATGAAAACAAGGGCCAAAATAGCAAGGCACTTTAAATTTGACAGTAAAATTATCTTAAATAAATGAAAGGAAGGAAAACAAGTCAATGTAGTAAATATGCCGCAAAACCAGGGTTATGACGTCATACCTTATCTTGCGTTTACAAGAAATGTTGAAACTATACTGTGAAAACTTATATATGAAATATATGAAAAGATCACGTCTAAATTATATTAAAAATTTATATATGAGTGAAAAAATTATAGTTAAGGCTTGCTCCTACCTTGGTCCTTGATTATTCTGTGTATGTTTTATTTTGTAAACCTGGAATTCTGTTGTCCTGTTGTCTCACCACTGCTTCCGGGTCTCCTGCTCTGCTCGCGCCTCCCCTCGTGCCCGCTTAGCACATGATGTTAGGCCAGCACTTTGGTCTTAAAAGGGTTGTGGGATTCTTGCCCGAGCGTAAAACCCTTCCCAGGGTACAACTGGCTACACCTGGCTTCACACCAGCGTCCAGCCCCAAATGTCGGTGGAATGGACGGGCAATGCTCTTCCCCGTACAAAATGGCATGGGCCGACTTAAATTCCCCTCAAAAGGGTGCGAGCGTCACTCCAAATTACGCCTGGACACGACGGACTCACTCCTCACAGCCTCTGGGATATCTCCTACAGTTCGCTGCAGTGCCAAACCAAAAACAATGGCGATCCCAGAGCCTGTTGTCGACCCAACCAAATTTGTTAGCAAAGAGAGACCAAGCACTTCGTCGAGAATACCAGAATAATGCAGTGGCCGGAAACCGTTTTGTAAATTTGGTGGGGAGTGGGGACGGTAAAACGCAATAGTACCAACCTAATCTTCCCGGTGAAATTCAAATAAAGGATGCAAACCTATTTATAAAAAACTTTTCCGCCAAAAATAAATCTCTACATTCAGTGGCAAGCCTGGAAGAAAAACCCGGGGTTTTCAAAGTAACCAATGAGGAGATACAGTTCTATACAGGTATATAGGGGGCAGCACCGACCAAGTGGACATTGCAATTAGGTAAAACGTACATTGAGGTGTTGTCGGATCTATTTCCACGGTTGGAATTTTTATAACAAGGACGTCGAGACACCCTCCATACACATTATTAATATTCGAACACTCAACCAATTCCCATATGAGTAAAGCTATACTGAGCGCAGAATTTAGTTGCACTCCAGTTACAGTCTTCGTCAAAAGTTTCCTTCGCTCTTTATAAATGTTTTCTCTAATATTCATATGGTTTAACGCCATTTTTGTAAAACATTTCTACAGTAATAAAGTTGTTTCTGAACCTGAACCCAAAAATACACGCTGAACTATTGCTTAAAGGCACAAGGGTGTTCAGATGTTAACTCACACGATTTCGTTTATTCTTTTAGTCTTGGTTTTTATCCCTCGTTTATCTCCCATTTACAACAGTGCATAACTCGTATTTATTTTATCCTTTCTCTATCAAATTAATAAAGATATCAAAGTGGCGGAGCCTCGGTTGTTCCTGGTCGACCCAAATATGTTTTTGCACTATCAAAACTAGTTAATCCGTGAAGGATATGAGGTTCGGATTGTCCCAATATCCTCGAAATAAACGTAAGGGAATGAAATGTTCATCTAAATGTTTCCTTCCTGTTACTGAAACCATTTGTGATGCGGCAACGCCGCCATTCCCCAGCATAACAGCTGTTTAACTTTATGAACGTCAGTGAATCACAAAATTCCACAGATAAAAACAAAACAATCAAAATTTTTATGTGATTTTTCCCGAAGTCTGTGATCTTAAATTCCAATTACGATGTCCAGATAATGCGATGTGCGTAGTGTCCACAGTAATTCGATGGAATGCCTCCTTTTAAGGTAACTTCCTAGACACTATATAACCTCCAAACCTAGCTCTATAAAATACCCTTACTTGTGTACAGAAAGACGAATCAAAGAGCCCTGATTATTTACCTAAATAAACAAATATGTAACGTTGTCTTAAACGTAAAAATGACACGTTACACTATATAGTAATCCCTATGTAGATACGGCGTTTTCATTGGGCATAACAGTAAAGAAATAGCAGTGAAGGACGCTTGAATTGCATAGCAATATCAGAATCGCTCTTTTTTAGGTGAAAGTCACAAGCTAGGCCTGACCCTGTTTTAAGATTTTGTCCTTTTCGATTTTGTCCGGTTTTGATAAAAGACGTTATACAGAACTTCGATTTTGCTCTTGTCTTGTTTTGTAGAATGACGTTTTTGATAATGTCTGGTTATTAATAATTCTGTTTTTAACATGGGACTGTTATGCCATTTTCCTTATTGATTTTTTATTTGTTCTTTATGATAAACAATGGACAATCCTCAAATTTTTATAAAAGCTAATTTTCAATTATTAGCTCCATTACTTCGAAGGCAATATTTGTATTTAAAAACTTGACAAGCCTCTACTGACACGTTACCGACAGGACATTTTCTTGCTTGCTACTAATTAGTTGGCCATGTTAAACAGGGGCGGATCATTGATCTTTATTTGGGGGGGGGATATAATAATAAATATTGCATCAAGCTATTTTGCATAGTGACCAGAAGGTGTATTCTGTGTATATAATTTGAGATTTAGGGGAGGGGGGCAATTTCGCCTTTTCCCATTCCGGAGATCCGAACCTGGTTTAAATGGTTTCGCATCTAAACTGCTTCGGAGTCTTCATAATAAAATTTAAAAAGCTTAGATAAGCCTTCAATAACACAGGTACACAAAAAAATATTTTTTGAAAACTGCCCTGGAAGTTTTGACTGATTTTTATGTTTTTTGTTGTGCTGAATCCAAATCTGCCAACCGTTTTTTTCAATCACATCCAGATTTTTTGCTAGGGTTAACGAGGTTTACGGGTTTTAAAACTCAACAATGGTAAAATAAATCTAATTTTATTTACAAAAAAATCAACCGTATATTCCGAAATATAGTTATTGAATAAATATTATAATTTACAAACATACTAGGGATATAAAACCAGATAGGCATCAATTGTTGTCCCGGTGGGATCGTTTCTTCTTCCCCAGAATACTTGTTTTCGTGCGTTGCTTTACGTCTTTTTCTTCTGGGGTTTTCCGCATCAACAACCAGCAGAAATCAGCCATCATATTGGTGTTCCGACTTCCCTGATAACTTTTCCTTCGCCCTTGATATCTTGGTGAAACCTTTCACACTGATCTTCACTATAAAGCCTTTTTCCTCGCAGTAGCTCTAAGTTACCAGGTAACCTGGTTCTCCTTTTCTGTTTTTCTTCGCTGAGTAACACTAACTATGACGTCACGAGTAACCACACAGTGTAACCAGCCTAGCAGACGTGGTTGCTGAAATATTTTGATGTTAAGATCGTCTTTTTTGTTTTTTTTTCAAAATGTTTGATTTTAATATATATATATATATATAAAAAATATTTTATTTTTAATTCCATAAAAATATTTGTATAAACTCACAAATTTAGGAATAAAATTTTTCATATCTTTGTGGCGGTTGTATTGTATTGTATATACAAAAAATTTTGACGTTGTAACATCCCTAAATATTTGTGTTAACTTGTGACATCCAGCAATGTTGCCAATGTTTCATAAAAATAACGGATGTAACAAGTACCTCTATAAAAATAAGAAATATACACTTGATGTCACGAGGAAACAAATAACAAATAAAATATACAAAAACGTTAGGGATGTCACAAATGTGTGCAAATATGTTACAGGTATATATATATGCAAATAAGAAAAATATACACTGGATGTCACGGGGAAGAAAATAACAAATAAAATATACAAGCACGTTATTGATGTCATAATAGACTTACAAGATGAATATACGGCAAGGACAAAAAAAAAACTCTGCTAATATATGGGCACCTACGCTCGCACTAGGTACTTTAATTATAGTGTACGTGTAAGCTAATATTGTCACGACTATATTTGTGACAAGTGGTATCTCTACCATATATGTCACAAGGTTTGTTATTTAGTGCCCTTGTGACTGAGGGATTTAGGGGAATATGAAAATTAAGTATAAAGAATCCACATTTATACATGTATTTTATATAAGAAAACAGATTAATAGGAATAGAGGTTATTGCTATAAATAATTAAATAATGTAAAAAGAGGGATGCTGGCTGGAAATAGTTGACCTAGGGGCCATAAGAAATAGACCTTATAGGCCGTAGAGAGTTGGCCTTATGGGCCATAAAGCGTAACCACCATAGTGAGGCTTTACTTAGGTATGATAAGTAGGGACCACATTATTTCAGTGGTGTACTGGGTTCGTAGGGACCACGTATTTCAGTGGTTCGGTTCGGTTTAGTAGTGTGTTTAGTAGGGACCACGTATTTCAGTGGTATACTGGGTTGATCACTTGCTAGAGTGATGCCGGTCTATTATCCAGCATCGGCTTTTATAGACGAAATTAGTGCAAGCGCAGCAATATTGGTTATTTTTTTTTTATTTTTTTTTTATTTGTCAAACACACTGTGTTTTTTTTATTACAATCTAGTCAGTAAGACTAATTAGCAATTTTGTTTTAACTTAATTTACTAGAAAAGTCAGATTTAAACTTAGGGTTCACTCAACAGTTCTCCCCGCTTTGTTTAGTCTGTAACTCACAATTGTGTTGTGTTTATAGCATTATTTTGTTTTATGTGTAATTCACTTAGTTTACTAGCTCAAACGGCTTCACTCTTTTTAGTCGTCGAACTAGCATAGTATTGTCTAGAAGCTAAATTGCTTCCACATTCACATGCCGATGGAGTCTATCTTCATGGCTTTTTGCGTACTTTTTTATAGTCTCTGCTACAGTTTCGATTTTTAGATCTCGATGAAGGTCACTATTTCGAACATACCAAGGTGCATTCACAATGTTTCTTAATACTTTATTTTGAAATCTCTGTACAACTAGAATGTTACTCTCTTTAGCACAACCCCATAGTTGAATACCATATGTCCATACTGGTTTCAGTATTTGTCTATAAAGCAGTAACTTATTATGAATTGTTAAATTGGACTTCCTTCCAATTAGCCAGTTCATTTTTCTATACCTTATCTCAAGTTCTCCTTTTTTTTTTCTTAACATGTGCTTTCCAGCGCAATTTGGCATCAAGTGTCATACCTAGATATTTTGCCTGATTCGAATATGGTACTGGAATGTTGTTAATTGTTATTTGTATGTGATTTATATTTTTGTTTGTAAAATCAACATGAATTGATTTGGTTTCATTTAATTTTATTCGCCACTTTGTGGTCCAAATGTGAATTTGGGTGACTGCATCCTGAAGTTTTTCTATGCATTTTTCAATAGATTTTTCTACCGTCAATAAACCAGTATCATCGGCAAATGTTGCTAAGTGACAATTTTCTGGCTTTGGGATATCACAAGTGAATAATAAGTATAGATAAGGGCCTAGTACGCTACCCTAGGGCACCCCTGCTTGAATTTCTCTTAAATTTGAGTATGAGTCTTCCTGTTTTACTCTAAAATGTCTATCAGATATGTATGATTCCAAAATATCCGAATATTGTTTTGGCAGAAACCTTTTTAGTTTAAAATTAAGGCCTTCATGCCACACTTTGTCAAATGCTTGTGCTACATATATTATATTAGTAATTCTGTGTACTTGATCTATCGTGGAATGCTTGTCTCGAAAACCAAATTGATGAGATGGAATAATTTCTTGTCTTTCTATGATGGGTTTTATTCTTTTAAGCAATAATTTTTCATAGAGCTTGGATATAATTGGCAGCAAAGATATTGGCCTGTAAGATGACACGTCATGGAGTGGTTTTCCCGGTTTTGGAATCATGATAACTTCTGCAACTTTCCACAGTTTAGGTACATACCTAAGCCTAAAAGACGCATTAATTAGGTTGCATAGTTTTACGATAGCTTTTCTGGGGAGTTGTTTTATGACTACCCCGTTAATAAGATCATACCCTGGGGCTCTTTTCGAATTAATATTTTTGATTTCTGTTAATATTTCTTTTGGTGATGTAAGCTTAATATGGTCCTCGATTTGATGGGGTTCATTTAAATGAAAGTGTTCATCTGGTGCTTCGTGGGGCTGAAATGTTTTTTCTAAATGACTTGCAAAAATATCTGCTTTTTCTTCGTTACTCCTTGCCCACTGGTTGTTAGATTTTCGTATGGGTGGAATTTGGATAATTGGTCTTTTAAAATCTTTGGTTGCTTTCCAAAGGGAATAGTCGGTATTTTTATCATCTGTAAGTTCATTAAGAAAATGGTTAATAGATTCATTTTTTATTACTAGAATTTCTCGCCTAATGCGCTGCGTCATGTTGTTGAGATTTGTTTTGTCCCGAGGATCACGGCTTTGTTGCCACTTTCTTCTTAGTTTCCTTTTTTCCAATATAAGGTCTCTAATTTCCTTTGGATAGTTTTTTCCCTTAAAAATTCTCTTTGGTTTTGGACTGTTTTCCCAAGCTGCTTGTTGAATATTTGTAACAAAATAATCAACTTCTTTATCGATTTGTTCTGGCGTTTGCAATGGTACTGATAGGTTTATTTTTTTCTGACAGACTTTGTTTAAAACTAATCCAGTCAGTCAGTTTATTAACTAGTGAGATATTTGCTTCTTTCTTTATTATGTTTTTACTAAGAGTTAGAATAATAGGTGAATGATCTGAGTGTAAATCAAAACTTTCTTCTATATCTACAAAACTTAAAGATATATTTTTTACTATAAAAAAATCAATAAGATCTGGAATTTTTCCTGGATCTGTTGGATAGTATGTGGGCTTACCAGTTGATATTGGCTCACATTAATATTCACTAATAGCTTGCAAAAGTTCTTTTCCTTTAGAATTCGTCAGTCTAGATCCCCAGTAGGTATTTTTTGCATTAAAGTCACCTCCAATTATAAAACGGTTTCCTAATTTTCTGAGAAAATTAAGATATTGATTTTTCTTTAGTAAGTGCCTTGGTGGTATATAGACAGCACTTATGACTAATGTATATGTTTTGGTTTTTACACTTACTAATGTAGCTTGAATCTCTATGGTTTTATATCCCATCTCCTCATAGTGTGATATATTTTCTTTAATTATTACAGCACTATATAACCTTTAAATTTAATGTGAGACTGGTTAGTGAAATGCGTTTCTGACACAAGACAGACGTCAATTTTTTTCTGTCTAGAATAACTTGCAAGTCTTGCTGATGTTGCAAGAGACCATTGGCATTCCAAGCTAGGATTCTAAGATTACTGACCATTTTGAGGCATATTGGTAGCTCCGTTATTGCTACTTTCTAGTTTAGTTAATCGCTCATCAAGTTTGTTCAATTTCTCCAAAATTAATTGTAGTGTTTGTTCCATAGTATTTTGACTACTGATATTAATATCAGGTATAGTAGCTGTTGCTGCTACTTGGCTGTATGTCCTTGTCACAGAGTTTTGTGTGACTGTGTTTCTTGTCTGTTGGTTTTGTCTATTTGTACTCACGTTTGGTATGAGATTCGGTTTCTTAGGTTTATTTTTCAATTTTTGTATTTCCTTAGCAACAAGGCATCCTCCACAGTGGATGCATTTTGGCTCAGATTCTTTTGGTTTGGGGCATTCTACAGTAAGATGTTTCCCCGTGCATTTTACGCAACGTGGTTCTTTAGCGCAATATTTTTGCGTGTGTCCATAAGATTGGCATCTTTTGCATTGAGGGACTAACTTTGAGGTTTTTAGTGCTTTTATTTCCACTTCAATCCCAAGGATACTGGAAATTTCAAAAATTTTGTTGATATCTTCATCGTGGCTAAATGTGAGCATAAACATGTTAAGAGGTTGTCTTGTTCTCCATTTAAGTTTGTTGCTGGCCTCCAGTGCCTTAAAACCTTTTTTTTGTAGATCAGCTACAATTTTTTGTGGGTCAGATGAGAAGTGTAGCCTATTCGCTATTACTCTAATTGGCCTTATTTGTTTGTTTTCGTATGAGTGCCATTGATGCTTTATTTCTTTAAGCATTTTAGTAACCAGCCGATAGCTGTCTGCGTCTTGTACATTTATTTTAATATTTTCGTTATTTAAAACTTTTATTTTAACTCCTTGTATGATATTTAACTTTTCATAAATATCATTAAAATTATTTACGCCATTTACCATAATCGGTGGAGGTAATGGAGCTTTTTTAACCTTAGTTGAGGGTTCTTCATTTTGTGTTTTATTGGAGGGCTCTCCAGTGCCCGAGCTTTGTTGTGGTGGTGAGAGTGAAGTATCCATTCGACGTTTTTTCCAACCTTTTCCTTTTTGTCTGATCCACTCAGTTTCTCTTGCCAGATCGTCCTCATCAGTAATGTAGTCCATGTCAGACTCTTCTTTTTTAGTGACTTTTGTCTCTAAATCTGCAAATTTTCTTTGCATACTTTCCAGTTGACTTCGGAGATAATCCACTTGTACACTAAGTGAATTTTTTTCGTTTTGGGATTTTTTCCATTCGCTATATAAAACTTCTTCATTTTGTGTTCTAGCATGGCTATCCTGAAATAATTCGGCATTATCCATTTTTTCTTGATTTTGTTTGGGCTTTTCGCTAATTTTTAAAACAAGTTTCACAGGTGATGGTACACTTTTTTTGCTTTTAAACATGATATATTATGTATACACATACACATTGTATATAGATTTTTAACACAGGTATTTCGCGCGCGAGGTTTATTGTCAACAAAACAAACTTCGACTTTGACCTCGTTAGTACTATCATGCAGGTACGATGCAATATAACCGTGGTTATTGATATAATAAAATGATCCGAATTTAAACTTATTTATGACAGCATAACTAAAAACTGTAATATATTTCATTCAACTCCAGACTCAAATACCTTTCGTTTGATACCACACAAACCATGTTTTGACCTAAACTCTAATTTTTTAAATTTACCCCCACCTTTTTTTTAACTAAAATGTATTTGTTAACTCCAGACTCAATTACCTTTCGTTTAATACCACACAAGCCATATTTTCATTTAAACTGTAATTTTTGACATTTACCCCCACCCTTTTTTTAAAATAAACTAAAATTTATTTTGTTTAACTGCAGACTCAATTACCTTTCGTTCGATATCACACACGCCATATTTTCACATAAACTCCAATTTTTAAAATCTACCCCCACCCTTTTATTTGGCTTGCGTTAAGTGGATTTTGTTCATTTTTAAATGGCACCATCTCGACCCAAGATCCAGCCTAGGTACCAAATTTCATTCAAATCGGGCAATTTGAGGTTAAAAAAACTCGTCAGATTAAATTTTATCTGACTAGATTTAAAAATTCCTTATCTATTCAACTTAACTTTAGTTAAATTTAGTTGAAAAATAATGAGCCTATTATTAATTATTGTACCCTATATTCACAGTTTGTAGGTCAAATTAGATAAAAGTTGTCCGTTTTTGTATGTAACTCCCATTATCTTTGTGGACTCAGACTTCAGTTTTTATCAGTCTCAATTTTTACTTTCCTAGTTAGTAGTAGACGGATTTTTTTTTAAAGATAACTTAGAAATATTTTGTGACATTTGTTTGTTTGTATGTATGTTTATCCGGTTCGGTTTGGTTCTTCGGACTTTTGAAAAACCTGTAGCTGCACATTAAAATTGGCTTACTATATCGAAATGGCTTCTCTGCCTTTTACCTTGAAATTTTTTAACTTACGTACAGCCATCTGAAACACCCAGTCGTTCTGGGTGTTTAGGTCGCTTTATTTTTTTTTCAAATCAGATTTAATTAATTTCTGAAAACTCCGTTACCAGAATAAAAATTGTGGGGAAATAACAAGTTTTAAATAAAAGTTTTCGTATTTTATAATTTCTTATTTTTGACACGCTTTTATTAGCTTCACCTGTATGTTTGTAGGTAGGTATGTATGTTTGTAACTAACTCCTTGGACTAGATTTTGACCTACTTTAAACGAACAGATTTAATTTAAACTTTGTACTCTTATCAAGAACCGGTGACAACACAATAATTTTCCAGGCGCACCCTTGGGGGTACTTCGGGGGTACTTAATTACATAAATATATATAGTTTAGGTACCTCAAACAACATCTTCAAAATAAAACAGAACCGCCAATGCGAAACCGAGGAAAACATGTCAAAAATAATAACCAAAAAATAGAAAGCTTGACGTTAGCTTCGCTTCCTATAAAGCTTGCCTTTACGATGAGTGTCCTTAGCTAGGGCACCTCTAAGACGTAAACAGGGAGGTGTGAAGCACCCCCAAGCATAGTCAAATGGAAACTGATTACTAATCGGCTTTGCTCGGTACACAAAAAATGGCCGATATTCCAGTAAAATCTATGACTACAGTACCTAGATTAAAAAAAAAAAATCTAGATAATCTGGACTAGGTACTTACCTATGTTCAGCGAATTTTTGATAAATTATGTAGCTCTATACCTAGCTGGATATGTTTTATTTACTGACGCTGGCGCCACTTTGACAGAATTAAGGCCCTTAATTATTATGCAAATAATATAAAATAAAAATATAAGATTTTAATTACTCAGTCTAGCAATTTATTCCCATTTTCTTTTCTTTTATATCTATATTTTTTTCCAAATCGGCTAACCCATATGTTACTTTTTTTTAGGTACCTAAATTATTCTTCTGAATTATTCTTCTGAATTTTTCTTATATGTGCTACTCCTTAGAAATAAATAAATAAATATATTAGAGGCGCAATTAGGGGGGGGTTCTATAAAATCGGTTAAGCAGTTTTTGAACTCGTTTCCTTTACAGGGTGGGCCAAAAAAACCTGGACATTTTTTTTATTATAACTTTTGAACTATACAATCGATATTAATGGGACAAACTGCACTTGCCAAAGAATTAATCAGAGTTTTGACTAATTTATCATTTTTTGTCTGCCATCTCAAAATCCAAGATGGCGGACAAAATTAAAATGTACCTTTCAAAGATGCTCGTTTATTCTTGTGTTACGAATATGTTCTAATTATTTTTTTAAATTAGTAAGAAAGCTGCGTTCTTGCCAGGCACGACAAGGTACGATTCAGCAAAATTGGTTCAGTGGTTCTATAAAAAAATATTTTTGTTCAACCATTCTTTTGCATATTATACGATTGCTTGCCAATCATGTCTGCATTTATTTACTTATAAATTCATTACTACTGAACCGATGTTAGTGGAAATAAACAACATCCTGGTGAGAATTGATTGCTTTTTTAAGATCATGATCAAAGTTATCGCCATCTTAAATTTAAAGATGGCGGATAGAATTATTCTTGATTCTTTAAAATGGCTTGTTTATTCTTATTTTCCGAAAATGTTTTAGATTTTTACAATTTCATTTAGATGAAAATGCACTACTTTTTCCCCACACAACGAGGTAAAAATTATTAAAATTAGTGTGGTGGTTCTCAAAATATCTATTTTTGTTTCAACCATTGTTTTAGAGATTATACGATTGTATTGCCAATCCTGTCTGAATTAATTTTCATATAAATTCTACCAATTTTAGTGAAGCACAAAAAATCGTGGTAAGAATTGATTGCTCTTTAAAGATTATAATCGAAATTTGCCACCATCTTAGAATTTAAGATGTCGGACAGAAATTGCCAATGCAATCGCATAACTTGTAAAACACTTGTACAAAATCAGATTTTGTGAGAGCCACTTCGCCGATTTTATTAAATTGTACTTTATTAAGCGGGAGAAAAGTAGTACTTTCCAATAAATTAATAAAAAAAACTAAAACATTTTCGAAAAATAAGAATAAAAGTGCCTCTTTGAAGGATCAAGTATGGTTCTGTCCAACATCTTAACTTTTAGGATGACGGCAAATTTCGATTATAACCTTGAAAGAACAATCAATTCTCACCATCATTTTTCTTATTTCACTAAAATCGGTTTGGTAATAATGATTTATAAGGAAATTAATGCTGACAGGGTTGGCAATGCAATCGTATAATCTGTAACACAATGACGAAAACAGAAATAGGTTTTTTGAGAACCAATACACCGATTTTGCTAATATATACCTTGTTGTGCGCGGGAAAGGTATTGCTTTTCTATAAATTAAAAAAAAATCTAAAATATTTCCAGAAAATAAGAATAAACCCACCATTTTTAAGAATCAAGTATGATTCTGTTCGCCATCTTAAATTTTAAGATGACGATAAATTTTGATCATGATCTTTAAAAAACAGTCAATTTTCACCAGGATGTTTTTTATTTCATCAAAGTCAAAGGTTCAGTTGTAATAAATTTGTAAGGAAATAAATGCAGACATGATTGGCAAGGCAATCGTATAATTTTCAAAACAATGGTTAAAACAAAAATATTTTTTTTAGAACTATCAAACCAATTTTGCTGATTCATACCTTGTGCGTGGCAAGAACGCAGCTTTTCTACTAATTTAAAAAAATAATTCAAACGTGTTTGCAACATAAGAATAAACCAGCATCTTTAAAGGGTACATTTTAATATTGTCCGCCATCTTGGATTTTGAGATCGCTGACAAATAATTATAATTAGTCAAAACTTTGATTAATTCTCTGCCAAGCGCAGTTTGTCCCATTAAAATCGATGGCATAGTTAAAAAGTTATAATGAAAAAAAGTTGTGCGATTTTTTTGGCCCACCCGGTATATATGTATTGATTGATTTATAAGAATTCTAATTGATTTCAGCAGATTGGTTTTTGTAAAAAAATCACTGAATAGAGTTAAAAATATACTATTATAAATCAGTACGTTTTGACGTAGCTAGATTAAAATTTAGCGCTCTTTTTACTCATCTGACTTTAACTACGTGGTAAAAAGGAGGACGGAGATAGCAATTCACAAATAGTATCAAGTCCCTATCCAAGTCCGTTAGTTAATTGACTTTTGCTCTGAGGTACATGAAGAAATATTTATTTATATTTTATATTTATGTTCCCAATAAGCTAGCTAACATTATTTATTATGCTAACATTTTTAAATATTTTTACAAAGATGCAAGTCAAGTGAATCGCTGGACCACATAGCAACAGCCGCCCCAAAATAAAAAATAAACCAAATTTAATTAATAAAATAGGCATAATGCAAGGTTGTCGCTTTGACGGATGTTACAAGTGCGTGCAATTAAGATGAAAATATACATTGGATGTCACAGAGTGATGAATATCAATTGGATCGATTCTTGAATATACTCGCGACAATATACACGGAAATTTTGGCGTCAAAATTTCTTTAAAATTTTGCTGTATTCTTCATCAGACTCATGGTATGCTATGACATCCATTTAATTTAGGTACACCCGGGCCCTCCCCATCAGGACTGTACCAAAAACATGGAAAAACGTTGTGACATCCGAATTTGGATGTCACGGCGTCGAAGGATGTCACAAGATATCTAAAATTTTTACGCCTGGATGTCACAACGATCAGCGGATATCTATATATATATATATATAAATATATATATATATTAACAACGAATTATGTTTGGTAACGGTAGAAAATGACGCACATCCCTTGAAGTTTGTACAATATCAATTCAACTGCAACTAGTCTTAAAATGTACTACCTTTGGTGTCCTGTGGTACTGCGGCCTTACCACAGAATACCAAAGGAGCACCCTGTTTCCACCCCGATTCAAAAAACGCATCAGGTAACGCTGCATGTAAAACTGGTGCAAATCCATGGCCCGTGATACGTTTTTTGAATCGGGGTGGGCATGCATTGGTGGAAACAATGAATTATTTTCTGCATTTCGGAAATTGCTGTAATAACAAAAATAAACAATTGGAAATGTCATCTACAGCTGACTGTCTGACGTCTTACAGCGGTTACTCCGAGTAACTGTGACGTCATTTCGAGTAACTTAAATGAGTGACTAGTAATCTCGAGGAAAAGGGCTTATAGTCTCCCAAATTTTCGGGGAAGTAGTCGATGTGCGAATGCAAGAAATGCACTTTTAGACAACCCTGCAGTTTAAAAGCAGGTAACATCCGATCTACAATAGCTTTGTAGTTGGCGTCCCTTCTCTTCTTCTCTTTGAAGGAGTCCCAAGTTTCTTTTTCCTTTTCTGACATAGTTTCAGTGAATGATGTGTCAGCAATAAGTTTCCTTTCATTTCCTTTATTTCTCAAGTTGTATCCCCTTCACATCGCAAGAGCAGAAATAGCAGTCACCTCCGTGGTCATTTTGTTCATGCCCTTTCATACGTCTTCCGTAACGAAATGCTTGTTTTTGCCTTTTAGCCATAAGCCATAAGTTCGACACAAGTCTTACATTCTTTGTGCGGAGCCTACGGTTTGTCCTGATCACCTAACTGTAAACCGAAATAGGCCAAATATATTCTTTTAACAACTGCCGTTTTTTTCAAGGTATATTCGCCGCATATATAACAAAAATTGTCTGGAAAGTTTATTGAACCTCTATTAGCCATCACTACCACAGCACTTGCAACTTGTTACACTGTATCACTTCCTAATAAAGCCCGATCACGACTAAGCCAACAACAAATGAATACAAACTTGCCAGACACCCAAATAAACGCATGGACAGGTTTTTACAAGCTTATAAGAATAAACACATGTCTCTACTCGATATAAAGTCAAAACTATTCATGACACATAACTAATAAACAGATATGACACTGACCTATTACTGTAAATAAGACCATCCTGGTAACACTCATAAGAAGCAAAAAAATCAATTTGGCGAAAAAACGTGACGTGATGGATCTTTATGGGTAATTTTTCCGGATTCAGCACCCAAAAATCAATAGTGCCAAAATTGGGGGCAGTTTTTTGGTCGTGTACCTGTATAATTATTTTTATTGATTTTCGCTTGTTTTTAGTCTGTGATAGCCAAAATGAGGTTTTGTTTTGTACCGGTTATAGGGTCTGTTTCAAAATAGGTTTAAAATGAAATCGACTTCAAACAATTAGTGGGGTTTATACAGACCGTCCTTATAAAGGGTTTCCCAACTAAAAGGCAACAAACGTGTTTTTGGTTTTTTTCGTGCGAATTTGGAGAAACACTCAGACAAGTCGATTTTGTTTGCGAGGGGGACACTTTTTGGCTATCTTGAAATTTTTGTAGCACGCACCACCTTCAAGGGGTATACTTTACCCCTATTTTTCGGATAGGGAAAGTGGGTCTAGTGATACTTTATTTTGAAGGCCTCTCGAATGTCTTTAGAACCGTGTAAAAATTTCACGAATCTATTTATTTGTTTTTGAGATAATGGCCTTCAAACTTTCAAATTTAACATGGACTGATTAAATAAAAATTAAATCAGAATCTTATATTTTTCGGATTTAATTTTTATTTCATTATCCATGTACTATTTGAAAATTTAAACGCAAATATCTCAAAAACTAATTAATAGATTTTCGAAATTTTTACAATTCCATGTAAAATTTAAAAGCTAAACTAAAACTAATCTATGGATTTTCGAAATTTTAACAGGGTTTTAAAGATGTTCACAAGAACTTCAAAACACGGTATCACTACAGTTCATATCATGATTTTTAAGATAACTTTTAACAATTTTTTTTCGTCGGCCTATGCTATTTGTTATGATAAACAGCTGATAGTTATCTTAAAAATTATGATATGGAGTTTAGACCCACTTTCCCTATTCAAAATACAGTGAAAGTCGCGAATAACGACGTCGCTTATAACGACAAGTCGCATATTACGACGGAGAGTGAGTAGTTTGGTTGGATTTACGTTTAATGTATTGCAGATAAAGTCTGGTTATAACGACGCCGGTTATAGCGACGAAGTCGCTTTAAACCTCCATAATAAAGAAACTTTTTAATGGGACGGGCCGGATATAACGATTTACTGCAATCGATTTTTGCCTGGCGATTATGCATAACACCGACTGCAACGACGGAGAAATCCCTCAGTCTAAGCTCTTATGAAATTTCTTATTTGTTTACATTTCATTTATAACCAACTGTGTTTTAGAGCAAAGTGTAGTTGTTTTATTATAGAAAATGACTTTAAAAAAAAGAAAAATTTTGTTCATAGAGGAGAAAGGCTTAATAATTTGTAGACTTGAGGCAGGTGAGTCCAATAGTACTATTGCAAGGGAGTTGGGCCTATCGCATTCAACTGTATCTACAGTTTGGAAAAACCGAGATGTAACAAAGGATACATTTAATGAAAATTTGTTACCAAAGAAAAAACTTAGATTATCAAGTCATACAGAAATAGATGAAGCATTATTTAACTGGTTTGGCCCGATACTACAGGCGAAAGCGGAACAATTTGGCAGAATAATGAATAAAGGACCGGAGTGTAAATGCTCAGAAAGTTGGATTAAACGTTTCCGAAAAAGACACAATATTGTGTATGGAAAAGTAAGTGGTGAAGCTGCTTCCGTACCTGCTGGAGTGACAGAAAACTGGCTTGAAACAGTATGGTATGAAATAAGAAAAGGTTATACGAGTGACGATATTTTTAACGCAGATGAGACGGGCCTTTTCTTTAAAATACTTCCAGATAAGACACAATTTACAGTTGAAAAATGCTCTGGTGGAAAAATGTCGAAGGAAAAATAACTTTTTTGGTTGCTACTAATATACGGGATCAGAAAAAAGTAAATTAATTGTTATTGGTAAATCAAAAAACCCCCCAAAAAAGCCTGGATGACTTTAGATTTATTTATTAAGATCCTGCGGGATTGGGACGCTGAACTAAAGAGAAAAAATAAGAAAATTTTACTCCTAGTAGACAACTGTCCAGCGCACCCAAAAGTGTTTAAATACCACATTAGTGCTGCAGCCAGTTGACCAAGGTATCATAAGATCAATGAAAGCCTATTTTAGAAAATTTCAATTAATGAATATCGTTGAAAACAATCAGTTAAACAAGGAGTCTGTTATTAATATTCTGGATACAATATCGATGATCAGCATAGCCTGGAACTAGGTGTCGCAACAAACAATCGCGAACTGTTTTAAACATGCAGGTTTCTTAGAGTTAACAACAGACACTGACGATTTTGAAGACGACTCAGAAGAAGATAATATTCCTTTGGCCGAGTTGGCAAGAAGAATGAATAATGACTTCGAAACAGAAGATGATATGACTCTCGCTGTAATTAAAGATAACCTTAACTTGTCAGATGAATTATGGACAGATTTTGTAAATGTTGATCTTTACTTGGAAGCAAACAGTTCTTTGTCTGATGAGCAAATTGCAGCTGAAGTGCTTGCGAATTAAGAGATCCCGCATCAAAATAGTGAAGATGCATCTGATGATGGAGAAGAATTTAGACCACCATCTACTATAGAAGACTGATTGTTTTCAACGATATTAAATAATTGAAATTTTCTAAAATAGGCTTTCATTGATCTTATGATACCTTGGTCAACTGGCTGCAGCACTAATGTGGTATTTGGTGGAAGAAATTGGAGATTAATATTGTTTAAATTTAACACTTTTGGGTGCGCTGGACAGTTGTCTACTAGGAGTAAAATTTTCTTATTTTTTCTCGTTAGTTCAGCGTCCCAATCCCGCAGGATCTTAATAAATAAATCTGAAGTCATCCAGGCTTTTTTTGGGGGTTTTTTGATTTACCAAGAACAATTAATTTACTTTTTCCTGATCCCGTATATTAGTCGCAACCAAAAGAGTTATTCTTCAACTGTAAATTGTGTCTTATCTGGACGTATTTTAAAGAAAAGGCCCGTCTCATCTGCGTTAAAAATATCGTCACTCGTATAACCGTTTCTTATTTCATACCATACTGTTTCAAGCCAGTTTTCTGTCACTCCAGCAGGTACGGAAGCAGCTTCACCACTTACTTTTCCATACACAATATTGTGTCTTTTTCGGAAACGTTTAATCCAACTTTCTGAGCATTTATACTCCGGTCCTTTATTCATTATTCTGCCAAATTGTTCCGCTTTCGCCTGTAGTATCGGGCCAAACCGCTTAAATAATGCTTCATCTATTTCTGTATGACTTGATAATCTAAGTTTTTTCTTTGGTAACAAATTTTCATTTAATGTATCCTTTGTTACATCTCGGTTTTTCCAAACTGTAGATACAGTTGAATGCGATAGGCCCTTGCAATAGTACTATTGAACTCACCTGCCTCAAGTCTACAAACTATTAAGCCTTTCTCCTCTATGAACAAAATTTTTCTTTTTTTAAAGTCATTTTCTATAATAAAACAACTACACTTTGCTCTAAAACACAGTTGGTTATAAATGAAATGTAAACAAATAAGAAATTTCATAGGAGCTTAGACTGAGGGATTTCTCCGTCGTTGCAGTCGGTGCCAGTAAATCGTTATATCCGGCCCGTCCCATTAAAAAGTTTTTTTATTATGGAGGCTTAAAGCGACTTCGTCGCTATAACCGGCGTCGCTATAACCAGACTTTATCTGCAATACATTAAACGTAAATCCAACCAAACTCGTCGTAATATGCGACTTGTCGTTATAAGCGACGTCGTTATTCGCGACTTTCACTGTATTTTGATTAGGGAAAGTGGGTCTAAACTCCATATCATAATTTTTAAGATAACTATTTGACAGTTATCAGCTGTTTATCATAACAAATAGCATAGGCCAACAAAAAAAAATTGTTAAAAGTTATCTTAAAAATCATGATATGAACTGTAGTGATACCGTGTTTTGAAGTTCTTGTGAACATCTTTAAAACCCTGTTAAAATTTGGAAAATCCATAGGTTAGTTTTAGTTTAGCTTTTAAATTTTACATGGAATTGTAAAAATTTCGAAAATCTATTAATTAGATTTTGAGATATTTGCATTTAAATTTTCAAATTGTACATGGATAATGAAATAAAAATTAAATCCGAAAAATATAAGATTCTGATTTAATTTTTATTTAATCAGTCCATGTTAAATTTGAAAGTTTGAAGGCCATTATCTCAAAAACAAATAAATAGATTCGTGAAATTTTTACACGGTTCTAAAAACATTCGAGAGGCCTTCAAAATAAAGTATCACTAGACCCACTTTCCCTATCCGAAAAATAGGGGTAAAGTATACCCCTTGAAGGTGGTGCGTGCTACAAAAATTTCAAGATAGCCAAAAAGTGTCCCCCTCGCAAACAAAATCGACGTGTCCGAGTGTTTCTCCAAATTCGCACGAAAAAAACCAAAAACACGTTTGTTGCCTTTTAGTTGGGAAACCCTTTATAAGGACGGTCTGTATAAACCCCACTAATTGTTTGAAGTCGATTTCATTTTAAACCTATTTTGAAACAGACCCTATAACCGGTACAAAACAAAACCTCATTTTGACTATCACAGACTAAAAACAAGCGAAAATCAATAAAAATAATTATACAGGTATACGACCAAAAAACTGCCCCCAATTTTTGCACTGTTGATTTTTGGGTGCTGAATCCGGAAAAATTACCCATAAAGATCCATCACGTCACGTTTTTTCGCCAAATTGTTTTTTTTGCTTCTTATGAGTGTTACCAGGATGGTCTTATTTACAGTAATAGGTCAGTGTCCTGTCTGTTTATTAGTTATGTGTCATGAATAGTTTTGACTTTATATCGAGTAGAGACATGTGTTTATTCTTATAAGCTTGTAAAAACCTGTCCATGCGTTTATTTGGGTGTCTGGCAAGTTTGTATTCATTTGTTGTTGGCTTAGTCGTGATCGGGCTTTATTAGGAAGTGATACAGTGTAACAAGTTGCAAGTGCTGTGGTAGTGATGGCTAATAGAGGTTCAATAAACTTTCCAGACAATTTTTGTTATATATGCGGCGAATATACCTTGAAAAAACGGCAGTTGTTAAAAGAATATATTTGGCCTATTTCGGTTTACAGTTAGGTGATCAGGACAAACCGTAGGCTCCGCACAAAGAATGTAAGACTTGTGTCGAACTTATGGCTTATGGCTAAAAGGCAAAAACAAGCACTTCGTTACGGAAGACGTATGAAAGGGCATAAACAAAATGACCACGGAGGTGACTGCTATTTCTGCTCTTGCGATGTGAAGGGGATACAACTTGAGAAATAAAGGAAATGAAAGGAAACTTATTGCTGACACATCATTCACTGAAACTATGTCAGAAAAGGAAAAAGAAACTTGGGACTCCTTCAAAGAGAAGAGAAGGGACGCCAACTACAAAGCTATTGTAGATCGGATGTTACCTGCTTTTAAACTGCAGGGTTGTCTAAAAGTGCATTTCTTGCATTCGCACATCGACTACTTCCCCGAAAACTTGGGAGACTATAAGCCTTTTTCCTCGAGATTACTAGTCACTCATTTAAGTTACTCGAAATGAAGTCACAGTTACTCGGAGTAACCGCTGTAAGACGTCAGACAGTCAGCTGTAGATGATATTTCCAATTGTTTATTTTTGTTATTACAGCAATTTTCGAAATGCAGAAAATAATTCATTGTTTCCACCAATGCATGCCCACCCCGATTCAAAAAACGTATCACGGGCCATGGATTTGCACCAGTTTTACATGCAGCGTTACCTGATGCGTTTTTTGAATCGGGGTGGAAACAGGGTGCTCCTTTGGTATTCTGTGGTAAGGCCGCAGTACCACAGGACACCAAAGGTAGTACATTTTAAGAATAGTTGCAGTTGAATTGATATTGTACCAACTTCAAGGGATGTGCTTCATTTTCTACCGTTACCAAACATAATTCGTTGTTGATATATATGTAGCGTTACCGCTAATTAGTTTAGTTTTAATTATTTTTGGGTATTAATTATCTATTCCACTGTGGTTATAAGAAAATTGAAACTTGTTTTTATTTTGTATACTTTGGATTTATATTCTTTCTTTATCGCGTTTTTTCAATTGGGATGATATTTTTTGCTGCAAAAAAATAGACATTGTGCACAGACAAATTTAAAGTGGATTTTAGTATCTCAAACTCGCTTTTCGAATAAACCTGGAAATAAACTCTTATTTACCTGCGCTGTTAATATTTGAAATTAATTACTCGATTTTGCCTGTAAAATTGTGAAACCATAACGTTATTTTTTATAAACTCTAAACCCCTTAAAATATAAACTTTGAGTGAAAAGGTGTCGCCACAGCTGCAAGGAGGTACCTCCAGGATCAAAAAAGAAGAACAAGTGGGGTAAGTCATCCCAATTGTCGTTTCTCTCTACTAATCTAAAATTTTAACTTTTTACAAATCTAAGGCCAGTGGAGTACTACAGTTATCGAAGGGAATAGTACAATATATATATATATATTAAAATCAAACATTTTGAAAAAAAAACAAAAAAGACGATCTTAACCTCAAAATATTTCAGCAACCACGTCTGCTAGGCTGGTTACACTGTGTGGTTACTCGTGACGTCATAGTTAGTGTTACTCCGCGAAGAAAAACAGAAAATGAGAACCAGGTTACCTGGTAACTTAGAGCTACTGCGAGGAAAAAGGCTTTATAGTGAAGATCAGTGTGAAAGGTTTCACCAAGATATCAAGGACGAAGGAAAAGTTATCAGGGAAGTCGGAACACCAATATGATGGCTGATTTCTGCTGGTTGTTGATGCGGAAAACCCCAGAAGAAAAAGACGTAAAGCAACGCACGAAAACAAGTATTCTGGGGAAGAAGAAACGATCCCACCGGGACAACAATTGATGCCTATCTGGTTTTATATCCCTAGTATGTTTGTAAATTATAATATTTATTCAATAACTATATTTCGGAATATACGGTTGATTTTTTTGTAAATAAAATTAGATTTATTTTACCATTGTTGAGTTTTAAAACCCGTAAACCTCGTTAACCCTAGCAAAAAATCTGGATGTGATAGAGAAAAACGGTTGGCAGATTTGGATTCAGCACAACAAAAAACATAAAAATCAGTCAAAACTTCCAGGGCAGTTTTCAAAAAATATTTTTTTGTGTACCTGTGTTATTGAAGGCTTATCTAAGCTTTTTACATTTTATTATGAAGACTCCGAAGCAGTTTAGATGCGAAACCATTTAAACCAGGTTCGGATCTTCGGAATGGGAAAAGGCGAAATTGCCCCCCTCCCCTAAATCTCAAATTATATACACAGAATACACCTTCTGGTCACTATGCAAAATAGCTTGATGCAATATTTATTATTATATCCCCCCCCCCCAAATAAAGATCAATGATCCGCCCCTGTTTAACATCGCCAACTAATTAGTAGCAAGCAAGAAAATGTCCTGTCGGTAACGTGTCAGTAGAGGCTTGTCAAGTTTTTAAATACAAATATTGCCTTCGAAGTAATGGAGCTAATAATTGAAAATTAGCTTTTATAAAAATTTGAGGATTGTCCATAGTTTATCATAAAGAACAAATTAAAAATCAAGAAAGAAAATGGCATAACAGTCCCATGTTAAAAACAGAATTATTAATAACCAGACATTATCAAAAACGTCATTCTACAAAACAAGACAAGAGCAAAATCGAAGTTCTGTATAACGTCTTTTATCAAAACCGGACAAAATCGAAAAGGACAAAATCATAAAACAGGGTCAGGCCTAGCTTGTGACTTTCACCTAAAAAAGAGCGATTCTGATATTGCTATGCAATTCAAGCGTCCTTCACTGCTATTTCTTTACTGTTATGCCCAATGAAAACGCCGTATCTACATAGGGATTACTATATAGCACATACGGCATATTTTCTGAAAAAAGGTCAGGTGTTGGACCCTAGATTAGGATTCATTTGCAATTAATTGACCAAGAGTTTCGGTTCTGTTCGGTTCGACATACACATTTTTTTACGTATTTTTGGGTTCAAAAACAACAATATTATTTGTTTCTGATTTAAATTTGCCGGCAAACTTTGTGCTCTTGTCTTGTTTTGATAAATGACATTTTTGTATAATCTCCGGTAATTAGGAATTCCGTTTTTGCCATTGGACTGTTAAATCATTTTCATTTATGATCTTGGAGTTTTTGTAGATTTGTAAACATGAGTCTTGATATGTTTTATGCATAGAAAATGAAATAAAAAATAAAATAACTTGTCACAAGAAATCTGTCCCTGGCGATAACAGCCAATTTTTTTGCAAAGAAAATTCATTCCACGTGAAATATTATTGTCCTATCTCAATTTTGTCAACTTTTGGAAACATTTTGGAGCTGTTCTGGCAAAAGAATTATTTTTTAAGAGTTTTTGAAATATTGATAAATAAAAAATAAATAATAATATATCGAGATTAGAAATTTAATTTTTTAGAACATATTTTCACATTCCTGTCTGCTCCTATTCTCAAGTCTCTAAAACCCGGTTCCCACCTACGACTTTCTTGTGCATGCCCGCACACGCGTCCCATGACTGTCATAACATTTCATATTGAGATCATGAGACGCGTGAGCGGGCACCCACGAGAAAGTCGTAGGTGGGAACCGGGTGTAAAGCCCGGTCTAGACATAACATTTTACCTTATGTCTTGCCTGTCAGTCAAAAGGGTCAAGTATGAGGGTCGATAGACTAGCGTATACACTTGATAGTTTTAACGTACGTTTTTAGATCAGTTTTTGATACACCATGGAGGAAGCATTGCGTTTGTCAATAATGTTTTTTGTTTTAAATATCTATGACTTAACCGTTTCAGTAGCTAAACATAGTTTTTTAACCAGTTTTTCAAAATGTTGTGCTGATTTAGTTTGGTAATGTCCCCTAAAGATGTAAGTTTATGCTTACGAAAATATAAGATATTTTTTAAACAAGTTTCGTAGACCAACTTCTAAGTTGCAGTCGAAAGGATGTAACGTGTCATTTTTACGTTTAAGGCAACGTTACATATTTGTTTGTTTAGGTAAATAATTAAGGCCCTTCGGCTCGTCTTTCTGTACACAAATTAAGGGTATTTTATAGAGCTAGGTTTGGAGGTTATATAGTGTAATGGATAGTGTGAATAGATTTTCTTCTTTAATTCATAGCGGACTGTAACTTTCTTTAGGTGTAATTTTCTTATTTAATATTTCTTGATCGCGTAACCATACAAAAGCAAGAGAAAAAATGGCACCTACCTTTTGATGGTTATTTCTCGGCTTGCGGGCCCGCTCTTGAAATAGTCTCACTTTCAGTCTTTGGATTGAGGATGGTAGCACTTAATAACTAAGGTTTTTATGTTTAATAGTTAATTTTCGAAAGAAAATTAGTCTTCGAAAGAAGAGAATGATTTTTCACGAGTTGACGTGTTTTCGCTTGACAGAATGTGTCATTTCATGTCCTTAGCACCCGCGTTGTTTGGACGGCGCAAGGTGCCACAATTTGAATTTGTATGGCTGATTATTTTTGAGGCGAAATAGATAAATTATAAATAAAATAAAACTAAAGAAAATTGCAGTAACATTTCCCGCCACCGAAAACGAATGTTTTCAATTATAGTAATTTAGTAGCAAAAAACAAACGCGTTTATGCATTTTTTAAGTAAAAAATAGAAAAACATAAAGATAATTCCAAACATTGTTTGAACAGAAAAAAAATAATAATTTTTTTTTCTATTTTGAAAAGAAATTTATATTTACAATTAAACTAAAGAAATTAAAATTTAATATTTTAATTTTAATCTGAAGCCATAGGCAAAGGGCACAGTTTAACTATAGGTCGCTTAAATAACCCGGTTTTAGTTTTCACCGTAACAACCCTTACATGCCCATCTCGGCCGGGGTGTAACTCGACTATGCGTCCAAGTAACCAATGAATTGGTGGCTCATTTTCATTTTTAATGAGTACCAATGTATTCAATTCAATGTTAGGGTTTGGCTCGTGCCATTTTGACCTTTGTTGCAGGGTGTTCAAATATTCTGATTTCCATCTCTTCCAGAAATCTGTGTTCAACCTTTGTATAAGTTGCCAACGAGATAAGGAATTTAGTTTTAAATGAGAAAGATCTGGATCAGGAACTGAATTTAGTGCAGATAACGTAAGAAAATGTCCTGCAGTCAAAGGAGCTAAGTCGTTCGGGTCAGAGCTTTGCGCCCATAAGGGTCTGCTGTTTAGCAATGCTTCAACATCGGTTAAAAGAGTATAGTGTTCCTCAAAGTTTAATATTTGATCACCGATAACACGAAGTAAATGGCTTTTAACGGATTTTACTCCAGCTTCCGCAAGCCCATTGAAATGTGGGGCAGCAGGTACATTGAAAAACCAAGAAATTTTTAAATGATCTGCGGCGTGCTTTGAAAGCTCGGTAAGCTCCTTGTAAGCTCCCTTGTATGTAGTTGCGCAGTCAGAATAAATATTGGTGCAAACTCCTCTTCGATTGACAAATCTCCGAAAAGCAGCAATGAAAGCCTCTGAGGTTAGGTTAGAAACTAGTTCGAGATGAATAGCTCTAGAAGCTGTGCACACAATCACTAAAATGTAAGCCTTATGAATGACTAATTTACGCCCTTGAGCTAATTTTATAGGTCCAGCGTAGTCAATGCAAACATTTGAAAAACATTTCAGCTGTGATATTCTGAAGCTTGGAAGGTCACCCATGTAGGGGGTAAGAGCTTTGGGTTGAGTGCGATAGCACTTAACGCAAGATGATAAAACCTTTTGAATAACTCTACGTGCTGAAAGTACCCAAAACTGTTGTCGAAGTAAATACATAGTTGTATTAAATCCTGGGTGCAAGTAGGTTGAATGAATATTTTGAATGATCAGCTTGGTAAGTGTGCTATCACTTGGTAATAGTAGGGGGTGTTTTACATCATATGATAATGTGATTGAATTTCTAATCCGCCCGCCAACTCGAATACGATTTTGGGGGTCGAGAAAAGGCGCTAATTTGCGATATGGTTTTGGTAAAAGTTCATTATTTTGAATTTTTAAGAAGATATCAGAAAAATGTTGATTTTGCACGTACTTGACAAGTACAAGTAAAGATTCTTGTAATTCAAAAAGCGTAATAAAACCAGTGCGTTTAGTGTCCTGATGCTTAATGTTGAAAAAGTATCTGTGCCAAATAGCAATAATACGTTGAATTTGTAAAATAGATGAATAATTATGTAAAAGATCGTTTAAAATATCATTATTCAGAATTGTGGCCAAAACCTGTATTTTCTCTTCCTCTAAAACAGAACTAGTAATATTCTATTCTGACAGGGAAGCTAAATTCCATTCAGAGCGAGGAGAACATATCCAGGGGGGACCGGTAAACCATAAACAATGATTAAGTAAATTATCTGGAGTTAGGCCGCGACTGGCGCAGTCGGCTGGGTTCTCCAGAGTTCGGATATGATACCAGGGAATATCTGGAATGGTTTCCTGGATGTGACTGACTCTATTAGCCACAAAAGTTTTCCACCTATGCGGAGAGTTAGAAATCCAAGCCAGGACTACCTCTGAGTCAGAAAATGCTAAGATCTCATCGATTGTTATCATTGACGAATAAATGTCTAGGACAAATCGAAGTAAATCAGCAAGGAGCGTAGCTCCCAATAGCTCCAGTCGAGGAATCGAAACTGTTTTGAGTGGGGCTACCTTGCTTTTTGCAATAACAAGGGAAGATTTGATTTCGTTTAATAATTCGATACGTAGATATATAGCGCATGCGTAGCCGCGCTCTGAAGCGTCGCAAAATGCTAAAATTTGGCAACGTTGTATGTTAGATGAAAAAATATATCTAGGGAGAGAAATCTCCGATAAACTAGAAAACTGTGAGTTAAATTGTAACCAAGTTTCGCAGATGTGGGGTGGGGGTTGATCATCCCAATCGATTTTTTGCTTCCAGAGTTCTTGCATTATTGATTTTGCGAGAAGAGTTACTGGCGATATGTATCCGCAAGGATCGTATATTTTAGCAATTACAGAGAGGATTTTACGTTTTGTTAACGGACTATTATCTTGATTGCATTTATATGAAAATGTGTCTGACGAAGGGTTCCACTGAAGCCCTAAGACCTTAATACTAGAAGGTTGTTCCTTATCGAAAGATATTGGAACTTGACAATCTGAAGGAGACAATGATGATAGCAATCTTGGGTCATTGCTTGAACACTTACGTAGTTCAAACCCACCGGATTTTAGCAAGCCAGTCAGCTCTTTTTGTAGCGCTTGCGCAGAAGACAAATCAGAACTGCCCGTACAGACATCGTCCATGAAAACGTCTTGAAGAACTACTTTTGCAGCATTTGGATACTTATTTTTCTCTTGAAAGGCTAACTCTCGTAAGGTTCTGATTGCTAAGAAAGGGCTTGAAGTGAGTCCGAAAACAACAGTATTTAAACGATATTCTTTTAGGGGTTCATTGGGGTGGAAACGCCACAATAAACGCTGATAGTCTCTATGTTCGGGTACTAAATTGATTTGCAAAAACATTTTTTGAACATCACTAAGAATTGCTATAGAATGAAAACGAAACCTTAATAAAATAGTTGTAATATCTGCATGAAGTTTAGGGCCTGGTAAAAGGGTCTCATTTAAGCTATAATTCTTACTTCCAATTGAAGATCCATTAAATACAATTCTCAAACGCGTGCTTGTACTATCGGGTTTTAGTACCCCGTGATGTGGTAAATATGAAACATTCATTGATTTCGGTTCATTATTTGAAATAAGGCTCATGTGTCCGTTTTTTAAATATTCTAGCATAAAATCTGAATACATGGAATACATTTCAGGATTTTTAAGAAGTCTAGATTCTAATGAAATGAAACAACGGTAAGCTCTAGAAAACGTGTCACCTAAGTCGGGTTCAGAGTGCCTAAAAGGTAAAGCTACCATGAATCGTCCCGTGCTATCACGTGATACCGTATTTTGATAAATTTCCTCAGCTTTTTTCTTATCTGGGGATAAATAGCTTTTTTGAGGAATCGATTCAAGCTCCCAGAACTTCCTAAGAGTCAAGTCTAGAGAGTTATCGAAAGCGGTAAAGTAGTTTTCGATTTTTAAGGGATTGGATTGATAAGATATGTTTTGTTCGACCCTGCCTAACAACACCCATCCCAGCTCCGTCTCTAGGGCGACTGGTTGACCTTGACACCCAGAAATACGACCTGATTTAATAATTTGGGAATAAATCTCGGCGCCTAGAAGTAGATCAACAGGGGCTGGTTTGTAGAAGAAGGGGTCGCCTAGTTTAATGTTTGAAAGATAATTCCAATTTCTTGGATTAATTTGGACACTAGGTAAAGAAGAGCATAATCTTTGAACGACTAAACCGTTAAAGGAAAATGTGGGATCAGTTTTTCCAACTGGACGAATAGTGCATTGCGTCATACCTTTTGTTGAAGAAGAAGATTGATTTATTCCTAGAATAGGAACAGATAATTTTTTCCTAGATAAACCTAACCTATTTAAGCAGTTTTCACTGATAAAAGAGGCTTCGCTGGCGTTGTCTAGGACGGCTCTCACTACTTGATAGTTCCCGCGTGCATCGAGTATTTCTACAATAGTGGTAGACAATAGTACTGTGCTTTGACAGCTTGGGGTGAATGAGGTATAACAGTTGGTTTGGTTAGGTTGTTGTCGAGATGTATTTTGCGTTAATTGTTGATTTTGTTGCGAAGTAGAAGGATATTGACTTTGATTGATTTGTTGTTGAGATTGATCTTGAATTGGTTGCATTTGTGACTTAAAATTAGATTGATTAGAATGCTGCATGCTAGTTAAGGTTGGGTTAATATTCTGCTGAATATTTTTATCATAGAAAGGTATTTGATTTGAATCGATATTATTAGGATATAAACTATAATTTGATTGTTGATTCTGCGTTGGTGACTGAATGTTTGAAATAAATGAAGAAGTTTGCATGTTAGGTTGGGCTGGGTTAAATCGAGTTGTGACGTCACATAATAAACTATGGTGAAGTAACCCGCAGGATTTGCAATTAAAAGGCGATAAGCAATCTTTTAAAAGAAAATGATTTGATCTTAAACAGTTGCCACATATATTATTTTGTCTCACGAAAGCGAGACGATCAGCTGGAGTTTTTTGTAAAAAAACTTGGCATTGAGAAAAAGGATGTACCGAAAGGTTACATAACTTGCATTGTTTTGATATTTTTGTTTGAAATTTGCTTGGATTATGATTATTAAAGTTTGGTAAAATTTGTTGTTTTTGTAGTATGCCTGTGATAAAGGAGTTTTTGAAATTATTGTTATTATATGAATTTGGTTTTGAACGATTGTAGTTACCAGATCCAAAACTTTTAGATTTTTTTTCCATATTTGATACTGAAGGCTGAAAATACTGAACCGATTCTAGTGCTTGGCACTGTTTTTCTAAAAACTCATATAGATCGGTGTAACTAGGAATTTCCTTTTCAGTATGGCAAACCTCAAAGGCTGATCTAGTGGGAGTATCTATTTTTCCCAGCAATAAATTAAACAACGGAAACTGCCAATCTTTTGTATTAAATTCTAAGGCATTCAGGGCCTCTAGATTTTCAGTAAACGTGTCCAAAATATTTCTAAGATCTTTAGAGCTCTGATTTGATTTCATGGAGGAAACATGCACAATGGAATTCCAATATGACGTAGCTAAAAGGCGCTTATTGTTGTACCTTTTTTGTAGATTTGAAAAGGCAATTAAATAGTTACTATCAGTAACTGGTAACGACTTTACCAAATTTAATGGTTCACCCTGCAATAAAGTAATTAAATACCGAAATTTTAAGGCATTCGATAGTGCAGGATTTTTGTCTATTATGCTTGAAAAAAGATCTAGAAAAGTCGGCCATTTTAGCATTGAGCCCGTAAAAACCGGAATTGAAGGTTTAAAATTTTCAAAACTATGACTGCTGGGAGTAGGCACAGAGGACTGCGGCCTAGAAGTGCCTGGATTTGGAAATAACTTACAAAATATTGCTTTTGCTTGGAAATAAAAAGTGTCACAATTTTTTCTAATTGTATCTTCCGCATCGAAATCTTTATCGTCGGTCAGCAACCCAATCAATTCGTTATGGAGATGTTTAAACTCAAAATATTGATCCTCCAAAGTTTCAAAAGCAATTTGAAAGATAGGGCGCTCGGCTTCATCATCCTTGGCTTTTACCGCCAAAGTATAGATTTCAGTGATCCTAGTCAAAGCGATTTTTCTTTTTCTAGTAAATGTTTTTAATTCTGCATCCCACATTTTGATTGTTAAGTATCTTTTGTTGTATTGACTTGGTTTTAAATTATTGAAACAAAGGTATCTATTTTAAAACAGTTTTTGAGTTTTTGATTTTTTGTATTTGGTTACTTGGATTTTGATTTATTTAAACACTTTTATTTTTTGCACTTTAGCGCACTAAATATGTTTAAAATCGCGGAAACGCGAAACCGAAAGGCGATATTTGATAGAAGATTTGTATTTTATTTTTGCATTAAATCAAATTTTGAAAACACAAAATTCCCGAATAAATATATGTATTAAATTTATCGATAGTAGGTAGTAAACAAGACTGACCCTGTAGTTTTTATTTTAGATTTAGGAGGCCACACACACACGCACACATACGTAGGTATCCAAGGAAACTCGATTACCTACAACTAAACTGTGCTCCGTTTGATAAGAATGAAGCCCAATATGGCGTTCAAGAAAAATTAGAATATTTTTAAAAACGCTTTTTCATAGCCTAGATGCGGCTCGGAGGTCCATAAAATGTAATGGATAGTGTGAATAGATTTTCTTCTTTAATTCATAGCGGACTGTAACTTTCTTTAGGTGTAATTTTCTTATTTAATATTTCTTGATCGCGCAACCATACAAAAGCAAGAGAAAAAATGGCACCTACCTTTTGATGGTTATTTCTCGGCTTGCGGGCCCGCTCTTGAAATAGTCTCACTTTCAGTCTTTGGATTGAGGATGGTAGCACTTAATAACTAAGGTTTTTATGTTTAATAGTTAATTTTCGAAAGAAAATTAGTCTTCGAAAGAAGAGAATGATTTTTCACGAGTTGACGTGTTTTCGCTTGACAGAATGTGTCATTTCATGTCCTTAGCACCCGCGTTGTTTGGACGGCGCAAGGTGCCACAATTTGAATTTGTATGGCTGATTATTTTTGAGGCGAAATAGATAAATTATAAATAAAATAAAACTAAAGAAAATTGCAGTAACATATAGTGTCCAGGAAGTTACCTTAAAAAGGAGGCATTCCATCGAATTACTGTGGACACTGCGCACATCGCATTATCTGGACATCGTAGTTGGAACTTGAGATCACAGGTTTCGGGAAAAATCACATAAAAACTTTTGATAGCTTTTTTTATCTGTAAAATTTCGTAGTTTTCTTTGACGTTCACGAAGATAAACAGCTGTTCTGCTGGGGCATGGCGGCGTTGCCGCATCACAGTTGTGTCCAGGAAGTTACCTTAAAAAGGAGGCATTCCATCGAATTACTGTGGACACTGCGCACATCGCATTATCTGGACATCGTAGTTGGAACTTGAGATCACAGGTTTCGGGAAAAATCACATAAAAACTTTTGATTGCTTTTTTTATCTGTAAAATTTCGTAGTTTTCTTTGACGTTCACGAAGATAAACAGCTGTTCTGCTGGGGCATGGCGGCGTTGCCGCATCACACAGTGTCTCAATGTCCTTGTTATAAAAATTTCAACCGTGGAAATAGATCCGACAACACCTCATGCGCAGGGTACGGAAGTATTAATATATTTCCTCGTTGGTTAGTTTGAAAACCGCGGGTTTTTTCCTCCAGGCTCGCAAACCGGATTTAGTGATTTTTCAGCGAGAGCGTTTTTTTATAAATGGGTTCGCATCCTTATTTGAATTTAACCGGGAAAATTTGGTTGGTACTGTGTACTGTACCCTCCAAATCTAGAAACGATTTCCGGCAACTTCATTTTTTGTGTTCTCGACAAAGTGTCTTGCCTCTTTCCTAAAGAATTTTGGCTGGGCTGGTGGCCGTCTATTGGTGTCGCCATTGTTTTTGCGGTTATTGGCACTTAATGGCACTGCAGTAGTTGCAAATTATACCAAAGACGGTATAACTGTGAGCCGTCGTGTTTAGGCGAATCTTAAGTGACGCTCACACCCTCTGAGAGGGATTTAAGGCGCCCTACGCCGTTTCTACGGAAAGAGCAGTGGTAAGTTCGATTTTATTTTTTTTTATTTTGTTTATTAGTCAATTTTTTTTGGTTTTTTAATTACACAAATACTCTGGAAGCCTCGGAAGTAGGTAGAGTTTCATTGTTTGGCTACAACGTTTGGGTTGAACTGTATTTTAATTAAGATCTTCTTTGTAAACCATTGATATTAAAACACTGTGGCGCTTAAAATTTTCTTATTTCTGAACCCCCCCTTCTCCACTGTATAAAAGTTACCGGACATATCAATGTTTTACCTAGCTGAAAAATACAGTTCTGCTTCCAGATATTTGTTTAATTATTCAGTATTTTTTTTTGTGTCACAAATTGGCACAGTATTATTGTTCTATTCACAGTGTCACAAAATGTTACCCAACGCATTTTAATTGGCCACAATTGGCGCCCAACGTGAGTTTTTGGCTAGTTTTTTAACATCTGATGTAATTTTTTTTGTTTTTTTTTGAATTTGGAAAAAAAAAATTATTTTTAAATTTTTTTGTGTTACAGCCAAAGCCAGGTTAAAGACTTTCAGTGGCTGTCGGTGTTTTTTGACACCCAATCATTTTTTTTAATAAAAAACAAGATCATTGGTTTTTGGAAATAACACTTTTTAAATATTTTTTGGTAATATTTAGGCGTTGATTTGAAATTCGTTGCTGCTCTATTGATTCTATAGTTTTTTTATTAGCTTATCTTCACAAGTTTTTCTTGGAAAATAAAAAGATTCATTTTTATTTATTGAGGAAGAATAAGTGGGTAAAAAGCATGGGAGTTTTATTCAACTGCGTTCAATTCATTCAACAAATCATGTTCTTAATTCTTTAAAGTTTTTTGTAGGAAAAACATGTTTTAATTTTTTTTAAATTTTTTTTAAGAAAAATAAAAGTAATGTAAATTTACTTCAATTTTTTTGTTGATTTATAGGTGGATGGACCTCCAGACATGGTCTTTTTATGTTTTAAATATATGACATAGGTAGTGTGTTTTTTCTAACAATTTTTTTACAGGTTCATTTATTTATATGTTATTATTTCCTGCTTGTGATAAAATAGAAATTGTTTCACCGATTATTTTTTAGTGCAGTCAATTTATTTAGGTCAACAAGTTATTTTTTTTGGTGATTTTAATTTTTTGTGGGATATCACCACTTGGAAATTGGAATATTTTTACAGAGCTTCACACAAATTTTTCTTGGCTGGGTTGCTTTAAAGTAAATATAGCTTAACAGCTGGTAGCTTTGTTTAGTTGAAACTACTAATTAGTAATGAAAGAAAAGGAAAATGAGTTTATTTTGCTTTGTCATTTTCTTTTCTTGTTTTTGGTGGTAACTGTTAATGACAATTAAGATTTTAAGTCACTCAGTTACATCGGGTCAGAGGAGGGTACTACTACTACATAGTGTCAGCTCGGAACTTTACGGAACACAAGGCTAAAATTCCTAGAGCAATACATTGGCTGAAGATCAACGCCAAGAGGTCCAGTTAACATTTTTTTTTGGGGTATTTTTTTTTAAAGGACCCTTTTTTAAGTCTTTGGTTAGAGAGTTTAGTTGTCTAGTTGTGTTTTCGTGACTCGTCAAATTTTTTTGGTAGAAAATACAGCGTTGGGCTTTGGAGTGCATTTTTTTTTAAATGACCTATGGGTATTTCTATCAATTAAAGTTTTTCTGGTTCACAATCATTTTTTTCTGTATTTTTTTTGCGTTCAGGTCATAGCTTGGTCATGGCCAATGGAGAGCAAACATTTATGTTTGAGCCTTGAGAAGTTTTGCCTGCTCCGGATTGAATACAGAGAAAATGAATTTGAAGCCCAACTAGATATAATACCACAAAAGAAATGTTTAACTGAGACAGATATAGATAGATAAGTTTTTTTTGATTTTTTTAGTTTATTTGTAAAGTTCAGTAATTTTTTAAGTAATGTCATTTTGAGGCCGTGAAATTGGTCAGTGAATTTAAGAGAGACTTTCAACTAAATATAAATGCTAGGCGGTGGTAATTGGTAAAAATATTTCAAAATTTTACTTTTTTTTAAATGTTTTAATTTTTCTTGAAAAGATTATTTTTTTCTGTAAAAATAACTTCTTGAATTCTTGTTTTGGTCAAAACGGTTGGTATAGCGGACGTAGTTTTAAAGGGTGACCAGATAGGTTATATATATTTTTTTTTGGGGGACCAAACAGGAATTTCTTGAGTTACAACAAAAGGTGAACTTTTTTTTGTCTTAGTTGATCAGGCAGGAATAAATAAATCTTTTACTCTCAAATCATAATTTTAAATAACAAGATTTATTGGTTAGGTGTTTGGGGCTTATAATAAAAAACGTTTTGTTTTTGAGGATACTGGTGTAATATGAATTATTTTATTACATGCTAAAATTTGTTTGACGGCAGCTAGACTAGTCTTCAGATTTTTTTTGATAGTCTACATTTCAGGACAGTGGCGTGTACTTAAGGGGGCCTGTCATCTGCGCCCATTGTAAAGCAACTTCCAACTTACTTGCTTAGCTTTTTCACTTCATCTTCGTTTTGTTGCTTCTGAAATTAAAGCTTTATGTTGGATAAAGATGGATGATGTTAGACTAAGAAAGTACCTATTTAGGGATGAAGATTTAGAAGTTGTGGACAATTGGGAAATAATTTTTTTATTTCATTTTTTTTTAATTTTAAAATAATTTCATACTGATGACCTCAAATAATGAAGCAAATTTTTAAATTACAATACACTGTTGTGAAATAAATGGGAAAGAACCACTTACTCGATTTTATTACTTTGTACCTTCTTAAGCGGGAGAAAAGTAATGCTTTTCTATAGATTAAAAAAAACTAAAATATTTTTCAGAAAATAATAATAAACACGCCATTTTGAAGAATCAAGTATGATTCTAAAAGGGCTTGTATAAACCAAGATTGTAAAAAATATATAAATTATGCACTACTGTGCGTTAAAAGGGCACCGTCCAAATTTTTGAAGAGAATTAGGTACTTTAACGGTAGCGGGCATTAAAAATAGTTTTTTAGGGCCAGTGGACTTTAAAGCCAATTTTTAAAGCCCGTCGGGGGTTAAATTGTTTTAATAATTTGTTAGTTGCCAAAATATTAGAAAAGTATATTATTAAAATATTTTTTGCTAAAATAATGGTTGTGTATAGAGTAATTCCACGCCAAATCATCCAATAGGGGTACCTGTCATGTCACGAAAAAAATCCAAATTTTGATAACATGTATTAGTGTCCTTAGGAATATCAAATTAACAAATTTTAATTTTTAATGTCGCCTCCTCTATTTTACAGGCCAATTTAAAAGTAAAAAAAAGAAGAAAATCAGTTGTGGCCTTATTTTTTTTTATTTCTATAGTATTAAATCTCATGTAAAAACAAATTTGACGGAAGAAATCTTTAATATTGGTTGGATAATCCTATACACAAAAAAAAGGTAACCTCACTTTTTTGACATGGCAAAAATAGTTTAAAAAAAATAGTTAATTTTATGATTTTCTCGATTTTTAATTATTTACACCGGTGCGGAATATGGTACATCAAAAAAAGTCTATACGCACTTTAAAGCTCAGTGGCTTGAGTATCATACAAGGCAAAAGAAAAATTTCAGGTCTATCGCTATGAGAAAACTAAATTTTTTAAAATTGGAAAAACCGCAAAAACCTCAGAATTCGCAACTTTTGACTAAAAAAATTGTCATGTCTACCTGTCTATTAAAACTTCGCTTGTGCGTTGTTTTACTTAATAATGTATCGGAAAAAAATTATTAACAAAAAAAGTTTCACGGGCAAGACCTCAGAGGTAAAGGTAGCTACGGGGATGCGTTTCTGCCTCATTAGGCTTCATTCAGCCCGAGACTTTATACCTCGTGAAATTCCTTCAAATTGAAAAAAAATATGTATAAAAATCATCGTTAGGGGATCTTATTTATAGCCACATACTGTTTTGCGTGAGATCCTAGTTTGTGGGTTCAAGTCCCATCTTCGTACACTGTCGGATTTTTTTTTTAGTTTTAAGAACACATTTTTGGTGAGACACGGACATTAATTAGTTTGTTTCTTTGGTAAATGAAATGGTTCAGGTTTAACAGTGGCGTACGCAGGAGGGAGGGGGGTTGGAGGCCTAATCTTTCCAAAACCATTAAATAACTTCTCCTACATATAAAATTTTTCTGAAAGAAGAAATAAATGGTTTTCCAGGACTTTGCTTTTACTCAAGCCCCCTCTCCCAACCCCCTTAGAAAATTTCTGCATACGCCACTGGGCATTAAAAAAACTAAGTACAAAACCAACGCATGGTAAAAGCCCATGTGATGCGTTTGGAAGTACTGTGAAACGATTTGTTTTACATTAAAATCTCAAACAAACAACAACTGGACACCATATTTCACTCCTCTGGATGATTTAACTATAGATGCTAAATTTACTTCAAGCTCAGAAAAAAAAATTGTTCGGTTTCTGAAATTATAGAACTCAACTTCTTTTCCGATTTTTTAAATATGACAGTAGGTAACTACTAAAAAAGTAAATAAACTTTTAAAAAAAATTTGTAGTGACCTTATGAAGAGAGTTTAGATCATAATTTATTGAACAGTGCTCATATAAATAAACTTTACCTTCTGATAAACCTTAATTTGCAGGGGCGAATCTAGAAACTTTATTTTGGGGAAAAATATCATAATAAATATTTCACAAAACTATTTTGCATAGTGACTAGGAGCTGTATTCAATGTGTCAAAACTGAGTAAAGTTTCAGATTGGGGGGGGGCATTCCCCCCGTAGATCCACGCCTATAATTTGTGATGCAATTTAACATCACTAAAAATATTAAAATAACAAAAAATGGACCTTAATGATTACAGACCCAGATTTTTTATTCTTGTTTTTAAAAGTATATGATACAGTGAAAAATTCACCCTACTTGATTACCACCAGCACCCCGATAGACAGGGTCATTTTTGACGGGATTTCCCAGACATTCTTAACTTCTTCGTGGAACTCCAAGGTAACGTCTACTTTTTAAATATGTTTTATACAAGGAAGAGTTTTATAGTCCTTGAGTATAGCTTTCCAACACTGTTTCAAAAATTTAAGAAAACATTACATTTATACCCCAAAAAAATATGAAAACTTCGAAAATTTCTGCGTTTTTTGGATATTCTCTAAATTGCTCTAATTAAGCCAGTATAAAAGATTTTGCTAAACATCACATTATTTTGAAAATTACTTTTATGCATGTTTTCAAAATTATAGGTTAATTTTTTTTAGGTGCTGTTTACTATGAGCATAATTTTGTATATATATATATATATATATATATATATTTTACAGTCGGTCAAATGAAGTTATTGGCATTGTTGCGCTGCTAAATTGCAACACAATGTAGCGAGATCTGTGCTCGGCTAGGAACCCCTTCCTTCGCCCCGCACCGCACTTGCTCATGGGTTTAGATAGCGAAATCTAGGCAAAAATAGAGCTGCAAAACTTGCAGTTCCAGTGCAATTCCGGGCGGGCGGGCTCAGCGTTGCGTATTTGCGGGCGCATTTATTTAAAATGCCAAACGCATGAGCGGGAGGTTATGGTCGTGTTTGTTGTTTGTTTTTGTATAGTTGTGTCTCTGCTAAGATAGTGAATGTGAATTAAATCTTTTGTAAAAACGCTATTTTTTCCTAGGCATTGTAATTTTTGCCAAACCAAACTTGGTAATTTTTTACTTTTTATAATAGACACGTGATCTGGAGACTGTAAAAAAATATCATTTTTTATACCCTATCGGCAGAACACACAAACTTTACTGTCACGAGCCGCCACTGGTGCAGGTCAAAATAGTACAGACCAAAGTAACGCATGGCGTGTGAATCCCACATACTTCATGACAAGCGCGGATTTGAGGGGGGGGGGGGGGGGTAACGGGGTAATTACCCCCCCCCTAGAAAAAAAAATAAGCACTTTTTCCTAATAAAATAAGGGAAAACAGGAGAATTACCCTCCCTAGAAAAAAAATTATATTACAAAAAAAAATTTCAGCGACTATTACCCCCCCCTAGATTTTGACCCAGATCTGCGCTTGCTTCATGAATACAATCATAAATTAGCATAAAATACGGCCTCATGAAGTCTCGCCCCCCCCCCCCCTTAAACGGTTCGGTTCGGTTCGGTTCGGCCCGAGCCACCCCGAAACGTTTTTCTATATACGCCACTGAATTACAGCTTCGGTTCGAGGTTGGCACGTATCTGTCCTTTTCGCTTTTACTAGGGAAAACTTGATCATTTTGAGATAATGTCACACATAGATCAGTTGACGCGTGAATATATCGTGGATGACAAACAAAGCATTGTTTACATTAAAACGAATTTAGTTATTTTTGACTATTTGCATTTGCCGACTTTTCCTGCCGTTGTGGAGATAGGGACAAAGTTTGATTCTTTAGAATTTCAACTGTTTTATAATGAAGACCACGGGGAAAAGTTATGTGTTTTCAGTGGAGAAACGAAAATATTACTTTGGATCCTTTCAGAGTTTGTCCAGAATATTTTTAACAGGAAAAAGCCCGATTTAGCTTTAAATATAGGCAATAATTCATTTAGTGTTTAATTTGTTTATATTAATCACTTAACTGCACCATTTAAACTTTAAAAATCAATAAATTACCAAAAAAATTGAAAAAACCGTCGGCATAAGCACTAAAACCACGAAAACATTGTTGTCATTAGGCTTGAAAATAATCACATGACCGATGTTGATCAATAGATAAATAGTTATGAGGGCTCTGGAACGAAATAGCGATGTACAAAATAGCGACGTACGAAATAGCCACTATCAAAATAGCGATGTAATGAAACCGCGACATATCAAATTAGCGATGTATCGAAATAGCGACAATCAAAATAGCGATGTATCAAAATAGCGACAATCAAAATAGCGACAGTCAAAATAGCGATGTATCAAAATAGCGACGTATCAAAATAGCGATGTATCAAAATACCGAATCAAACCAAACCGAATCGATTCAAACCAATCCAAACCGAACCTTTCTAACAAATTTTCTCAAAAAAAAAAAAAACTTCTTTTCCAGGATCCTAGAGGATCCTAGAGGGTGTGAATCCGAACCGAATCGCACCGAACCGAACCGAACCAAACTGAACCAAATTCGGTTTAGTTTGTTTCGGTTTAAAAGAAGTCTGGAGAGTTTTTTTTTAAATATGCTGGTTCGGTTCGGTTCGGTTCGGTTCAGATTCACACCCTCTAGGATCCCGAGAAAGAAGTCAGAAAAGTTTTTTTTGTGAAAAAAATTGTTAGAAAGAAACCCCTTTGTCGAACTATATGCCAAAACCGAACCAAAATATCGCTTTTTGATAATCGCTATTTTGTTACATCGCTATTTTGAGAGTCGATATTTTGTTACATCGCTATTTTGATAGTCGCTATTTTGTTACATCGCTATTTTGTTACATCGCTATTTTGATACAATCACTATTTTGTTACATCGCCATTTTGTTACATCGCTATTTTGATAGTCGCCCTTTCATTACATCGCTATTTTGATTGTCGCTATTTCGATACCGTTATTTTAATACTCGCTATTTTGTACATCGCTTTTTCGTTCCAGAACCGTTATGAGATGTCAACGGCAACGTCGCTTGCACCGAAAGATATTAAGTTATGTTTGTTGTCTTAAGGGGCCTACAGACACGCGAACATTTCTAGAGATTAGTACGCGCGTACAAGTTTGCGCATACTAATCTCTTCGTGTGTAGACAATATCCGCCTAAAATATCTCTCGAAGATTAGTTCGCGCGCACGATGTACGCGAGCAAATCTCTCGGTGTCTGGGCAAAACGCATTGATAATATCGTGTTTATGTTTAGAACGTTTAATTTTGTCTTCGTGTGTGTAGGCAATTCCACCAAACGTACATGTATGCAGAGATTAGTGCGCGTACTAATCTCAAGAAATGCTCGCGTGTCTGTAGGGCCCTTTACTTCGTAATTTGAAAGGTTTTGGGCTATAATTTTAATTTTCCTACCTTCTGTGTTACAAAAATCAAAATTAAAAAAATAAATGGCACATCCGTTTTGTTAATAAAATAAAAATCCAAGTAAAAGTTTGATATTTTTAGTTTACTTTATTGTTTCTATTTTTCTTGACTTATTTTATTTTGTACATGTATAAATTTGGCTTTAAGTGAATGTTTTTGAATATTATTTTAGTTTGTAATTTACAAAATAGCTATATTTTTATAGTTGTTCAGGCAGTTATTACGGGGCCAACTGCGCGCTAGATGGGGAAGTTCTGGGAGTTGCCATCGGAGCCACAGTCGCTGCACTTGTGATTACACTGGTCGGCATGAAAATCGGCCCTGACACCATTCTTACCGATTCTTATGTGAAATGACCTCCTGAATCCAAATATGAACTCCGTTTTTCTCCATCACCCCCCATTTTCGGGGGAGACCCCCCTACCTATTTTTATTGCTTTTCGATAGTTTGGTGGGACGGAAATGAATTTTTTTGGCCTTAACATAATTATTTCTGAGAGACTGGAGAGTTAAGTGTTTTCAAACATTAATATTTATAGCAAGGTGGTAAGCCATTTGTTTTGGGGGGGGGGGGGTGTTTTGCATAAATGGTAAATGGACATTGTCGATTTTACCGTTTTATATACATTTTCTAATTATTTTTATAAAATTTTAGCCGCCAGCAGCTTAACGGTAAAGGTAATAAACGTTATAGCAAACTCTAAAGCAACATATTAGTATATAAAAGTAGATATATACAGAAACCACTGGCGTGTACAAAATTTTTTCCACTTTTATTTATTACCATATTGAAAAGTAGGAAAATAAATAGTTTTAGCATAATTTATTTTTAGATTCTTGGGGGGGGGCTTTCACCCCCTTGTATACGCTCATGCAGAAACTATAATAAAAAAATAAAATATTGTTGCTTTATTTGTGAATGGGACAGCCGAGCACGGGACAAACATTACATTCTACGGAACTGGCCTTTGCGAGAAAGATTTACTCCCGGTCAGAAAAATGTCGCCAACGATCCTTATTAGTTCCGCAAGATAATATTTACTTGCCGCCTTTGCACATCAAACTTGGATTGATCAAACAGTTTGTAAAAGCACTGGACAAAACAGCCGACGCATTCATATTTTTGAAAACTAAATTTCCTCGTCTTAGTGAGGCTAAAATCAAAGGTGTTTTTGTGGTGCCCCAGATTAGATAACTTTTTCAAGATTCGACGTTTATTGAACACCTGAATCAACAAGAAAAACGAGCTTGGTTTGCATTCCAAAACGTGTGTAAAAACTTTTTGGGTAACCATAAAAGTGATGATTATGTCGCTCAGGTCGAGGAATTGCTCTTAGCGTACAAGGTCATAGGATGTAACATATCTCTTAAAGTGCACTTCCTTCACTCGCATCTGGACTTCTTTCCTGAAAATTTAGGAGCAGTCTCGGATGAAATGGGGAACGGTTTCATCAAGACATCGCTAAGTTGGAAAAGAGGTTCTAAAAGGAAAGGAAGCAACAAGTGAAGGTACGAAAGTTCTTATTTATCAGTGGCGCACCGAGGAATATGTCTTCGGGGGCCCGACGCCTCTATAGCCTCATGATGTCGAATTTTAAGCTATTTTTTGTTTTTTTATTAAATATGTGGAACATATGTAAAAAAATCTAAGGCTTGGGTGCGCCCATGTATTTGTTATTGTTTGAAACTAAAATAACTCTCTTTATACTTAAAAATTTTAATTTATGTCGATAATATTATAATTATTCTCGAAAAATGATAAAAAATAGTTAAAAGGGCTGCTCCCTCAAAAATGGTGGGTGGTAGAAGAAAACGCAAGCTATATTTCGATTCAGGGCGTCGTCTTACATAAGAATCAGTGGAAATAATGCCAGGGCTCAAGAATTTTTTTTTTGCAGACCAGTGTTATCGGACTGACTTTGAATTGTCTAATAATGTGGAGGTAAATCACCAAAAAGTAATTTTACAAAAAAAAATAATTTTACTGTTTAGAAAAAGTCATAAACCACTAGTTACAAGTGGCTTCCTCATAATAAATAAGATAAAAACTAATCGTAGCTAAATATGGCGGTGCAAGAATGACCGACGTGCGATGTTAAAACTGTTCTTATGAGGTTGGAATTAGAGTGATTTAGCCTACCCGTTCCCTATAAAAAATTATTTGACATTTTTTTACAGCGTTGATAGTAAACTCATTTATTTAAACTGTATTGCCATAAGTTTGGCACAAGAATAACGTAATGAAACTTTTTTCTTAAAAACGTATACATTTTGCGCAATAAATCAGTGGTTTCATACTTTTGAACTTAATAATAAACTTTAATTTGCTTTTCGTATCATGATTTTAATTTTTTAGTCGTAGATGGAACAGAGAACAAAAAGCAGCTTCAATAGGTAGCCCAGTGTTTGGCTACATGGCCACGACCAGTAACACGGTAAAAACACCAGTAGTAGGCGCGCCTCTATATCAATTGACCTTGGAGGATAGAATGAGATGGGCACAGATTGCAGATGCTATGGCGCAAGCAAACCATTATGCGGTTTTTTTTTTTGGAAAAATATGTTGGTTCGGTTTGGAACCGAGTTCGATTCGGTTCGGTTTGGATTCACACCGTCTAGGATCCCGGGCAAGAAGTCAGGAAAGTTTTTTTTTTAAATATGTTGGTTCGGTTCGTTTCGAATTCACACCCTCTAAGATCGCGGGAAAGAAGTCATACGCTATTTTGGGGATGCGCTATTTTATGCATGCGCTATTTTGGCAATGCGCTATTTTGGGCATGCGCTACTTTGCGTATGCGTTATTTTGTCCTGCGCTATTTGGGCCTGCGCTATTTTAGCAATGCGCTTTTATGGTCTGCGCTATTTTGGCCATGCGATATTATGGCCTGCGCTATTTTGGCCATGCGCTATTTTGGCCATGCGCTATTATGGCCTGCGGTATTTTGGCCTGTGCTATTTTGTACCACTGACGCGTAAATACATATTTCCTTATTAGGGAAGTGAATGCCGGGAAAGAAGTCAGAAAAGTTTTTTTTTTTAATATGTATGTTGGTTCGGTTCGGAACCGAGTTTGATTCGGTTTAGTTTGGATTCACACCCTGTAGGATACCGGGAAAGAAGTCAGGAAAGTTTTTTTTTAATATATTGGTTCGGTTCGGTTCGAATTCACACTCTCTAAGATCCCGGGAAAGAAGTCATGCACTATTTTGGAGATGCGCTATTTTATGTATGCGCTATTTTGGCAATGCGCTTGTATGGCCTACGCTAATATGGCCATGCGCTATTATGGCCTGCGCTATTTTGGCCTGCGCTATTTTTTACCACTGCCGCGAAAACACATATTTCCTTATTAGGGACTTATTGCAATAAAGCCAGGCAGTAATAGTGCCGGGCACTATTCTTACAGTTTCGCATTATAAGAACAGCTGTTTTCTTTCAAAATTAGGCCTTTGTGTATTTTAAGAACCGGAATTAATAGTGCCGCATTTATTAATGGAAAATAAACGACTGGATTTATAAATTCGACTTTGGTATGTCAATTTTGAAAGAGCAACTGTAATGTTTTTGATGGAAAAGTGTCACAGCCTGGCTTTATTGCAATAAGTCACTATTGTAAAACTTGCCAAACAATAATTGTTATTTTTACTTTTACTTTTTACTTTACAAGATTTTAATTGGACTATATTTTAAATCAGAAAAAAAAGAAAAATTAAATAAGTTTATAAAATACAGCGTGTTTGCTTTATAACAAGACCTCCTGTATATTGTTATACTTGACAACTTTGACGTATAATTTTAAGGGAGAAAAGGGGGAGATCTGACATTTACTGGAGTCGACACGTGCGAAAGGCATCATCCCTCGATGTGGCCAGGCCATTGGAAAATTTCGGGTAAGTTGAAAAATTGTTCGAAAAGGAGGGAATTGTTTTTTTAGCGATAAAAATTTTGTGAACGCAGTTTTTTAAACTTACATATTTTACCTTCCTAGCCCGCGCAGCAATGGCTTAAAATGGTATTATTTTCGACGAATTTTTTTTTATTACGCCGAAAATGTGTTATTTCAGTGTATTTTGACCTATCTTGTTGTCCGTAACAGGATAGCTCCTAAACCGCTAAACCGATTTTGATAAAATTTTTAAGTAAAATAGTATTCGACGCTTTAACCAGTTGCGGTCAAAATCCATTAATGCTAATTAAATGCTATCTTTTTAACGGAGTATCGCATCAATATGCCGTTTTCAGAATGTAGTAGACTACATAATTTATGTTATAATAAAAAACTTCGTAGGAGTTTTAGTTTCCGAGATATTTACAAAAAACTGTTTTCAAGGCTGATTTCATGGCTTCACTTAAACTGTGCTAATTAAGGTCTGGGCAAAGTGGCCTTCGGCTCCCTCAATAATATGTCTTCGCGGGCGCTGGTGGTGACATTTATGACAGAAACACCCTCTACGAGTACCACTTTGATTTGATTCATTGAAGATTTTTAAATGTTTATCTGTGTAATGGGTTTCTAGTGCACGGCTAATATCGATTAAATTTTAGTATGTTGTTCGTCTCACCTTACTGATCAATAGTTGTCATGGGCGAAATTCCATCCTATGACTAATTTCGGAGATACGGGGGTAATTCAAACGATATTGCACTAAAACCGTAAAAATGTTGTGGTTTGATTTTTAAAAGTTTTCTTTGCACGCCTCTTAAAAGCGTCTATATTTTAGCATGTTTTTAGCAAAGATTATTATTTTCTTATATCCAAAAAGTCTGCAAACCTGTAATTGGTTTCTAGTGCACGGCTAAAATCGATAAAATTTTAGTATATTGTTCGTCTCACCTTACTGGTCAATAGTTGTCATGGGCTCAAATCAATCCTATGACTAGTTTCGGAGATACAGGGGCAATTCAAATGATGTTGCACTAAAACGGTAAGAACGTCGTGGATTGATTTTTAAAAGTTTTTTTTGTGCGAATCTCAAAAGTACCTACTATATGCATATATTAGCATCATTTTAGTAAAAAAATATAGATTTTCTATACGGGGGTATCCAAAAAGTAAATCAAAATACGTAGGTAAAATAATCGAAAAGGTTGACAAGAATTAGAACAAAATAAATGTATTTATACCGTTAAAACTTTTATAACCAAAACTTTCCTAAAACAAAATTCTATCAAGCAATATTTAAAAATAGTATAATATAATAGTACATAAATATAGTAGTAGATGTCTCAAAAACAACAAAGTCGTTATTTGGATCAGATTTTTTATTCTTCTTCCGCACTTATGTACCAATAGTCCATCAATTATTTCGGTTAAAACCTCGACATTATTTTGATGACCTGCATCCAGGACTTGCCCAAAATTATTGGTGAATCGGTAACTGATATGTTCCTCGTGGCGAGCATATCACAGAAAACAGACCACACTTGCAAGATGACAGCGCATACCTATTGTTCTGGCACCGGATCTGCATGTACAGTAATAACCTGGTATGTTTGCAGCGTTCAGATCAAAGCATACTGCAACAAGCTGGTATTTAGCAAGGGTTAGAAAATTGAGAATGTTCAATCTTGCGTCGAACTCGAACACATCGTTTCCAGGTTGGCAGACTTCGTATAGGAAAAGAACAATTTTTATTAAAAACATGCTAAAATGTAGGCGCTTTTGAGATTCGTGCAAAAAAAAATTAAAAATCAAACTACAACATTCTTACCGTTTTAGTTTAATATCGTTGGAATTGCCCCTGTGTCTCCGAAACTAGTTATAGGATGGAATTGGGCCCATGATAACTATTGATCAGGAAGGTGAGAACAAAAACATACTAAAATTTTATCGATATTAGCCGTGCACTAGAAACTCATTACAGGTTTGGAGACTTTTTGGATATCCCCGTATAGGAAAATAATAATTTTTACTGAAAACATGCTAATATATAGAGGCTTTTGAGATTTGTTCAAAAATTTTTTTAAAAATTAAATCACAAGATTTGTAACGTTTTAGTGCAATATCGTTTGAATTGCCCCCGTATCTCTGAAATTAGTCATAGGATTGAATCGGTCCCATGACAACTAATGATTAGTAAAATGACATGAACAACATACAAACATTTTATCGATATTAGCCGTGCACTAGAAACCCATTACAAGTGTGCAGGATCCTTTACATTTCAGTTAGAAGCGATATTCCCTCTCTACAGACTTTACCAATTTAAGTTATTATCAGTTCACTATTTACCCTTTTCTTGTACAGTTGAATTCATCTGAAAAGTCTCGACAATCATTGTCGTTATCACAGGTCCAGCTCCTCGGGATGCATAGTCCATTATCACATTCAAATTGGTCAGTTGTACAGTTTCGAGCGATTCCTGCAATAAAAGTACATCTATTAAAGGTGAGTATTTATTTGAGGACTTCTTTTTAAATCGTATATTACGTATTTCCTTTGATTATATACTTGTAAACATTGGTATTTCTTATTCTCCTATTTACAAAATGTACACTAAACAATGTGTGTGAAGACAGATTCGTGTTTAGATTCAGATTGATTTTCATCACCGCCCATTTATAGTTGACCAGATGAGTTTTCGCCATAAAACAGTTTTTTGCGTTTTTCGTTGATTCTAGACGGATTTGAATGGTTTTTTCGCTTTTTTTTTCTCTAGTCGCCCATAGAATAGCCACCAGTGGCTGATCCAGGATTTTCGTGGGGGAGAGGCCCAAGTGGCAGCAATTTTTTGTGGTTTTTGATGGAAATTTAGATGTGAAATTTAGTAGCTAAAGGAGACTAATTGCGCAGGTGAAATTTTTTAAAAAATTAAGTAGAATTTCTGACAAAAAATAAGTGAGGCTGCTAAACTAAAAAATAAGTTATATGTTTGGGAGGGGGGGCCCTCTGGCCCCCTGGATCCGCCACTGATAGCCACTATGTGGTACAGGGTTGTAAGTGTTGTAAAACACCCCAAATTTAGAAAAAATCATCCTTACGATTAAAACGCGTTTTTAACCCATTTAGAGATTTTGTGCATCAAAATGTATTAAAAGAAAAATGTTTTTTTTAAATGCCTTTATACTGCAAAAATAAAATTTTAACATTTTAGGGGTTGAGGGGTTAAAAGAGCCCCCCTTAAAATTAAATCCAGAATCAACCCCATTTAGAGACTCTGTGCATCATAACGTATTTAAAGAAAAATGTTTCTTTTTAGAATGTCTTTATTCTAAAATAATAATATAACTACATTGTAGGGGATAAGGGGGTGAAAAGAGCCCCCTTAACATAAAATCCCGAATCTACCCCATTTTGCGACTTTGTGCATCATAATGTATTGAAAGAAAAATATTTCTTTCCAGAATGTCTATATTTTAAAATAATAACATTTCTACATTATAGGGGTTGAGGGGGTGAAAAGAGCTCCCTTACCATAAAATCCCGAATCTACCCTATTTAGCGACTTTGTGCATCATAATGTATTTGAAGAAAAATGTTTCTTTTTACAATGTCTTTATTCTAAAATAATAACATTTACTACATTGTAGGGGATGAGGGGTTAAAAGAGCCCATCATAACATAAAATACCGAATCTACCCTATTTAGCAACTTTGTGCATCATTATGTATTTGAAGAGAAATGTTTCTTTCCGTGATACCTTTATTATAAAATAATGACAATACTACATTGTAGGGGATAAGGGGGTGTAAAGAGCCCCCTAACATAAAGTTCCGAATCTACCCTATTTAGCGGCTTTGTGCATCATAATGTATTTGAAGAAAAATATTTATCTTTACAATTTCTTTATTTTAAAATAAAAACATTACTACATTGTAGGGGATAAGGGATTAAAAGAGCCCACCATAATATACAATACCGAATCTACCCTATTAAGCAATTCTGTGCATCATAATGTATTTGAAGAAAAATGCACAAAGTCTCTAAATAGGATAAAAACGCGTTTTAATCGTAAGTGTGTTTTACAACACTTACCACCCTGTAGCACATAGTGGCTATTCAATGGGCCACTGGAAAAAAAATTGGGCGAAAAATCCGTTAAAATTCGTCTAGAATCAACGAAAAACGTAAAAAACTAAACACAAGTTCTTAAGAAATTACAATAAATGTATGCCTAGGGCATACCGACTCCTTGGTTATTTGAGTCAAGTCTTGTGTCTGTCTGTCTGTGCTTCATTTTTGGTGTTTTATGTGACCTCCGCTAAGCATGTCAGTGTCTTGTACTTTGAAATAGGGTATATTTCAAATATTCTTTAAAATTTCTGATTTCCGTCTAAGTGTACGTCGACCGTAAAATTTGTCAGTTTTTAGTTGCAGAAAAACCTCTGGTTAAAAACTGCTTTAATGGGTCATCAATGTTTTGTTTTCTTAAAAGTTTGTGTGTCGAGTTTACAGTTACCCTCTACTGCGCCTGTTTTCCTGGTACCCACCGGCTCGCGCGGTCAGTCGCAGGGCGCGACCGAGCGGATTCAGCAGGCTTTCGTTTTGTTATATTTGTACTGTCAATTTTTATCCAATACCATGGTAGACAGGTAGTCGATGGTAAATGGGTTTAAACCTAAAGTTTGAGTTAAGTGAAGTATGTCTACATAGGTCTACTGTCTGTGGGCAAAGAAGAATTTGTCTTGTGTAAAAGTTTTGTGACAGGTGTCCATTATCTGTTCTAGTATTGTTTGGTTCGTTGTTCGACTGTCTGAGTTTGTAAGCATACTTAGTACATTATTTTGCACTATTTGAGGCTCCGCTGAAAATTGGAGTACCGTAGGTTAGGGCTGGTCTTATCATTGTCTTGTTTAATAAGAGTTTATTTGCTGTTGAGAGGGTTGATCTGCGACATATTAGGGGGTAAACTTGAGGACTAATGTAAATTAGGTGTGTAGTGAGTGCTCCACACTGAATTCTTGACAGAGAAATAAAACTACGTTTTTAAACAAATATGCAGTTGCTCCTTCTTACCCTTGACGCGTTTCGCTCTTTATTGTGACCATAATCATAAGTGCTCAGAACAATAAAATTCACATGACCATCGCATTTCAATTTATTCACACCACTTTTTTGAGATAAGGAAAATAGCCTCTTTGAAATCTTTATTTTTCAAACGTAAAGATAAAATCCCTTTATCTCAAAAAAATCAGTGTCTGTAAATTGAAATGTACCGATCATAACGCAGAATATGTGGGAGAATCTAGTGTAACTTTTAAAAAACGAATCAAAGAACATCTAAGATCACAAAAATATCATCTTTCGGAACTGATTTAAGAGCGGCCAACACAATTTTAACATCGATCAAGATTTAAAAGTTCTACATGCCGAAAATAAAGGGAGACAACTAAACACTCTAAAGAATCTGGAGTTATTTTATTGAATTGAAGCTGCCAAAATCATAAACCAATTTTCTTTTAAATAACTCCCTCCTTCTCCAAGATATTGATGCAGTATAAACTATCCTTTCTGTAGCTTCTTACCTCTTTTTTTAAAAAAAGTAATAATAATTTTAATTCTTAAATTGTTTTGGTATTTTAAGATAATAACCTTTTAATTTGAATGTTAAGGCATAGGCGCGTCCAGGGAAGGGGCCTTCGAAAAAATAGTTTAGGTTAAGACGATGTGGCTGTTGGTGCAAGCAGTAAATTACCTATTTCTTTTCTTTTTCTTTCTTTTCTGCGCGAAGAATTAATTTAAATTTCGCGCTATCGAAATGCATATGATTTTACCGGCACTGGACACGTGAGGGGACAAGCAGCGCCGACAGTGTGCGCAGAAAACCACTAGCAGAATAAGACACTTCGAAAAAACACGTTTTCCGAGAAAAAGTGAGAAAAGTGAGAAAATTGTGGTGATTGAGGCGTTCGAACGTCAAAAAGTGGAGCCCAGGAGAGTCCAAGGTGAGTGCCATTCATAGAATGCATATGCCTGCTTTTTTCTAGTATTTCTTAACAATTTCGACAAATTACTTAAATGTGTGAGCAAAGCCGAACCGGCTAGCCTATCGAAGGGTATTTACGTGAATTCCAGTACTTGCACGCACAGTGGCATTTGTAAGAAGGACTTTTTCGACACTTTCTTTAGTAAGTTTTTTATTGAATTTTATTGTTGTGATATCTCACTAAATATGTGTTTGATTATAGAGCCCTTCTTTTAATGGTCGCAATCAATACCAAAACGCGTCAAGGGTTAGAAATAAAACTTGCATTTTTAAAAAAATTTAAAACGTAGTTTTAATTCTCTGTCAAGAGTTCAATGTGGGGCAAAGGACACTAACTAAATTGAATTAGACAAGTCAAAAATCTCAGAAGCATTTTATATTACCAAGCATGTTTCGTAGCTAATCGGGTAAAAAGGAGTTTTTATTCCTCTTATATTTTTCCGTGGGTAGCTTAAAAGCTTAACCCCACGGGGGTCCAAGATCCAATGGACACCTAATAAGTGTTGAAAGTTAGCTGTTTCGTCCTTATGTTACTCATCAGAACACTGCTTGGTCAATGACACACTCTTGCGAAGTTAATTAGACGGTTTTGTCTCTAATCCTATGTAAATAGTGAGAAAACTTTCGTAAGAAGCGCCATCTACCGAGATACGAGAGAAACCAAAACAAGAGCAGGCGATAATAAACTGCTATACACATCGATCAATGATACGACAGCTTTTCTGCCTTTCAGGCCAGATCAACGCTTATTGCGTTTTTATCCGCCATCAGACACGTGAGCGTCTATCAGCGGAATTTTTAAGCCAACCAATACTAACAAACGTGAAATTTAGTACCCGTGAATTTAAAAATCAAACAAGATTTGAGACTTGTTAACCATTTATATTTCTCTGCTCAAAAATTAGCTGATATTTTGTTTTTGTAACGTTAGAATCACTTAGGGAAAAACAGGCAACAAGATTTGAGACTTGTTTGATTTTTAAATTCACGGGTACTAAATTTCACGTTTGTTGGTATTATTTGGCTTAAAAATTCCGCTGATAGACGCTTAAGGATTAGTTTGTTTCTTTTTATTTGTAATCGGTCTTTTCATTGATCGATATGCATAGCAATTTATTTTCACTTGCTTTTGTTTTGATTTCTCTCGTATCTCAGTAGATGGCGCTACTTTCGAAAGTTTTCTCACAATTTACATAGGATTAGAGCACTGGCGTACGTATATAGAAAAAAGTTTCGGGGGGGGGGCGGCCCGAGACAGGTTCGAGGGGGGGCCCGAGACCCCATGAGGCCGTTTTTTATGCTATTTTATGTTTGTATTCATGAAATGTGTGGAAAATATCTAAAAAAATCTTGCGTTCGGGGGGGGCCCGGGCCCCCTTATATACGCCACTGGATTATAGACAAAACCGTCTAACTGGCAACACTTATTAGGTGTCCATTAGATCTTGGACCCCCCCCCCCACGAAACTTACTCACGGGTACTAAATTTCACGTTTATGTTATATTACTTTTTGGCAAATGGTCATTTTCCCCTATTTTAACCCCGCTAAATCCGAATATCGCGGTTGCCTCGCCGTCCCCTTGAAAAATTAAAGAAGACTAAGAAAATCCCCCCTTAACCCTCCAAAATATTAATTTTTTAGGTTTTAATCAATTGCAAAAATTGCAGAGAACAGTTTTATAGACAGAACAAAATTGTCTTCCTACGCTAGCCCTACCAAGTTCACTTTCGCTGCTCGACTTCCGCATGCGCAGATCTACCAATATTATTTACCTCATGTATTACAATAGATGAACAGGGTGATTTTCACTTGATTTCTAACCACATGAAAATAGAAAGTTTTAAAAACCTAACCTAACGAAACCTAATCAAATCTAACCAAACCGAACCAAAGCAAACTGAACCAATATTTAAAAAAACAACTTTCCTGACTTCCTACCCGGGCTCCTAGAGGATGTGAATGTATGGTTAGGTTTGGATAGGTTCGGTTCGGTTCGGTTCGGATTCACACCCTCTAGGATCCCGGGAAAGAAGTCAGGAAAGTTTTTTTTTTGAAAAAATTGTTGGTTCAGTTTGCTTTGGTTCGGTTCGGTTCGGTTTGGTTCAATTCGGTTCGGTTCGATTCGGTTCGGTTCGGATTCATATCCTCTAGGATCCCGGGTACACAGAAAAAAGTGTTTATTTGAACCAAAAAAACATTATTTGACTCAACCAAATTCGTTATTTCAATAGGTCCAAAACGTCCTCTTGTTTGGTTCAAATAAAAATATTTATTGTTTTCAAATAACTAATTTAGTCTCTTTAAATAAGATTTATTTGATGCGTTAGAGTTATTTGGTTTAATTGACAAACAAAAATACATTTAGATCAAATAATTTGAAATATTATACTAATTTATTTATTTGCAATAACAAGTTTATTTCAAACAAACAAATATGTTGGTTGGTAAAAATAAAATAATTCTTTAACGTGACTGTTTTCTTTGATTGAAATAAAAATATTTATTGTTTTCAAATAACTAATTTAGTCTCTTTAAATAAGATTTATTTGATGCGTTAGAATTATTTGGTTTAATTGACAAACAAAAATACATTTAAATCAAATAATTTGAAATATTTAAACCAAATACTATTAATTTATTTATTTGCAATAACAAGTTTATGTCAAACAAACAAATATGGTGGTTGGTAAAAATAAAATAATTCTTTAACATGACTGTTTTCTTTGATTGCTTTAAAAACTTATTACTTCTTCATATAAATTAATTTGTTTAATTTTCTAGGCATATTTTTTTGTCTTAATATTAAAATTTATTTAATAACTGACATTTATTAAGTTAATTTTTTTAATTATTTTACGTGATATTTGTTTAAACTTATAATATATTTTGTTGAATTTAAGTAAAGATTTCTGTGAGAACAAAAGTTAACTTATTTCACAATACAAAAACATATTTTCCAACAAACAAATAAGGTAGTTAGTAAACCTAAAATAATTGTTTGAAATTACCGTTTTCCTTGATTGTTTTAATAAACTTTTTTTTCGTTTTTTCTTAATAAATAATTTGTTTAATCTTCTAAAAATATTTTTTTTGTCTTAGTAACATAATTTATTTAATAACGAACTTTTATTAAATAAATTTGTAAAATTATTTTGTTTATTATAAATAAATGTGTGTTAAATTTAAGTGAATATTTATTATTGCAAGTTTATTTCAAACAGACAAATAGGGTACTTGGTAAACCAAATATAATTGTTTCAAATGATTGTTTTCCTTGATTGCTTTACAAAATATTGCTTCTTATTTGAATTAATTTTTTAATATTTCTAATTTTCTTGTCGTTTTAACAAAATGTATTTAATTAGATTAGACATTTAATAAACAGTTACATGATTACCCGTCAGAATAATGCGTTGTATAAGTAAAAACAAATGTTTTGCACGAAAAAAAGTATTTTAATGCAAAAATAGGCAGGTAGGTACAAAAAACATACGGATGATTTTCGCTACGCGAAAACATCCGTATCATGTTGAAAAAAATTTGCTTCGCAAATTAGTTTATTAACAAATTTGCTTCGCAAATTCGTGTTGAGAAAAATTTGCTTTGCAAATTAGTTTATTAACAAATTTGCTTTGCAAATTTGTGTTGAGAAAAATTTGCTTCGCAAATTAGTTCGTTAACACATTTGCTTCGCAAATTTTTTACATCCAACACTTTTAAAACTGTTGCAGCATTGATTTTCGCTGCGGCGAGATTTTGTGTTTAATTATTTATAAAAATATGTTTAACAGTATTTCTATCGATATCGTACAATAACATTATCCGATTTGGATGAAATTTGGTATACATATAGTGGTCCGATGACAATGCAACAATAATGACAAAATGTCCTACCACACCTACCTCCCACCCCCTTCCATAAAAAATGCATTTTTGACACACTTCACTTCAAATGACTTTTATAAAATTTGGTATATGCATAAAAATCCGATGACAATACAACTCAAACAAGAAATATATTTCTACTTCTACCCCCACCCTCTCCTTTCCCCAATAGAAAAATGAGTTTCCAAACAACTCACGATCAGCGATTTCATTATAATCTAGAATAAACTCTTCTGTTCTGTTATTGAACAAATATTTTCATTTAATAGAGTACATAGCTGAGACTAAAAAGTAGAAAATAAATTGGTAAAAAATTTTTTTAAGTCACAAGCTTTTATAAAATGCACTAAAAATTAAAAAATAATTTTCTAACATTCTAATATTATCATAATAATAAAAGCGATGGCCGGAAATCAAAGCATAAGCTAATCTAAATTTGTGATCTAGCAGGTCATCAAAGATATGTTTGATATGCCGCAATGTTATACCATTGCTATACCTATGTCAGAGAAATTCTGGGGTATCTTGGGTGGGTTTGGTACCTCTGCATTTTTCTGCTAGATTGATTCTTGCAAATAGTGATATTTATTTGATACGGATATCTTATCGTGCTAACATCGTCAAACTTTCCATCAGTCGGCCATCGCTTTTATTATTATGATAATAGAATGTTAGAAAATTATTTTTTAATTTTTAGTGCATTTTATAAAAGCTTGTGACTTAAAAAAAATTTTTTATCAATTTATTATATAATAATTTTCATTTTATTCTATTTTCAAAAATACGCCGCCCCTCCCTTCAGAGTTTGCCAGCACTCCTCCCCCCATAAAAATCTAGCCCGCAAATATAGTAGTTGAAAAAAGTAGCATATACAACATATTTTTTTAATTTAAAAAGTAAATATTTATGTGCTTATATATAAATGTAGATATCGACATTTTAGAAATATTTTCACAGCAGACAAAAAAATTACAGGTTATACAGTATATTAAACAGCTTACTATTAGGGATTGTGAGACAGGCCTTATAACCATATTTATGTATATATTCTTTGAGTGTAGTAATATTTTTCAAACATTGAAACTACACTTACTTCTGGCAAAAAGCGATTGAGTTGCGGAGTGAAACAAGAACAATTGCCTTAGATATATCTAAAGTATTTGATAAAGTCTGAAAATTTGCTCAACAAGCTCAAAACAATGGGATTGTCGCCAAAACTTTGCACTTGGTTTGAAGGTTACCTTAAGGACAGATCCATTTATATTGTACTGGATGGCCAGAACTGCAACTCTTATCAAATAAATGCGGGTATACCACAGGGAGCAATACCACAGAAGAGCCACACTTCTGAGGCAATACTTTCGCCAACACTTTTTCTGATTTACATAAATGACCTCATAGATAAAACAGTAAATTCACTTTAATGCTTTGCAGATTATAGCAATGTAGTTTCCTCATTCATACCACCCACATGTTTCTCCGCACGTGGGACTGAGGCAACAAAAACCTTGTACAGTTCAACGCGCAGAAAACCCAAGCAACCCTATTTTCAAAAAAGGTCAGCACCGATGAGCCAAATATGATATCTGGAAGTGCTGTCACATTGCAGAACCAGTTGAACATCTTAGGAGTCACTGCAGAGACCAACATGTCTTGGCACAGTCACGTGACAGATATAGCTAAAAGGGCCTCCCAAAAGCTTAGGGTGCTATTTCGTACAAGACATCTGTATACAACAATTATAAACACACAGAATTGCCTATTTATTAGTTCGAATCTTTCAGCGGTAGGCGGCGCCTTGCTTACGTCACTAGTGGACCTCTTCTCAGCGCGCTTCATTTAATACACATTGCAGTCGTGAGTTTTTCTCGCTTTTTTCTTGCTTATTAGCAAACAAATTTTTTAGTTTCGTGTTAGTAAATATAATTAATAATTTCATTCATTCAAAACAAATGATTTGATAAATCAAGAGTTTGTTCTGAGAGCTGAATTTTCCTACCAGACGATATGTTGGAGTTTCTTTTTTAAATAGTTGAAAGTTTTAGAATAGAAGTAGGATTTTTTCTAAAAGTTTAATCAATTTAAATCATTAGAGGTATAATGTATTGTTTTTTTTTGCGGATATAATAAAATGCACTTATATTATGTAGTAACAAAAAGTTATTTATTTGATATTACAGATTTTGTATTGCAATATTTATTATATTATTATGTCAAAAACCAGTCAGTTTTTGGAAAAACAGCCAAATAAGATGTGTTTTTCAACGTCTTATGCTTTAAATCAATAGATTTTCATAAGTTTTTTTTTCAAATGATTTACATTGTTTATGTTATAAGTTGTTTTTATCCCACCCAGCGCTCGTTTTCACTCTTTCTCTTGTAACATGTTTCTGAAAACTTCTATAAAGAGACTCAAAAAACTTAGGAAAAAAACTGAAACTAAACTGGATAAACTGTCTACAAAATAAACTTTCCAATTATCAGTTTAATAAAAGAAGTACATTTGCGGCATAATTACCAATTTTCTTCAATGTGATTAATTTAATGAGCAAGGAGTTTCCAAAAATCCAAAAAGAATTAAAGTTTATATAAATATAATAATATAAAAGTATATATATTTATATTTCTACACTGAAAGAGGGAGCACAAAGCTTTTATTCCAACAATAAATTAATGTGCTTTCTTTATATCAATTGACTTAATTCACATTTCTAAAGATTTATCATAACAAAAACATTTCATGTAAAAAAAAAGCCAAGTACGCGAAAGTGGTATTCCGTAAAAAGAATTGAGATAAAAATTAAGCCAAGTTCTACAATACAAATTTCAAAATGAATGGTTCTTACTAGTTTGAAAATGTTTTTTGAAACTTTGCTATTCCAGCCAAACTTCTTTACGTTCAGTTTCCTAAGAGTCATTTGCAGCCGTAATAGCCAAGTTTAGAAAAACATTTCCACACTAGTAAGAACCATTCATTTTGAAATTTGTATTTGAAGTTGGCTTTACTTTTATCTTAATTCTTTTTACAGAATACCACTTTCGCGTACTTCTTCTTTTTACATGAAATGTTTTTGTTATGATTTCACTCCTTTTTTAAAGGATTTCGATATATTTAAATTTTAAAGTAGTAAAATATGCGGGATATTGTTTAAAACTTTTGCAATGCCTTATTAAAAATGTTGAGTTTTTTTTATTTTATGGTTTTATCATAGTTCTTATCAGCCTTCTAAAGCTCAGCTCTCTAGTGTTCCTGGAAGTAGGCAATAGTAATTTTACATAATTTTACATTTATAGGGACGGAAACATTAACGTACCGATTAATACGTTAATGGACGGAAAGTAAATTAAAATCTTAGTGTTTTTAAATTTTTTCCTATAGTTTTATCATAGTTCCTCTCAGTCTTCCAAACCTCAGCTCTCTAGCGTTTTTGGAAGTGGACAATGCTAATTTACATAACTTTACATTTATAAGGGAGGGAAGTTAATTAAACTTTGGGGTTTTTTAATTTGGTTTTATAATTTTATCATAGTTCCTATCAGCCTTCCAAATTTCAGCTCCCGAGCGTTTCTGGAAATGAACAACGTTACTTTTACACAACTATACATTTATAGGGGAGGGAAGTAAATTAGAATTTTGGGGTGTTTTAATTTTTTTCTATAGTTTTCCTTCCAAAGCTCAGCTCTCTATCGTGTCCGGAAGTGGGCAATATTACATTTACATTACTTTACATTTATAGGGGAGGAAAGTAAATTATAATTTTGGGGTTTTTAATTTTTTTCTATAGTTTTAACATAGTTCCTATTAGTCTGCCATTTCTGGAAGTGGGCAATGTTACTTTTACATAACTTTACATGTATAGGGAAAGGGAGTAAATTAGAATTTTGGGTTTTTTTTTTCAGGGGTTTGGTCATAATTTCTATCAGTCTGTCAAATTTCAGCTTTGTAGCATGTCTGGAAGTACAGTAGAATTTTGATGATCTATACATGAATGAGTGAGCAAGTGACAATTTCGACGTTTTTTGAAGTTTCGTTACTTCTTTAGTACTTTTTGGAATTCCATAAAACTTGGAGGGATCGTTAACTCCAAGGAGATCTACGACTGTGCAAAGTTTGAGATTCGTAGCTCACTCCGTAGTAAAGTTTTAAATAGGTCAAATATCGGCTGAAAAACGAAGGTAAAAACGTCAAAAACACCTTAAAATCACACGAACTCTCAATACAAACAAAGGAACTGGTCCGCTGGTGACGTAAGCAGGCAGTCTTTGTCTCGCTTGAACGACGCTAACATAGAGTTAAATGGAAATAAGCAATCCTGTGTGTTTAGGATCGTTGATCTGTATACAGCAACAGCGGCGTAGCGTGCCCGAAAGGGCGGGGGGGGGGCGACAGCTAAAAAGGGCGCCTCTGAAAACTGATGAAAAATCTTACGGCAAAAAAAAGGCGCCTCTCACAAATGTTGCGAAAAAAAAAAGAACCGCGCCGTAAAAATTTGAGCCGCGCCGTCTCCAAAAAAAAAAAAAAAGGTCATCCTATGTCAGGGGGCGCCCGATAAGTCACAAGGGCGCGTCTGACGAAATCTTGCAACTAAAAAACAAAAACACAAAAAAAAAAGATTATCATGTATGAGAGGCGGCCGATACGACACAAGGGCGCCTCTCCCACCTATGGGGCGCCACTACCCTCGGGGCGGGGGGGGCGACGAACCCCCCGCGCCCCCCCCACGCTACGCCGCTGTACAGCAAGCCAATTGCTGACATTCTACAAAGCCCAGATTCGACCAACTATGGAGTACTGCTCACATATATTCAGAGCATATTATTTTGAAAGGCTTTCCGTTTTCGGTCTAGAAGCAAATCATATTACTTTTTGGCAACAGACCAATTCCCCCTAATTTGACCCTGCTGAATCCAAATATCTCGGTAACCAACTCGAAAAATCGACAGGGACGGAGAAAATCCCCCCCAAACCCCCTAAAACCTGTTTTTTTTCAGTTTTATGCAATTTTCTCGAAAACTAACCTTTTTATCAAAAATTGCAAAGAACAGTTTTTTGTGGAGAATAAAATTCCCTTTCCAACAATGTATTGGTCAATAAGGTTAGGAAAAGCAAGTAGCTCTTCATTGACGTACGTAAACTGGGATTATTTAGAAAAAAACATGTTTATTATAGGTTTTTCAAAATTTTCTCAAAAACTACACTTTTTAGGAAAAAATATGTAGTATACTTTATTCTACAACATAACATTTTCTTTTAAAAACTAATGTCGGGTTGTTAACATATTTAAGGCTTCAGGGACATACTAATATAAACTTATTTTCAAAAATAACTAAAATAATCAGTTTCTCTTGCATATTTAAATATCTTTTCTAAGATTTTCAGAAAAAAATGTGCCTTTATTCTTTATTGAGGATAAGACAATTTCTTTTTAAATGATATATTAAAAAGTGAGGTTAATGTTATGATAAATACTTCAAAAAGGTTCGTAATTTATACCTACTAAAATAAAATGTTTCCAAATTAAAATAAACTGTTTTTTGATTAGATTAGATATTTTGATTTATCTAAATAAGTTCTTTAAAGCAAAAAAACACCGGTGGTTATAAGGGGAGGGGGCATAGGGGCCATGGCCCCCCCCTAAGCAATATTTTTGTGCAGGAAGTAACAGTAGTAACTTTGACACAGATGTTTTTGGTTATTTTTTAGTATGGGTCACATTTTGTGACACACTGTTTAAAAGGACTTTTTATTATCAGGCCCGCCGACGAAGCCATAAAAGGTCGAAAGTACAAAAGGTCGAAAAAAAATCGACAAAACAAAATATTAAAAATACAAATTTACCGTATTCTTCAGATAAAGATAAATAAAGATATAGAGAGGTTTTCTACAAAAAAAAAATATCCAAAATTTCCACACATTTCCAACATAAGAATAAACAAGCCTCTTTCAAGAGTCAAGATGGTGAACAAAAATATACTTTTAAACAAATATCCGATCAATCAATCACTGCCAACTACTCTTTGCTTTGATAAAATTGGTGATATAGTTGGAAAGTTATAACGAAAAAGATTTTGTCGGGTTTTGTTGCCCACCAGGTATATTTGAAAAGCGCTCACTTTTATAAATTGTTTTTTTTCAGACCAATTTGATACTTTCAAATATCTTAAAATTCTTACCATAACATACAAACATTTAACATAAAGTTACTTACTTTATATAATTATTATTTTTTGACACAATAAATATCTATATTGTATATTTGCTTGGTTTTTTTGCCATAATATAAGGGTGTAATAATTCGTGGTAGAAAGGATCAAAAGAAGGATTTTTTCTTTTTATATTTTTCATCAAACTTCTTTGTTTTTTAGATAAAGGGTGCCAAACTTTACAGCTATTATTATATTTTTTGTTATAACTTTCTTAAAAATCATAACAGAAAATCGACATACCAAAATCTGTTCTTTTCTTCAACAAATTTTAAAAAATCGTTAAAATATAGTGCTAACATTATTATTTTATATTTGTTTTAAGGACCTTTAGACATGTACACAAATCTATTTCAATTTCTTTTGTGTAAATTTAATCCCAAGCAGCAATTTAACGTTTTGCCGACGTATTTAAATTCGTCAGGCAACTAACTATGGTTACACGGACGACTCATGCCTCAACGTTGTTGCGACTCCATTATGCACCAATATGATCAATCATTTTATGGACCTTAGTTGGTCGTTGTTTTAACGTTAATGATTTAACTTGAAATCAACTAAGAGATCCAAAGGTTCTTTTTCTGTTCACAAAATAATCGTTACTTTAACCCAAGGTATAGCAACATACGTATTCTACACTATAGTATAAAATGGACACTTTGCGACAACTAATTCGAATACACACTGTATCCTTAACCTATCTATATTTTCTTGGAAAAAAGCAACATTGTTCAATTTGATATTTTAAAATTCATCGTTTTTCCCTACTTTCCAAACTTAAAAAATACTATAACTTGGCAAAAAGTTATTTGAACTTTTTGTCTGGTTTGGACCTTCCGCGCCATCTCTTAAAGATTGGTTCGTCATTTAAATTACACCCTGTATTTTAGGTATCATATTTTAATTATATTTTATAAAAGGCCAAGGCCCAAAAGTAGGTATCCATTTCCTGTTTACCGGGTATCCAATCTGAAGGACTGCGTATCCAAATGGATACACAATATAGTCTAAAAAGATGCCTTGCAGACTGATAGGAACTATGACAAAACTATAGGAAAAAATAAAAAACCCGAAATTATAATTTACTCCCCTTCCCTATACATGTAAAGTTATGTAAAAGTAACATTACCAATTTCCAGAAACGCTAGAGAGCTGTGATTTGACAGACTGACAGAAACTAAGAGAAATCTATATAATAATTGAGATAAAATTATACCCAAGTTCTCCAATATACATTTTAAAATTAAACGTTTTTACTAGTTTCGAAAAGTTTTTTTAAATGTTTTGCGAAACATATTGAAAACGTAAAGTTTGGTACCCGTGAATAAAGGAAACAACATTTTTTCGTGGATAATCGGGTGTAGAAAGGTTTTGTTCCTCTTGTGTTTTTCCGTGGGCAGCTCGAATGCTGTACACCCACGGGGGTTCAAGATCTAATGGCCACCCATTAAGTGTTGACAGTTAACTGTTTCGTGCTTAAGGAACCCTTCAGAACCGTGCATGGTCAATGTAACACCTTTGTAAAGTTGGAGAGACGGTATATAAATTTCATCTTACGATATTGATAAGAGAAATGAAAAATAATGCCTGCAATACGGTATGCTTTAAGCACAAGTGGCGACATCTACCGAATACAAAAGAAACTATGCTCATGGAATAATACAAGAGAAACAAAACCTTTTTATATACGTTTAGCCACGAAATTTTTTTTTTTTATATTTAGCCTTGGAATTGGACACTGATTCAAAAATAAAATGTTAATTAGTCAACTAAGTGTAATTCATTTAATAACTACTCATTATTTGCCTTTGCCAACCCCTTACAACTGATGTTATTATCACTGGACTTTAATAATAATGTAATTTAATTAAAGTGCCTTTTTATCGCTAAAGTATGTAGCTCTCGCTCCCCTCATGCTAAAAACTTATTGCTTTAAAAAAATATTAATGTCACTTTTATCCTTTGAATTTGGTGTGTAAAATACTAATATTAGTTTTTGCCAAACATTCTGCCTAATATATAATCCAAAGAATTAACCTAGGAACTTAAAAATAGACAGTGACTTAAAAATGACATCTGCTATTTTGCAAATTTTATTCTGCTCTTTAAAATGAAAGTATACTATACTATAGTTAAATGTGGCATTTGCGAATTTCTTATCTATGAACCGACAATTTTTAATTTTGGTTACTTTGTTAAGCGCGCTCTATAAAAATGATAAAACTGTTGACTGATACTATGTAAAAAGGTTCGAGTAAGCGAATGGTGTAACTTCCGTCAAAATCTGACGTATGGTTTTGAAGATATCGTAATTTTTTATATAAAAATACATGAAATTTATTGAGCTTTTTAAATATTTTGGGATAAATATCAAAAACTATCGGTCCAAGATAATTTATTTTATAATGAAACGAATTGTAGCTCCGGCTCCTCTCATGCTACAGACTCAATGCATCAAAAAAAGTTTTAATTTCAACCAATTTGTGTATAAGATTCTATTTCGTTGACGTTTTACAAATATTTTTCGCGGTATTTGATCAAAAAATAAACCTAGAAACTAAAATTTTGTCATAACTTAAAAATGACGTATGTCATTTTATAGATTTTTGTCTCTTCTTTAACATGAAATTAATCCTATTATTATTGGAATTATATTTCAAAAAATATATGCAAATTCCTTTAATTTTATAAGATTTTTATTAATTTTGGACCGTTTTGATAAATGTTAAGTGCCGTACACCAGCGCCCTCTACATTAAGGTTAAAACTATAAATAAAGTTTTATGTAGAAAGGTTCGGCGAAGTGAGTAGTGTAATTTTTGTCCAATTCGGACCTACTGTTTTAAAGATATCGCGATTTTTGTAAAAATGCGTGTTAATGCGTGTTATTTCCGTTGTGATTTTTACGTGTTTTTTGGTATTTATTTTTCAAACTCAAAAACGGTACAACTTAGAAAAGTCGAACTTTTTAAAAAAAATATTTTGGTATTTTCTTAAAAAGATAGCAGTTCGAGAACTGTCAAAAAGTGTAAGGGCAAAAAAATTTCTCGATTCAGTATTTTTGACTGCAAAAACCTTGCATAGTTTTTGAAAAATCCTCAAAACTCAAAAACCAAAAACTAATTTTAAAAACCAACTATACGGTTACCGAACACTCCCTTAGGTCCGCAAATGTTTAAAATTTGGTTAAAATCCATTGAACAGTTTTGGAGTAATGACCAGATATATTTTAAAAAACGGCAAATAAACAGTGAAATTCTGACCAATTTTATTGTACAGTGAAAATGCGTTACTGCAGGGATTCAGAAGAGCCCCAAAATGGGGCACTTGACTTTTTCCGATCTGGCTGAAAAACAATAGGCTTCCTGACCACACATCAGAGTACACTTGTGCAAAATCTCAAGTTTCTAGAATAATCCCCTCGACACTTATGGTGTGCCAACGGAGGTACATCAAAAAAAGTCACTTTTTGACGGTTTTTCCCCTATTTCCCCTACTTGAAATTTTCCGATTTGACCCAAAATTGACATTTTTGGTCTCCCGTAAGTTCTTAATCAGTGCGCCAAATTTCATCCTTCTATGTCGAAGCGTTCCCGAGTAAGCGTCAAAATTCGAGCGCGATACACTAGGGGTGCTAGGGACGGAATATTAATAAAAAAAAAAAAATAAAAAAAAAAATAATGTTACGGCCGAGGCGGCTCAAGTAATTGATTATCGCCACAAGCGAAAATCAATAAACATGTAAAATTGTAAAAGTGTTTAAAGGCAAATTAACATAAAATTAACCAAATATGCATAAAACAAAAATACTTCCTAAATACTAATTAGATTATACTTGTGTAATCTTTTCCAAGGTATAAATAAGACCACTAACCTATATACAAGGTGACTCAAAAGCTTGAGACCCCCCTAATATCTACGAAATCAAAATAAACAGAGAAGTCAAATTTCACATAGTCAGATGGTTTGCAAAAAGTACCTTTTTTGATGCTAATATTGCCACCAGTCATTAAGGAGACGTAGCGAAGCCAGCGATGTTACTTTTTAAAATGATACCCTGTATATTTTTGAAATTTTGAATAAAGCTTTCCTTTCTGTTTCCAAAAATACCTAATATGCTACGTTTTTATGTAATGGTTTTTACATAAAATGACAAAACCTTTTCATTAAGAGCAATGACTTAACCAAGAAAAATTATCGATGCCTCGTTGTCTGCTTTACTCTTTTGTTTGTTTTTGTCATTTTATTTCAAAACTTTTAGAGAAAAAGGTATTAGGTATAATAGGTAGTTTTGGAAACAGAAAGACAAGGTCTATTCCAATTTTCCAAAATATAGAGGGTATACCGGGTGTTCCAAAGTGAGTGCCTATTGGATTATTTTAAAAACTATACGATAGAAACTTTTAAAACTTTCTATTCTCACATACATCCATGTAAAGTATATTTACAAAATACTTTCATAGTTGCGGTGTTGCCATTTGCAGGAAAAGTTGGCAACAACTTTATTATTTTAAAAGAAACACCCTGTATATTTTTCGATTCTTTATGTAAAAAAATGTATGTAATTTTTTTCAACAATTATTGTAATTTTTTTTTGCACAATTTGTTTTCAAAATGGGTATAAAACCAATTTGTGCAAAAATTTTGAATAGATTTGTGCAATGGAATTTGTTGTAAAATTTTAAACAACTGTGCAACTGTTTTTTTTGCACAATGCCCATTGTACAGGCCTGTATAAAAAAATTTCACATATTTTTGCACAATTTGTTGTATATTTTGCATAAATTTTTTAAAAATTTTGGAAAAATTGCACAATTTGGTGCAAAAATTTTGTATAATTTTATAAAAAATATTCAAGTATGAAAACATTTTTACACAATATTGTGTAATTCTTATTCTATTTTGTGCAATATAAATGCACAATTATATAGTTATATTTTACAAGATGTTTGTATTTTTTTTACATTGTGGTGTTATATTTTGCAGTTAAATTTTTATTTTTACCACAAAAAATATATAATATCAATATAATATATTATATATTTTACATTAATAATTTTAGTTACGCCCAAAATTGCACAATTTTGTGCATATATTTCTTACGATTTTATGTAAAAATAGTTAAAATTATTAATTTTTTACATAATATTCTGTAATTTTCTTTAACAATTAAATGAAAAGTATCCCTGAATGTGTACAAAATCTTGTGGATGTTTTTTTTTAATAGGTTGTTAAAATTGTCACGTTAACTTATAATTTTAACTGCAATTACATATAATTTTGCATTTTGTTTTAATTTTTGTGTATATATGTTTTGTATTTATTTTTAAAAAACGCTTTATTACTTTATATAACAAGTACACAATGTTTAATGTTTATTTGACAAAAAAACACCAAACTAAAAAATCACTTGTTAAAAGACCTTTATTTTCGTTTTTCTTATGAGTACAAAAAATTTCAACACATTAGTTTATTAAATTATTTAAACAATATTATTATGCTTAATGAATTTACCTGAACGTGTAAAATATATCTATTTAAAGATTCTTGTTTGCTGGACTTTCGTGGTTCGGATTTCCCATTCTTTGGAAATTGCAAGAAAGGCAGCGAAGACAAAATAGCCGCTAAAAAAATATAATACAAGTTTAACGGACATTGAAGGATTTCTATGTAATAGTCAAATTATTCTGACTGATATTTTGATAGCCTTTAAATAAAGGTTACAGTTTTATAGATACCATGGTAGTAGTAGTAGTAGTGTGGGGTAGGCTCTAGGCCTGGCGACTAGGCACATGAAGCGCCCTTTTTGCCAACCCCCGGGCATCCCCCCTACTGCGTCCTTCTTTCGCTAAGGAATCTGCCCGTCTTCTGTACAAAGGCCAGAATATCGGGCCACCTCAGATTCAGAAGGTCCTCCGTCTCAAAGGCTTCCTCTTCGAATACCTCTCTTCTTGCCTCCTTGTATGCTTCACATGATGAGAGAAAATGCGCCGATACCATGGTAGTCAGACAGGCAAAATGTATCTTTTCACTTCTAATTTACCAATTTTTAGTTAATCAAAAATAGTGGTGTTGCAAAAATTGTCATTTACCTTCGTCTGCTTTATGGAAACTCTTTTCAGACCGCTGTATCTGACCTTTGGTAAATTGCGTTTGATTTTAACAGCACCCAAAGTTTTGAACAAACTTCTGCACATTTGTCAAAAACTATCTTTGTTTTCCGGATATGCCATTGCAAAATCGTTCAAGCTAAAAAATAAAAAAAAATGTTTAAATATAGAATTTTAGTATCGGCCGTTATAAAAAAGCGCAGTTTAGACCAAAAATTGCTTAAGCCATGAGTAACATGCTGAAATTTTGCAAATAGTTTTATTTGGTCAAGAAGCCCAATTTTTTCTCAGCGAAAATTCTTGAAAGTGATTCCTAAGAGAGTGCGCGGGCGCAGAAATGTTTCGAGCTAAACCAAGCCAATTTTGGAGACAATGTTATCATTTACTTTCAAACACATTTTTTAAATCACAGAAAGAAAAATTTTAAATGGATCAACTATACTCAAAAGCTTGGGTAGACCTATGTGTAGTAATTTACTTACCCCGAAATCTCTCTTTGTGGACTGCAAGTAGGCACCCATTCCTCCAGTTTTTCGAGAATTAATTCCACAAAATCCATAGAATCCATTACACGTTTAACGTTGACGGAAGAACTTATCAATTAATGACACTAACCTTGTACGGATCACCTCACTGACCAGCCAAAACACAAATTTAAACTCACAGAACACTGAAGGAAGCCAGATGCGGTGGGGCGATCCCTTGAAACGACTTTTACCGAATCAACCCGACGACTGATTTCTACAATTTGGAGTATTTTTGCACAAATTTTCATTAAAAAAATTACATTTTATCTGTGTAAATTTATAACACAATGGGCTTTTCCACAACGCTGTTGAGAGTAATTGTTCTGTTGTGTAACATTTTTACACAAAATAAGTTACACAATCCAATGGGTAACATTAAAACTGATTTATTCGTTTATTTCAACAATTTTTTTATATTTTTGCACAATTTCAGTTGCACAGCGTATTGAAAATTGTTGTATGGATATTTTTCTCTGTGTATAACGTCTTATACCTATCTTCAATTGTTTTTAAAATATTAACAGGTAAAAATTGACATTTTGTAACTTTAACAGGCCGTAACATCAAAACCTATCTTAGCTTTTTACAAGCTATCGCTTTAGACTACTTTTATATTTAACCCAGGGTTAAATTAACCGTGGAATATTTTAACCCTGAACTAATTCTAAATAGTATAAAATAGCTTTTGAAAAACCAAGATAGGAATGTAGAAACCGTTTTGTTTTATTCTTAATCGTTTTGATGTTACGGGCTGTTAAAGTTTCAAAATGTCAATTTTCATCTGTCAATATTTTAAAAACGGTTGAAGATAGGTATGACATCATACATAAAATGTTCCTAACATTTTTTTGTAAAATCCAAAAGTGCAAAATTGGACAGGGTGTTTCTTTAAAATAATAAAGGTGTTTGCAAAGTTTTCCCGCAATTGTCAACACTGCAACTATGAAAGTATTTTATAAATATACTTTACATGGACGTATTTAAGAACAGAAAGTTTTCATTGTATAGTTTCCAAAATAATCTAATAAGCCACTCACCTTGAGACACCCGGTAAATCTTATTTAAAAAAGTAACGTCGCCGCCTTAGCTCCGATCCCTTAATAATAATAAATTTCACAAAGACAATAAATTTTTTAAAATTTCACACACAAGCTACAGGACAAACTTCACAAAAATTTTCAGATTTTTTCAAAATTTTACAAAATTTCGCAAACATTTCACAAAATTTTACAAAAATTTTACAGAATTTCACAAAAATTTCACAGAATTTCATAAGCAAACACATTTTGTAATGTTTACGCTAAGCAATCTAGAGAAGTACTAGCAGGTTAATGGCGAGTTTAATGGTTTTAACAGAAAATTAGTTAAATCGGACAACTTTGGATCGAAACTCTTTGTCTGTTGTGCATTAGAAAAACAAAAAGATCTGTTACGCTCGTCTTTTTTATCATATTGAACATGAGACAAAAGAGTATTTTTAGAAGCGAGACAGCTAGAGAGTTCACCTTAGTAGGTACATCGATTTTATTCTACACTTTTTTGGTTATTTGTTATATTCAAATAAATAAAATTCTTGTAGATATTATATAGGGTGTTTTTGGACCGTTCTTTTGCCACTTAGTTATTGTTATCGTTATTCTGCGTCGGCGCAGTAGCGATTTGCTGTTATTTTTAATAGGTATAGCAACGCGCTGTATTTACAGAAGATAAAAAGTTGTACTTGAGGTTGTACTTATTGTTATTTTTTAGCATATTTAAGTACTACAGATAATTTCTAAAATCTAATTTCATAAAAATTTAACCTTATTAGGTAACTTGGTAATTATTTAGTATATGCGAGTTTCTGCCATTTTTGGTTTTTGATGAAAAATCCTTTCTGGAGGCACTTAGGGGGGTCCCTAGGACCCTGAATCGGCGACCGGAGAATTAAAAAAAAATAATTTCTTGTTTTAATTTTTTTGAGTTTTTAATTATTTTTTTTCTAAATCAACGCAATCTAACCTGAACAAACTCAAATCAACTCATACCCAACCAAAAAAACACATTACAACCTCGCTCTCCGGTACCCGTTTTTTTATTAAAAAAAAATCCTAGAGGCCCTAGTAGGTACCCCCATAAATAATTTAAAAAAAAAATGGCAGAAACCCGTATACTAAATAATTTACATGCCTACACGGGTTTTTGTCATTTATAATTTTTCATGAAAAGCCGAAAAGTTCTTTATGAGGGCACCTACTAGGGAGACTGCCTAGGATCCAAAATCCGCGTCGGGCGATTTTTTTTTACGCAAAAAGGAGTGTCGGGAGGGTTTCGATTGGTTTGAGTCTGTTTACGTTAGGCTGAGGTAATTAAATAAAGAAAAAAAAACTAAAATAATTTAAAAAAACTCCGGACGCAGATTCGCGGTCCTTTGGACCCCCCAAATTTTTCTTAAAAACCATAAAAGTCTTATTTAAAGCGACTAAATTACTTGTTTGGCTAAAACAAATATTTTTATATGGACCAATGAAGAATATGCACTGACAAAGTAAAAAATCTAACTTGATTGTGTTAAATAATTTTACGTGATATATATCATGTATACAAAAATGTTTTACTATTGGAAATAAAAACCAAGAAAGAAGGAATTTAAAAAAATCGTATTTGTATGTTTATTTATAAACAAAACTTAATTTAGTTGTTTCAAATAATTTTATCTAAGAATATTAAAATTATTAATTTATATAATTGAAACAATTATTGTCAACCTGAGCATTAAAAAAAAAAGCAATTGAGTTGCTTTAACAAAATCAATTATTAAAGTATACGGTAAACCATATTTTTTTAAATATTATTATTGCCAAAAAAATTTAAACATGTAATTTATTTAATTCACATGTACAATGTTTTTTGTCGTAACAAAATGTACTGTTGTCCGAAATAAATATATTTGTTTGATCCAAACTAGATTTATTTAATCCAAATATTTTTTTTCAAATAAATTGGTTTATTTGATTGAACCAAACACTTTTTTCTGTGTAGTAAGTCAGAATTTTTTTTTTTTTTAAGAACATTATTGGTTCAGTTTGCTTTGGTTCGGTTCGGTTAGATTTGATTAGGTTTCGTTAGGTTAGGTTTTTGAAACTTTCTATTTTGATGTGGTTAGAAATCAAGTGAAAATCACCCTGTTCTATTGTAATACATGAGGTAAATAATATTGGTAGATCTGCGCATGCGGAAGTCAGGCAACCAAAGTGAGATTTATTAATGATTAGGAGAAGGAAGTAGCTCTTCAGTGGCGTCCGTAAATTGGGATTATTTAGAAAAGACATGTTTATTAAATTTTTTAATTTTTTATTTAAAAACTATACTTCTTGGGAATAATCTGTCCGTGCCGTCCTTTGTACCGACTCCGATGGGATTGTTACTTATCTTCCTTCTTTTCGTTCATATTTGGAAATATTCACACCATAATAGACGCAAATAGTGCAAGGAATAAACTGTCTTTAATCTGAATTCTATAAATACCGCTCAATACCTACTTCTGCGTTCAGGTCAAAAGGCAATATCATACAAATTAAAACCAGGAATCGCAAATCAGTCTAATGAAACCCGGACGCTATTAACACTGATGCAAGAGTTTATGCTTGTAATTTAGTAGGTATCCATAGTAAATACCGTACACAACCCGAATTCCTTCACCCACATGAATTCCGTGACTTTTTAGAAATGTTTTGAATTTTTAAGCTAATCCTACAATGGAATTCCAAAAAATACTTTTATCAGCTTACCTATATATCTTGCAACACTGCGCGCAAACTTCAGCTGTTTTGTTTAAAATTAAGCTGCGCGCGAAAAATTCTTTTAGTCATGCGGCAAGTGTCAAAGCGGAACGTCGCATTTTATTATATTTTAAGCCACCTGCACGTACTCATTTATGTACTCAAGATTTTAGGTACTTTATTATAATATTACCTAATATATTTGTATTTTTTACTAAACTAAGATATACCACTGCGACCAATTACCAGCTCCTGGGAATCACCGACCAGCACTTTGTCGAGGTTTTTGTTGGACATATTTCAACCACTACAGGGCAAGTCCGAATCTTTTGTCGGAACATTTTGTCGAGGTTTTAAAAGGTATCGAATTAGATCCCGGCGATTGATTTGTAAGTTTTGATGTAGAAAGTCTCTACACCAACTTGCCAATAAATGAGTCACTCAGTATCATCAAAAACCAATTACAAACTGATGATATACTTCACGAGAGAACAACGCTATCGCTGGAGGCGGTGATGGATCTTTTGGAGCTCTGTCTACGTAACTCTTACTTTCAAGTGAAAGATTAGTTTTACGCGCAAAATGATGGACTCCCAGTGGGTTCATCTCTTTCGCCAGTAGTAGCAAACATCGGAGTGGTTCGAGGACCATGCGATCAACACAGCAAGAGCCAAACCAAAACTATGGCTACGATACATGGATGACACATTTATTATATGGCCGGAAAATGATGACGACCTACAGAATTTTCTACACTATTTAAACGGTATTCAACCAACAATCAAGTGCACCATGGAAATTGAAAAAGATTCGGCTTTACCTTTTTTGGATGTTCTTGTCAAACGATTAGACAGAAACATTCAAACCACTGTATATAGGAAACCTACACACGCGGGACAGTACCTAAATTTTAAGTCTAATCATTCTGTTGCTACAAAACAAGGAGTTATAAGAAGTTTGTATTTAAGAGCCGTAAATATTTGTATTAATAATGAAGAATTAACAACAGAAATTAACAACATTAAAAAAGATTTACAACAGAATGGTTATTCCGAGAAACAAACTAAATGTACCAAATTCTCAAAATAATAATCCGTTAGGTGTTATTAACAATCCATATGTTCAAGGGATTTTAGAAAACATAAGACGAATAGCTAAACACTATAATATAAACATAGTATTTTCTTCGGGAAATACGATAAGAAGTTTTGTAACTAAAACAAAACCAGACAATCTCAAATAATAAGGAATGTATTTACCAAATCCCGTGTGAGTGTGGTAAATCATATGTAGGTGAAACGAAACGCCGTCTTCAGGTTAGAGTAAATGAACATCTAAAAAGTACCCAATTAGGGGATATTGAAAAATCCGGTTTAGCAGATCATGCATGGTCAAATGATCACAGGATTCAGTGGTCAGAAGCTAAATTTTTACATAAGCCGTCGCATTGGCGAAAACGAAAGTTTATTGAAGCTGCGTTTATAATGCAGAATAAAGAAGTTTTCAGTCAACCAAGCACGGACATACCAAACATATGGAAACCACTCCTTAAGGAAAACAGGCGTCTTAGGATTAAAAAGGGGCGTGCCGTCACACTTGACTGCACACCAAGTAGTATAAGTAGTAGCCTAGAGACTAGATTGTTTAGTTTACACTTGATAATGGTAAGAGATACTTACTAACCGAAACGTCGTGTTTTAAAATAAATAAAGACAATGGAAGTCTGAAATTTTATTTCTAATGTCCGTAGATGAGTTTTTAACCAAAATTTTCTTCCTTTTTTCGATTATTTTCAATAAAAAGGGGGTGGTGGGGTTTGGGTTACAAAAAAGCATTTTGCCGGAAATTCGACAGGATTGACGGAATTCCCAACAAAAACAATGTCTATTCAAATTAGTTTTTTTCATACCTACATTTATCAAAAAGAGAAAAATACATTTAAATCAGAAACACATTTGATCATATTTTCTAAATCCCAAATTCCGTCACAGGCTTTTTGAGCTATTTTCTCTGAAAATGTGTTTTAAATTCAATGTGTCGGAATTCAGGGTGTGGGTAACAATTTTTAAGTTAACTTTTTTCCATATCAACAACCATCTAAAGACAAAATATCTAAGATGATAAAACCTACAATAAATCAAATTTTTTAAATTTTAAATTCCGTCATTTCTTTTTTATAATCTACTCAATTTGGGTGTCGGAATTCAGGTTACGATAATGACGGCTGTGGTTTTCACGTTTGCTGGATTATGAAGGAGGCTGCCCCCTTTTCATATCTTACGAAAAATACCTACCTATCCAGAATTTTTGCTCCAAATATTCAGTTTCCTGTAAGAAAGAAATACCTTACAAGGCTTTGCCCCACTAAAAAATTATCATTTCGAATACCATAGTTATAGGTTATAGTCTATGGACAAATCGGCCTAAAAGAGGGTTTCGTGTGCAAGTCGTGCCAACTTTTGCTGATAAGCCAAGTTTGTTAAGGGCACTCCGTTGATCAGGTTTTGACTTGTTGTCATTCTGGTAAATGCGTTTTTTTAAAGATATGGCCCCAACCACTTTTTTTTGCACGATTTTTTTTAAAACGATGTATCTTTCTTAAAAATAGTCATAGAGTGTTGCAAAAACAGGCAAATGAATCAGTAGACACCCGTAATAAAATAACTTTCTATTATATTTTTTAAAATTTTGCTTCGTTTTTTTAGAAAAAATAAAATAACTGAATTTTTACTTTTTTTTGTATAGCTAGTAAAGTTTAACCTACATTTTTAATAACACCAAAGCAAAATTTTTAAAAAAAGTTTACATAAAAGTTATAGAATGAACATTTTTCTTTAGTTTGGTGTATATAAGTCTTATATAGATGTATATTTTATATTTGTTTCAATAAAAAAACGATTTGTTGTCACCAAAACGACTACCGAAAGTGTATTACCGTACGCGGACGCCTATAAGGCGGCGCGCGGCTTTACGCAGCTGAGGTGTCTAGTAAAACAGGTGATTTCTATTATTATTGTTATGGTTGTTTGATGGACATTATCAAACAACGTTGTTATTTTTATTTTTGAAAGTGAATAGACACTTATTGGAATAATACCTGACCTTATTTTAAAATCGACCCTATGGTGACATATTAACATATAAAAAGCAGCTGCTCTACTTCAAAGTTCGGCCTTTGTGTATCTAAAAACCGGATTTATTAGTGTCGGTATTTATTAAATGATTTGCGTCTTTTAAAAATTTGCTTTGGTGTGCCAATTTTGAGACGTAAGCTGTTAGTTTTCTGTGTAAATGTGTCAAAATAAAGTCAACTCTAAAATAAAGTCAGGTCTTATTCGAATAAGTCCCTAATATCAATCGACGAAAGTTTTTACAATATAGTGCAGGTGCTAGGGGTAGTTGAGTTTGCAAAATATGAGGACCGCAGTTTGACAATGGATCCTAGCCGAGAATAGGTCACAGACTAACGATTTGGATGTTGCCGGGCAAGTTTTTGGTCCAGTTTTTTTTATCCCCCCCTTCTTATATAGTCGTTTTCGAATTTCTAAAAATGTAACTAAGTTGACGCCCTAAAGACACAATGACATAGACATAGATCAAAAATGTGTAAAATCTAATTTAAAAATAAAATTATATTAGTTTTTTAAATTTTAGCTGCAAAATCCTCCAAAAACCCTAGACTCCCCAAATCCTGAAATTTTTAGATTTTTTTCAAATTTTCTTAAAAACTAAGCTTACGGAAAAATATGTAGTCATCTTTATTGTAGACCATAAAATTTCCTTTTCAACAATGTATAAGTCAGAGGGGTACGACTAATGACAAACTCTCCAGCGACATCCGTTTATTGAGTGTAAATAAATTTAAAAAAGAAACATGTTTATTACAGGTTTTACCCGATTTTCTTAAAAACCGAGCGCTATATCAAAAAATATACTGCACACTTTATTATAGACAATAAAATTGCCTTTTAAATGATGTATAATAAGGCAATGGTAGTTTTATATATAGCAATTTCGGGGCGTTCGTAAATAAAATCAATTTAGAAAAATCACTAAATTTATCAATTTTTTACAAGTTTTATCCAATTTTCTCAAAAATTAAGCTTTTTGGAAAAATATAAAAAATAAAAAAGATACAATATGTTTATTATAGAGAATAAAATTTCATTTTTAACAATGTATTAGTCAGTGGGGTCAGGCTAATAACTCTCCAGCGGCGGCCGTTTATTAAGAAAATATAAATAATTAAAGAAACCACATAGGTTTTACCCGATTATCTTATAAACCAAGCTCTCTCTCAAAAATTGTTACCTATAGTCGATTGTAGACAATAAAATTTCCTTTTAAACGTGTATAATAGTGTAAGATTTATCTTTAGATTAAAACTTTACAGGCCTGTGCAACTTAAATCAATTTTTACAAATCACCAAACAAATTAATTCTGTTACTTTTTTCTAATTTTCTCAGAAATTAAGCTTAATTGGCAAGAATGTGTTTTATACTTTATTATATAAAATAAAACTTTCTTTTTAACAATGTGTAAGTCAGTGGGGTTTAATTAATGACAAACGCTTCAGCGACGTCCCTATATGGGGGTCAATTAAAAAATAAAATAAATAAAATCATTTTTGTCACATGTATCACCCGATTTTTTTTTCGAATATTAAAAAAAATACATTTTTTTAAAAGTATTTTTTAATACATTTTAAATCAAGTAATTTAAACTTTGTTGTATTAAAATCGGAAAAAAAATTAAAAAGATACAATTTGTCTTTAAATATGCTTTTCCGCCATATTGAATCCGCCATATTTAAAAAAAGGCGCAATTATCACAATGGCAATAAGTCAAAACCTGATCTGCTAGGTATGTTAAACAAATTTAAGTTACTTTCAAAAAGTTCTTATGGTTTTCATTAAAAGCATAATTTTTAAATATACCCCAAAGACCCCTATTTTTTTTCAGTTATTTGGAAATAACTTAAAAACTAATTAACGCATTGGAACACTTGAACCATATTTGAATAAAGAATCAAATCAGCTATCTTTTTTATATAAACTTTTTTTTTCTAGCTCCAATAGTTTTATAAATAAAATAAAATAAAATTATCTTTTTTTTAAATTTTTTTATCTTTTTTTGACAAATACAAAAAAATACATATTTTCTGACCAATACATTTTTAAAAACATTACAAAGCAAGTATTTTAAACTGTTCCATGAAAATCGGATAAGAAATAAAAAAGTTACAACTTTTTTAAAGATACGCCTTTCCGCCATTTTGAATCCGCCGATCTTTCAAAAAACGCATTTACCAGAATGACAACAAGTCAAAACCTGATATATGGGATGCCCTTAGTAAAGTTAGCTTATCGGCAGAAAGTTGGCACGACTTGCACACGAAACTTGATTTGTCCATAGACTATTAAGCGAATTTTTAGTTATGTTACAGTCAGACAGATAGACCGACAGATAATCCTAGAACAGTTATACTGACACAGAGACAGATACTACCACAAAATTAGGTAATTCGTTTTTTTTTTTGGTTTTTAAAACACTCATTTGAAGTGGTAATAAAAATATTTTATTGACGAACCCATTAGGCTTTCACGTCTAATGGTATGCATGAAAAACTAAAAATTCTATATTTTTTCGTGTGCGTACTGAGGTCCTCCTAAAAATATTTGATGAATTTATGTAAGCAAAGTTAATTAGTACATTAAAAGTTAGTTGTATTTGTTATAGATTGCTATTAGCATCAATTTTATCATATGACAGAATTCAGGTCAGAACTATGTCGGAGTTCAGGTAAGCACTATGACGGAATAAGAAATTTCGGATCTCTAACTTTTTTTATTTACTAAAAAAATATAGTTAGATTTAAATTCTCAAAATAGAATACAATTTTTAATCAAATGTTCAAGGTTATAGCACAAGTAAAAATAATTCAATATATCAATACATAGTATATCATCTCAAAAGTCATTCTATGAATACTAAGGGGCTTAAGGTGACGGAATTCGGGTCGACTACGGTAAGTACTTATTAAATTTTTTACGTAAATTCTTGATTATACAAGGTGGGCCTTACACATATTGAGTCTTATGACGATTACTTACCACATCGAGTCTCGTCAGAAAAGTCCCCACAATCATCGTCGCCATCACAAAGCCAGTCTCTGCTGATGCAACGTTTCGTTTTCGGACACATTACGAAGTTCTTGATTTCGTCACACTTTGGTTTTTTCTGTGGACAGTTTTGCTCGTCTTCGCCGTCGTCACAGTCGATGTGAGAGTCGCATCTTAATAAAAAAAGCAAATTTTAGTTTTCCGAAGAACATTAATACGTTAATGATCAAAAACTACTTTAACACTGGAAGGAAAAAACAACAATATCAAAAAAATACTGAAAAAAAAAATGCCCCGTAGGTAGGTGAAATTTTTTGAAAAAACAAAAAAATAACGCCTCAGGAAAAAAAAATAGAAAAAATAAGTACTTTCGGAAAAAACCAAACAGAAAAAAAAAATTAAAAAAAAACAATGAAAAATATTGCGGCGCATGCAAAAACTTTACAAAATTTAAGCTTTTTTGTAATTAAAAAAATTTTAGCAGGCCGAACCGAACTAAACCGAATTTGTCTCTCTCTTATAGTTGTGTTCGAATTTCTGAAAAATTAACTACGTTGATGCTCTAAATGGTAGAGAAATACATAAAAAATTTGTAAGACCTAACCTAAAAATAAAATTATATTAGTCTTTTTAATTTTAGCGGCAAAACCCCCAAAAACCCCCCAGACCTCCCAAAACCTAAAATTTGTATGTTCTCTTCAAATTTTCTTAAAAACTAAACTTCTTACTAAAAAATATGTGATTACCTTTATTGTAGAAAACAAAATTTCCTTTTCAACGATATACAAATTAGTGGTGTACGACCAAACGAACTTTCTAGCGGCGTCCGTTTATTGAGGTAATGCAAAAAAATTAAAAAAGGAAACATGCATATTACCTGTTGTCCCCAATTTTCTTGAAAACCAAGCTCTTTATCAAAAATTGTGTCCTACAATCGGTTATAGACAATAAAATTTCCCTTTAAACGATGTATAATAGGACAGGATTAGTTTTATTTATAACAATTTAGGGACCTCCGTGGATTACATCAATTTTGAAAAATCACTAAACTTACCAATTTTTTTATCCAATTTTCTCAAAAACTAAGCTTTTTAGGAAAAAACAGAAAACTCTCCAGCGGCGTCCGTTTTTTGAGAAAATGTAAAAATACTCTGCCAATATATGGGCCCCTAAGCTCACACTAGGTACTATAGTTATAGTGTACGTGTGAGCTAATATAACTAACAACTGTAATATATGTTATTCAACTCTAGACTAAATTACCTCTCGTTTGACACCACACAAGCCATGTTTTGACTTAAACTCAAAATTTTAAAACTCCCCCCCCCATAAAAAAAACAAAAATAAAAATGTATTTTGTTCAACTCCAGACTCAATTACCTTTCGTTTAATATCACACACGCCATATTTTTACATAAACTCTAATTTTTGAAATCTACCCCCACCCTTTTACTTGGCTTGTGCTCGGTGGATTTTGTTCATATTTAAATGGGACCATCTCGACCCAAGACCCAGGCTAGGTACCAAATTTCATTGAAATCGGGCAAGCGGTTTTTGAGTTATGCGCGTTGGTCGTTACAGACAGACATACAGACATACAGACAGACATACAGACAGACAGACAGACAGACGGCGCGACAAAAAAGTTTCAAAATCATCTGAAACGCAAAGATATATAAAATTTTTTGAAATCGTAGCAACTTTTTTTTCTCGAAAAAATTAGGATCACCATGCCCGATACTCTGCCAATCTATAGGCACCTAAGCTCACACTGGATACTATAGGTATAGTTTATCTACGTGAAAGCTAATATAACTAAAAACTGAAGTATATTTTATTGAACTCCAGACTCAATTACCTTTCGTTTGATACCACACAAGCCATGTTTTGACTTAAACTCTAATTTTTAAAATCTACCCCTACCCTTTTTCTAAAAACTAAAATGTATTTTGTTTAACTCCAGACTCAATTACCTTTCGTTTGATATCACACACGCCATAATTCCACTTAAACACTAATTTTTGAAATTTACCCCCACCCTTTTTTTAAAATAAACTAAGATGTATTTAATTTAACTCCAGACTCAATTACCTTTCGTTTGATATCACACACGCTATATTTTTACATAAACTCTAATTTTTGAAATCTACCCTCACCCTTTTATTTGGCTTGTGTTCGGTGGATTTTGTTCATTTTCAAATGGGACCATCTCGACCCAAAACCCAGCCTGGGTACCAAATTTCATTAAAATCGGACAAGCCGTTTTTGAGTTATGCGCGTTGGTCGTTACAGACAGACATACAGACACACAGACACCTATACGGACATAAGAGGCCCTGTGGGGACTCCTACTTTTCACATGCGTTGCGCGGACCACTAGATAGAATAGAGATAAATTAAATGTTTAAAAACAAGTGTTTTTTGAGGCGCTCCAGTAAGGTGGAAACCTACTCAAAATTTTCAAAAATGTCAAAATAATGAAAATCTGTCAAACAGGTTTCACATGCGATGTGAGGTCTCTACGTTGTGAGGTCCATAAACGATGTGTGGTCCTTAGTGACGTCGGCGCCTCGAAAAGTATGAAAATCGAAATGTCGCGTCGTTGCGCGGTCCGCTAGAACAAATGGCTGAGATAAGTACGATAGGGATTTATTTCCCAGACGGACCGATATTTTCTATATTATGTGTGGATTTTTTGCGACACGAGGCCCTAGCAGGGTAAAAATTTGGACAGCGCGTCGCTGCGTGGACTGCTTGAATTAATAGCTACTCTGCAAAAATAAAAATCAAATTTGAATTTATTGGATACAAACTAAATTTCTTAGACAGAGGTCTCTTTATGAAATTTACTTTATGCCTAGTACAATATTTATACCCGCCCCAGCTGGCGTAAACTTCAATACTCCACTCAGCGTAAATATGGCTAATTAATAATTTGGGCACTGGCCAGTTTATCCGTTCAAATTTTAATTTTAAAATTCAAATGGTGGATAGAATCAAACTTGACCCCTTATAGGGCTTGTCCATTCTTATATTTTGAGAAAATTCTGAACTCATTCTTTCATTGCCTTGCCAATTGTGTCTGAATTCATTTCCTTAATTATTACTGAACCTATTTAGATGAAAAAAGGCATACTCGTAAAAATCAATATCAACATTTTCCTAGGTATATAATTATGCAGTTCGGTTCAGTTTGCTTTATGCTCGAAATAAAAAGTTATATTTCGACAACCACCAAACCGATTTCAAAGGCTCCTAGCTTATTGTGTGGCAGAAAGAAAGCTTTTTTTATAAATCCAAGACTATTTCTAAAAAAATTCTGGATCAAAAAAATAAAAGGGCCTCTTTAATGGGTCAAGTTTGATTCTGTCCGCTATTTTAGATTTTAAGACGGATTAAAAAGAACTCGAACCTCTCTATTACTCGAACCTTTTAAGTGGTCCCTGCACTTTTTATATGTATTTTCACCTCTTTAATTTGAATTTCTATAACTCGAACTCTCCATAACTCGAACTGTTATGGTTGTCCCTTTGAGTTCGAGTTATCGAGGTTCAACTGTGTGTATATATATATATATATATATATATATATATATATATATATACACGTTTTTTCACCGAAAACTGTTAATGGCCTATGGTTAACGGCAACGAATTTGGAAAAACCCTCGGACACGTCGATTTTGTTTGCGAGGGGGACACTTTTTGGCTATCTTGAAATTTTTGTAGCACGCACCATCTTCGAGGGAATATACTTTACCCCTATATTTTGAATAGGGAAAGTGGGTCTAGTAGTACTTTGTTTTGAAGTTCGCTTGAATATCTTTACAACCGTGTAAGAGTTTCGAAAATCCATCGATTTCTTTTTGAGATATTTGCTTTCAAATTTTCAAATTTAACATGGAATGATAAAATAAAAATTAAATCCGAAAAATATAAAATTCTGATTAAATTTTTATATTCTTAGTCCATGTTAAATTTGAAAGTTTGAGGGCAATTATCTCAAAAACTAATAGATAGATTTTTGAAATTCTTACACGGTTGTAAAGAGATTAAAAAGGCCTTTATTACAAGGTATCACTAGACCCACTTTCCCTAATCAAATTATAGGGGTAAAGTATACATCACGAAGGGGGCTCGTGCTACAAAAATTTCAAGATAGCCAAAAAGTTAGTTTTTTTTTTCAGTTTTCAAAAAAACATTTTAGAGAAAAATGTTACAACACCTTTTTAGAGAACATAAAATGTTCTTTTCAATAGCGTATTACAAAGTAGTGTAGCTATCATTGGCACTACAGGGGCGTCCGCATATTGAGGTGATTTTTTTTCTAATTATTTTTTTTTTTAATTTTTATTTGTTTTGTTAAAAACTAAGCTTTTGGAAAAACCTTGTTTTGCTCTATTTTGTTGAAAATATAGTTATCTTTAAAACGATATGTATCTAGTGGGTTTTTGTAAACAGGGAACACTCATAAAGAATATACGCATGATTCGTGAAATTTTTTTAAATCACAAAATAGTAGACGCTTCTGGTGTATTAACGGCTATGTAAATGTTATAACTTCACACATGGTTCAAAAGAAAATTTAATTGTCTATAACACATGGTAAAACGTTTTTATCGGTCCAGCTGGTTTTACAAAAAATTGGTAAAATACTTGATAACAATACATTTTTTTGTGATTAAAAAAAATCCCTAAATATGTTGTATATTCTTTGAGTGTTCCCCGTTAACAACAAACCACTAGATAGGGTAAATGTGCCAGTAGTCGGCCACCTAACAGTATTTCTCAAACAAAATTAATTTTAAAAAATATATACTTAGGTGCAGTCCATGGTAGGTATTGCATAACTATTCCCAGATAATGCCTGTATGTTCTCTAAAACTCAAAAATAGCCTTATTACAGAGATAAAAAATGTAAAAACAAAAATATGAAAAATGTACAAGAATTCCAGTACTCGGCCACTAAAAATCTAATGTCGGCCATTTTTCAACCAGTAGTTGGCCTAGATATTTTATACTAGATGAGAGGTAATAATAAAAAAATAAAAATCAAATAGGAACAAACTTTCTTATTTTCTTATTTACAAACATCCAAAAAGAATTAAGATACTATAAAAACGTTAGAAAAACAAATATAGTACAGTCCTGATTATCCGAAATAATGTGGACCAAAGTGATTTCGGATTATCGAAATTATGGTTAATCCGATTTTGTTTTTGTAAAATATTTAACTACTCTTTTTGCACCTCCATACACCTAGCAAGCCCACCTCAATAAAAATTTAAAAAATGTATTCTAGAATTATGTGCTTTTTATGTGCTAATTTCGTCCACTTTTTAAAATTTTTGTGCTCCTTTGGTTTCTACGGAAATTTAAAAAAATGATTGGCTTGCTGGCTTGCTAGGTTTATATAAAGCTAGTACGCCAATCATTTTTTTTAAATTTCCGTGGAAACCAAAGGAGCACAAAAATTTTAAAAAGTGGAGGAAATTAGTACATAAAGAGCACATAATTTTGGAATGTATTTTATTTATTTTTATTGAGGTGGGCTTGCTAGGTTTACATAAACCTAGCCAGCCCACACATTAAAAAAAATGCTTAAAAACTTGGTAAATGGAATTTTCTTTTAGGAAACGGGAGCACATAAAAAGCTTTTAATTTTCACATATGAATATTATAAAAATATTTGTCATTTCTGTATGGGCTTGCTAGCATAAAGCTAGCAGCCAATCATTTTTTTAAATTTGCGTGGAAACCAAAGGAGCACAACATTTTTAAAAAGTGAACGAAATTAGCACATAAAAAGCACATAATTCTGGAATATATTTTTTTAAATTTTTATTGAGTTGGACTTGCTAGGTTTATGGAGGTTTTTTTTTGCGCTAATAACAGACGTTAATACATACTTGTAACACTCTATCGGCTAACTAAAACAATTCGCATTTTAGACCGTCGTATTGCCGTGAAACCCCGATGGGAACCACCTAGCAGTATAGGTTAATCCCAGACGCGTTTCGTATAATGCGAATTTTTTCGGTTAATCGGGATTTTTGTTTTTAAATAGTTTGTTTCGGATAAACCGGATTTCGGAAAATCGCGATTTGAATAATCGGGATTGTACTAGAGTTAATTTAAAAAATCTTTAAAAAAAGGTAACATCTCGGGTAACATTTTTTTAAGTACAATAAACAAGTAGGTATTTTTTGATTAAACCAGTGGCTTTAGTTGGATTGCCTAAAATGGTAATAAAACATAAAAAAAAAACGAAAAAGAAAACAAGTATTTTTTAATTCAACCAGTGGTTTTAGTTGGATTGCCTAAAATGGTAACAAAATACCAAAAAAAAAAGCGATAAAGAAGACAAGTATTTTTTTATTAAACCAGTGGCTTTAGTTGGATTGCCTAAAATGGTAACAAAATACCAAAAAAAAAACGAAAAAGAAGACAAGTATTTTTTTATTAAACCAGTGGCTTTAGTTGGATTGCCTGAAATTGGAGATAATAAAACTCTAAAAAAAAACGAAAAAGAAACAAGTATTTTTTGATCAAACCAGTGGCTTCACTTGGATTGCCTAAAATGGTAATAAAACACCAAAAAAAATCGAAAAAGAAAACAAGTATTTTGTTAATTAAACCAGTGGCTTCAGTTGGAATGCCTAAAATGGCAATAAAACATGAAAATGAAAACAAAATTCTACATCGAAACGAAAACAAAGGTCATGCGATGCAATTTCACATATGCGCAAAAATAAAAATATCTTTTTTTTTTTAATTTTAATATTTATATTTATTTTTATTTGTCCCAGCATAAGAAACTATGGCTGAATACTGGCCAAACAAATCCTGAAGTCAGTCTGCTTTAAAAGTATTGTAGTTCAAGGGGCCGACTACTGGTTTTGAAAAAAATGTTCAGTCGGCCGCCCGGCCGACTAGTAGATTTTTAGAATTATGCGCTACCAGTAGTCGGCCATCACAAAAAAAACTAGGTTGTGATTATTTTTTTACGATTTTTAGCTTTAAATGACTACAAAAATACCTCCCAAATAATATACAATCTAAAATTTTAGTAAGCAAACTTTACAGTTCATTAAAAAATACTATTTCCCACACCACCTACATGTAGCAAAAATCTTAAACTTTCGTACTTTAAACGAACATAACGTGCACGGCAATTTCAAACTGTCATTTTAAAATGACAGTATTTTCTATTTATATAAAAACTCTTGGCATGAATAGAAAAATGGAATAAAAATGCATAGGATTAGCGCTAAATTTTCTAATTACAGTGGAACCTCTATAACTCGAACTCAAAGGGACAACCAAAACAGTTCGAGTTATGGAGAGTTCAAGTTATAGAAATTCGAATGAAACTGGTTAAAATACATATAAAAAGAGCAGGGACAAGTGGTTCGAGTTATAGAGAGGTTCGAGTTATAGAGGTTCGAGGTAGAGAGGTTCGACTGTACATTATTTTTCTTATTTTTTTATAAAAATAACCAAGATGGCCGAGTACCGGTTGGGGGCCGACTACTGGCGCATTTACCCTGCATATCGTCTTAAGGATAATTTTATTTTCAAGAATACAGAGTTAAAAAAGATTTTTTAGAAAGCTTAGTTTTTAAGAAAATTAAATAATGCAAGACATTTTTTTTTTTAATTAATAAAAATAATAACCTCAATATGCGGACGCCCCTGGAGTGTCGATAATAACTTTAAAACAATTTTGTGACGAATCATTTAAAACAACATTTTATTTTCTCTAAAAAATGTATTTGAAGATTTTTCCCTAAAATGCTTGGTTTTTTGAAAACTGAATCAAACCTAAAAAAACATTATTTTTTAGTGATCTTAAAAAATAACCCCAATTTATGCATACCAATTAAGTGCTAACCGTAGACTTGGCCCACTTTGGTGATACATCATTTAAAAGATAATATAATTTTCCATAATTAAGTTGATTATGTATACACACTTTCTGTAACCTTTTGAGAAAATGACATAAAACTGAATAATTTCGGTTTATTTTGCATATATCATGGAAATACATGGGAAACGGGTGAATACTTCAGGGTTGGTATCTCAGCAAGAGTACTACCCAGAGAACTCAGTGATATCTTATTTTATTGGCTATTAGTTATTCTTTAGTTTATGTTTTTTGCAGATTTTGTCAAAAATAAGCAGTTTGGAAGTTAAAGGCCTCTAAATAACAACATTGGTCAAAATCCAAAATGGCTGCGAAATGATTAGAGTCATAACTCGAAAACCATTTGTCTGACAAAAAACGTACAATAACGCTTTTGTAGGCAACTTTATTGTCTTCAACTCTTGTAAAAAACTTTTTTTGCTAAAATGTACAGGGCCAAGTAATTTTAGTTAAAACCTTTTGGTGCAAAGTAAATCCAAGATGCCCCCCCCCCCCAAGGTCGAAAGCTCAATTTTCTTTAGGACTCCAACGTGAACAACATAATTATGTGAAAATTGCTACTACACCACCTTTGGCAAGCTGGAGGTATTTTTTTCGCTTGAATGACTGGCCTAGATGGTTAAGCTTACATATTTTTTGGATTTTGGCTTAAATAAGTTCAATCTCAATCTCAATTTAATTTGAAATTATAAATTTACTATTTAGTAATTTTTGTTGAAAAAAAAAAGTTCTTAGGGAACGTCCTTAAATTACCTAACGCAATAATTTAGCATTTTTGACACCCCCCTTCCCCCTTCGTAATGCATTTTCAAAAAAAAAACACATTAAAAAAGCATTGAGTGTAACGCAAGGCCAAACTCCCCCTCCCCCCTAGAGTTTTACGTAATTTAAGGACAGTCCCTTAATTTCCCAAGGTCTTTGTCATTACCCACATTCCCTTGTTATCCATTTGTTAAGAAAAAGAATCACTTACCTTGCAAAAATTTCCTAACATGTGGTAATTTGAGTCTCACGCACTGTAATAACTGTCAAGCACCCGAATTTGCCGAATTATGAAATACAAATGGCCCTCTCTAGGCACGTGCCCGGCGTTAAGGGGTTTGATTAACTGGACCTCACATCGTAGGAATGTGTCCGAATTTTCACACATGACCAAGAGACGCACGCACAGGTGTTGGCGTAACATACCTTGTGAGGACACACGCCAACCCCTCACCGGAGCTGGGAGGTCCGTTGACGTTGTGTTTAGACCTTATGTCGGTACTCTTCATAAAATTTTAAAAATCACTTAAATTTTAACCTGGACCACACAACGCATGTGAAAAACAGGAATTTAGCTCCAACAAATTTCTTGAGGGTATCGTAGAGTGCGCTTTTAGTGTGTATGCGAGTGGACCTAGAAATCATTGTAAGGACCCAACTCTTTGCGTATGTATTGTGTAAATTTAACACACACTTTGGTAATTTTAAAGTCTGGCCCTTACATCGTCGGTTCTGTTCGGTTTGGTTTGGATACCTAAACGCCTTTGATCAAACGTGTTCATAAAGTGCATTTTTAAATTTTTTATAATAGCATAGAATTGTCTGATCCTTACAGCACCGTATAGATATTAGGGACCTATTCCATGTCCCATTTTTCTCAACCCAAGTTTAGAAAAAAATTTCCAAACTAGTAAGAACCTTTCATTTTGAAATCTGTATTAGAGAACTTGGCTTCACTTTTATCTCAATTCTTTTTACCGAATATCATTTTTGCGTACTTGGCTTTTTTTACATGAAATGTTTTTATTCCTTTTTTAAAGGATTTGGATATTATTTAAGTTATAAAGTAGTAAAACATGCGGAATATTGTTTAAAACTTTTTTATTTCCTAAGCTAATAAACTTTTTCAATGCCTTATTAAAACTTTTGAGATTTTTCTGAGGGCACGGTAGTGCCTCGCCAAGTTCTCGCTGCTGTACCATCTTTTCTTGAAATATTTCAGCCCATATTTGACCTATCTAAAACTGTACTTCGGAATGAGCTACAAATCTCAAACTTTGCATCATAGTCGTAGACCTTCATAGAGCTAACAACCCCTTCAAGTTTCATGGACTTCCCTAAAGTAGTTACGAAATTTCAAAAAACGTCGAAATTGCCACTCACTTACTGACTCACTCACTCATGTATAGATCATCAAAATTCTACTGTACTTCCAGACATGCTACAAAGATGAAATTTGGCAGACTGATAGAAATTATGACCAAACCCCTGGAAAAAGCCCCAAAATTCTAATTTACTCCCCTCCCCTATACATGTAAAATTATTTAAAAATAACATTGCCCACTTCCAGAAATGCTATGTAGCTGAGCTTTGGCATACTGATAGGAACTATGATAAAACTATAAAAAACAATTTAAAAACACGAACATTTTAATTTACTTTCCTCCCCTATACATGCAAAATTATGTCAAAGTTATACTGTCCACTTTCAGAAACGCTAGAGAGCTGAGCTTTGGAAGGCTGATAGGAACTATGATAAAACCTCAACATTTTAAGTAAGACATTGCAAAAGTTTTAAACAACATTCCGCATATTTTACTACTTTAAAAATTAAATATTATACAAAAAAAAGTGAAATCATAACAAAAATATTTTTAAAAAAAAGCCAAGTACGCGAAAATAGCATTCCGTAAAAAGAATTGAGATAAAAGTAAAGCCAAGTTCTCCAATACAAATTTCAAAATGAAAGGTTCTTACTAGTTTGGAAATGTTTTTCTAAACTTGGCTCAATGGAAGTCCATGAAACTCGGAGGGTTTATTTTTTGAGAAAATTTGGAAAACTCTAAACATTTTAGGTTTTGGGGGGTCTAGGGGGTTTTTGGGGGGTTTTGCAGCTAACATTTGAAAAACTAATATAATTTATGTTAGATTTTACACATTTTTGATGCATTTCTGTGTCATTGTGGCTCTAGAGCGTTAACTTGGGGAGGATAAAAAAATTTGACCAAAAACTGGCTTGGTAACATCAAGACCGTTAACCTGTCACCTATTCTCAGCTAGAAACAATGGTCAAACTTTGGTCCTCATATTTACCATAATCTATTACCTTTGGCGCCTACATTAATATCTAATTCTAAAGGCACCTTAAATAATATGAAGAATAGTAATATTGGCAATATATTTTATAACATATTTGTTATGTTATGAAAAAAAAACAGATTTGAGAATTACTTTTTTTTTATAATTATTATCTTTATTGTAATGCCGAATTCCAAAAAATGTCAATTGTCTGTTGTCATTTTTAAGAAAGTTATTAAAAAAATATATTTTATTTTGACACCCTATATCTAAAAAACAAAAAAAAAAAAATATATATATATATATATATATATATATATATATATATATATACCCAGTGGCGCACCTAGGAATTTTTCCTGGAAGGGGGTTCGGTTCGGTTCGGGGGGAGGCCTCATGATGTCGTATTTTGTGCTGTTTTATCGTTTTATTTATGAAATATGTGGAAAATACCTCAAAAAATCTTAGGTTTTGACGGGGGTCGGGCGCGGCTCAATAAATAGTAAAATAATGATTCGATTTTAATTTTTTGTTTTGTATTTGATCGCTTGATAAGATTTAGCACATTAATTAAAAGTAATACTGATTTTGCTCTCGCATGTCTCTTTTTCGAGATATAGATCAAAAACTGAAAATTAAAAAAGGTCGGTTTTCTCGTCTTTGCAGTATCTGGGTGCGATGAGGGATGTTAATTTTGTGGTTTTTTGGTTTCTATAGAGGAACCAAAAAATAATTTTTTTTAAAATCAAAATTGCAAAAGGAAAGATATAATTATTTTGTTGACCACCTGTGCGTTAACACTCTTGGACATGTGACCTATGAAAATTCGTACCTAGCACACGATGTGAGGTCGCCCTGTGCCCTGTATCAAAAAATCCTATTCTTTTATTATATGATAATTTTGTATAAGTATAAAACTCTATTTCAATCTTGTATGTGTATAAAATGCTTTTTTTAATAGGCGGCTAAATTGATTAACTTACACACTTGACTGAATCCCAAAACTTCTATTTTTCTTTTGTATTTGCATTCAAATCATTTGATAAATGAGTATGTGAAGTAGCACTTTTTTTCTCGTGCCAAAAGTTTGCTAAGGATGCGTAGGGTAGCTCAATCTTACCTAACCCGAGCCTATGAAAGGTAACAATTTGCTTATGGATGTAAACACTTTTTGACACGTAAATATCTAAGGGCACGGTAGTGCCCGGCCAAGTTCGCGCAGCTGCTGTACCATTTTTTCTTGAAATATTTCAGCCCAAATCAAAAAAACTCAAAATTCTAATTTACTGCCCTCCCCTATACAAGTAAAGTTATGTAAAATTACATTGTCTTCTTCCAGAAACGCTACAGAGCTGAGCTTTGGCAGATTGATATGAATTTTGATAAAGTTTTCGGAAAAAATGTGAAAACCCGAAAATTTTCATTTAGTTCCCACCCCTATAAATATAAAATTATGTAAAAGTAACATTGCCCACTTGGAAGGCCGATAGGAACCATGATAAAGCTACAGAAAAAAATAAAAGACCTCAAAATTTTAATTTACTTCCCTCTGCTATAAATGTAAAGTTATGTAAAATTAACATTGCCTACTTCCAGAAATGCTAGCGAGCTGAGCTTTGGCAGATTAATATGAGCTATGATAAAATTTTAGCAAAAATGTAAAAATCCCAAAACTTTAATTTAATTCCCTCCCCTATAAATGTAAAATTATGTAAAAGTAACATTTCCCACTTGGATGGCCGATAAAAAATAAAAGACCTCAAAATTTTAACTTACTTCCTTCCCTACATCTATAGGTAAAGTTATGTTACATTTATAGGTAAAGTTATGTAAAACCAACATTGCCCACTTCCAGAAACCCTAAAGAGCTGAGCTTTGAAAGGCTGATAGGAACTATAATAAAAATAAGGCATTGCAAAAGTTTTGAACAATATTCCGCATATTTTACTACTTTAAAACTTAAATTTTATCCAAATCCTTTAAAAAAGGAGTGAAATCATAACAAAAACATTTCATGTAAAAAAAGCCAAGTACGCGAAAATGGTATTGCCTAAAAAGAATTGATATAAAAGCAAAGCCAACCAATACAAATTTTAAAATGAAAGGTTTTTACTGGTGTGGAAATGTTTTTCTAAACTTGGCATAGGAGCGGCATAGGGTATAAAAACTGCGTTCGGCCTGCTGTATATTTTCTAAATCTATGATGACTATTTACTACGAAAATACATTGTGTCCCTCCCCTTGTGCTCCACTAATATTTAAAAATAAAAATTTAGCAATCTTAGCAACGAATAAAGCTCAAAAAAATATATTTTACAATTGATGTGCCGGTTCAAAAAGCTTTTTATCTTTTTAGGACAAAGGTGCTATCTCATAAACCAAAAAAAAGTAGTTTCAAAAAATTAATTTTTCAAAATTTAAATTTTATTCGTTTTTAAAATAATAGAATTTGAAAAAAAATCTTAAATAACGAAGGAAACAAACTTTCCTAAGAAATGCTGCTATTATTTGTAAGACTTATTGTTTTGAAGTTAGGGGGCCAAACATTTCGTCTCCATTTTTGATTTGTCTATTTTTTTAGTTGCCTTTAAATTACTCATTTTTTAAAAGATGTTTAAACTAAATAACTAAGTTATGTGTATGTATAATGCTCTTGCTGACGCCGAAAGAATGTAGATATGGCACCCTTGCTAAAATAGTGTCACAACTCAAAATTGTTGTGTATTTTAGTTTTAACACTATTGTACCAAAGGTACCATATATGTACGTGCCTTCGCGGTACTACAAACAGCATTGCATGCTACGCCATCCGATCAGAGTCAGTATTTCAAACGAACACTCAGTTTTATATGGACGGCATTGTTTGGCCTTGCAGTGGGGCATGCGAATTCTGCCTCAAATGGATACGCGCCTTTTAATAAACATTTTCCAATGTCTGCAAAAAAAAACGACATACTAACTTTATAATATTTTCTTTAAAAAAAATGTTTTAAACTTCTCTTCACTTACACCTTTATTAATTTAAAATGTAAAAAAATTGCTGTTTGTAAGATCAGTAACGACACATTAATATGTTTTTTTAAATTAATTTTAGAGAAATCGACCTGATTCTAATGATTTCGAGATTTTGTGGACTGACCTTTAAGTGGAAATTTAAAAAATGAATTTAATGACATAATATAACCTAATTTTAATATTTGCTACAATCCGATGATTCTAATATACACACTTATTAAAGGCACGAGCGAAGCGAGGTCCGGTTAGATTTGGTCAGATAAATGCAGGTCAGTTTAGATTGCGTTAGGCCTAGTGAGGTTACATCTGGTAAGGTTAAGTTGGGTTAAAATTGATTAACTAAGGCTATGCTAGGTTCGGTCAGGTCAGGTTAGGTTAATATAATAACCACTATTTTTTGGCCATGCTTATTTGTTTGTTGATTGAGTAAATTTTTAGATGTTTCGCTCCTATAAAAGCGCATTTTCATTATAGTCCTTGCCAGTGGCGTATATTCCCGGGAAGCCCGGGCCCCCCCCCCCGAAGCTAAGATTTTTTTAGATATTTTCCACATATTTCCTGAATACAAACATAAAATAGCATAAAATACGGCATCATGGGGTTTCGCCCCCCCCCCAAACTGCCTCGGGCCCACCCCGAAACTTTTTTCTATATACGCCACTGGTCCTTGCCATAGGCAGTTACACTTTTGTGACATTTCCCACCGCTTTATTTATCATATGCATACTGAGAGCAACAAAAAAAAATCTAAAAAATGGAATGTCTTTGAGTTGTTCTTTTCTGTGTTTTTTTTGTCAACTTACAGTCAGCATGTTTTTATCCAGAGTTTTACCTTTAATTTTATACCAACATGACATATTTATTTTTAATATATTTCTGGTTAGGAAATATGTTTATTTCATGTCAAAGTCACAAAAGTGTAACTGCGTATGGCAAGGACTATACCACAAGCGCATCACATAAATTCGCATTTTGCAAATACAGCTTGCCCGGCCTATCGAAAACATTTTTGCTTATACGGTGTGACAACTTATTTTTAAATACCTGCAAATACATACCATTAAATACCCTCAAAAACATAAGGAACAATTTCAAAGACCCATTTGTTAGCAATTTTATACAATAATATTTTCTCAATAGTTAGAGCAGGTGTGGCCAAGTTTTTTATAGATTTACTATTATATATATATATATATATATATATATATATATATATATATATTAGGTTAGTAGATTTCTTGGGAATGTGGTTCATTAGAATACTAGCAACTTTTAATTTACATTTATTGACGTTCCGGTCTAAAGACCTTCTTCAGAACCTTACATTGATAGTCACACTTAATTAAAATTACATACAAAAAACAAATTTAAAAAGACATCACTATACGAAACATTTTTAAAAATCGATAATTAAATCTCTATTCTATATGACTATTATTTATACTAATAAAATACTTTAATTTAAAATTTTGTTTAGCAGCGTGATATGTGTGTGTATGGGTGGTGTCTCTTTATTATATATTATATATATATATATATATATATATATATATATATATATATATATATATATTATATATTATATATATATATATATATATATATATATATAATATATAATATATATATATATATATATATATATATATATATATAATATATAATATATATATATATATATATATATATATATATATATATATATATATATATATATATATATATATATAATATATAATATATATATATATATATATATATATAGTTAATATAGTCGCATTTTTTTACGGAGGCCAGTGCCTTTGGGTCCCTTTTCTTGGTGGTTAAAAAATATCTTTTTGAAAATGATGGACGAATTTCTTTAAATTTTATAATAGTTTGAATTACTTATTTTAAATTGGCTTATCTACCAGATGGGCTAAAAAAACTGGGCAAATTATTTTTCGCTATAATTTTTGAACTTTATCACCGATTTTAATGGAACAAAGTGCACTTTCATACCTGTGCTGTGGTAAAAATCTTTCTTTTTAATCCATCGTAAAATCCAAAATAGGGGACAGAATCAATCTTGACCCATTAAAGAGACTCGTTTATCTTTATGTTCCAGAATTTGTTTTGGACTTGGATAAAAAAAAGCTCTATTTCTGCCACACAATAAGCTAGGGGCCGTGGAAATCGGCTTGGTGGTTGTCGAAAAATAACTTTATTTCAAGCAACGAACTGGATAATTATATATAGGAAAATTTCGATATTGATTTTTACAATTATGCGTTTTTTCATTAAAATAGGTTCAGTAATAATGAGTCAATGAGGAAATTAATAAATACACAATTGGCAGCGCAATGAGAGAATAAGTTCAGAACTTTCTCAAAATATAAAAATATACAAGACGTATAAGTGGTCAAGTTTGATTATATTCACCATTTGGATTTCAAGATAACTGAAATTGGTTAAAATGTTCGTAGGGCCTCGTATCGTAAAAAATCCACACATCATACATAAAATATCGGTCCGCCTGGGTAATAGATCCCTATCGTCCTTATCTTAGCCATTTGTTCTAGCGGGCCGCGCAACGACCGACGCAACATTTCGATTTTCATACTTTTCAAGGTCTAAGGGACGTCACCTCACATCGTTTATGGACCTCACAACGTAGGGACCTGTTTGACAGATTTTTTCTATTTTGACATTTTTTAATATTTTAAGTAGGTTTCCACCTTACTGGAGCACCTCAAAAAACAGTTGTTTTTAAACATTTCATTTATCTCTATTCTATCTAGTCGTCCGCGCAACGCATGTGAAAAGTAGGAGTCTCCATAGCGTCCGTATAGATGTGGTCACCAAAATAATTATATTATTAGGACTGTAATTTAATGATGCACCATACTAAGGCGTGGTAGGAAGTCAACAGCAAAAAAAAATATACAGTGTGCCCCCGGATGAAGTTCACAAGAGGGAAAAATCCTATATGTTTGAATTTACGAAAAAAACTCACTCTTTATAAAAAATTCTGCTTGTTGAAAAATAAAGATTGCCATAATGGGGTGTTATCAAATCTAATATAATATAATATGGTAATATAAAAATCTATCTATCTAGATTTATTTTGTTGATTGTCATATTGATTTTCAAGTAATAGGTTTTACATTCTAAAATGTTTACAAAAGCAGAACGGATTGTTTTTTCATCAAATGATTAACTTTTAAAAATTAACACCTGGTTAGATTTTGTTTCCCTAGATTTTGTTATGTTGTGATACAAACCCTTTTGTTTACATAACATTTTGCTTTACTGAATAAATACGGTCCTCTTCCTCTTGGATTATTTTATGTTTCTTAATTCGATAACACCCTGTACTTCTAATCAAGGATATATCGTTATCTCAGTATGTTGACAAGCAGAATTTTTTATAAAAAGTGATATTTTTCATGAAATTCAAAATAACGATTTTTGTCCTCTAATTAATTACATGTTTCTTAATTTAATAACACCCTGTACATCTAACCAAAGATTTTATTATGGTAATCTTAACTTTTCAACAAGCAGAATTTTTTATAAAGAGGGAGTTTTTTTCGTAAAATCAAAAATAAATGATTTTGTCCTCTTGTCAACTCCATCCGGGGACACACTGTATAACATAGGTATATCATGGCGCCAGCAGCGGCGCATGTTCTTAAATAGTGTATAATTTCTGAAGTAAATAACATTTTACATATTACAAACATATTATGGATTTTGAAAAAATATTATGTGGTTTAAAAAAAGTTTAGGGGCCAGGGGGGAGGGCCTTGGGACACCCGATTTTCTTAAAAACCAGGCTCTATATCAAAAATGTGATATCTACTTTATTTGAGACAATTATATTTCCTTTTAAATGATGTAATAAGGCAAGGTTAGGAAGAATAATTTAGGGGGTCCGAATTTTAAATCAATTTTAAAAAATCACTAAACTTACCAATGTTTTACAAGTTTTATCCAATTTCCTCAGAAATTAAGCCTGGTTATGGTATTGTAGAAAATACTAAATGAGCTAAAGCCAGGATGGGGCAGGTGACAAGCCAGGGTGGGGCAAGTGCCCCACCCTGACTACGCCCATGATCAAACACATTAATTTTGTTACAGGTTTTGTCTAATTTTCTCAGAACTAAGCTCAATTGACAAAAACGTATTCTACACTTTCTTGCAGAAAAAATTCCCTTTTTAGCAATGTACCTATAACAGTGGAGCTTCGTAAACAAACTCTCCAGCAACGTCCGTAAATGAGGGTCATTAAAAAAATAAAATAAGCAAATACATTTTTCTCACATGTTTCACCCGATTTTCCTAAAAACCAAGCTCTATAAAAAATGTGCCCTTAGGTTGTTTTAAAATCTGAGGGCACGGCGGCAGTGCCTCGCCAAACTCGCGCGCCGTTCCATCTTTTCTTGAAACATTTCAGCCGATATTTGACCTATCTAAAACTCTACTTCGGAATATGCTACGAATCTCAAACTTTGCACAGTCGTAGATCTTCATGAAGTTAGCAACCCCTCCAGTTTCATAGAATTCCATAAAGTAGTAAAGTAGTTACGAAATTTCAAAAAACGTCGAAATTGGCACTCACTCACTCACTTATGTATAGATCATCAAAATTCTATTGTACTTCCAGGCATGTTGTAAATCTGAAATTCGGCAGATTGATAGAAATTATGACCAAACGCCTGGAAAAAATCAAACAACCCCAAAATTCTAATTTACTCCCTTCCCCTATACAGGTAAAGTTATGTAAAAGAAATTCTAGAGAGCTAAGCTTTGGCAGACTGATAGGAACTATGATAAAACTGTAGGAAAAAATTTAAAAACACCAATATTATAATTTACTTCCCTCCCCTATAAATGTAAAATTATGTAAAATTAACACTGCCCACTTCCAGAAACGCTAGAGAGCTGAGCTTTAGTAGGCCGATAATAACTATAATAAAACCACGGATCACCTAACAAACAGATAGGGAACTCAGGTGGTGGGGGGTGCTACGCGCATCTTTCACGCAGCCTGCCATGTTGGGGTCAACCACTCCAGAGGCGCATTCTGTATTTCAATATTTTTTAAACTTTTAGTACGTGTTGAGCATTAGTGGTGTGTAGATGTGATTTTTGTATTTGATATATGTTATTTTTGATTTTAAACAATGGGAACGGTTTGTGCCTTAAGAGACTGTAAATCCACGCGACGGTATACTCTTAATCGAAGTAATTTTCGATTTCCGCAGAATCCTATAAGGCAAACTTATACATTATTTTATCTTTCGATTTTTTAAAAACTTTTGCCATATCCTATACAAGGTGTTCAATAATTAAATGCCCTATGAGATGAATCTGTAAATGATTTAAGTACAAAGAGTTCTTAAGGACATATAGATCTGCAACCCCTTTGATTTTGTTTTTTTATTTTTTTTTATACTTTTGCAGGATGTGTTATATTTATCTCAAATTTAAAAATGCGCCGCCATTAGATCCTATAAAACAAGATATAAACTATGCTTTGTTTAGAAAGTTTTTGGTGTTTTTTATGAAAAGCTCAGTTTGTAGAAAAGGGAAATTTGTAGCTTGGTATTTTGATCCTTAAATTAAGCAGAGGTTCACAAATTAAAAGGGTAGGGGACAATTCGCCGCAGCCGATTAACCGCGGCCGATTCGCCGCAGCTGGCTGATTGGCCGCGAAATTTTTGTTTCATGATATTGTTTTATTTACCTTGACTTCATATAATATTTTTTTATAAAAATAATTCAAACTTTCCAACTATTTATTTGGTGGTAACTATACAATCCAGCATTTTTTAATTGGAAAAAATAAATAAAATGACAAATGTAAAATGGCGGTTTTTGCCATTTATGAACCGATATGCATCAAACTAGAAACTTTAGGATCTTTCAGGGCGCTGATTATTATTTTTAACTTAAACTAAAAAAAATTAAAATGGGAACCGAATTTCTAAATTTGATGCATGTCGGTTCAAAAACGAAAAAATCCGCCATGTATTGCCATTTTGATTTTTTAAAATTTAAGTTAAAAATAATGATCAGCGACCTTAAAAATCTTATCAGTCCGAGTTAGATACAAATCCGTCCATAAACGGAAAAATCCGCCATTTTGGATTCGCCATTTTATTTATTTTCCTAATAAAAAAAATGTTGGAAAGGTTTAAAAAAAGTTATAATCAAACAAATATATATGAAGTCAAGCTAAATACAACTGTTTAAACAATTCCCAATGGTAACATCATAAAACAAAAAATCTCACGTTGAATTGTCCCCGCGGCGAATGGGACCACAGCGAATTGGCCGAGGCGAAATGTCCCCTATCCATCTAAAAGGCCCTTAATAAAAAAATGCATTTTAGCACTAAATTTATTAACATTTTTAAAACAGATTTTTGAGTAATACGTTTCAATATTTTTAGATATTTTGGAATAATTTTGAAACTTAATTATTACCGTTATGGTAATGCATAATTCTACAAAATTTTAATGGTCTGTTATAATTTTTAAGAAACAAACAAAAAATCGAAAAGTTTAACACCCTGTAAAAACAAAGAGGTCTAAAAGTAATGCGAAAAAAGTATTTGTTTTGGCAATTTCCACAACCCCTTAAAGTTTCATGCTTCATTTAAATTAAACCCTGTATAATACACTATTATATAACAATTGGTCAAGAGTTTTTGACACAAATTTGTTATAATTTTTTATTATGCTACTACAATTTACACTTTTAAGAATACATATAAAACAACAATTTTTTTTAAATATTGGATTTTACTAAGTTTTAAAATAATAATTTACCGTGAAGCAATTTTGTGCTAATTGTAAAGATTATTTGGTCACCCTGTATCTCCTTAAACTTTCAATTTTTTTTAAAAACTAATAAATAATATCTGATTTCAGTAAATTAAGAAATTACTCTACAATGTCAAACTTCTTATATTTAAAATTCACAATTTTACTCCTCTTGAAACTTAATAAATGTTATCCCAATACAACAAAAAAAGCAATCAATTTTTTTCTTTTTGTGTTTGGCTGTATGCTGGAAACGACAACATGCTAACGTATTCTGAACGAAAAAGAATACCTCTTTTTGTGCTTCCCATATCTCTCATTCAATAGAACACATTATTTCCATAGTCCCCTACAGCGGACAAGATATAATATTTTTACGCGGCCGAGACTCTAAAATTCATTTTAGCTCCCATTTTTAGCAAAACAAAGCTATTTTAATGTTTTTATTGTTTCTGGCAGTAAAAAATATTTTTTCGCATCAACAATCTGAAACATTCATATTTTGTGATAAATTTATTTTAGTCCGGCTCTGAGTTTGATTCCCAATGCTCAGCCATCGTTGAATTCTCCGAGATCAAAGACGGCCAGCCGGCTTATTTATCTGTTTGTTAGGTGATCCGTGATAAAACTATAGAAAAAAATTTAAAAACATCAACATTTTAATTTACTTTCCTCCCCTTTAAATGTAATGTTATGTAAAATACCTTTGCCCACTTCCACAAACGCTAGAGAGCTGAGCTTTTTAGGACTGAAAGGCACCTTGACAGGACTGATAGGAACTATGATAAAACTGTAGGAAAAAATCTAAAAACACCAAAATTCTAATTTACTTCCCTCCCCTATAAATGTAAAATTATGTAAAATACCTTTGCCCACTTCCAGAAACGCTAGAGAGCTGAGCTTTTTAGGATTGAAAGGCACCTTGACAAAATTATAGGAAAAAATTTAAAAACACCAAAATTTTAATGTACTTCCCACCCCTATAAATGTAAATTTATATAAAAGTAACTAGGATACCGGAAAAGAAGTCAGGAGAGTATGTTTTGCTTCCTCGCAGGCAATAGGACTTATAAATTGAATCAAAAGAAAGATTGTGGTTTTGAAAAGAACTGGTTTTGTTGATTCGTCCCGCGTCGAATAGCACTATCCATCATGAGCGGCCATTAACGGGCGTTAAAAGTTACTCCGCACCTACTAATTTACAAGAATTGGTATTTTAAAATTTTACAGAAAGTAGCCTAAAATTATCTAAACTAACCTGAAAGAACATTAGGTTTTCGTCCAGGATTGTAGTAATAAAAGTTTTCAGCTTTCTTTTTTCTTCTTTTCCAAAAAAGCTAAAATCTACTTTTTACAAATAGTTTTAGTTCTGCAACCTAACCACAGGCCTTTAGGTTTGTAAGCTCATATGGGCATAATAATAGAGACCTTTATCCTTATAAATGCGACGTTAAATGACAGATGTTACGTGATATTTAGAAGCCCAATTTTGACCTTTTGCAGACACACATTATCCATTACCCTTTATTTATCTGTCAAAAGCCTTTTTTTGGTACTGTAGGCAAAATTAATTAAAAAGTTCAGATGACCACTAAGGAAAAAACGGAAAAAAGCAATATCAGTGAAAAATCGCCAGGAAAGTATACTGCCATCATAATCAAAAACACAGTAAGTAAATTTAACAGTTCACAGTCTCAGGTAATACTCTATTCAAAATTTTATTTTTTGAGATGGTTTGACTGTAAAATATTAAATTTCCTTCTGATCCTACACATACCTACCAGTTTTTATAAAAAATAGTGTTCAATAATTGGCATAAAATTCAATCTGCGGATTACCCCGCATTGGTAGCTCTTGAAATAAGTCTGGTATTAAAAATATTTAAATTTACATTATATTTTGTCATAACGTTATATAAGCGGCAACGCTGTCTTTATACTGTGCGTCCGTAAAGTCTGAAACCACCGATTTTTTAAAGAAAACTACCAGTTCTTAAGAAAAAAGTTCGAAAACTTCGATTCTTATTCGCAGCATAGGTACCTTTTTTTAAAATTGTGTCGTGGTTTAGAATAAGAATCACAGTGTTCAAATTTTTGTGTTAAGAACGTGTAATTTTCTCAAAAATTCGGTGATTCCAGACTTTTTGGACGCACAGTATAAAGGAAATAGTGGCCTGCCATATTCGAACATAAGTAAGGTAAAACACTATCTTTTAGTAAAGGATAAGGTTTAAACCAGGTAACTGCACATGCGTCAAATAAAAGATAAGAGAAAAATGGTACATGCAAAAGATCCGTTATATCTTCATACGACGCTGTAAGGATCAGACAATGCTGCACTACTATAAAAAAATTTAAAATGTACAAGTTGAACGGGTTTTATCAAAGGCGTTTAGGTATCCAAACCAAACCGAACAGAACCGACGATGTAAGGGCCAGACAATGCTACTACTATAAAAACATTTAAAATGCACTCGGTGAACGAGTTTTATTAAACCAACCGAACAGAATCGACGATGTAAGGGCCAGATTTTAAAATTACCAAAGTGTGTGTAAAATTTATACACACGCAGAGAGTTGGGTCCTCACAATGATTTCTAGGTCCACTTGCATACACACTAAAAGCGCCCTCTACGATACTCTCGAGAAAATTGTTGGAACTAAATTCCTGTTTTTCACATGCGTTGTGAGGACCAGGAAAAATTTAAATATCAAAATGTTGGAAATTTTATGAGGACGACCAAAATAAGGTGCAAACGTTACGAGGTCCAGAAATTGGACCTCCCAACGTAAACGGTCCTCGCAACTCCGGTGAGGGGTTGGTGTGTGTCCTCGCAAGGTATGTTACGCCAACACAGACATACAGACAGACAGACAGACAGACAGACGGCGAGACAAAAAAGTTTCAAAATCATCTGAAACGCAAAGATATATAAAAAATTTTGAAATCGTAGCAACTTTTTTTTTCTCGAAAAAATTAAGATCACCATAGCTCACACTACTATAGTATAGTACTCTTTGTTTGAAACTCGTAGACAATGATTATGTAGAAATAAAATTTAGGACTTCCATTGTCTTTATTTATTTTAAAACCCGACGTTTCGGTTAGTAAGTATCTCTAACCGTTATCAAGTGTGAACTAAACAATCTAGTCTCTAGGCTACTACTTATACTACTTGGCGCGCGACAGTGGTGTCATTCCGGTTGGTTTCCGCCTAAAAGCCAACTTTCCGGGAGTGAGGACGAAGAAGATCTTAGAGAGGACAAGCCAAGCACTAATCCGATCCCAAATCAGTTACCATCGATGGAGAAAAGCCAACTTCAACGCCGACATGGAGGAGCGATTTGACGAAATTAGACGACACACATGGGAGGAAGACTACGAACCGATACTGAGTAAAATTGACAGTACGTGCAACAGAGAACGACAGAAGATACGATCAACTCACCGAGAAAAACTCAAGAAACTACAGACACGTACTCAAGATAGAACAGACTCAACAACACCAAGCACTATAGTGAACATCTCCAAAAGGACTCTGAGCACCAACGAAGAATTGGTACTCAGTAAGGGACTTAAGTTCGCCATTGCACCGGCACAGACACCGACACTGGAAATTATTGCAGCAATAGAGACCGTTAGTCTACCTCAACCCGAAGCTGATGAGTTTCGCCATAAAGTAAGAACAACGTTGGACAGAAAGAAGCAACAAAAGACAAACATCACCAGTCAAGAACAACGGGCAATCAAGAACCTGCAGGCTGACAAATCAATCAAGATTCTACCGGCCGACAAAGGAAACGCAACGGTGATCATGGATGTCGAGACTTACGACAAAAAGATCCAAGAAGTTCTGGAGAAAGGAGACTACAAGCAACTACCCAAAGACCCAACCACAACCATAGAAGGACGCATCTACAGGACTTTGAAGAAGTATGCTGAAAATATCCCGGACGCTGCTAGATCCCGCCTGACTCCACACCACAGTAAGGCACCACATTTTTATGGATTACCAAAGATCCATAAGAAGGATATACCACTGCGACCAATTACCAGCTCCAGAGAGTCACCGACCAGCACTTTGTCGAGGTTTTTGTTGGACATAATTCAACCACTACAGGGTAAGTCCGAATCTTTTGTCAAAAACTCGGAACATTTTGTGGAGGTTTTAAAAGGTATCGAATTAGATCCCGGCGATAGATTTGTATGTTTTGATGTAGAAAGTCCCTACACCAACGTGCCAATAAATGAGTCACTCAGTATCATTAAAAACAAATTACAAACTGATGATACACTTCACGAGAGAACAACGTTATCGGATGAATCTTTTGGAGCTCTGTCTCCGTAACTCTTACTTTCAAGTGAAAGATAAGTTTTACGCGCAAAATGATGGACTCCCAATGGGTTCATCTCTTTCGCCAGTGGTAGCAAACATCTACATGGAGTGGTTCGAGGACCATGCGATCAACACAGCAAGAGTCAAACCAAAACTATGGCTACGATACATGGATGACACATTTATTATATGGCCGGAAAATGATGACGAACTACAAAATTTTCTACACCATTTAAACGGTATTCGACCAACAATCAAGTGCACCATGGAAATTGAAAAAGATTCGGCCTTACCTTTTTTGGATGTTCTTGTCAAACGATTAGACAGAAACATTCAAACCACTGTATATAGGAAACCTACACACACGGGACAGTACCTAAATTTTAAGTCTAATCATTCTGTTGCAACAAAACAAGGAGTTATAAGAAGTTTGTATTTAAGAGCCGTAAATATTTGTAGTAATAATGAAGAATTAACCACAGAAATTAACAACATTAAAAAGGACTTACAACAGAATGGTTATTCCGAGAAATTAATAAACTCAACGATATTTAAAATTAAAAACAAACTAAATGTACCAAATTCTCAAAATAATAATCCGTTAGGTGTTATTAACATTCCATATGTTCAAGGGATTTCAGAAAACATAAGACGAATAGCTAAACACTATAATATAAAAACAGTATTTTCTTCGGGAAATACGATAAGAAGTTTTGTAACTAAAACAAAACCAGACAATCCCTCAAATAATAAGGAATGTATTTACCAAATCCCGTGTGAGTGTGGTAAATCATATGTAGGTGAAACGAAACGCCCTCTTCAGGTTAGAGTAAATGAACATCTAAAAAGTACCCAATTAGGGGATATTGAAAAATCCGGTTTAGCAGATCATGCTTGGTCAAATGATCACAGGATTCAGTGGTCAGAAGCTAAAGTTTTACATAAGGAGTCGCATTGGCGAAAACGAAAGTTTATTGAAGCTGCGTATATAATGCAGAATAAAGAAGTTTTCAGTCAACTAAGCACGGACATACCAAACATATGGAAACCACTCCTTAAGGAAAACAGGCGTCTTATGATTAAAAAGGGGGCGGGCCGTCACACCTGACTGCACACCAAGTAGTATAAGTAGTAGCCTAGAGACTAGATTGTTTAGTTCACACTTGATAACGGTTAGAGATACTTACTAACCGAAACGTCGTGTTTTAAAATAAATAAAGACAATGGAAGTCCGAAATTTTATTTCTATAGTATAGTAGAAGTGTGAGCTAATATTTTTTGGCCCACCCGATATGGATTAACAAAGCCGGTAAAACCGATAAAACACTACCTTCTTTTCTCTTTGTTCCTCTAATAAAGATTAAAGACACTTTTCTTCAACTTCTTAAATTTACCTTTTTTGTTTGTCAATGCATTGACAACTTCTCCTGCAAAGAAACTTTTCTGCTGGACATTCTTCCTTGCACCCATGTAGGTCAAAATGATCGTAGTCAAAATCATGTGAAATTTGGTAAATGTGATCCAGATCTAGGTGCGAATTGAATCGTTCTCGTAGCAGTTCATCTTCGGAAATTTTAGGGGCTCCCCCTGCAAAACCTTTACCTAGAATGGTACGAAACATTAAAATTATGACGTGGTTCTTAATAAATATAAAGCAGTAATTTGCTAGATCAAAGGAGGATGCACTAAATACATTATTGACCGGGATGCGTCAAAAAAGCTGAATAAAATGTTGAAGGCCAAACCTTCCTAATATTTTTACAAAAAAAAATTGGGGGGGGGGGGGGGGTAATAGGATTAATTTTCGAGATATACTTATTTAAATGCGCGCCACTAAAATATGGAAAAATATGACCTTTGTAGTTTTTTTTGTAATAACTTATCGCCCAATAAAAATAAAAACCTGATATTAGTCTTATTTTATTGACAAAAGAGTCCTTTTAGGAATTTTATCAAGTTTTGGTATATAGTTTGCGTCACATACCTACAGAGTGGCTCAAAATAATTAAAAACAAAATACAGGAAATATACCTAAAATTTATTAAATATAAAGAAAGGAAACTAAAAATGCATAGTCAAAATTAACTTCACTTGCTTTCATGTAAGTCGTTTTAACTATTTAAAGTAATGTCTGCATAATAGGTTAAAATATAAGCTTACAGGGTATTAAATAATAATAAACTTAATCGGTATTCCAAACATTTTTTAAATTAGCATGGCATGTTTACTAATTGCCTATGGAATAGTGTGTTTACTGGGATGCGTCAGATGCAGTGAAATTGAGATATGTTAGAGCCTAAACCGTCGTAATACTTGTTTCAAGAAAAAGTGGGTGGTGATCGGTTTTGTTTTCGAGTTAGGTATACTTATTTAATTCTAGGATATAGGAAATGTGGAAACGTGGGGACGAAAAGGGGTCTACTCACCCCTTTCCGGGGGTTCTACCAAAAATTTTCAGAAAGAAAGCCTGTGAACAAACTCAATTGACAAAAGTTTAAATATCAACTTTTTATCCCTATAAATAGATAGAAGTTGTAACGAAAATCCATAAAAGTAAAGCTCAAAAACGAAACCGATGACCCCCCTCCCAATTTTTTTAAGCAAGTTTCAGGATGGCTCAGGCTTTAACATATCTCAAATTCACCTCATCTGACGCATCCCGGTTAACAGTAGTAGGCTTAAGCGGGTGCTGGACCACTTTTGAGGAGGGAATGACCTTGCATGACCTTGACGGTCGTTGCCTTGTTTTATGTAGAGACGAATAGTCTGAGTAGTATATTTGACCTTGAAAAGTTCATTATGTTGAAGGTCATTATGTTGACCTTGAATGACCTTGACGATCGTTGCGTTTTTTATATGTAGAGACGAATAGTTCGAGTAGTATTTTTGACCCTGAACGACCTTGACCTTGTCTGACCTTAAGCACAAAAAATACCTCTATCTTTGACTCTGATTTGTTTTACACTTTTGAAAGATGTACATTATCCCCACCCTAATAATTGTATTTAAACATATAAAAAGGAAAAACAAACCCACTTGAAGTATTACTAGATTTCTGTATCTCAACGTGTCAAATCACTCTCTAAAATAAAAATAAAGAAAAAATAGTTTAATTTGTGGAAAAACAATAATTTAAAGGTAATAATATGGATATTTCAAAAACCAAACTTGAACAAATAAATTTCGAAATAAACAATGAAGGAAAACTTCAAGTAAAATCTTTAGATTCATTAAAAGTTAATACCACATATGTTATTAAAGAAATGTGCACCATTGATACCCGTTACGGAAAATCTGTTTTAATAACATTGGCTGAAGATGCTGATGTATTTAAAACGTTTTTACCAAAACGTGTGCTTAAATCAATAGATGATGATTTTATCGATCTAGTTAATAAAAGTAATCAAAAATATACTCTAATCTATCTGGGGCAAAGTGAACCCACATACATCGGTGCAAAACGTAAATCCATATTTGAATTTGGAATATACTAAATTACCTTAAAATTATTGTGTGTTAAAATATTATTCTTAAAGTATTAAAAATATGAATCGTTTGGAAGAACAAATTCACGATTTACGATTCTGGTTGTTTGAGAAGTCGGACGAACTGATGGAGGGTGACCCTTCGCTAAAAGATGTAGCTAGAGCAAATAATTTTATGGATGGTGTCATTCAATGCCAAATGTTTTTTATGGGCAACCAAACACTTCAAGAGTTTTGTAAAAATATGAGATGGCTGAATTTATTGTATCTTCTGAGGCCATTGGAAGACATTGGAGTTACTCTTTCCACCGCTCGATGAAGATGAAGATAAAGATAGTGGATTCAGTGAGAACGATGATTAAATATAAGACATTTACCAAAAATGTGTATTTATAATTAGTTTATGGATTGTAGTATGGATGTAGTTTTAAATTGATAAAAGCTGTAATAAAATATATTATAATAAGAAATAAAAAACTATTTTTTAATTGGATTTGTTTTATTGCAATATTATTTTTATCTTATTTTTTTACAAAATTTTATAATAAAGTAACAATATTAGTATAAAACACAAAATAAATATATTATAAAAATTAAGGAAGTGTAAAAACCGATATTGATTTTCATTTGATGTGAATTTTAAAAAATATATTAAAATTCAAATATTTTTTAAACGATATCCGATTTATTTATCCATGAATTATGTCTATCTGTAAAACCTAACCACTTAACAAAGTATTGCTCCAGTTTATTACACTTCCTTTTCTTAATAATTTTCTCCACTAAATATATTGATGGCACGCTGGTTTTCTGTAGCTCCATTTCATAAAAAGCACCAAGTATAGGTTCTCCCTCAAAACTTTCTATTTCATAAGTGGGCGGATTCGTTATATTTACTTTTACAATTTTAAATTGTTCCGCTGACCACGATGGTGTGTACCCTTTTTCAAAAATTGACTTATATTTGCTTGTACGAACTACGTCTCCAACTTTGAATTTAATTTTTTTAGGTACAATTTTTATATTTTCAAATGCGGTAATTCTAGTGGTGGGTTTCACATCAATTGGTCTCATTTTAATAGTTGTGTGAATTGTTTTATTATATTTATCAACAACATCCTGTAAAATATGAAACCACTTATAGCTTCCTAATGTAGAGAATTCTTTATAAAGATTTGTTTTTAAAGTTTTGATTACTCTTTCCACAATGGCTGCCTTCTTTACACTATATCTGTGGTAGTGGTTTACAGACTTCTTTTTCATAAGTGCTTGGAAGTGTTTATTAAAAAATTCCGTTGCTTGATCAGATTGTATGTTATGGGGGTAATAACCAGCTTGCTTAAAAACATCCCGCATTGCTGCACATATTTCAAGTCCTGTTTTATTTTTTATTGGTCTAGCCCAGACAAATTTAGAAAAGCAATTTATGCATACTAAAATGTATCTATACCCCAAATTATATTTTGATAATTGTTGTATTTCAGCTAAATCAATCTGCCATAGATCCTTAAAACCTTTTATTAAGGTTTTTCTTCGCAGGAAATTTTTCCTTGCAGGTTTATATAGCTCATTAACTACTTGAACTTTTTGCTCACTAGCCATCTTTAAAATAAATACTTTATTTTTTCAATTCAAATGGGTGTATGATATTCTATGCGTCCATCTGACCAAATTATTGGTTACAAAGCGGATTCAAGTGGCTGATGTTTTAAAACTTTTCTTTCTATGGCACTCAATCTCCCATGTAAATTTAACAATAGTTTACCACTTGTCGATTGTTGCGTTTTTATTTTTTCTAAATTGGTTCTTACTGCATCAACAGATTCTGCTATAGCTAGCTTTAGTTCTTCAACTAGTTTGTTTATACGATTTTCCAGAAAGTCTAGATTGATAGCGTCTTTATGATCTACAGCATCTGCTATATTACATAAACGTTTGTTCTCAATGTCGAAATCATTTTTAGCGGTCAACTTAAAACCATTACCCTTCAATCCTTTTATATATGTAATTTTTGAAGTTTTTTTTATACGACCAAACTTGTCAATCGTGTTCTTTACACCTCCCATGTTAGATAGTAACTGAACAATATATGCTACAATCAAAAAGTGAGTCCTAATATATAACCCCTTCTTCTCTTAATTCTTCAATTATAGACAAAATTTCACCATCATGACCAGTATGCCCAGCCATTTTTGAGCTCCATAATAATCGCAAGCGACTAACTAATTCTTTAGCAGTATTCCAGTATACATAGTTTACTTTATTATTATTGAATTTTTTGAGATTTGAAATTTTATTTCTGGTAATACCAGAACCTTCTTTACTTCTACCATGTTTCGGTGTTAGAAGTGGTTTTATAAAATTTGTAAATTTTACAGATCGGCTGGTATTTACCCCATATATTTTATTATATTCATTGTAATAGGCATTTGACAAATTAAGTATTTGCTTATAATCGCTGAGTGCTTTTGGGCTAATGTCACCAATGTTTGACACACTTGGTTTTTAAAAAAATAACAAATCGTATAAATCACGATGAGCAGAAAATGCCCCAATCATATTTTTTTACGCCAAAGAGTTATTAGTTTATCTGGAAATTTTATTGTAGCATTACCTATCTGAAAATTATCATTGTTGGAATTGTACCTAACACCATATATGGTGTCATAGATAGATGGGTTTGATTTAAGCCCCTCCATATAGATTGTAGATATAGAATTTAAATCTTCCCCTATAACTTGTCTCAGTGATTCATCCATAGCTTGACACTCTTTTTAGGTGATAAATGAGAACTTGCATCTGCATTAAATGATTTTTGACTTTGATTAGAGTATGAAGATATTGGTGTATCCGGCAAGGGTGGTGAAGCTGAGAGGTAAGATCCATGATGAGATTTATTTCCACCATCACCATCTTCCGAATCATCAACCATAACATTGGCTGCAACTCTCTTTGCTTTTTTTGCTTCCACAGCTATCAAAGGTGTTGCTATATTACTACTTGTTCTTTTTATAATTGCTGCATTTTTAAAATTTTCTGAAATTTTTGACAATGGTTTTGAGATGGGTTCATAAAATTTCTCAAGATTTGTTTGATTTTGCGACTCTTGATTTTTTTAAAATTTAAATTTTGTTCTTACTGCATCAGTCATAGCAACAAGATCACGTTTTAAATCGATCGATCGATCGATCGAATTTGACATATTTACAAATAAGATGTTTGCAGTTGTTCGTTCTAAAAGCAACTAAAGTTGTTGCTACACATTTATTAAACATATATGTAACTATCAAATCCTTTTCTATATCTGCCATTGTTTAAATCTGCATCTTTAACAATAACTAGAAAACCATATTTATCGTCCCAAAATTTTCCACAGATTTCTTGAAACTTAGTAAAAGTAAAGTCTGGAGAAATGTGATCTGAAAAAATATGTCGCAGATTCATTTCATCTTGTTTAAATACTATTATGAAATTTGAATTATCTCGAACTAGCTGTTTTGATACTCTAGAGTAAGTCTGTGCTAGGTAAAAACAATCTACATTTTTATGCCTCCCCATACTGTAGTATGATTTTATTACACTCTGACCATCGCAAATTACATCATCGAAAATAAATATCGAATTTGGTTTTGCCTCAGATGGTGGTATAACGCAGGATGTATCATTAAATGTGTAGTATCCAAGCCCCTCAATTGGCGATAAAATTTGCTTTAAAAATTCATATTTTGATTAAAACAATGATTTGGAATATATATATACATTTTCAAATTTTAATCCTAGTGGGTGTGTAATAAGAGTGATAAGCACATTGGTTTTACCACAATTTGATGGCCCAATTATTAATCCACGTATGGAATTGGGTAGTAAAGATCCATGACGTTGATATGTAATACCACAACCCGTCTTTTCATCCAAATTTATAATTGAGATTCTGTCTTGTTGCTGCACTATGCGCATTTTTATATGAACTATCTTTTAGTATTTAAGCTAACTTGTATTTACATCAGTTCGATGTCATCTATCAACAGAAAAAGTTCAGTAAAAAAGGGGTTTAATTCACTTTTAAATAAACTTCCTGTAGAATTACACATCCCGGGTTATCAATATTGTGGTCCTGGAACTAAACTAAAGACAAGATTAGCGAGAGGTAATCCTTGTATAAATGCACTAGATAGAGCCTGCAAAAAACACGATATTAGTTACTCTCTTAATTTGGATAATTTAGAAAAAAGACACAAAGCTGATCGCGAACTAGAAGAAAGTGCGTGGCAAGTTGTTAAATCAAAAGACGCTGGAATTAAAGAGAAGGCTGCTGCTTACTTTGTTACAAATTCAATGAAAGTTAAGCGAAGATTTGGAATGGGGTTAAAAAAGATAAAATCGAAAACTCGAAAGGTGGCTTTTGGGTCTGCGATATGTCGAAACGTTCAAACAAAAATTAAACCGATCTTGAATCAAAATAAGGGGAAATTTCAAGATATTTCAAAAATTTCAAAAATTGCTTTGATCGCAGCGCGTAAGCATTTAAAAGCTTCTGGTGGAAAAAAGAAGATTAAAACCCCAAGAGTAATTCCCATTCCTAAAATGGGGGGTATTTTACCTCTTATACCAATTTTTGCGGGGTTATCCGCCCTAGGATCATTAGCGGGTGGCGCTGCTGGTATAGTTAAAGCAATAAAAACCGTTAATTATCTTAAAAATAGTGTTGCTGGTGTTAAAAACTCTTAAATGCTTGTAGAAAGTAAAAAAGGGGGAGGTTTATACTTAAAACCGTATCGAACTGGGTTGGGACTTTATTTAACAAATCCAAAAAAACTAGTAAAGCCCTTACCAGCAAGGGCATTATCAAATATTGATTTGGAAAGATATGCAAAACAATATCAAATTGCAAATTTCGTTGGTGTATTTATGAGAGATAGTCTTCCTAAAAGTGGACCTCGCAAAACTGAATCGGCCATCATAAACTTAGACAGTGTAAATGGACCAGGAACACATTGGGTTGCCTACAGAAAGAAAGCTAGAAAAGTAATTTATTATGATAGTTTTGGAAACTTACCCCCACCTTTGGAATTCATAGAATACATGTAGAAAGGATGTACTTATGCCACAGAAATTTGGTATACATATAAAAACCAACAAAAATTTAATACAGTATATTGTGGTCAGCTGTGTCTACAGTTTGTCTTAAAAAATAACTTATTTTTGTAGTAATTTTAAAAAATGAATCGAAATAATTCCGAAAATGAGTATGCAAAACTAAAAAAAAATGTATAAATCACTAAAAGCATTTAGCAATGCAGAAAGTTTTCTACCGATGACGAGTGACGAACTATGTGGTTTACCTAAAGAAGTAATGATAGCATGTGCACCAAGCGAAATAGCTTTGGTGTGGGAGAAGTTGCCAGAAGAACTTAAAGAAGACATTGATATTTTAAAATATCAGTATTGCTACGACCATTACTCTACAAACAACTCTAACGATCAAATTGATGGTCCACCACCAAAAAAAATATTTTGTTGTATATGTAATGCAAACGGCTCAAAAGTGTCTAAATCTGAGGAAATTGTAGATTGTGACATTATATCCAGTTGTTGTAAGACACAGTAAAAAAAATGTCCTATACTTTTACATTAAGTGGTTATTCAAGTATTTTAAGTGCCAACTTCTATCCTCCTATAGAGACAAACAACAGAGAAAAATATGGACTGGGTCTTATAGGATTTTATTCATATAATTCAATTTTTAACATAGATTAAACTAACAATTGGTTTGGATTTAGTAAGCCAAACTGGGGAGGGCCAGTAATGTTAAAAATACCTCCTGGTACATACGAAATAACCCAAATACATGATGCAATGCTTAAAGCTCTTCAAAAAGGTGCAAAAGATCTAGATGAAAATATTTTTAGCTTACGTGCAAACAATAGCACTTGAAATGCGAAATTAATTCAAAGTATCTACTTCACTTTAAGCACTCCAACTCAATTGGACAGTTGTTAAGATTTGCAAATGAAGATCGACTAAAGCCCAATGAGATTCATGAATCTTCAACAATAGTTGATATTACAAAAGTTCGCATTATAAGAGTAGATTGCAATATAACAACAGGTGCATATTTAAATTCAGAACTCTATTTATGAATTTGACATTGATGTGGAACCTGGGTATAAGCTAACTAAATAACCAACAAATATCATTTATATGCCATTCCAACCAGAGGGTCGTCAGTTTATCGACAACATTACACTAAGGATCGTGGATGATAGAGGAAAGCTCATTAATTTTCAAGGAGAAAAAATAATTGTAAAATTAGAGCTTAAAAGGTTATAACGAAAATGGGTTATTGTTATCATCATCACAGATATCCAGTGTCGCAAAAAAAAGATGTTTAGACTTATATTCCAAATAAAAACCGATGCAGAAGCAGTAGAAAAACCATTCATGTTAAAGACTTGTCAAGAGAAAGATCTAAATTGTCCACAGAAGAAAAAGTGTTTTTGAAATCACTTGGTTTACATTTAAAAAGAGCTGTTTAAAATGATTTCAACTAGTGAAAAGTTAGAAGCATTTAATGAACCAATTTTTGAGAATTCAATTATAAGTCTGGAAGAGCATAGTTATAAACCCTATGGAACACCATTTTAAAAACTCAGATGAAATTCGTATCCCAATTCAATTTCAAGATCTAATTTTGGATGTTTCCGAAAGTTATATTTATATAGAAGGAAAGTTTACACCAAGTGATGCATCTAAAAGATGCTACTTATCAAATAATGCTCTTGCTTTTTTATTCAAAGAAATTCGGTATGAAATGGGTGGTGAACAAATTTGCGTTGTTCGAAAACCAGGAATTACTTCAACACTAAAAACCATTGTTTCATTTGGAAGTAGTCAAGAAAAGCTTCTTTTAACATACGGTTGGGGTTTAACAGAAGCCAATCAATGCATATTGGACAAAACAAGTAATGTATTTAGTGGTAGACTCCCATTAAAATACTTGATGGGATTTGCAGAGGACTATAGAAGGGGCATTTTTAATCAAAAACAAGAACTGATTCTCGTATTAGCACACACCTTCAATAATTGTTATATTGGTGAAGTTGATGCGGAAATTTCCATAGATAAAATCGAATGGAAAATCCGGCACATAATTCCAGAAGATCGTCAAAGGATTAAAATTCTATCTAAAATTAATAAGGGTGGTAATAATGTTAATATCAAAGCTGCATATCGCATGTGGGACTTGTATGAACTGCCTCTTCTTCGGAGCACAGCTTCTGATACGTGGGCAGTAAGAAGTAGTACGAATTTGGAAAAACCACGATACATTATTATTGGATTTCAAAAGACTGAAAATTGTAATGTCAGAGACAAAGATGCCACGGAATTTATCTCTGCTGATTTGGCTGATATTAGAATATATATTAATTCGATAGTTGGAGTGGTGGAGTCTCGATTTTTCAAAAAGAATATGCGGTCCTGCCTACTATGCATATCAAAATTTTCAAAGCAGTTACTATGGAAAAACATGTAATGAACCAATGCTTGATTTAAATAGTTTTATTCAAAACCCATTAATTGTTATTGATGCTTCGCATCAACAAGATTCAATAACCTCATCAACAGTGGATATTAAATTGGAATTTAACACCAGAAAATCTAAATTCCCAAATGATGTAAAAGTGTATGCTTTACTTATTCATGATTCCCTAATTTCCTATAATATTCTAAATGGTACTGTAACAAGGAGTTAATTTCAATGTAATTTTATTTATAATATTTTTGAATATATTTTAACGATTTAAATGAAAATAAATGTTTTGAATTTTGTATTTTAAAATGATTTAGATATAAATATATTTTTCTTAAATAAAGTTTAAATAAAACACATTTTATAGAATACTATTTGTTTTTATATTTTTATACTTATGATTAAGCTACAACAAATTTGAATACTCAATTGCACACCTATTCACATAATAAAACTGATAAAACACATATTTACTTGGAGAATAGATGGTAAATTATTCAATTAAAATAAATGTAGTCTCTAAACTAATAAAGCTATTACAAAAATAATTCATTCCATCGATTCAACAAACACATCCAAACAAATTTTATCAATTCAATTCAATTTTTTTTTTCAATTTATTTCCAGGAATTACAAATTACAGTGTAGATATAACACATTATAAGAGTTACGCTCCCAGAACAAATCACATTCCTAAAGACAAAAACGTCGCGCTAGGATTTTGTGTTCTGCCATACAAGCATATCAAATACAACACACTACACCCATTAAGTAGAACATTAAAAACATTAAAAACCAAGATTACAAATTTAATACATTATTAATTTCTTCGCGAGATTTCTCTAAAAGCAAAATTTTTACATATTTTTTAAATTTTTTGAAAGATATTTGATTTTCGATAAAAGATTTCTTAAGTTCTAATGGAAAGTGGTTGAAAACTTTTGGAAGGAGATAAATATGATGTCTTTGGCCAATATTTTTAAGAGCTCTATTTTCCTTTATTTTGTATTGAGAAACATATCTAGTATTTTGAGTATGGTTTTGGATATTTAATAGATTTTTGTTCTTAAAGCAGTACAAGCTAATCTGGTAGTAAAACATTTGCCTAGTATCAAATACTTTTGACTCTTTGTATATTAAGTTTGATGGGTACTGATAGTTTTTTGAGTACATTATTTTTAAAATTCCCTTTTGGACAGTATTTAGTTTTTTTATATGTGCATCATATACTCCACCCCATGCTAGGACTCCATATTGAATTCTGCTTTCAACCAAAGAATAATATAAAATTTTTAGTTGTTTAATGTCCAATATTTTTCTCAGATATTTAATTCTAAAAAGCATTACCCGGATTGTCTTTGCAACTTTTTTAGTGTGGATGTGCCACTTTAAATGAGGATCGAAGTGCACTCCTAAGTATTTAATTGTGTTCGTAGATTTTAAATTTATGTTATTAACGTTAAGAGTATCAAAGGTTGGCAAGCCTCTGCTATTACAAGAAAAGGGCATGAAGTAAGTTCGGTTCGGTTCGGTTCGGTTTTTAAATTAAAAAGTTTTTAATTGATCCCACGTATCTGCTACAAAGAATATAACTGTGTCATCGCAGAAACTCAACACGTCACCTTCTAATGGTTGTTCAAGGATACTATTAATATAGAGGATAAAAAGAGTTGGGCCAATCACTGTTCCCTGAGGAACACCAAAAAGGACGTCTTCCTCTCCACTTAACTGACCTTTGATGCTTGTATATTGTTTTCTGTTAGTTAGATAGGATTGAAAGAGCCTCCATGATATCCCTCTTACCCCCAGATCCCGCAAAGAATCCAACAACTGAGAATGGCTCACAGTGTCGAACGCCTTCGCAAGATCAAGGAATATACAAAGTTTACCGCTCTCTAGTGACCCATATATTTTCGTAGTTAAAGATGCAATAGCATCTTGTGTGTTTTTTCCTTTTTGGAACCCAAACTGTTTTTTAGAAATAATCGAGTATATTTTTAAATATTTTTGCAGTCTTTCGTTAAGAACTTTCTCATAGATCTTGGCAAAGTGAGAAATGAGGGAAATGGGCCTATAGTTTGACATACTATCTTTGTCTCCTGCTTTATGAATTGGTTTAATAGTTGCAATTTAACTTATTTGGCACTATACCGTTTTTAAAGGAAGTGTTTATTATATGTACCAATGGGCCAGCTATGTGTTCAACAATGTTTTTTATGGTTTCCGTTTTTACTTTATCAGCTCCTGGTGCCTTTTTATTTTTTAAGTTTTTTATTATATTTTCTATTTCAGTTTCCGTTGTTTGTTTTAAAGTAAAATTATGATTTAAAATTTTTCTCTTTTTTAGGGGATTTTTTTGTGGTTTTTGTATTTGTTTAGCTAAATTCGCACCTACATTAGCAAAATATTTATTAAATGAATCAGCAATTTCTTTAGGATCTGTTAGTTTTTTGTTATTATCAGAAACTTGGTTAATTTCATTGATTTTTGATTTGCAATATATATCTTTAACTGTATTCCATAAGGTTTTGGAGCAAGTTTGATTAGCTGCTATTTTTGATTTAAAATAGTTGACTTTAGCATTTTTAAGTAATAGGTTAAGTTGTGCACGATACTGTGTAAAACGTCTTTTGGTCGAATCAGTTGGATATTTTTGATAAATTTTATATAAATTGTTTTTTTTGTTGACTGATTTTACTAAGCCCTGTGTGCTTTCCGAGACGTTTTTATTATTGTGGAAGATTCTTTAATATTTTTTGTTATTGTGTCTAGAAAGTAGTTGGTCATAGCATTTACTTCTTTTATTTTATAAAATTCTTTCCAATTTATTTGTTCCATACATCGTTTAAGTTTTTTCTCGTTTAAAATTTCATAAGATGAGTGTGAGTTTCCAGTCGATTGTATTTCTAAAGGCGTTAAAACTGTAGTTGAGTAATGGTCTGTAATGGTACTTTTAATTATTACTGGCAAGATATTTTTGAATAGAGATTGGTTACGACACTTTACATGAATATGGTCTAAGCATGTTTTAGATGCTGGTCTAGTGATTTTGTTGACTAACGACTCAAAATTATTTGTATATAGGATATTTAAAAGATCTTGGCTCACTTCATCCCCTCCGAGAAGGTCAATGTTTAGATCACCCACAATAAAATGCATATCTGAGACTATTTGTTTAGTGTTTTCTAAATAGTTATTAAGGGCTAAGACAAATTCATTAGAGTCCTGAGCAGGGGTTTTATATACTGCAGTGATAAGTATTTTTTTATCAAAGTTATTGATTTGTAGTTTAAGGGCTTTGCATCTATCTAATTTTATGGTTTTAAAGGAGTAACTTAAAGAGTTTTTAATATAGATAGCGACACCGTCATTTTTATTGATATCTTCTTCACTATATAAGAAGTTATAATTTTCCAAAAAAAATTGGGATTTATCATATACCATAAACGTTTCGGTCAAGATAATGCAATCTAGCGTATTTTGTAATTGTGAGAGATTGACCAGAAGTTCATCAATATTTTTATATATACTTCTTATATTTTTATAAAATATTTTAAAAGATCATATAAAATTTTTTGGAAAAGTTTAATTTTTGGAGATATTTACATAATAAAACAAATAAAAACGCATTTTGTCGAGTGGGGTAGATGTCTAATCAGTTACAAATGGATGTACCTTCTAAACTAATAAGGCTATTACAAAAATAATTATTTCAATCGATTAATATGCGTTGACAATTTTTATCATATAAAAATGTTTGCTGGACTTTAATTTTAGGAGATAATGACAATAGCCCAATTAAAGTTGTTACTATTTTAATTAAATTGATCATAACTGTTAAAATAATATTAATATCACAATAAAATTTTAACAGATCGAAAGCTAACCTATTTTTTCACAATTTTTATCTCTTAAAAATTTTCAATTAAGACGCTACTTTACAAGATATTAAGTAAAAACGTTTATTTTAAGACATGAAAAAAATTAGTCTCAATTTTAATTGTCTCAATTTTAATTGATACTTAAAAAAAACCTATTAGACCCCCCGGGGGCCTTGCCTCCCTTCGACCTACCCCTCACCTCCCTCAGCGAGATCGTAAAATCTTTTCCGCTATAGTGCGCATAATTTGGACCTCGTCTTAATGCTTAAAAAATCACTTTTTTGTGCGCAGTTCTAACCGGTGAAAGTTAATTATGCGCAGTTTGGTCAAAATCGTAGGGAGGTTCATTTAGGTGTTTTTTCTGTCTGTCTGTCTGTCTGTCTGTCTGTCTGTCTGTCTGTCTGTCTGTCTGTCTGTCTGTCTGTCTGTCTGTCTGTCTGTCTGTCTGTCTGTCTGTCTGTCTGTCTGTCTGTCTGTCTGTCTGTCTGTCTGTCTGTCTGTCTGTCTGTCTGTCTGTCTGTCTGTCTGTCTGTCTGTCTGTCTGTCTGTCTGTCTGTCTGTCTGTCTGTCTGTCTGTCTGTCTGTCTGTCTGTCTGTCTGTCTGTCTGTCTGTCTGTCTGTCTGTCTGTCTGTCTGTCTGTCTGTCTGTCTGTCTGTCTGTCTGTCTGTCTGTCTGTCTGTCTGTCTGTCTGTCTGTCTGTCTGTCTGTCTGTCTGTCTGTCTGTCTGTCTGTCTGTCTGTCTGTCTGTCTGTCTGTCTGTCTGTCTGTCTGTCTGTCTGTCTGTCTGTCTGTCTGTCTGTCTGTCTGTCTGTCTGTCTGTCTGTCTGTCTGTCTGTCTGTCTGTCTGTCTGTCTGTCTGTCTGTCTGTCTGTCTGTCTGTCTGTCTGTCTGTCTGTCTGTCTGTCTGTCTGTCTGTCTGTCTGTCTGTCTGTCTGTCTGTCTGTCTGTCTGTCTGTCTGTCTGTCTGTCTGTCTGTCTGTCTGTCTGTCTGTCTGTCTGTCTGTCTGTCTGTCTGTCTGTCTGTCTGTCTGTCTGTCTGTCTGTCTGTCTGTCTGTCTGTCTGTCTGTCTGTCTGTCTGTCTGTCTGTCTGTCTGTCTGTCTGTCTGTCTGTCTGTCTGTCTGTCTGTCTGTCTGTCTGTCTGTCTGTCTGTCTGTCTGTCTGTCTGTCTGTCTGTCTGTCTGTCTGTCTGTCTGTCTGTCTGTCTGTCTGTCTGTCTGTCTGTCTGTCTGTCTGTCTGTCTGTCTGTCTGTCTGTCTGTCTGTCTGTCTGTCTGTCTGTCTGTCTGTCTGTCTGTCTGTCTGTCTGTCTGTCTGTCTGTCTGTCTGTCTGTCT